>CM037034.1:21750462-23000462 GCA_020882235.1 Schizaphis graminum | reverse complement strand
GACAGCATAGTATTAAATTTTCAATTTTTAGCTTTTGATAGTAAAATATTTATAAATTTTTAACTACCAAATAGTGAAAAATATTCATGATTTTGACGAATTTTTGTCAATATTTGAACTTCAAATGCTAATAAAAAAAAATTGTGCATATGTATTTTTATAATTTTTGAATGAGAGTTAGAACAAGTTATGCGGACCCTTCAATTAAATTTTCAAGTAATTTGTCCCTGCTAAATTTTTATTATCCAACATTTATAAAAAAAAAAATAAAAAAAAATTGAAAATTTCAATTGTCTAAAAATAGCTCAAAAAAAGTCAAAATATTTTGAAAATCAATTCACGTAAATAAAATGGCAATCTAAATAACTGGTAAAATTTTCAAGTATTTACGACTTATACTGTTTGAATAACAACAAATATCAAAAATCCTTTGAGGCTAAACCGTTATTTAACGCGGTTTTGTAAAAATTTAAATTTCAAACAACTATAAAATGGTTTTGCGTGTCTGAATCCGGTAGTTTTTTTTACAGATATTTGAAGAAAAATTTATGGAGAACCTTGTACCAAGTTTTCAAAACTTAGCTATAAAAAAAAATTTTACGATTTTTCAACCACAAAATTACTTGCAAATTTTCGCAATTTTGACATATTTCGTATAAATTTGAACTTTAAGCACTTATAAAAAAAATTTATGTCAAACGATTTCGGATTTATTTTTATCACTTTAAGAACAACTTATAAGAAACCTTGTATTAAATTTTCAAGATTTTCTGGCGGCCAAAAAAATTTTATCGTTATTTTAAAAAAAAAATACTAAAAAAAATTAAAAATTTCAATTGTTTATAAAAAAGTCAAAATACTTTGAAAATTTAACTGTGTATGGAGAACGCTAATATAAACATTTGGTGAAATTTTGAAGTATTTACATCGATTAGTTTTTGAGTTATAGCAAAATAAAAAATTCTATTTTGACGAAAACTGGTTTTGCGTAAAAAATCCCGTTTTTCCGTCATTTTTTTAGGGTTTTTCCCGTCTCATTTAAAAAATATTGAACATTTTTAACTTTTGACCCCCCCAAAGTACCAACTAGATCCGATTTACTTTTCAAAGAGGGGCTGAAGTCAAAAATCGAAGCATTTTTACTGCCCCAAATGTTGTCGACAGACACAAAAAAAAACAAAAAAACACACATCATTGTAAAATCAATACACTCATCACTCCGTTCAGAATCTAAAAATGAACGATTTTATAGATATGTATTATTATTTATTAACATTCTTTAAAGTCTTAGAATTAATAAAAAAATCAAATTATTAAATACTTTGCCCAAAAACAATTCAAAGATTTTTATTTCTATAAAATATAAAAATATTTAAATAGTGAAAATTTAGTCTCAAAGTTATAATATTATTATATTTATATTATAAATTTATAACAAAACTAAAATAAATTCAATTTGGCTTAAAAAATATATGAAAAAATGATTTCCTAAAAAATACTGAGTACAGAGCAAGTAAAACATTCAATAGATTTATAAGATCAAGACATGACTACATGAGTTGCACACATAATACAGTCGAGAACAAAATTATACTTATAATTTTACTACCAAAAAGATAATACTAACAAAGAATTAATGCACTGAATATTTTTGAATCATTGATTGTCATTGATATAAATGGCTTGTATTTATATTATATCTAGTACCAAATAATCACATAAAGTCAAATATGTTTAGTAAAATACTGTTTATTTTATACTTATAAAAAATGTCCAACAATTATACAATATAATATAGGGTGTATTACCAAGCATTCACACTTCCATTATTTATTTTATAATAAATTTAACCAAAATCTGATTTTCAAAACTTTTAAATATATTTTAAATGAACTTAGATTTGTTTGTATTATTTAAGAAGGTAGCATTATAAACCATTATTTTTCAATTGAAAACTCACCTTTTTTTCTATAAATTTTATCTTGTGTTGTATATTTATTTATTATATTTGGGCCATTTTTACATATTATTATAAATATTGATGTATTTTCACAGGATTTCTTAAGTAGTATAAAAAGTATAAAGAAATTAAAAATGTGGTCTTTAAATATATTTAAAAACTCTGAAGAACAGATTTTGAAAAACTAAATTATTTTAGAAGAAAAAAATGTATGTTTGGTAAATCACCTCAAATAACATGATAAAATATAAAAAAATCTGTTAAAAATAAAACATTTTAATGGGAATGGTTGTAAGAATATCCTTATTATCTTCTGCTTTTCTGTATTATATTTTGATAGTTGAAAATGAATTGATATCTATAAACAATTAAAAATATGGTTAATATTAATTCGAAACATAAAACTATTGATATATTTACCTGTATTTTACTTTAATTGGTAAAAATTCCTGTTGCAGACATAATTTTAGAATTTTTGAGTTTCTTTATAATATTTTTACTTTTATAAAACATAAAATTCTCCAATACCAACACCTGTGAGAAACTAAAATAAATATATAATATAAATTATAAATAAAAAAAGGTCACTAACTGTCAAATTAATATTCATAAATTAAGAAGCATTAGTATTGATAACCACTATAATTTATGTGTCCAAATTAAAAATAGTTAAATTTAAAAATATTATAATTATTTAAATACAAAAAATATAATAAGTAATAACAATGACTTATAATACTTAAAATTATAATTTCCCTGTTAGAAATCCTATGAAATTGTAAACAATCAATACCAATACCATAATTAGAATTTTTTTTTTCATTTAATCATTTAATTTGATATAATTTGAATAGGTACATTATAAGAATATTTATTAATTTAATTTAATATAATATTGAACATTATAATTTTATTTAAGTTAATAATACTAAAATATACATATTATGTACATACTGAGTGATTCGTTAAACAGTAAATATTTATTATCTTAAAAAGTAATAACAGTTTAAAAATATTTTCTTATAAAGGAATACGTGATGGCAAATTAACATTTTTGAAAAAATTGTGTTTTTTTATTTTTTTTTATTGAATAGCTACTGTCGCTACTGATATAAACTATGATAGCAAAGTATAGGTTTTAGTAGTTTCCTTCCACCACAGGTATAATTGTCGGATATTATTATATTAGTATCAGTTTTAGTCAAGGCACATGTATTTATTATTCATTTACATTTACAAAAATTACATAGACCACAATATTTCAATCAAAAATGTTAAATAATGTAAATATTTTTATTTTTTAAAAGCTAGGAATTAATACATGGTAATTGGAAGCAAACTTAGCAAACACATATTATTATAATTTGTATATAATTTGAATGGCTTACAATAGAAAATGTAGCATTTAAAATGTAAAATAAATATTAAATGAATTATAATTTACCTTAATAGTTCTCATTTAATAAGATGAATGTATGTTGGTTCCATAATTATTCATAACATCAAATTCATTATTTTTACTTGGTACACCTAATGGTGTTATATTTGGTTCCTAAAAAAAAATAATAATATTAAAACTTATACACATATACAATAAGCATTAGCGTGCGCAGTAGACATTATCAGCATGGAGTTATAGATAATATGAATATTCATAATTAAATTTAAGTTCTAGTCCAACAGTTATTCAAGTTTTTGGAACAGGTTAAAGGGTGACATTTAGTATTATTTAGAAATTTAAAATTATAAATAATGAAAATACTCTATAAGTTACTAGTAGTATTACTCGACTTACTAGTCAGACTCCTAACTGTAATAACTAATAATATTAGTTATTATTATCTATAACATTTTTTCACTAGCTGCTAAGTAGAGAAGATTCAACAACCTACCTTGACTATCTCCTACGCACACTATGCCAATAAGTAATAAACTAATAACTAAAATTTACCTTATCAATCATTTCTGGAAATATAGTACTCAAATTGAAGTTTGTTAAAGTATTCACATTACTACTACTGTTATAATAATTATTTGTGTTCTGATTAAAATGTTGAACTGGTTTATTATAACTTGAACTTGTCATACTAAATGTTGTAGGAAGAGGTATATAATTTGAAATATTATGCTTTGTAGTTGTTGGAGGAGTATAGAAATTAGTTGGTATTTGGTATGAAGATGATTGTTTATCTAGATCATTTCTATTTTCATATAGATAATTGCTATTGGGTTGATTATAATAATTGCTAAAATTTTCATTGTTATTATAACTTGGTTTTTGGCTTGCTCTATAACAATTAGTTTGTTTATTAGTTAAATTTTGATTTTTTGAACCCGATTTTATAATAGAAGCATGTTTTTGTTGATGTCTAATTAAAGATTCAGCACTATGATTAGTTGATCTACTCGAATCATGTGAATATTTTGATCGTACCCAAGACTGATCTTGTTCAAATGTATTAATCTCAGGATAATATTGTTTGGTTTGATTTTGATAATAATCTTTATCAGTTTTCTGATTTTGATACACACAACAATAATCCTTAGCACAACTTCTTCCTTTTCGTTTGTCATTTGACTTGGGTTGTTCTACTAACTGACTGACAGATAGGAAATTTGAATTAACAGAACGAGATTTATAATTAAGAATATTTTGCTCAGTACTTGTAACAGGAATTATATTGTCATTTTTTTTATTACATTCGTAAACTCTTTGGTCAAATGGAGTATTTGAGCCTGTATTAATATTTAAAGCTAAATCTCCTACTAGAGTTGGTAATGTTGAAGGCATATTAGTATCCAAATGAGGTAATAAAGGGATAGTTTTTGATGGTGACCATGAATATGCTTGTTTAGGTTCGGACTGCAAATCAAAAGATATATCAAAATTGTTTTTCTTTTGATAATTATAGTCATCTTTTTTAGCATAAGAATTTTGACAACTTTTATCTGTCATCCAGTTAACTGGAACACTTTTTTCATTTTGTTTCTTTTTTTGTTTTGGTTTGTGAGGCCAAACTTCTTGATAATTTTCAGTATCAATATATGTAGTTGTATTAATTGAATTTACTGTATTTAAATCATACGGCACATAAGGAACATTATTTGCAAATGCTGTAGATGTAGATTTATCAGTCTTTTTAATATTTTTATTAATATTTTTATCAAACGAATTATAACTAGTATACCTCCAAAGATCAGAATTTGATTGAGTTGTTCTATAATAAGAGGAAATATCATTGTATGATGTTTTATGATAAGTAGAAGCAGTTGGTTGAGGTGGAGGTATTGCCTTTAACTTTTTAACTTCTTTATAACCATAATGTTGATCATTCTTTTTATTAATGTCTAAATATCCATCATTATAGTATGGTTTGACATTAAAACCAAATTGATCTTTCATTTTATCTTTATTTTGATCCTTTTCACAATCATCATCATTTTTCTGGAATAATTCTGTAGCTGGAGATTCTAAGTTCCCAATTTGCAATATTGTTGTAGGAGTAGCTGAATGCATTTCAGTTTGTTCAGATTCATTTAAAATATTAGTATTTTTTGAAGTGGAAACCAGGGGAAAAGAAAGAAGAAAAGCTTCTGTGGGAGACATTGAATCCGCGTGATGTCCTCCAACTGGCCCTTGGAGGGAACTAAATAAATCTGTAGAAAAATCTGTGTTTGGTATTGGTAACCGTATGTCATCAAAACAAGAGATAATGTTTTTTGCTGTTTCTATAGATTTTCTTTGATTTTCTTCTGTTAATATACTTAATGAATTATTATTAACAACAGCTGATGTAGTTTGAACTGTTGATAAACACTCTGGAGAATTAGTTGTTGTTTTATTATTATCTGTTTCAACAGATTTTAATAAATGTTTATTTTCATCACTAATTGTTCTACATGTTACAATTTCTTCTCTTTCAATAGATTTTTCATTTTTATCTTGATTGATGTCCTTAACTATAGCTTCAATTGTGTGACTTGTTGTACATCTATTATCATTTGATTTTACTAGTTCTGTACAACCTAGTTTATCACTTTCTTCTATTGAATTTTTGTTTGTGTTTTTTTCAACTTTTTGTGTTTTATTAGATTCATTTTTATTTTCAGATTTACTATTTACTTTTTTATTGTTAGTTAGTTCTACTTTATTATCCTTCAACAAATTATTTTCTTTTAATAATCTATTGTATGTTACTAATGATGGTATAGGTCTTTTGTTCATAGATGTAGTAATAGTTGCATCATTTTTTTTTGGAGCAATTAATACCTCTGAATTTTTATAATCTGGTAACAAAAGTATTTTAGGTATATCAAATATGATTTGTGACTGAGGTATAATAGGTGCAGTGTCAATTTTTATCAAATGTCCATTTGGTAAAATAAATGTAGGCTTAGTTGAAGTTAAAACTGGTATATTAACAGGTTTAGTAGTTAAAGTAATAGGCCTTACTTTTTGAGCTAACTTTTGTTTGTTTTTAAACTTTTTTATATTACTATTTCTGACTCCAGAATCTTTTTTAAGTTTAATTTTTGATCTATTTTGTATTGATGTCTTTTTAATAGACTTATCTTTTGGTATTTTAATTTTTGATTCTTTTAAAATGGATATTAGATGTTTGATTCTTGTGCATAAATGGGTTACTTTATTTTGTAAGCGAATTAATTCCTTTCCTAAGATAAACATATAATTTGGAATTAAAATAAGTTTTATAGGTACAAAAATGGTTTCAAAATTAAAAATCCTACTTACTATGTATACTTGAAATCTTCAATTTTTCATTTTGTAATACACGAATTAAATCAATTGCATGGTTAATAATGTCAGCTTTACCCAGTGAAGCATTAGAGTCCGATGGTGGAAGAACAGTTCGCAATTCTTCAAAACTAACATTCAATCGATCTCTTCGTTCTTTTTCATATAAACGATTTTTACTGTAGGGGAAAAAAACCTTTGAAATAATTGGTGTAATAATAAATTAATAATAAATACATACGATGGTGCTTTTTTACCGCCCATTGTAAAATAAAAAAATTGTTGAAAATAAAATAAAAATTAATTTATTAAACAAAAAACATAAAGTATTCAAAGTAACATTTAAAAACTAGTCTTGGCTTTATAATAAGCTTTATTGTTCAACAATTGTTAAAATATAATAATTTAAATAAATAACTAATAACTAATATAGTAATATAACTACTATAGGTCTATAGCCTAAACTAAATAATGATAAATTAATAATTGTAATAGTGATAAGTGCTATCAACATTCTACCAGACTTCTATAATCTTACAATATATTGTATAAAATTACTATAAATATATATTATGTATATAAGGTTGTGCGCCTGAGCATTTTACAGGAAAAGAGTCTGGCGACCATTAGACAGTATTTCGGATAGATCAAGGTGGATATATATCCACCTTGGGACAGATCGTGGATACTGGCCTGTAGAATGTAGATAGTTTTACCACAGAATAAATTCTGTATTCTGTGATAATATCACTTTCATAATTATTATTATCTAGTGTCTACAGATATAATATATAAAAATATATTTATTTTGTATTATTATTTTATACAATAAAATAAGTGCGTTGAGCATTTTTTCTAAAATTCCATAAAAGAATACCTACCATAGTTTTCAACTCGATCTCAGTCGAAAATGTTAGTAATGTTAGTATAGTCATTAAGATATCAAATAGATAGGTACCTACTCTACAACAGTGTTTCTCATACTTTTTTGTCACGGGCCCCCCTAAATTTAATGTGAAACTGTCAGGGCCCCCTTAGTCAAAATCATTAAGGGAGCCGTGACCCCAGTTTGAGAAGCACTGCTCTACAAAACGTAAGACCAAATTGAAAATCTTAAAATTCAATAATGTTGCTTATTAATGAACATATCAAATTAAAATTATACTATAAATCATAGTATAGGTACGCAAAGTATTCTGAACGGAAGCATTCTGCAAAAGTGTAAACCTAAGGATATTTTGCAATTACAGTATTTTTATTAGTTATATCATTGATGATAAATAGTAGGTATACTGTTTATAATTAATGGTTATGTGGTATTATGGTAGGTTAAATTATTTGTTGCCAAAAACATCGGTATTATATTATCTAATTGAACCTAATCCCCTAAATAATTTTTCTGTATCTATTTCTTATAATTATGTTTAGTTATATATTGTACTCTACTATGTTTACTTTATTATTTTTCTCTTGCTACCTACTGTTATTTTATGCGTCACTACTCATTACGATATTCTAATATGTTTATAATCTATTTTTCTTGTCATTACCATTGTAAAAACCGATTGTCCCTTATTTTATAAATAAATAAATAAATTATTGTTATTCATCTTAACTTTTAAGTCATTATCGATTACCGGTGGATCCATTTCCATTCTATACAGTAATTGATTCGACAATCAATCGGTGTGCGAATATCAGAATATGTTGGCGTTAATGTGTTATAAATAACTTAAAATTTATATAAATATTTAAAAAAAATGGTATAGTGTATAGTGTAGGTGTATAACAAATAAAAATATGCGCAATGGTTGAAATTTTTGAGTTACAACAAAATAATTTTCAAAATTATTATTTTTCATGTATATAAATAGAATGACATATAATTTTTTTTATAATTATTGTAAGAAAATCTTATGAGAAACGTGTTATATTAAATTTTCAAGTATTAGGTATTAAAATTAAAAATTGCATAATTTAAATCAAAATTTAAACGTGAATAATAAAATTTGTGAAAACATTGAAAATATTTTCAATTACTATGAGAGCAAGTGATGGGGATGGGGAACCTGCATTACACATTTTCAATCTTTTTTATTAACAAATATTTTGTCACACATAAATAAAAAAGTCACTCCGCTATTGTGAGCTGTTTTAATTTACATTTCCTCAAATCGTTCATCAATTTACGACCTAACCTATGAAAATATCAAAGGAGGCGTCGTCCTAATATTGACACCAAATTGCCTACACAATACCCCGTACACATAAAAATATTTAAGTAAACCTCAAGGTTTCACGTAAAACAGTTGTTTATTGTATATATACAAAACACAAGAATAAAAATTACAGCTAGTGTAACATGTAAAACTTACTCTAACATAGTAACGTAGCTTGAATTTATTTGGGTGCACACAAATTGTCTTCAAAAACTAGGTAGGTTATTTTTTTTCTCTCGAATTACCAACCGGTGTTTTTGGAGGTAATTAAATTTGAGAACACTCAAATTGCCTTCTATAACATACCTAGATTATGTGTATACTAATTAATAATATATCGATAATTCGTGTATTAAGTACATCGATTATTGTAATTTTCTAAAATATTGTATATTATTATTTATTGTAATATTAGTCACTGGCATAGCACAGTTTATTTACTACTATTTGAATTATCCGGTGTTGTCTGTAAATAAATAAAACTAAGATTATCAATCCACCTGCAAGCTGTGGTTGGTAGTAATAAATACATTTTTTCTTAGCAGTAATCAATTACAATTGAAATAAATGACTGAGGTTATGATTTTAGTATTATATTAATAGCGGGTAAGATACTTTAAAATAATTATAGCTGATTTAAAATATTACAAATTTTCCTTGAATCGTTAAAATCAGTTGTTTTTTTTTAAATTGTATTAGCCTCCTGCCTCAGCTATATTATACTTTGCTTTTTATATATTATTACTGTTATCCATGATTTTTATCCTAATATTCTTATTACGATCTCAAATGTTGTGCTAACCTATTATAAATCATGATGAAATTTGTATATGATTTATAGTCTTATTATTTGTCAATTATGATACTTATATCGAAATATGATTATATTTTAGATTCCTAGTACCTAGTGAATCTAAGATCATAACGAATGTATGTATTGGTTTAACAATATAATGTGGTTTTTTAAATTTTTTTGTTTGTATATGACTTGTATACATTATTCAAAATAGGTAGTCGAAAAAAATATTTCCAACTTTGAGGGAACTTTTTGGTATTAAATTGGATCTAGTTGTAGTTTTTCGGGGAGGAGAGTTGCAAATATAATTTTTTAATGTGCTTACGTAGACAGCAGTATATCCAGAAATTTTAATAAGGAGAGACACGATTTATATTTTCAGTCAATTTATTATGTATTATATATTAAATTAATATAAAATATATGAATAAAATTTCAACACCGACTGTCTGACTATATTATATAAGAATTCATTTAGTTTTTAAAATTATACATAAATATAAATAAAAAATGACTAGTTCAACATTTTTCTATTTCCATTGACAGCGGCTATGTGCCCTCTGGATCCGCTATTGTACGTAGATATTTTTCTTTGGACAGTTTTGTGCTGGGACATTGCTTTCTCTTAGTTAGTATTTTAGACGTTTTAACTGTGCCCTTATTTATCTTAATATTTATTGTGTGTATATTGCATATAAGTTAAGTATGAATATATGATATAACATATTAATATTTATAAATTTTAAATCCTACATTTTTTTTTAAATAATATATAACCATCTAATACTGCAAATGAATTATTTTGTATTTTAGTACATCATATTATCATCCTTATTAATTATAAGTAAATTCTATATTAGTTTAACATATAACTTTATAATTTAAGGCACAAGAGTGCAAGATTATCTGCATTATTTAAAATGTTGATGTGATGTTACAAAAGTCTAAAAGGTGGTTGGAAAAATAAAATAAGTGATTTGACTGTTTTTGAGTTATTTTTAAATGTTTATATACAATTCATTTTTTTCTTAATAACACGAGCTAATATATTTTTTATTTTATGACTATAAATGCTCATAATTTAAGAACATTTTCTTGTTTAATAGGTATACAATAAACATAAGTATTTATTTGTATACCTTAATTTATAGAATAATGGTTAAAATAATGAATTAGGATTATTATACATATTATAATGTAAATTGTAATATGTATACCTAATTATGTCGCAAATAGTTTTAATTATCCAAAGTGGTTTTTTTTCTATGGAACACTGTGAGCCCTTGTCGGTGAATATTAGTCTTTTTTGAAAAAAATCTCTCAGATTAATGTAATTTAAACGGAAGCCAGCAGGAATGAGTGGTGCTGTTTAATAAAGTCAATATAATAGTAGTTTTAACCCGTATGGCTCCCCGTCCCCACTATATAGACGTATTTAGACAGCTTGTTCATTTATTATTATGTTTCAACGCATGTGTTCACTATAGCCTTCATGAGTGTTAGTAAGTTACTATTATAGTATTCTCGCTGTACATTATTCGTACCTACTCTCTTTTCAACGTATTTTTTGTTATTTGATTTTTGTTTATTTTTTGTCTACCAATTGAAGTTCTCAAATGCTGGTATTTTATTTAAATTGGCGATTAGTATATAATATATAAGTGATGTCTGCATACAGCAGTATTATGAATTTATATAAAAGGGGTGCTATATTGACAATAACAATAGGAATCATCAATTTAGTATATTAATATATTATACAGTGTTACAAAAATAATTTCTAATAAATTTTTTAAAATTCATTACAGATTCGTGTAATAATTATTTTAAACGCTACAATAGATTTATATTATTAATTATTATATAGTAAATACGAATAATATTATATATAAATTATTAAGAGTAAGATTTTTTTAATTTTTAAAAATAAGTATTACAATAAGAGTAATAAAACCATCAGCCAAATAGATTTCATAAAAATTTAATGTTTATAATATATAATATAAGTTTATTATCCAACTTAACATAGACAAAAATATCGCTTACAATTGATTTCTTTTCCATGACATACAAATCAAAATATATAAATAAAATCGAAAAAAAATATGCTTAATATAAAAAAGTATAGATTGTTATGACAAAAAAAAGTAATTTAGGATTGTATAATTTGCATACATTTAAATCTTAATAAACTGATAGTATGAATATAGTATGATACCGATACGTATATGAAAATAATTAATATGTAGTATGTACAACCAAATTTAGTCACTCCACTGTATATACTCTTTTGGAATATTTATAAATATTTATTTTCGTAAAAAATAACCTTTGTATTTGAAGCTGTAACATGGACAGAAAAAAAATACGTAAATCTGTTTATTGTGTTATACAAATATAGTCTTTTATTAGATCTATCTATTATATATATATATTTTTAAACATTTATGAAATCGTACTATTATTTTTTTTTTACTAATAAGCAAAATAACTAATGAGTTTACCATGATAAAATAAGTAATTTAATTTCTATAAATTAATGTTAATATAGTATCTAACAAGTAACAATAAAATATAAATAAGTACCTACTACCTACCCTAATAGGATAGTTATTTTAATATTAATTAAAATATAAAATATAAATTTAATTATTAAAATACTATTATTAGTTTTAATATAATATATATTATAGAATCTCAATAATTCGAAGCCCAAGAGATTTCACGTGGAATGATTTTCTCCGAGTTATCGAGAATTTCAACTTATCGAGATTCTACTAATTACTATATTACTAGTTTTAGAGACTAATAATATTTTATTAATTTGTATACTTTTAAAAATTATTTTATTATTATAAGAATATAAAATTAATTTAAATTACAGAAGATCAATAATTATAATAATAATACAGTAACAATAAATCGTATAATAAAACGAGTTTTATAAAATATTTTTATCATCTAAAGTCTCTAATTTTTTAAAATGTAAACAATTATTATAAGCTTATTAGAGAACATTATATTATAATTATGTATTTAATCCAGTAAGTTAATAATTACCTAATGCTAGTTACTAATGAATTATATCTTTAATATTGGAAACTTACAAAAGTAAGTTTTTAAAAATGATATTAGATGTTATGGGTGAATTTCATTTTTATTTTATTCATTAATAATTGTACTGTTAATAACATTACTCTGTTATTCTATTCTTTTTTTTTTTTTGTTCAATTTACCTTGTTATATATATATATATATATTTAAAACATGTATTGGGTGGTTTTAGCCCTGAGCAGTTAATAATAAATGAATAAAAAAATTTAAAATAGTTTAAGGAAAAAATTTAAAAAAATTAAGTGTTAACATAATATATATATTATATATTTATATTTATGATTATTTTCATAGTAATTATAACAAATAGCGTTTTAAGGGGATAAAACGTATTTTTGCATGTATGACTATAAACTATGAAGCTAACGAAATTAAATTATGGTTACTAATATTAACGTTATATACGAAACGTATAGTTTTATCAATTGCTAATCATTGTTGTAACGGAGGTACAGACTACAGTATTCAATTTGTTTTTATTGTATTAATGTTGATTTTTTTTTATTCAAATTTAAAATTATAAAATAATTTTGTACCTAATAGTGATGCACCGATAAGATACCAATACGACGTATGTAAAATATTTATTATATGTATATTTATAAACACTACATGTCTGTCATGCTAACGTTTGTATAATATTCTGCTTAGTTTAAGAAGCCGTTGACATTTTTCTGGTTGTAGATCAGTTGATAATATTTTCTAAGCTACATTGTTTGTATATTAAAACAACCAATATTATTAATAATGTCAGTTAGATTTTTTAGTCTAAAAATCGTGTTATATCACATAGGTATATATTTACATTTATTAAATGCAAGAAATGTTTAGGTAATAATATTATATATATAATTAGTGATATAATTCAATATCATAAGTTCATATTATAGTGTTCATACTTTTAATAGGCACGGCCGCACGGGTCATAAATACACGACTATGATACAATTTTAAAGATTAGCTTATACATTTTTTTGGAAAATATAATATTTAATTTATTCAAAAATAAATATTAAGCACAATAAAAATTGCATTGGTGAGTAATTAATTTGGTCAAAAAGTCGTATAAACTATTTACATATTAATACCAGAGTAAAATAATTTGCATACTTAACAAAAATATAGTAAACAACGTTTAGAAGATGTCACTGTACATCTGACCTACGCGTAACGCAGATAAAACACATTCACGCAAAATAATTCTGTAAAATGTTTTTTTTGGTAATCTCAGAGTAAATTTACCCATTACAAAAATGATAGAGAATGATATTTTTGAATGGTATGAAAATTTAATATTAATTTAAATTTACAATTTATTTTTAAAGTCGAGTATAACATCAAATAATAATAAAATATAAAATCGATATGTCAAACCCTCAGATATAATATTATTCACTATAGTTTTTTTTATTGGTAACTTTATTCTAAGATTACTAAAAATCATAAAAAACAATTTTACATGAATGCATTTTATCTATGTTGTACGTGGGTCTAAGAGAGAAAATAAATATTGCACCAACAGCCTCTTGATATAGTATAGTTTAAATACTTTGCTCATTGGTCATTAATTTTATTATTTAAACAAAAACCTATATACATTTTACTATAACCTAGCTATAATATTATATAAATATACAGGTATGTTACACGGTAGCTATTTATTAATTATTATAAATTATAATTATTAATTTGTTACATTATGTTTAGTTACTTATACTTGATGATGTGTCAAATTCGTCTGGCCAGGAGGTATTTCGAAGTCATTCATAAATCTTTCGATGACACTAATATCTGGCTTGCACATGTTTCCAACA
This sequence comes from Schizaphis graminum, assembly GCA_020882235.1. Lineage (NCBI taxonomy): Eukaryota > Metazoa > Arthropoda > Insecta > Hemiptera > Aphididae > Schizaphis > Schizaphis graminum. The sequence goes on along the minus strand of CM037034.1, from coordinate 22,985,803 downwards.
GCCGCCTTTTGATTTTAGCCTACTAAACAAAACATTCCTAAACATAATTTTATGTCAGACGTTTCACCAATACTGATGTCTGCATAGTGCATACCATAGGCATTTGAAAAAAAAAATTATAAAATATAATACAATAACATTTTAATACTATAAAAGATATTATATATTATAAGTAAAAAATGTTTTATTAACAAGGTACCTACATAATTTTCCTTCACATCTAGCTTATGATAAAATTTATGAACAAGACTATGCATTAATATTCTATATTAACAATATGAATTTGTAGTACATACATTTCATAAAATAAATTAGTTTACAATATTCTTTATAAATTACTTCTATGTTTATTACTGGATTCTGCGTTTTCGATGATATGTGGGTAACTGAGGACATCATTACCTGACAGTATTAGACATATCAATTATCACTCTAATCCTGCCCAAGTAAGACGTTAACAGATCCAAAGTAAGTACTGCAGGAAATACGTTAACTATGTAAGCATATTAAAATTATACAAAATAAACAATAAAATCATAACTTAACATCTGTCTTCAAAATGAATACATTTACAAATTTAGATTATACAAAATAATTGAAAATAATTACAATATTAAAGTATAAGGAAATAGTTATTTAAAAAATAAATCATCAAGCAAACAAAAAAATATATATCAAGAAATAAATTTCTATATATTGTTACAATATAGTTTTATACCATTTATAGTATATTTAAAATAATTTATGACACCATTATAATAACACTTTAAAAGCAATCTGCAGTAAGTAATAAAATTAAAACTGATAATAACTGTGAACAAGGAATTAAAGTTAAACAAACATTGCCCGTTGTCTAAATTAATTTAAAAATAATAATAATAAATACGTAGGTAATGAATAAAATAATTAATCTCAATAATTTATACAAGGCTTGGATAAATTTTGTACATTGAAAAATAAAAATAATAATAAAATAAAATAAATTGATCACATGAATAATTATCTATTACACTTTAAATAATATAATTATTTCGTGATGTTTAATAAATCAACTAACCTGTCACAAACTGTAGTTCTAAAATGTGAATCGGACGATGTCCCGTACAATAGTGGCCGTACTTAAGGATCCGCCGAGGGATGCCTACAAGTAAAAATTTAAAAAAATATATAATAATATTAGCAATAATAATACCAAGTTATAAACTGTCAAGTGATTATATAAATGTAATTTAAAATAAAAATTGTGCACACGAATAAAAAATACTTTAACAAAAAAATTATAATGGTGAACTCCGGCTGCCCAAGATCGTTCGGCTATCTGTCCGACGGAGAACTGGCGCGTTGAGTACGTCGGCTCTTACATAAATATATCGGTTGCGCGCGCAAAGGTCGATGAGCGCTAACGGATGACCTAAGCTGTACCGAGATAACGCGCAAACATGATCTTTGGCCTTTTAGTTAGGGCAAACAGCCTTATCTAATATGATAAAAACAGTGTGAGGTTTCATAGACGTTCAAGTCAATATAACGAGAAACACACAAACATAATATGCTTGCATATTATTTTCGATAATAATAATATTTTAAACCATCTCTAATTTATGAGATTAAAAACACACAGCAGTCCAAACATTTGTTACCATATTTATAGACTCTCTTTTTAACACAGATTATCAGTTTATTTGAATGAACAAAATGTATGAAAAATATTTAAATAAAATATATTATTATATCAAAAAGTAAATAGTATTAAAGTGCACGTTTATTTTGTTAAAATTCTTTATTTGACTTGTTATTTACAAACCAACATAATTTATTTTAACGACTAATCATAGCTGTATAATCGTTTTTATTTCTTAAAATATTTGTTGAATTTAATATAAAAAATATATCTATTGCAACGAAATTTTCTGGATACAAATAACTATAAATAATTTTATTTTTACTGATTATTCTATAAAAAAAAAATATCTAAAACGTTTCAATTATGTCATAAATTTAATAAAAAAAATTCTGGTGCAAAGATGAATTAATGCAATATATTAAAAGTTGAGCAATTAAGTTGATATGAGTTTACTAAGAATTTAATAATTAAACATAAATCTTCTGAGAAATATTTATCGAGTGCCTAAAATTTTATGATTGAACAATATATAAAAAACAATATTATAAAATATAATTAAAATTACTTGTATTAGTTGTATTGATTTAAAAAATGTAACTAAACTTTTTTAGAATTAAATCAGATTCATTATTATTGTTAATACATTTATTTTAATACACTATACCTAATTGTTCAGATTCTGTTAACGGAAAATATTTATTATATTATAAGTATTGTAATATTGCAATGCATTTCATTGTAAACTAAGTAAATATACACAAAATTAAATTTAAAAAATACACACGTGGTATATACAGAATATTATAGTGTTGTAACAAATATTTAAAATCGAACTTGGATCCCGGGTAACTCATTAGTAACGTTGCCACTTGATGATATCCTTTGACCTTTAAGTTGAATATTTACGCAACAGGAAACACCACGGCGCGGAACCGATACGTACTGCCATATATGAAAACCGTTTCAATTTGTGAACCATTTAAATAAAATTATAATTTTTATAAATGAAAACTGTATTATTTTTTTGGTTATGAATATTATAATAATGAAAAAAACAAAATCGGTCGATACAAAAACAGCCAACATGTATATAGGTATAGGTGCAGCATTATTAACTATATACGAAATGATTAATTGTAAATAAATTCGAAGTGAGTAAACGGTACACGCATATGTATATACGATATGTACGCTAGAAAAAAATTATAACATCATGTAATATATGTGTTTTAATATATATTTATTTTTTTAACAACATTATAATATTGTGCGGTAAACTAGTAATAATAACGTGCACTTGAAAAAAAAACCGAATAAACGTACGTCGATAATATTTGACACAGAAAACCAAAACCAGAACGTGCGGTTGACAGACGCGAACTGAAAAAGGCGTGGCCCTCGTCAAAAGAGCCTTTGCATTGCGCAAACGATTCAAATATAATACGCATACATACGCATATAGCGTTGCATATCTACAAAAGCTTCACCCGTAATTATACACCACGCTCCCCGCCACATTATAATATATTATAATTATTAAGTATTTTACTCATCGCATTTTCGTTACACACGTCTGGGAATGTGGTTTCAACGTTATTTATTATTATTATGATTTTTTTTTTTTAGCGGGTCTTCTAATCTTATCAACTGCGAACCTAGATAAGATGCGAGCTCCATACTATTTTACTGTAAACCACTATAGTACATAATATTCTATTTTATGCGGTTGACATTATTTTATTATTATAACTTATAATATAAGTATATATTATACACAGCCGATTTGCGGAAGTAATTGATAAATGAGGAGGAATCGTTATTATTATGATAGCCGTTTTGTTTTATTTTTTCGTTTTGAACGACAAACGTACAATAGTATATGATGCAACCGACTGATAGTTACTTTTGATACACATGTATGCATATTGCATAGTTTTAGTATAATGAAATATTAGAAAAAAATTTTCTTGTACGAAAAATTAGTTACTTTAACAAATAAAAAAAAAACGTAATTTATTAAACGATTATATTATATACCAATAGTGATTACAATTTGATTTTTAGTTGAGTATTAAAAAAATCTAATGTCAGAAACATTTTATTGCTATCAAACCTGCGTCAGTAGTACCATGGATATTATGGAAAAAAATTATTTGAATATAATCAATGTGTAAGTAAGGTCAAAGACCAAAGAAAAAAACCATCAAATCGCGTGTTAAATAAATTACGTGTGTTCACAATTTTTGCTTAAGGTTTTGGTGTTATATTATTTAAATAGGATTTAATTTTGTTCGCTCACGAGCACTTTAACCTACACAGAAAAGTATTTCATAAGCTTAAAGAATAATCATAAGTTTTTTTAAATATGATTTTTAAAATAATTCGTTACCGTATACTATACAAGCAAGAATAATGTTTATTTCATATTTTTTATAAAACTAGCAGTTGATATTTAATTTAGAAATTAATGCTAAATGTTAGAATATTCTAGTGGAAAAAACATACAGATTTTGAATAGGGTACCTGTATTTAATTGCTTTATAAATATAAATGTGTATAATACAATTTATACGTCTTAAACTATGGTTTAATGTACATTTAATACATATTAATTGGTTTAAAAAGTATGTCTTTGAAAATTAACAATAAGTGTATTCGAATTGATCAAACAATTTTAGTTTAAGCAAAACAAGGTTAAAGTTTTTTTTTTTTTTAATATTATTTTTGGGTAAAAATAACTTATGTACAAATAATTTAAGCATATCACTCTGTATATAATGCATACTATGTATAATATTCGTAATAATTATCTAAGACTTAAAGCAATAACATATTATTAGCTCAATTTGATTTGTTATAAGGCGCGTCCTTATCGTTTTGCATATTTCTTTCTAGTGTTATCTACGTCGGTTGTATATTATATAGTGTCTCTTGAAGAGAAATTTTGATTACTACCATTTTTTTCTTTCAATTTTTAAAAATTTTTTATTATTTAATTTAATTAGTTACCTAAATATATTTAAATATTATAAATATAATATAATGTTTAAATATTTATGTTTATCATCGAAAACATAATACTTATTTAAGAAAATCATTACCTAACTATATTATACTCAAACAATTCTTGAAATTCCTGCATAGTACCTACTTACTATAGTTGTATTAAATACAATGCTTAATAGGTTTTTGGCCTTTTTGGCCTTGTCAATATTATAATTGTTTTTAAATATGCACACTGTACAGATACACAGCCTATATACAAGGCGATTTACCCTATACTTAAACATTCTATACAAAACACCAAATGTTAGAATATAATAGGTCTATATTTCAGCAAAAATAATTATTAAATATTGATATAGTTAGTTGTTAATTTATAATTCATTTATAAAGTAGTAAAAACTGGATATAAACGTAAACAAATAGAAATGTATTTATTTGTAAATTCAGTATTTTAGTTAAAATGTTGAACAATTCTTAGTATATAAACTATATATATATATATTAGATATATAAGTGCTAACCTATATCGGATATATCTGTAAACGTGTTATAATTTTGAAAGTATAAATTTAATACAAATTAAATTTAATCAGCTTATAGGTATCAGCTGGTATGTTGCATATTATGTATATAAGTATAGTGCAATTTATATTTATTTCATAATTAATTCCTCCTTGGTTAACTAATCAGGTTAGGTTAAGTTAAAATCCTATATCTATAATTCTTATTTATTATTTGTTATTCGTACAATATTATAAATTTTAAATTTGACATTTTATGAATACCTTTCTATGTACTTTATAGGTATAGTATATAATATTTCGTAATTAAGTAAGAACAATTTTAAGCTACCAAAATATCTAATATCAATTTTTACATTTTGAACATACATTCATAGATTGTTGCAGTTCAATTAGCGAATATGTGTTTTTGAGTGTACAAATATTCTAGAACGTATGTAACAATTATTTTTAGGTATTTGGAAATGGTAAATCATTGCTATATAATTAACTAAAATAAAAATAAAATAGTTGCATTTTAGTTTTAATAATTATGGATTATTATTATAATTAAAGCACGGATTCGAATGATTCGATTGTGAAAACTAAGACTGAAATCAATGTTTTCTGTATGTACCAGAGTTCACGCTTGTGTATAATGTACCTATATTATGTATTTCTATTGGATCATCGTTTTTTTTTTAACTGATAAAATATTTTTCAACTAATGTAAACTCATCCAACTATGACGGCATACGGTAAAGAAAAAACTGATAAATTGTGCTCCAATTAATGATTCTTTGTCAGGAAAAAAATTAATTCATATCAAAAATAGTTCACAATCGGTTGAAAATTATTACATAATATTCATAATAATATTATATTATACTTTTGTGTTATAATTATAATAGTACACTAACACAATGTCAATACGTCAATACGTATTTATAATATGCATTTATGCTTGATAACAGCTGTGGATAATCTATAGAGCCGATATTTATAATGACTAATAAACGTGATTAACAATCTGAAGTAACTAACTTCTGACAGATATATATTTTGATTGATATTCAACCATAAAAAGCAATAGTGCTCTAGCCTACGGTGAACGCTGCCTGACGTTACATTGGCGTGGGTCGTTCAGTCGCCAAGTTACAGAAGACTGTAAAATGAAACTAAGGGCTCACGCTCGTCCTTGCCCGTTGCATATGTCTGAATGTATCTCTGATATTATACAAATATACAAAATGTGTTTTAATAATGTTCACATTGGGTGGGGTTGTATTTGTGATCCGTTATATAATAATTATATCTTATATCTTCATTCTATGTGCAGTGCTACTGCTACATAAATGAATAGGTAACATGTATTTGTATCGTTGGTATACGAAAAAATTATTTTATTCGTTTATAATCGTTTTTAAATGTACCAATAATAATTGTGTTTAAAATATAATCAAATATTAAAAAAATTCTTATACATAGCTATACAATAATAATAATATCAATAACAATAATTAAATAAAATACTGAAATACCTACCGAAATACCTATATGGGATGTAATATTATCATATTATTATATTATCAGTTTTATAAATAATAATACATTATAACTTTAAATTAAAAAGTGCACAAAGATTATAAATGTATAGGTAATATATATAAATATATTAAATTATACCATACTATTAAATATAATCAATGGTATTTTAATATTTATTATATTATTGTTTTACACTTTGTTCTATGGTTCTAGTGTATATATAATATTTATATATGTATAGGTTGTAGTTATTATTGATATTTGATATGTTAAGTAAATTAAATATTGTTTTGAATAATAAAATAGACCCTTACAAAATTTACAATTGTCTTAAAGCGTATATGTATATATACATAAAAACCATTGTAAAAAAATATTAGGTACGTTTATAAATTGAGGATAACTAAATTGCCTTAAATATTACAGTAGTATCTAAATGCAGACCCTAACTGTTGTATGTTGTCAACCATTTTAATAGGCCCGTTTATTCCAACTATGAATGCTGATGACCCTGATTTCGACCCCTATAAAAATATACTTGTCGAAACTAATTTGATATTTTTATATGGGCGATCACTGGCTTCCTTTAAACAGACAATTGTTGGAACAGAGCATCCAGAAGAAATTTAAAAATTAAAAACCTTTATCTGAGTTTATTGTGTATCTAAAAATCTTAACGTTTATAATTAATTAAATCAGTAAAGTCGCATAATATATCAAATACATATAGTTATACAATGTTATAAATAAAGTGATATATTATTTTAAACTACTAATTCAGTAACAATATTGTATTTGGTAAATCAGTCACTTTCTATATTTCTTATAATTTACTGTGTAGACAAATTATGGCTAATACCAGTAAACCAATAATATATAATAAAGTGATCCCCTGTAATGGCTTATAATATGAAAAACATATCGATAACTATATAAACTATATTATACGAATAACAAATACATATTTTAATAAATTCCTCTTTAGTTTTTTTTTTTCATTCGATACAGTAATATTATACAAATTTATTCTCGGAAAAAATTGAAATTACCCGTTTATATCCAAATTATATGCGATCAGACACGTTCAAAAATATCTTGAACTGCCACTCGCATCGAAAGAAAATATACAGAATACCTTTACGAATTCCAGACGATTGTATTTTCAGATAACGTCGATAACGATATACAAAACGAATTTGTTTCACCCAAATTCGTGTCACCGTTTGGCACCGCGACGGTTCTGTTCGTTTTTAAGCGAGTATTTATCGGCGAAACTGAACCGAACTATACTTTTAGCGAAGGGCGACGAACAATAATAAAAGCATGCGAAATTCGGGAACGTTGAATAATATTTTCGCTATTAATACGATGCCAAGACAAACCTTCGCCCCCGCCTGTGTCGCAATAATAGATGACGGCACTCGGTGGCAATTATAGTCTTCTATTAATACGCAACGTTTGAACGGCGTGTGCTCGCTATCCGAATGTTTTTCAAATTGAAATTAAATTTTATGAAAAAAAAAATAATCTAAAGACAAAAACGAATCCCTCATGTACTATAATAGGTGTTCGTGGCCAAAGCTTCAATCCAACATACGTAGGTATAATATTATGTGAGTAACCTGCACCTGCAGAAATTATGGGTTAAAAAAATAAAATACTTAAATACAATAGGTATTTTATAGTACACTCGTGGTTAATGAAATTCCGTCCATGACGGGGAAATGCAAAACCGACAACGATATAATATTATGTTGTTTTTTCCGACAAAAAAGGTCAAAGATCACGAACGGTCGATATTCAATGCGTGAACACCGATGGTTGTAAGGATAAATTACTACCATTTAAACTGTTGTATTACGTATGCACTATATATATAAGTACATGAAATTGTATATATACAATGTAGTCCAGACGTATACGATAGGAGTATAGAATAAGCATTATAAAAATATAACTTGTACAGTGTACATATTATACATATTACACGATGAACGACCAGCGACGTGGTGTCATTTCCGTCGTCCCTGCAGGTCATCGTGTAATGTTTAAATGTGTATGAAAAAACATAAATAACGGTTCAAAATTATTCGAGTAATTCTTGTTCACGATCCGACATCGATGTCGAAATCATATAAGTATATCATAGAATACGCGATTAATACAAATATACACTACAATAATATATTCAGTAACTAGTGTGTGAGAGGCGTGTAACGTTTTTCCAGGGTGGAGTCTGAAACCGTGGACCCCATCTGGAGGGTTGCGAATGGCTTTCATTCGAGATTGCGCGTTCGAGAAAAATGTTCTACTAAATAAATGTATATAATAATCTACCACCAACGGGATTGTGCACAGGATAACGCGCGGGGTCGTACACCGGAAAACAGTGTAAAGTAACGTTTGTACGATGATTGCTGAGTGTATGTATTGGATTTGCATATAATAGATCTATATAGATCAAACTATCGAAATAATAAACTCGATGCAATCATACACGCGTACTTATTTAAAAATTAATTATATTCATTCTCCTATTATAGCTAATAATGTGCATAACCAATATCTTTTTGTTAGAATAATTTATTTTCATATTATTATACATACATGTATTAAAATATATCTACCTATAATATGGTCGTTATTAATTTATTATTGTTATCAATATTATTTAGAAACCATTACTTTTAACGGGCCTAGAATAATATTAACAAATAACACGTATCGACACCTGTATGCAAAAAAAAAATAGACAAATTTAATTTGGCCATCTTGGTTACCTAAAATAAACGTTTGTAATTGTTAGGATTGCATACAGTCATCATTGGCATTAATCCAATAATCCAAATGGCAGTTTAATACTAGGTATGTCTATATTACACCCAAACGTAATAAAGTATACTGATTGTAAGTTTATGTCAATTTATTATGTATACATTGAGTAATATTCAATAAGATATTTAAGAATTTATATTTTCCCAATTATCAAATATGCGTATAAAATAATCTCCATGTAGACGTACAAACTGTAATAAATAATATGTAATTTCAAAAATATATAAACATCGAAACTCGAAACGTTAGGTTTAACGTTTTCATTAAAAGGAATAACACATAGCATGTGTTATTTATTTACGGAATTAATTCCTTTTATAATAATGTATTATTTCTATCTTACAAACAAATAAATACAGATATTATACATACAAATACAACATTGACAATTTGCGTAAATCAGAATCATTTTTTAATTTTTATGTTATTAACTTTAATATTAGAATAAATTACTTAGTATTGTCAAACTTAAAGGTAAAACATTATCTGTATTTTCGCTTCCTGTTTTTTATATTTTAGTTTATAAGCAATTTATGATCATTTTTAAACTATAATATTCTATATATTCATAACTTAAGTAAAATAAAAAAGTATTATTGTAAAACCTAACTGACGTACAAACATAATCTTTAACTTTAATAATGGGTAAATACTAAATTCACTATTATAATAGAAAACATTTAAAAATAACATAAAATCAATCGTAAAAAGCGGTTAAGTGGGTATCGCTCTGCTGTATATTTGGGATGGGGTGGACCTCGGACTATGGTAGGTTAAATTTGAATGCAATGATAGGTATCATTGTATACGAAAAACGATTCTGAACGAAGATGATTTGTCAGTTTAGGATATATTATATTTAAATATTGTCATATATTCTATTTTGAAACAAATAGTATAGTTACTATAGTTACTTTATAGTATCTGTTTATTAATAAAAAAAGTATTTGGCAACATACGCATAATGAGAGTATGAAATTTAATTTAAATTTTGACATATTTCGTATAAATTCGAATTTTAAGCACTTATAAAAAAAAATTGTGACTAACGATTTCGGATTTCTTATTATCACTTTAAGAACAACTTATAAGAAACCTTGTATTAAATTTTCAAGATTTTCTGGCCACCCAAAATTTTTTATCGGCATTTGAAGAAAAAAAACTTAGAAAAGTCGAAAATTTCAATTGTCTATAAGTAGCTTAAAAATGGTCAAAATATTTTGAAAATTTAACTGTAAAAAGATAACCATAATATAAACATTTGGTGAAAATTTCAAGTATTTACAATGATTCGTTTTTGAATTACAGCAAAATCAAAAAATCGATTTTGTCGAAAAGTGGTTTATCGTAAAATTGCCATTTTTCTGTCACTTTTTTTTGTTTTTCTCGATTTTTTTGAAATTTTACTTTTGACCCCCCTCCCCCCCCCTAAAAAAAAGTACCAATTAGATGAATTTTCCTATTCAAAAAGGGGCCGAAGTCAAAAATCGGAGCATTTATACTGCTCCAAATGTTTTCGTCAGACACAAAAAAAAAAAACACACATCATTGTAAAAGCAATACATTCTTCACTCCGTTCAGAATCTAAAAAAAATATGGAAATGGTCCTGTTGTGTAGTAGATTTTGAGTGTATTTTATCATTGAATAGGTTACTAACGAATGTAGTAAATTTGAAACCAATGATAAGTGATATAATTATTGCATTTGAAAAACAATCAATGGAAATGATTTGTCAGCACTTTATTTTGCTACATTATCTGATATGTAATATAACTAATATTTGAATAACGGTAATCGGAATAAAAATCCCCGACCCTAGGAAAAAAAATCCCCAGATTACAATATTACTCACAACCACAATATAAAATGATTTTAATATTTAATTACAAATAGGTAAAAAATATGTAATTACCAATAAGTATACTATATATTATAGTTTTCAGTCAAAAAATTTTTTTAAAACTATTTGAAAATGTTTACTTTTGACCCCCCCAAAGTACCAACTAGATGAATTTTCCTATTCAAAGAGGGGCTGAAGTCAAAAATCGGAGCATTATTACTGCTCCAAATGTTGTCGTCAGACACAAAAAAAAAAAAAAACACATCATTGTAAAAGCAATACATTCTTCACTCCGTTCAGAATCTAAAATTTGGATATAATATATGATTATTATAAATCACTAAATTATACAGGAAATTTGACAATTGCATACAGATGTTTAAAAAACAAATCTAATTTTTTTATTTGAACAATTTATTTATATAATTTTATATCTCTAGTTTATTGTTATTACTTTATATTTATTAAAGAATTTTGTTTGAGATTTATAAAGACATTATTATTTTAATTAATATTATTCGTTCATTTGACTGTAATAGTGTAAATACAAGACAATTCTTTAAAACTTAAAGTACAAATAATTTTTTATATTTAAAATCTTAAAATATATTTCTCATGTATAAGTATTAATATTTATTATTTAAACATAAAACTTTTAGTTAATTTATTATAATTTATATACATATTGTGTAGGCATTATACACAATATATTATAAAATATAATGCTAGTATTATTATTTAATTTATAATTTATTTATTTTTCTGTATTTTAAATTATGCACGTCAATGGGATATCAATGTAATATAATAACATTTATTATTAAGAATATTTAATTAAGATGCAAGTTCTTATATTCATTGCATTAAAAAATTATACTTAATACATTATACTAATTGAACTTTATTTTAGACAAATGTCCTGGAATTGTTAATTACGTATATAAAATATACCTATTGATTAAATGATCAAATAAATTTAGGTATAGATAAGGTGTATTTTAAATATATTAATAGCAGACAACAGGTGTTTAGTTTTGTAAAAATAAGATTATTGTATAATAAAACGAAGAAGATAATTTTAATTATTAATTAATACTAAATTGATAACGGAAATCTAATGATTTTTTATGATTTTAATATGTTTTGTACTTATTATAGTTTTGATGGTACCTATATATTATTAATCAGCATACTTAATTTACACTCTTACTAAAATCATATACATATACATATATCTATTACATATACGAGTATTATTTAAATAAATTAAAAACACGAAATGGCGTATCTGAACACCGTTTGAACCTTGTTACGTTCAATATTTTTATATTGATAAAATGTTCCTTATTATTATTAAATCTTTATTTTATACATAATACACCAATAATATTTTACGTTATCTATTTTTATAAAAATAAAATATAAATATTTTAATTTATTTATACAGAATTTCAAACGAATTGAAAGACTAAATTTATATTATATATTATTACAAATTACAAATTACTCTATACGGTAAGTTTAGTTGTTTAAAATCAGCATAAAAATACATATTATAATACGTATGATTCAAATAATACCTATATTAATATATAATATTAGGTACCTATAATTTGTGCTAAAATGTTTATATTTTTTTTAAGTGATCTATTTCTACCTTAACACAAATTTGAATTTTGTTTTGGAATATTGGTACAGTATTCATACATTATGTCACTAAGATAAAGCATCCGCATTAGTCACATATGGTAAAATGATAAATCATTTACCATGGCGTGTTTTACATCTATACACAGTACACACTAAACATATAACAAGAAAAATATCGTTAACTTTGTAAAGATAAACGAAATATGAATACGTCAATGTTTTCAAAATGTACCTACTGAATTAATATTTGATTACTCTTATGACCGTTTATGCGTTATGAATTAATTTAGAATATTTAGATTCAGTGTAACCATTAAACTTTTTTTTAAACATATTTGCATAAATGTGTACATATGTTTTAAAATTTCAAAAATAATATTATCCATTATGATGGATCAATATTTCTTTAATTCCGATTATTATTATACGTGAGCGATGAAATAAAAATGTGTATACAGACCACCTGCGTGCAAACTCCGGTGATAACGCTATTGGTTCGGGTCAAAAAAAATCGACCTCAAATGATAAAAATGGTACAAACTCCGAATTTCTCTAAGAATTTTAATCTATATTAAACGTACGATAACTGATAGCCTGCGGAGGGCAAATGTACAAAAAATTAATAGACGTGTAATGTATATAAAAACACATTATGCCATTATTATATATGTGTATAGAATTTATGCTATACAGTATGCATGTTCTATATAAATCGTTATGTGTATATTTATAACACCACGTTCAATAAAGACATTTCGGTGAGAATAATAAATAGATTATATAGTATATACCATCTATCGAATAACGATTTTATTAAATAGTAATTTTATTATAAACGGATGGTAAAACATATAATATGGATTGAATAAGATTACTTTTTTAGAAATTAATTATTATAATAAAGTTCTTAATGCCAAATGTATTTTAATGTGTTATCAAAAATTTTAGTTTTCAGATGTAATTTTTACAGAAGTCAGTAAAAAATAAATAATTGCTATAAAATATATCATAAACTAAAATCATTACATTTTTATTCATTACAAGTTATAAAACTATAAATTTGCAATATAGAACACGATTAAAAAAAATGTAAGAGGTAACTTACATTATATTACATTTTCAAACTTTTTAACCGAGAAAAATTGTTGTTGTCATTAGAAAAAAGCTTAAATAAGTATAAATATTTTATTATTTTCACAGTATATAGAAAATGATAATTTATGTAAAGGTATGGACTATGAGTGTTAACAGTATTTAAAGTTCATTTTTTTTGCGGCTATTAGTAAAATTTTTTCGAAAATTGTAAGTGTTTTTAACTATAAAATAATGTGAAAATGTTCTTGACTGACGAATTTCGTGAAAATTTTAAATTCAAACAATACTATAAAAATAAATTTAGTTTGAATTTTTAAACTGACATAAATCGTAAGGCCAATTTATGTTAGCAAAATTTAAAATACAAATAAGTAATTTTATTAGTACAAAAAGCATTGAAATGTTTTTAAAAGTCTCAAGTGTTATATACATATTAAATTATAGTTAAGAAGTATAGTATAGTAGAAACCACCATCACCAAATACAAACACAAAATAAAAACATACATCATTATTTAAAAAAAATAATTTTTTAGGTTCATTCAGAATCAAATAAACATTTATTTATTTTTTGCAGAATAAATACCAAGTAGTTATAGTATGTAGTATGTATTTGTATATTCACAGCACTTTTTATCAGGGATATTTATATCCTACCCAAAGCCATATTTTTTTTGTGTAACGCAAAATCATAGTGATTCTTAAATTTAATCCTTACACAAACATTTTTTTTTTAATTATTCAAAAATATAATGTAGAATTCAATTATAATATTAAATGTAAAACATGTATTAATTAGTAAAACAACAGATATTAGTATATATTTTTATTTAATCAATCCGTGTACTTTTATAACTTGAAACAATTATTTTTTTGAATAATTTTAAAAAAGATTTATGTGAGAATGACCGTTTAGAACCATTATGATTTGTTATATGGATAAAATTTGTGTTGAGTGGTATAATATTTCACTCGAAAATTTCCATTAAAAGGTACTGTGAACATACAAATACCTACTACTTACCTAACTACTATTTTAATTACAAAACTAAAAATCAATAGTACCTATAATACCTATGGAAATACCCGTATTATTACACTAACACAATAATTAAAATAAAAATCGTCTTTTAAAAAAAATTTAACAAGTTTCCCACAATGCGACTATGAATTAGTTAAGCACTACAGCAAATATTATTAAAATAATAATAATAATAATAATAGAAATATCCTTTATTCTTTACCCATATTTTAATCTATTTTCTAATATATTTAATATGTTATACTTATATAATCATTTATAAAAAAGTGGGCAAGTGGGTATTTCTCTGCTGTATAGTAGAAATAGAGAGTAGGTCACTATAATGGATGTGTTAAATTTGAATGCAATGACTGCTATCATTGTATACGAAAAACGATTCGGAACGGAGATGATTCGTCAGTCAATGATAATTAGTTGGATATTATTACCTATATTTAAATTGTAATATATCGTTATTTTACGCGATTTCGTAAAAAATTAAATTTAATATGCTCATCAATTTTTTTCTATATTGACGCTGGAATTTTTTTTTACAGTTACTTGAAGGAAAATTTATGGATAACCTTGCATTAGATTTTTGAACCTTAAGTATAAATCACAAAATTTTTATGAATTTTCAACTTTAAAATTTCTTACAAATTTTCGTGATTTTGATATATTTCATAAATATTTGAACTTTAAATGCTTATAAACACAAATTGTGACTAAAGATTTTTGATTTTTTTTTACTACGATAAGTTCAACTTATATTAAACCTTGTATTAAATTTTAAAGATTTTTTGGATAGCCAAATTTTTTTTATCGGCATTTTAAGAAAAAAAACTTAAAAAAAATCAAAAATTTCAATTGTCTATAAGTAGCTTAAAAAAATTCTAAATATTTTTAAAATTTAATCATAAATAGATAACGCTAATACAAACATTTCAAGTATTTTCAATGATTCGTTTTTGAGTTACAGCAAAATGAAAAAATCGATTTTGTCAAAAAGTGGTTAATATGCGTAAAAATTCCCGTTTTTCCGTAATTTTTTCAGAGTTTTTCCCGACGCTTTTGAAAACTATTGAAAATTGTTTACTTTTGACCCCCCAAAGTACCAATTAGATGAATTTTTCTTCTCAAAGAGGGGCTGAAGTCAAAAATCGAAGCATTATTACTACCTACTCCAAAAAGTGATGACAGACAAAAAAAAAAAAAAACACACACATCATTGTAAAATCAATACATTCATCACTCCGTTCAGAATCTAAAATAAACTATACTACATATATTATTTTAAGATTACCATGTTTAAATTTAAATAATATATTGTTTAATTTGAGTATATATATCTGATATTAACATATTAATATTGGATATGTCTTATAAAATAAACATTATCATTTTTCAATAAAACTACCTACATTTTGTTATATACGAATTTCAATGTATACTGTTTTTTATTTCTATTTTATTATTTGTAATGTAATTTGAAAATTTAAATTTAAACTTTTTATTACGTTTAACTGTATAATAGGTACATGTTTTTATCCGTCAAACGAATAGAAAGAAAGTTGTAAGTATGATATTTGGTGTGCATTTATTTGTGTTTGTATTTTTTATTTATACTTAACATATGTGAACTAAGCAAACAGTACAAGTAAGTGAAGTAAATCGGGTACAGGAAAAAACCTCAAAAATAATGTTCATCAGACGTTCAAACCACGCCCAGACGAGGGTGTGACAGAGTAGCTTGGTCGATACAATTATTATAACAAGTTGACATGCAATACACAACTCTCCAAAATTATTAAAAATCATTATTTCACTACCTATACTATAATAATATTATTGTTGTAAATTATTTTGGAATACGCATCTCGAGAATGTGGTTTATATTTTGGAAAAGAATAAAATACTTAACTAAATATTAATGTTAATATTCTACTATATATATTATATTATAATGTATAGTCATGTAGGTAGTGAATGTTCACAAACAAATACTCGTGTTTTTGTAATACATTTTACATTCAAATTAAACGTTTCAGAGAAACATGTTTTAGTTAGATAGGTACGTGGTACGTCAAGTTAATGTGTGTCTGTCGTTTTATTTTTAAAACGGTTAATATTCTTATATTTTATTGATATAACTAATATTAGAATTATGTCGAAATTTGATACAAAATAACGAATAATGATTTTTCCATAAATAATTTTGCTATTTTATAGTAATTAATTAAAAAAATATTAATCGCAAACACTTGAAACATTCCAGTGTTACACTGTATTACTTAGAAAATTTTTTTTTTTTTTTAATTCATATATTTTATTCTTTACTATTGTACATACAGCATACAGTGTTTATTAACTAATAAATTTAGAACTGTATTTAATGCATAGAGATTGGATGCCGTAATTAAGCTTAAACATAATATGTATGTTAAATTAATGAAATTGTAAAATTAAAGTTAAAATTCATTATAAATTTAATATAAAAATACCTAACTATATTTAAAAATGAATTAATATTACTTATATAATATAGTAGAACATATTGAACATACACTTAATTAAGAACGATTACGTAATTGTCACACAATTCATAATATAATATCATCGGCCAATGAAGGAAAAACCAATATTATCCAACAAATATTGTTCAGAGATTATATTATTACGTATATACAGTATACACCTGATGTAAACAGGCACACGCGTGACACGTACCCAATAAAGCTTAAAGAACTATTGGTTTGTTGCACAGTAACCGTTGTGTACTACACATGAATTTATACAATATTCATATCGATAGTAGGTATTAAGTACCTAAATGAGGGGACAAACGTTGTTTTCTCTAGTTATGGAATCTAAATTCTAATAAACTATCAGTTTTTCAAAATACTCCTATGAACTTAGTAAAAATTTGATAATTTTTTTCCTGTATATTATATGGGTATAATTTTTATTATTTTCTATTATGCAAGTACTCTGCCAGAGTGCATAGCCTATTATCAAATGAGTACCAGAATTCAGAAAAATTAGAAAATGACGGTGCAGCTTTACAGTGTAGTAGTGTATTATAATATATATTTATAATATTATAGAAAATATACGTCACGTCGAAAATAAATCTCAAAAGATTATAATTCATAATAATTCCGTACTTTCGGTGGTAAAAACACGTGCGTACGCAGACGTTATCTACATAGGTGTACGTATTATAATAATATATTTACGGTTGAATTATTGTAATATATTAGTCGAAGTACTCGTAGTACTTTTGTATTTTTTGTTTCTGGACTTAGACCTCAGCGTACAGTTTCATGCGGTGCTTATCTATTCTATCATTCCACGTGAGCGTTACCCGCAAACTAGCTGTGGTATATTATATAAATAGTAGGATTAATAAAAACCAGTACACCTTTATTGAATATAATTTTATTATATGTATTATGCCGGGTTGCATAAAAATTGAATTTAATGATTCCCTAAAATTTAATTGAACAATCACGGGACACTTAAAAGTCTTTAAACTATGTTTATTGGTTCATTAAAATAAATGCTAATTAATCGTTGTTGCAGCCCGGCATTAGTGTAATACGTCGGATATGAAAAAAATAAAAATAAAAATTTGATAATATTATGTGAGTAATTTTTGTATTATATCTTTGTCTCGCTTCGGCTTAAGGTTAGGCCGTTGTCTGACACATATATAGTTTCACCTATGATCGAGTACACGATTATACTAATAGTTCTATATAACCTGCCTAAATCAACAATTTGTTAGTTCGTTACACTCTCACACGCTATATCGGAATAATAATAATAATTAATAAAATTTTGTATGCTTTGACAAAACGTTTCTTACCTGCAGCTCTACCGGCGCTGCTATATCGTCGAAGCTGCACCTCGCCGGCGTCCGCGATTCGAAATAATACGTCGTCTTGGTCTCGGACCGCGCCACGCTGTTGTCTCTGTGCCCGCGTTATCTTCGCGGCTGTGTCGAAACATAGGTACTTCGCCGTCGTCGTAATAAAATAAGTATAATATGTATGTGTAATAATAACATTGTATTATTATTATTATTATTATTTTCGTCGTGTTGCATCGTACGATTCGTACGACATATTGTACCGTCGACCGCACGTAAAATATAGTAGTTATTATAACGCCGTGCTCAATATATAATAATATTATAATACAATATTATGGTTATAATATAGGGGTTATCAAAACGGCGTCGCACGCACGTTGGCCACTTAGCGCGTGTGTTGCGCGCAAAGCACAGATGTTTGTTCCCCCTCGTCGAGCAGCCGACGCCGCCGACGATGTAGGTACGGTACGCCGTGGTTGTCACAGCACATGAATATTAATAATATTATGCATGTGTTTATCGAATGTCGGTTGAAATGGTTTCGGGTGGAGGCAAAGACCGCTTCAAGCACACCTATATAATATCGTTGTACTATCATGTCATGTACATCATACTAGTATACGTTTTATGCATGTTTCAGAAAATCGAAAAGCCCGGAGTTGGTGTATGACCCCGTACGCGCGGGCACAGAACAAGATTTTTTTTTTTTTTTCGGTGAGGAGAGGTGGCAAAATTTTACAAATGCCTCAATCCTTTAATTTTTATTGTTTTTATTGACGTCAAACGTTAACGTGAATATACACGTTATAAATTCCTATATAATTTTACCAAATTACTAAGTTACATAGTCTTTAGAGAGTATATCAGTAAATTATTTTCAGAACATTATTGCAGCCTTTATATAATATAACAGTTATTCGGCTAATTATTTTTTTTCCAAACGATTTTAATTAATTGTTTTTATTATAAATCCTGTTTAATAAATAATTGATAATTAAAAACTCTGTCGATAATTCTTCAATCATTTATATAGTCCAAAACATAATGTGTCATTATTTTAAGCTTTATATAAATTCCCCTTTCCCCTCTAGAATCAGGATGTATGGTATACATTATCATTTTACGTATAGTGAAAACTAAATAAAAGAACCTTTACACTGTACTCCAGATACCACTGATGTCTGATACTAGAGATACGTTAAAAAGTTCTAATGGATCAAATTGATAGGCATTTATTAAAATACAGATTTTTTTTCAATCGCACTTTTAATTTATACTTTACGAAGATGTACACAATTAAATATTCAAACATCATTATACTAACACGTGATAAATCGTTTTTGACATTGACAATCAGATTTCAATAATGGTTATTAGTGTTATTAGTGTTATTACAATACATGCGATTCATATTACTTTCGCAATAAGTATATTATTATAATTTGATATTTTTTTATAATATACTGTCTGATTATCACATTAAATACATTATAGATCATAGTCAGCATTACACTTTTTAAAATACTAAAAATATAATACAGATATATTTTTTTTTAATTTGTAATTTAACCAAAGATTCTCTTGCGAAATTATAGATGTTGGGTTTAAAGTTTAATTTTTTATACAAATTTAAAATAATAAGCTACTTATAGAGAAGTCACGCTGCTATATTGTAACCTCATCGTGTACCATTATTTCAAACTTATTAATTTCAATAAGAAAAACTTTTGAGAAATTTTGTCTTAAATTTTCAGTTTTCTTACCAATTTATCAAAATTACCATCATGTTTAGAAAATAATAACATTTAAGAATATTTTATGAAAATGTCAATTATTTATAATTATTACAATATTGTTTTTATAAGTTTCGAATCCTTATGAATAATATTTTTTTGAATATATAACTATGTATTAATTACTTAAATCGCTACTGTTTGATTGAATATTAAATTTCAAAAAAATTAGAGCTTCAAATGTCTTCTAAAAATCAAAACTGTATTT
The DNA here is from genome assembly GCA_020882235.1 of Schizaphis graminum. NCBI lineage: Eukaryota > Metazoa > Arthropoda > Insecta > Hemiptera > Aphididae > Schizaphis > Schizaphis graminum. The sequence goes on along the minus strand of CM037034.1, from coordinate 22,964,809 downwards.
TTTAATGCTAAAAACCCAATTTAAAAATAATCTAGCACTCAATTTAATTTTAATTTTATTTATTTCACGTGCAGAACCCAATTTTACGTAAATATGTACATCTTGAAGTTTATTATTTTCAATAAATAACTTAAAAAATATATTACAAGTTAAACTTAACATTAACAAAAATACGATTTATTACTTAACAGTTAAAATAATTTGAATAACTTAATACGTAGGTATATCTAAATATATTAAAATAAATCATTATGATATATAAATATAATCACTATAAAATGAATACGTCCATCGCTGTGTTTTGATTCTAAAATAGGAACGTTAGAAAAACTATGATTAATTAGTAATATAATTTAAAATTGTTACAGTATAATTTATGTATTTTTAAATAAAACTGATAGAGTAATATATCAATTACATTTAAATTATTATTTGAAATAAAATTTCATATGTATGAAAAGAATATAAATTCTATTTAATTTATGTACCAACCTATGATAGAATATTTTCATCAATTAAATTTATTTGAAAAATATTGTGATTTATAAAACTAAGATAAAACAATTAATTTAAAACAGGTTGAACACGTTTAGTCAAATCATCATAGTTTATAATTCATCATATATAATATTATAATTTGATCATTTTTGTTATCTAATAGTAAAATGTTTTTATAGTTTTATAATTTTCAATACTAATTGCAAAAACCATTAATTCTAAATGCGATATGATTTGAAATATTTAAAAATAATCTATTCAATGATAGAGAATATAGATTTCAATGTGTATTAATTTTTGATTTGTTTTTTTAATTATTTTAAAAGATATATTTTGTATGCTAATGTATGTAGGCAAATTGTTTTATTGCAATGTATGTTGTGTTGATCGATATTATACTTATATTCTCATTATAAATATAATTATTTTATAACATACATACATATAAATACCATAATATGATAATAATAAAATTAACAAATTGTACTCTATAATTATGTGATACTAATTAATATTAAATAATAATCGTTTTCTTACAATTATTTTATTCAGATTGTTTTATTTTTAATTGAATTTTTTTAACTAGCTTAGTTAAGGAATTAATTTTAATTGTTCAGTTTAGTGAATAGTAATATAATTTAAATGGCTTTCATATAAAAAATGTATTGAATAAATACTTCAAAGTACTTATCAATAGTTAACGATAAAACTTACCTCAAATATAACTTTTTTTGTCATACGAGTTTAAGAGAAAATCGGATGAGGAGATTCGACTAAAAGTTTAAAATTTTACTTAGCCCCTTCTCTAAAAATGTACTACGGTTATTTTTACTCTTCTAAACAATAATTCTATGTATCTACCAACATTTAGTAATATTATGATGCAATGACAATATATTGTATACAATATAATTTAGTTTTTTATATAGCTTTACCTATATAACCTTACTAAAGCAATTTGATTATATATTATTAAAATTTTAGTATTACAAAGCCTTGCTAAATTAAAATTTTATTAGCTATAAACTTGTCGCAGACTGCAGTTATTGATTTCAATGGGAATAACGATATAACAGTATATAACTATATAACAGTAGGTATTAATTAATTGATGTTAATTTTTATTTAATTTTTAATTAATTTCAAAACTATAAACTATAAAATATAGCGTTATCTAAGCTCAAACGTTTAACTTATATTGACCATTGGCCAATGATAACTCCAGTCTTGTCATTACCCTCTTCGTGTATAGACATAATTTACATGTTAATACAATGTTCATAATATATAAATATATAATTATATAAACATTATAAACAAGCTGAAGGCAAAAGTTTAGTTGGTAATTAAAATCTTTTATTTTATTCATTAGATTGAAAATTGAAATTTACAAATTCGTCTATGATGATGATAACGACCACATAAAAATAAGTTATCAGCTAAGTGGTTCAATGAAGTATTAAAACATTTAAACATGGGAAACCGATTGAACCTTCTTATCAATTGAAAATTGTTATAAAACAAATAATTACTGAAATAATATTTATATACAAGACAAATTACACTCATAATGCTTGTTTTATTTTATTTATAAATCATTTAATAGTCAAATGATATAAATAGTTATCTTACATGCAGGTATAAAGATCACATCGTATAATTCATTTATCATATACATTATACGACATATATTGCATTTTTTTTAATATCCATGTCAAACAAAAAAAAATAAAATAAAATAACTAAAAGATAATATTAAAAATTATAAATTAATTAAAGTACACTAAAATATTGAGTAATTTTTTAATAGCTGCTAAGTTCATTGACATCCGTTATTGGTACCGTACTTGCTGGTTTTTACGATGGTCGCACAAGTGCCGACAGACAAGTGATTTTTGATGGTGTTGGTGAACGCAGCGGTCACTTGTGGCAGGTACCCTGCAACGTCGTCTCGATCGCCACGTGGCCACGTTGTCGCCTTGTACACTTGTACAGTGGCCAAGCAAAAGCAATTTGGTCTAAGAATGTCGTACGTAATACTCAAGTTGATCCGATCCATGGAAAAATCAATCAAGCGGACGGGCTGCTGAAGTTCGGCCACGCCTGAGACGACGCGCAGATTAAACGTACCACTGAGGTTGTGCAACGTGTGCCCGACGGCGATCATTACAGCGCCCGTACTCGGTTCGGTCCATACAGCGTTCACCTTCTGCAACGCGGTGTCCAGGCCATCAACGAACAGGTCGCTGACTGTGAAGGACCGACCGTCGTCCAGCCGATCGGTGGTGGCCGGAAAGTGTGGGTCTGAACGGTTCCTATACTGCACGTACGGCTGGACGGCCGCTCTGATAGCCGACGTCACGTTCTTCCGTGTCACTTTCAGAGTGTAGTCCGCAATGTGTCCCAAAAACACGTCTTCCAGGACATACCTGCACGTTGCACACATAGTAGCAATCAATAATCACTTTCATTATTTTTCAAAACTAATAAAATGACTTTTTTTTGCGGGTCACGAGACTGGATGGGCTTCTATGAATAAAAGTATTATTTTCTGGTCATCATATTGTATAGAGTGATGATTCATCAATCATGCTTACCCCTCTTTTCTTCTTCTATGATGTATATTCAATATATGGTTTTTTAAATGTATTTAATACACTATTAAATGCCTCATTTTTCAAATTCTTGAAATTGTGTGTACTATTTAAAGAGTGTTCTGTAGAAATATAAACTAATATTTTCCAAATCAAAACCTCCATTTTACTAATAAATTATTTAGCGTATAATTTTTTTGAAATGTTAATTATTTAAATCAAAATTTTAATTTGTCGTTTTTGATTTATTTACAGGTAACTGTGTATCATGAGTAATATTTTCTTATGCTATATAATATGTGCGGTATATTAATTACCAGAGATAATATTATAGATTCACGATCACGATAATAGATTTGAAATAATTGAGAGTTATGGCGATTTGAAACTTTGAGCAACCAAAATAAATTAATCTATTGATAATAAATTTTAATTTTAATATAAATGCTAGATCTAGTATTACATATTTTATACATTAGTAAACTATTTATAAGGACTATATTATCCTTAATAAAAACATTTTAATAATAACCGAGAAACTACTTGTTTAAATTTTGAATATAGATAGGTACATCAACATTTTTAAAATATATCCACTAAATAATTCACAATAAAGAAGGGGGGAAGTTTCATTTAAAAAATAAAAATTCGCATCATTTTACTCCTAAGGTAGTACAAAAAATCTCAATGTCAAAATAATGTTATCCTTATGGCTTATTCAAATAATTAAAATGTTAACAAATTTACTATTAAAGAAAAAAATGGGTAGTGACCATGCTTGGTGAATGTTTATTCCGTATATTATATAATTATCGTTTTAGGAATATAATAATAATTTATGTGTAATTATTAATAGGATCTTTTGTAAATTTATATTTATCAAAATGAGCTAATTTTTAAATTACCGTGCAGCTGAAAATTCATCTTGAATTGAGTAGTGTTCAGTAAAGGTGGTCCTAAATTTTCTATAAGATATAGCTGAATTTGGCGCAGACGAAGGATATAACTCTGTATTTTTGGACAATGGCGTATTGGTCTGATACACAACGTTTTCAACGAAAATTTGATATTTACCTGTTACGTATTTCCATTCGTCTACAAATGTATATTTTCCAACAATTTGTAGCTCTTTCCAAGTTATCTTTGTAGATACCTGCAACATATCAAATTATCAACCAAACATGGTAGATTAGTTATTTTTGGCAATAATAGGGAAGATATTTTAAATTTTCATTTTTTACTAATCCTTCTTTTTTTTATTCATAAACTCATTACTAGAAATAAGATAGTTGTGACCTAAAAAAGCACCGAAGTTGACTCAAAAAATATTTTTATGTCTTAAAAAATATAGAAAATTACCTAAAAATTATAAAAAAAAATGTTCGTAAATATTTAAATTTTAAGCTTAATTTACTGTAAAAAAAATATATAAAAAATTATTTAAAATAAATTAAAAAGTAAAATATAAATTAAAAAATTAATTTAAGTTTTCATTCAAATAATAACATTTGTTATAGTTTGTTACAACAAAAACCCACCAATAGGCAATAATAATAAAACTATTACTTTGAATAATTTTTTTATAAATCTAAAATTTTATAAACATGCCCTCTATTGTACAAAAACTACTAAAAATGACATAAAATATGAAAAAACGTCCTAAAAGTGTAAAAAAAATTGACGTTAAAAATCAAAAAAATGCAAAATAAAATTGTATAGTATATTCTAAATCAAAAGAGCGTGAAACAAATTTTTAGCTAAGAATAGCATTTTATAGGATTAAAAGAAAAAAATGAAAAAGTCATCAAGATCCTATCTCTACTAATAACTTATAAATTACAGTAATACAGAGTATTATTTATAATTTTATCATAATTTCTTATAATATGGTAACTGTCTATTTAAAACTATCCAGACGCCAATTTCATTACTGAAGTACCTATTAAATATCTACTCATTAAACACTCGATTATGCTATCACCTCAAAATAATTAATAGTATACATTTTAATGATTCTATAATTCTTGGTGTAACCTATAGTTAGTAGCTCCTCTTAATTCGCAATACAATTGTATTTCTATTGTTATAACTTATAATATTTATTGTCTTAAATCGGTAGAGTATAAAAGATTTAGTCTTAATATAGTTTTTAGATTATTCAATAAAATGTTCTAAATCTAAAAATCAAAAATATTATATTATATATTATCTAATTTTTATTGGTTTACCTGATCTTGTGACCATTGTATGACGACATTATTACTGTTAAAATCTGTTAGACCACTGACGGTATTATTTTCGAATATGATGTTGGAATTTATTGATGATGCTTTAGTCTTAGGTAAAATCAAGACATCGTTGAAATATTCTAATGGTGATTCAACATCGAACATTCGACCATTATATTCAGAAATAACATCGTACTGAAATTTATACGCCCAAAACACAGCTTTTTGAATTTCGTCATTGCTATAATAATTATTACGCATCAAATCAAGTAACGATTCTGGTACTGTATTATCGTCCACGGTCCAGTTTACAGCAGAATCTAAAAATCATTGTCACATTTTAATAATTAAGTTCTTTTTCCCATCATTTAAAATTACCTATTACCTGCTGATAACAATGCAATACACATCATGATTAAAATCAACGTTGACCTCATCTTGAATGTAATCAAACGACTAAACAAATATCAAATGTCAATGAATATCTTATTCTATATACAATCTACTTATATATAGGTACATGGTTTCACACCATATTTTAATGTTTGTCCTCGTACATACCCACCCCCATACGCTGCATACTTTATTAGTATATAAATACCTCTGTCCCCTCAACAAATTTTCTGCTTAGATGTTACTCATAGATAATTATTTAAATATTAAATTTAATTATTTATTGATTTATACAGCTTTTAAAATAATTATATAAATTGGCATCACTAATAATTATTGGCCATCTCGAGATTGTAATTAACTCTAAACGATATATATATATTAACAATTTCTTAGACTTTAAGTAGAAAATATATTTTCACTGGGTGACATTTGTGTCGTCTATAATTTACTAATTTAAAAAATGCACTGAAATGTACCTATACTATTTTCCTATTATAATCATTAAAAATTATTAATTTAAAAAAATATAATTTTTATAATGGAAATCATTATTTATTTAAATCATTTTTACTATAATCATTTATAATTTAAATTAAACTCTTTAAAAGAACAAGAACAATCCAACTATATGTATGATGATGGTTTTGCAATATTACAATTTATTATGAGATAAATATAATGACAATCACAAGCTAAATACTAATACGAATAATACGATAATACAAATAATACGTCATTGTAAATTAAATTTAATACCTACATAGACTATAGGAAGCTTGAATAAAACAAATGCAATACATGCATATGTTTTAAATTACTCAATGACTATAAATGGCTGTTTCTAGTAGGTATATTTAATATGTATCTACATAAAAATATTTTCTTATATTATATGTATTGTATAACTTATAAATAGTAAATAGTAAATAGTCAATGTCAATCTAGCATTGAATGTATTTTGTATCCTAAATAATATGTCTATAATAATTATGCCTATATGGTCAAATGTAGAATTCTACTAGATTTGCAAAAATGAACTAGACAATTGAAAATGTAATTATTAAAATACTAAAATGTAATAGTGGTTTTGGTTCATGGTCACTGTATTAGTATATTATGTGTGGTAGGTATCTAGTATCTACATTATACCTACCTACTTATTAAAAAATATTATTGATTTTTATAAGAAAAAAAGTAAAAAATAATAAATATAATGAATGAGGTATATTAGTATACGTATATATCCCATGTAGGTATACTAAATGTTCCTATAATACAATAAAACAAAATAGAACATTAAAAGTTAAAATAAAAACTAATACGATTATAGTGTATGTATGCATTAGTTAAAAACAATAATAGAATATTTTCAACAACAAAGATCGAAATCGAAAGTTTATAAAATAAATGTATTTTATATTATTATAGATTCTAATTCTATCAAAACGATAAATGTATCGATTTTGTATTATTCTTTTTTTTGTGTGAATAATACCACTATACCAGCACACATTTTCTTAATATTTTAATAGCCTAGAGGCCTAAACAGATAGAATAAATGGCTCTCATCTTTCTCAATTCTTCAATTATCATTATTTGGTTTATTTGGTGTCTACAATTTTAAAAAAATTGTTTGTTTCCTTAATTGTTTACTAAAGTATATAATTATTGTCGGAGTTCATCCAAAATAACTTTAAGCTAAAAAGCTACAAGCTATACATATTACTTATTAGTAATATAAGTATTTAAAATACGCTTTACTTCAAATTCAATAAAAGTACAAAAAATGTTGTTGCAATTTTATACACAGTACATTGTATATTGTATTCAATAAGCTGAGTTATCTGAATTTTTATTTATTTACCTATTTTAAATAACGATAAATAAAATATTATTTAAAGATTTAAGATTATTTTAAGAATTTTAATAAATGGCTATAAACCTATATAATAGGTACATAATAAAATTAACGTACAAAATGTAACTGTAGCATGTAGGTACTATTTTATATTTATTTTATTATTATTATGATATTTTATCAAACTATAATAAATTAAGTTTTCTCAAACTATTATGTGACTCATAAACTAATATTTTAATGTTATATATACGCATACAATTATGTTATACTATTACTCTATGTGTTATACTCATATTGCCCAAAAGACGCATTAACAAACTTAGCAAACCTAGTCACAGTATAGTATTGTAAATTGTACCTACAATGTAGCCATGTAGGTACCTACTGATAAATAAATTGCGGCCCGTGATCACCTAAGGTCTAAAATCTTCGTTGACTCCAAAAACCGCACATTTTGGTAGGTAGGTTAAAACCGCACATCATATCTAATAGGTTAAAACAACACAATTTAAAAAATCGTTGTATCCAAAAACCGCACCGTCATGATTTCGACCTCAAAAAGGTCGATAAACAAAAAATTTGGATGCAACCAAAATCCTAATAGTCTAGGGCAGTGTTTCCCGACCTGTGGTCCGTGGGCGGGTGTTGACCAGTTGCCCCCCACGACTGTTATCAGGATTTTAAAAATATACCAGTTGCCCTCAACTAAATGTACCAGTTGCCCCCAACCGAATGTACCAATTGCCCTCACATGTTAATATATAACGATTACAATATATAGTCCGTAAAATAGGAGAGGTAAATATACAAATGTTAATAATATAATAATAATACATAAACAAATTCATATGATTACAAATTATCACATTGAATATGCCACTATTAGTATTATAATTAAATTATTTATCATGAACTTTTGTCATAATTTATTTATTATTTGTATATTTACCTCCCCTATTTTACGGGCTACATATTGTAATCGTGTATATATTAACATGTGAGGGCAACTGGTACATTCAGTTGGGGGCAACTGGTACATTTAGTTGAGGGCAACTGGTATATTTTTCTCTAGGTAGTTTGGGGGGAATTGGTATAAAAAAAGGTACTTTTGAGGGCAACTGGTACATGCCCCCGTGGGCCAATCATAGGTGGTCCGTGGTACCTTTCTTCGTAAAAAAAAATGTAAATTATAAGTAAAATAATAAAAATTAAACATTTTTCAATAAATTTTGTGTATTTTTGTTAATGAGCAAAAAAAAAAGGTCTTTCTAGTTTGCGTAAAATTTGGGTGGTCCGCGAGCAAAGTCCATCCCTGGATGTCAATACTTGACGATGGGGAGCAACAAGGAAGGCAATAATATTTCAACTTTGAAGATAGTTCCTGTCAGATGAAAGAATGGTACCCACAGCATGGGCGCCGACTATTGGGGTGCTACGGTGCTGGAGCACCCCATGAAATAAATAAAACATAAATATTCAATACATTAATATTATACATGTATAGAAATATAAAATATATGAATGATCATTTTTATATAATCCTTTGTTGAATATTTTTTTTCATTTTGCTTATAATTTTGGATTTTGGGCACCCCATTAAAATTAGAAAACCCGGCGCCCATGACCCACAGTAAGTTGGTGCTTTGGGGGTTAAAAGTAAATAAAAACTACTTTAATACTTAATACCTACTCGTTTATAAACTTAATATTTGTATAGTCGTACATTATACAAAATACAAATTCAGAATAAATAATCTTATAGATTTATATATAATTTATTCTGTAGTCTGATGTTATATTTTGCATAAAATTGCCATGATAACAGACCTAAGGGCTAAGACTATAGACATTATAGAGTCTAGAGACATATTTACAAGAGCTATAATATCTATATCTTTTTTATAGATCTTGACATATTTATGTCTTAAAAAGTTTTTCTAAAATTGTGGCCAAATAGTCATCAGCTGCAGTCGCAGTGTGGAAAACTGGTAGACGGTAGTTGTGTTCAGTGATAAGCGCAACTCTTAATCGATCTCCGTTTTTAAGTGATAAACTGAACCGTTATCATTTACCTCTTATCACAGAGTAGGTCTCTGTGTTGGCATGATATTTTACCGGCGGCGCCGCGGTGGTGTTAGTTGGACTACAAAACGATAAACAAATGCAAAGTTCAAGGATCGACTTTTAATACTATGAATTATAATATTAAATATGCTTCTTTGTTTTTTTTTTAAATTTAGATCTGTATCCGTGAATCTTTACAGTTTTATTTTCTGTATATAAACAAATAAAAATGTATTTAATATTTTTTTACGAATGAAACGCACTTAGGTATAGTCCATAAGCCCCACGTATCAGCTATCTCGTCTCATTATTCATTAATATTATTATTAATTTTATTGATTTTTTAACAATAAACTGGTTAAAATCCTTCTAGATTATTCGTAAATAAGGTATGAAATAGTGTTCATGCTAACTTGTTATGAGTAATTCCTAATTAGTTTTTTAATTAATTTACAGAATTTTTAATTGTTTTTATATTAAGTTTACACAATGGTGTTTGATAACTTATATCTTAATAAGGACCATCTCAATGGGTTTGACAATTACAAAGTAAGTGCTTCTTGACATATTTTTAATTAAAATACTTGCATAATATATACTAATGTTATGCTCATTTTTGTCATTAGTATTATTAGTCTTATCATGTTCAATATTTTCATATGGTATAATATATTGTAGTTTGACATAATTATAATTCATAATCGTGAAGAATAGTTGTTTGTGAATCATAAAGCAATAGTAATAAAAAATAATTAGTTCATTAAGATACGATTATTTTAATCACTTAAAATTCTTTTTCTAGTAAAGACGATTTTTTTTATAATTTTTTTATACACCATTGTAACAGAATAAAATATATGATAAATCAAAATTCTTTAATACTTACCTAATCCTATTATGATGATATATAATAAGTTTTTTCAATTAAAGAACATTTTGTTATCTATTTTGTTGCAGAAGTTATTTTTTGAAATTTTTAACGTGACTATAGTATAGAATTATAGATTAATCCTTTTTTTTTTAATCCTAAGCACTTTTTATAAATATTGTATGCCTTAAGTTTTATATTAAGACTAACCTTGGCCTAATTATTATATGTATTCTAAAGCTTTATAAACCTACCTAAATTTTCTTTTAATTATTTATTTTTATATTATTTTATTAATTATTTCTAACCTCTTAGTTATACTTACCTAACCTAATCTATTAGATTTAATACTTTTAAATATTAAAATAAATATTTTAATATTAATAACATTTAATTAAAAACAATACTGATACGATAATAATATTCTAAACTTGAAGTATGTATTAGATTTTTAGAATGTGTAATAAGAAGTAAAAAAAAAAAGAAAATCCATAATTTTGAGATCATTTTAATAAAAAATATCTGATTAATAGCATGTAAATATTGATAAAATATATTTAACATTCGATTTATATTTTATTAATTATAACTGGTATAAATTACTAATATGTATCTACTTAAGTAAATTATGATTTAAAATATCAACTTATTAAAAATATTTATTTATTGCTTATGATCAGGGCTCGGAACTTTGTGAATTTGCATATTTCTTAGGAAGCTGCATATTAAAAATCTGATTCGATACGAATTTGTTTCATATTATATACAGTCTAAATATAAAAATATATGTTGCATATTTTCGCATATTTGACCAATGTTACATGATTTTGCAATTTTGCATATTGAATGATTTTAAGCATATAAATGCATATTGTGTTGGTAAATTATACATATACGTCTATATTTTGAATTATACTATATCGAAAATCAATTTAATTTATTGACCATGAAAAAACGATTTATTTTTACCAAGAACTATGTAGGTGTAACCATTGATAAGATTGTAGCAAGTATAAAAAAAAATATTTAAAAAAACACCATCGCGTGTACATATTTTCAAAAATCACGCACCAGACGTCCCTTTACCTCCATAACCCATTATAACCCGTTGGGGTACTTGGATTAACGCCGAAGATTACTATTGTAAATACTATGAAGAAATTTATGATATTGTGAATATGTTAGACCCAAATGATGCTTTTATGTATTAAAGTTTCAAAAAAAATTTGGTGAAACAAAATGTCCACAATAATTTAGTATATATTAATTCGAATTTTAAAATACTTTCTGAATAAATTTTGAAACTGCAGACAAAAAAACATGCTCTTGGTAGACTCTTTGAGTATAGTGGACAATGTTAACACAATTAAAATCCATTCAAGGTAATCCAGGGAAAAAAGTTTATGAAAAATTGGAAAGTCTTAAAAAATATCGGTTTAAAAACATTAACACAAATCTCATCCATACTAAACGGATCTATCACCAACATGGATGATCTTCCCGAAGATCTAACAACAAATGACCTTACTTTCTATAAGTACGCACCAATTACATTGGTTTAAGTTGAAAGATTTTTTTTCTGTTTATAAAAATCTGAGTGACAACAGACGGTCATTTAAATTATAAAACATAAAAAACATCTAATAATTCAATGTAATTCAGGTAAATACATAATAACATGATTTGATATTTGCTATATTAAATATTAATTGATAGATTTATATTTTTATATTTAGGAATGTGAATAATCGAAGAATTTTTCAATTTACAAAATCTAAAAAACCGAAAATAAAAAAATGAAAATGTATATCTAATTAAAGAATAAATTGTTTTAAAATAACTATTAATTTTTTTAGTTTTTTTTTAAATATATTAATACATGTTTATTTTAAATATAATTGCATATTGTATTGCATAATATTGCATATTCAAGATTTTTACAATGCATATGTATGCACATATTTTATTATTTTTTAGCGCATAAAGTTCTGAGCCCTGCTTATGATATTCTATTTTTCTTAACTATCTCAAATATTTTTCAATAAATAACTAAGTATTTTAGTTTTTGTTTGAATAGATAATAAAACAACTATTTTATATTTTTTGATATTAACTAATAATTTTTTTTTCAGTATAATGCAATTGATACAAATCCATTGGGTACATATATTATGCATCCATTTTGGAATGCATTAATTAAAGTAGGTGTAATATTGATAAATTAGTTTTTTTATAATTTGAACTGTTACATATTTTCAAATTGAAAATTTCAATCAAACAATTTTATGTTAATTTAAAAAAAAGTGTCATAAATTTTTTTTAAATTTTAGATCACTCCAAGATGGATTGCACCTAATTTGCTAACTTTTGTTGGTTTTCTTTTTACTGTTGGAGCTTCACTTCTCCTTGCTTATTATGACTATGGTTTCTATGCATCTGGAATAAATTACAAAGGTGATCCAATACCAAGATGGGTTTTTGGTGTTGTGTCTTTATTTATTTTCATATCATATTCTCTTGGTATTTATACTTAACTTTTATTCAAATATTATAACCAAAACATAATAATTACCTTATAAAAAAATTTTTTAGATGGTCTTGATGGTAAACAAGCTAGGCGTACAGGCACAAGTGGCCCACTTGGTGAACTGTTTGATCACGGTCTGGATTCCTGGACAACTGTTTTTATCCCCACTGCACTTTATTCAATATTTGGGCGTGATGATCCGAATACTATTCAACCATTACGGATGTATTATATCTGTATAATGGTTTTCATTAATTTTTATTTGGCTCATTGGGAAAAGTATAACACTGGAGTATTATATTTGCCATGGAGTTATGATTTTTCAATGGTTGTGAGTTTAAATTGTATCTAATATATATTATAATTTAAATCTTTTTTTTACATTTATATTATCCTATTAAGTATTATTCTTACATACAGTATCATATATAGAGTATCATTTTCATTTTATACAATAAAGTAAATTGAAAAAAAATCAAAAAAATTATTTTCAGTATAATTTTATTTCATTTTTAAAATTTTATGTGTATAATTTTCAGGGATTAGTATTCTTTTTTGGTCTTACTGCTATTTTTGGTCCTGAAAGATGGAAAATGTCTATAACAGAAAATTATTCCTTTGGACATATCACTGAAATAACATTTTATTTTACCACATTCATTACTAATATTCCAGTTTCAATTTATAATATTTATGTGTAAGTAGTTGAAACTTATTTTTTATATGTTTGTTGATATTATATTTGTGAAAATTATTTTAATATTGTTATTTTTATTTATTTTACCTTTGTAGAAGTTACAGGGACAAAACAGGTAAAAATTTAAGTATTCTAGAAGGTAGTCGACCATTAATTCCTTTGACTGTCTTTGTGTCTTTATGTTTGATATGGGTAAAAATGTCACCTACTAATATTCTTGAAAGGGATCCAAGAATATTTTTTATGATGAGTGGAGCAATATTTTCAAATATTTGTGTAAGTGAAACATAATCTGCCTTAAATTAATAATTTATTATATCATGTATTAGGTTAATCACATTTTACGGTTTTATTTGTCAGTAAACAATTTTTAGTTTAATTCAGACTATTTTATTCATACATAAATTTCATTTTTCATCTTTGTTTTACCTATTTTAAATACCAAATACTGGACAAAAATTAAAATACTTAAATTTTGTTCCATATTAGTATACTGTATACAGTGTCTGTTTTAAACGCTATAAAATATCCAGTATCTATGAACATTGTTCAAACTACATAAAAATCTGTTTATATATGAATCAAATTATAGTGCCTGACCAACTTTATACTTAGTTACATAACAGCTTAATTAATAATTGTTTATTTATTTATTTATTATTTCAGTGTCGTTTAATTGTGGCTCAAATGAGCAAGACTCGCTGTGAAGCACACAATAATTTATTGTCACTTATGGTTGTAGCTATATTTTTCAGTGTGTTATTACCTCCCATTGAATTAATTTGTATGTACATTATGGCATTCATAAGCATTGTAACACACATCTATTATGGAGGCTGTGTAGTAAGTTAATTTACATTATTTTTATAAATAATTTATCTCTAATAATCACTTCTATTATTTACTTTATAAATGATGATACATGGTCATAATATTTTTAACTTACATATTTTAGGTGAAACAAATGGCTGATCATTTTAAAATCATGTGTTTCAAAATACCGTACAAGAAACATTAAGTATAATATATTATAAAAATAGTTTTTATTTTATTTTATATTCTTTTTATTAACTACTTAAATCAGCATTAGCATTAATGAAACAGCTGTTACTAAATATTATTTTTTTTTTAATCTCATTACAGAGTAGCCATAATTATGAAATATAATTTTTTATATTTGTATAATTGTTCATACATTACTTGTATACAAGTTATTATCATTAATAACATAATTTAAAAATTGATAAAGTACATTTTATTTTAATAACTATTGTACTAATTAAATTATTTTTTATTTTTATTTATTGAAAAATATTGTATTCATAAAATTTAAGTTTAAAAAAAACTTAAATATGACTACTTTCAAGAGTTTATAAACTAATTTACCTTTGAATACAATTAATTCAAAAATATTGAACAAATAGTGATACTGAATGAAACATTGGCAGTTATTTAATTATTTATTGTTATATTATTTTAATGTAAACGTTTAATATTAAATAACTTTAATTGGTACTTATTTTTTTTTTTTAATGGATTTTATTCTATTATTAGATGTAGTATCTATATAATAATAATTTTAAATTATTAAGGTATCTTATATAATTTTCAAGTTACTACAATATAATTTTACTTTTTAGAACATTTTTTTTATTTTGTAATTAATTAAATCATTTGACTTTATTACAATAGAACTTAGACAATAAGTTAATTGTGAATGACTTGATTACTGTTTGAGTTTGTATTTTTATTGTTTTTTTTTTTTGTTTTAAACTTGTGTGTGATAAAAAAGATCAATTAGTAAATTTATGACTACTTACATTGTTAAAATATTGAATATATTATACACTTACATTCTACCACATATGATTAATTCAATTTTTTTTAATGTCATTCTAATGACAGTTCATCTAGTTTATCAATTGATTTGTGTGTATAATATGCACATGCACATATTATATAGATACACATATAAAAAAATAAACCTAGTTGACAATAGATTACACAAATAACTGGAAATATTTTCTCCCAAATTCTTGTTTTTCAGTTCTCTGGGAATTTTTATTTTGACCACTCACTATTCCATGGCCCTATGGGTTAGGTGAATTACGGACAAAAATTTTTATTTTTAGTGTCGGACAAAAATACAAAATACTTAATATAAGCACCTAATAAATATTTATTTTAAAAATTTAAAAATGCTGTATACATATTATTATATTTTCGTATAACTAACAAAGTACTTAAAATAATGACAAATTTATATTTTTTATTATAATTATGATATACTATTTTTTTTTTAGTTTTGTTTAGATTGACGTGTTTATAAATAAAATAAAATTAATTTTATGTTAAAATGTATTTAGTTACAAATACATTTTAATATTGTTGTTCTAATATGTTGTGATAAATTATATAATTATAAATGAAAATAAGAAAATATAAATAAATATAAATTAGGTATAGAAAATATTTTGTATTTTCGGACTTTTTGTCCGACACTAAAAATATGCCGGGAATTTTTGTCCGACTATAGAAAATAAATCCAGACTTTTTGTTCAACTTTTTTTAAAGCGGACTTTTTGACCGATTATCTACCGGGTTAGGTGCACCCACAACAGAATGACAAAATAAATTCGCTTTCCTACCATGAAATATTGAATTTAAAAATTTAGAGCTCCTAAAGTGATGGTCGACAAAAATAATACATTATTGTAAAATCAATAGATATAAGCATTGCTCTGTTCAGAATTCAATATAATATTTTAAATTAAATTTGAGTTTTGCTAAATAACGACTACCCAGATGTAATGTAGCTTGTTGGCTTCTCTGATTCTTCATCAATCCATCACGTCTTCATGTTAAATCTAATAATATAATCAATTATCCTTAGGTGAATTCATCGGTTTTAGTGGTTTTCCCCGTGTGCTGTTTTAAAACTAAAATGTAAATATGCAATTATTCATGTACCTAATATATATTATAATTTTTATAATTTAACAACTTTGTAAAAAAGATTGTAAAATTATTCAAATGTCTCGACGGAAAACCGTTAGATTTAAATACAACATTTCCCTTCTTCTCATCAGATACAAAATGAAAAAATGGACAACTTAGGGGCAATCGGGAGTCAGAAGAATATTTAGAACAATTCTGTGAAAAAAATCATAGATACAGTTGTATATTTATGAGGAAGGTATCAATTTTTTAATTTTATCTGATATTGTAGATTGTAATAAACTTTCAACTATCGTTTAAAATGTATAAAAAATATTATAATATATAATGTCCACTCTTGGCTCTTTTTATACTCAAAAAATTATTGTAGTCATTTGTCATTGACCATTGTCTACATTTGTACAATAGCACTTACTATTAAAGTTTATTAATGAGTTATGAACTTATGTGGTAAAAGCGCAAAAGGAGAAAAACTGAAAAGTAAAAATGTAAAATTTTTGCGATTGCGATAATGCGATTAACGATGACGGCAGAACGTCAATGGTCAATCATCAATAAATGAATAAAATTTAATTTTATTTGTGATAGCGGTGGTTGGTAAATGATATTTCTCGTTTCTAACATCTGGCTAATAGTCAATATTTTAAGTGTTCGAATGCAAAATTTTTGAAGAATTCTTAACAGGTTCTAATATTCTATTGCTTATTTATTTCATTATTTGATTCTCTAAAAACCTTGGTTCAAATGATCCTTAATTTCATATTTAATGTCTATTATTAAGTTTTAATCCTTCAAATTTTCTGCATTCTTAAATGAATAAATAAGAATCTAGATCATAGAAAAGAGATAACTGATTAGATGATTACAGTGATCGAGATAGCGAACCCAGAATTTAGTATTAATTGTAGAAATAATGTTTGTCTGCTATTAGCATAAAACGGTGTTGGATATTTTCAATTCTACCAGTAAACGTGAAACTGATTAACATTTAAATTTTCATCGTTTTAGTGTGGGTAGTCAACATAATGGCTAGCACCACTGTTAAGTTTTCGGCCTCTTTGAGTAAAACCGATCCGATCAGTGTACCAGTACTGATCGTAGGCCAAGAGAAACATTTGTCTAGTTTATCTTATTCTGCAGTCAAATGTAAATTAGAACCACGGGTTAATGAACAGGTGAGAATATAGTTTGATTAATATTTGAAAATATGTTTTGTACTAAAGTTTTTCTATTTTTTTAGACTTTTAAATCTGCTTTGTCTGTATTAAATCCTTGTCCAACAGACACTTGTCCACTTTTTCTCAACACTGCCACTTTAGCGGCCATTTCCAACAATCACAGTCGTCATAATTCGTCAGCACAACCCCATATGCTAACAAAACTGATCAATTTGAATTCAGCTGGATACAATGAATGTATTGTGGTTAGTGAGAAATAGTATAATAGCTATTTATTTTATTCAATTTTGTTTATTGTAAAAATTGTTGTATTATTGTTAAAGATTGTTTGCGAGCGAAAAGACATGTTTGCCTCAGGTTGTGCTGCAGCTCGGGCGTTCTACGACTATTGCCGTAAAACTAAAATACATGTTGGAAAACTAAAAGAACAAAAGAAATCTACTGTAACAGTTACAGTAGAGTTTATAATAGTGCCCGACAGCAATGGTGATAGCAAAGTGGAAAAAGAAGAAATAGCAACTTTGGAAAGAATAGCTAATGCTATTAAAACGACTGCACGTATTGTTGATACTCCGTGTAATGATATGAATGTCAATCATTTTTTAGATGCAAGTCAAACAAAATGGCTGAATACATTGGATAATTTTAATTTCGGATACAACTTTTAGGAGATAAAACATGTAGGAGCTGACTTGAATATTAATCCTACAATAATTAGCGGCGAAGAGTTGAAGAAAAAAGGTCTAGGAGGAATATATGGTGTGGGTAAAGCATCTTCTATAGGTCCAGCTCTAGCTGTATTATCTTACACCCCAATTGGAGCCACAGAAACAATTGCTTGGGTTGGCAAAGGCATTGTCTATGATACTGGTGGCCTTAGCATCAAAGGAAAAGTAAATATATTTTTGATGCATGTATAAAAGAAATGCATCTTGTTTATTTAACATTTTCAGTCCGCTATGCCAGGCATGAAACGAGATTGTGCTGGAGCGGCTGCTATTTTAGGAGCGTTCCATGCTATAGTAAAGTCTAATTTTAAGCAAAATCTACATGCTGTTTTTTGTTTGGCTGAAAATTCAGTTGGACCAGATTCAACCCGCCCTGATGACATACATACACTTTATTCAGGAAGGTTAGCTTTGAATTAGTGTCTTAATTATCTAACAAAACTGGAAATTAATTATTTTCAATAATAAAAATTTGATTTTAGAACCGTCGAAATCAATAATACTGATGCTGAAGGACGTCTAGTTTTATCAGATGGTGTTGTGTATGCATCTCGAGATCTTAATGCTAAAGTGATATTAGATATGGCTACACTAACTGGAGCACAGGTATGTTTAAACATTATTTTTAATTCAGTATTGAAGTATTAAATTGTTTGTGTTTAGTCAATTAGCACAGGAAAGTATCATGCTGCAGTTATGTCCAACTCGGAACAATGGGAAAAAAATGTAGTGTCTGCTGGCCTAATATCTGGGGACTTAACATTTCCAATTGTCTACTGTCCAGAATTACATTTTTGTGAATTTTCATCATCTGTAGCTGACATGAAAAACTCTGTCGCTGTAATATTACATTTTATCATTTTATTTTTTATTAAATAAATACTAAATTGACATTTTTTTTAGGATCGATCAAATGCTACTTCGTCATGTGCGGGACTGTTTATAGCTGCTCATCTTGGCTTTGATACAGCTAATCAATGGATTCATGTGGACATTGCTGGGCCATCTCATTACGTAAATATAATTTTAGTTAACATTATTATTATTATTGCAAGTTTACTCATTTGGAATTCAAACAGGCTAGTCTCAATTTACATACATTAAAATGTTGTCTTTTTTACTTAAGCTGGAATGGGGTTAGTTTGTATTTTTAAAGACATTTTACAAATTTGTTAGTACGATTTTTTGAATTTTGATATTAATTGTTAATTTTCTTGACTCATTAGATAAAAAAGTATTATTTGAAAAAATGTTTGCTATTTTTATTGTTATCAATTTTTATGTTCACCTTTATGAATTACAACATAAATATGAAACACAACCATATTCAATTTTTTTTTGTATTAAAATTTATATATTTATCTTTTTATTCTTTGACCCTTGTTTTATTGACTCATTCTAATAATGGACTCAATGATTTAGTTCCACAGTTAGTGCAATTAGTAGCCTCTAATACTGTATTAAGTATTTTATTATTTTTGAACAACATAATAGTAATTGAACTGTAGTTATCTTAATATTTAACTATTTAGACCAGTGGTTCCTAAACTTTTTTTTAACCCAATTTAGTTATGGTGCCCTGCTATCAATAACACGAAAAATAGAACAAAAAAAAATACTCATTGATAACCAATTTTACGTTGATCGCGGTGCCCTTAGAAAGTGCTCTAGGGGTTTTCTTATTGTTACAAAATAGCAACATCTAAATTATTTGACATAAGTTAGGTTGTTAGAATTGCAAGAAACCTATTTGCTACCTTTTGAATTATATTTCATCAAAGCGATAAACTAAATTTGCTATTTTGTTTTAATGTGTTAGACTTGTGAACGAGTAAATAACCAATTGACTTTCTTAATTTTCTTATGTATAACATTTTTTTTTATAGGGTGAAAGAGCAACTGGATATGGAGTAGCACTTTTGACTGCACTTTTTGCTAAGTATACAAACGATCTTCTATTGCAAAATGTTTCCAAACATATTGAATGTTCTTAAATCATTACCAACGTTTACTTCAAAAAATTTATGTTTAATTAAATATTTTTTTGTGAATCCAATTTAAAAAATCGATATTTTTATTTTCTTTCTGTATTTTGTACACGTGCCATAACTTTTTAACTAATGTTTTCTTTAAAATAATAATTGAAAAATAAAAACTGTTCAAAATTTATTTTTGTTTATTTCAATAAAATTGGTACTGTATAAAATATTAAAATGGTAGTATATATATATGAAAATTATTAATTCATGTATATAACAATTATAAAATTATTGATAGCTTCAAATATCACATTAAGATAATATTAAAAATAATCAATGTGTCACAAGAAAAAACAAATAAAGTAATCATCTAACTGACATATTATACTTTACATCATATTTCATTATAAGTTATTCTTTATGCTGATTGTCTTATAAGACAAAAAAAACTCCATTAACAATGGAATTCATTTATATTTTTAAACCAAATACCATGTTTAAAAATTGTTCATAATGAATAGTAATATATCCATCTTGATCAGTATCAAATTGACGGAATGCAGCAGTTAGCGTCTATAAATATAAATGTAAGTTATTAAAATGTAAAAATGAATACATAAAAATACACTAAAATAAAGTTAATTGGCAAGTAGAAAATATTTTTTAAAATTAATAATACATACATGTAACACAACACAGCATTGAATGAAATCATCAAAAAGTATAGTGCCACGACCAAAGCGGTCAAATCTCTTAAGCATAACTGAAACAATTTGTTCGCCGAGTCTATAACCAAACGACGATAGAGCATCTTTAAGTTCGGATACATTTATATTGCCTGAACCATCCCGGTCAAATGATCGAAAACACGATTGCCAATCAGTTACATATTTCCACAGGGCACCAAAGTCGTCAAAAGATACGGTACCTCGATTGTGCTTGTCAAACATACCAATCATAAGACGTACAGTTTCTGGATTAAATGGTGTCCAAGTTCCATTGGAGAGCGCCATTTGCAGTTCATCAGACGAGATGAATCCACTTCTATCTTTGTCAACCCTACATCAAAATTGTTTTACCCTACAATATTATTGAATATTGATATAATCATTTTTATTTACCTTTGAAACACGTCCCATAAGAACTCTCTGGACGGCATTGGTGAAGAAAAGTTCGCCATTCTTGACTGAAAAAATATTAGGTATTAGAATAATATATCAATTTCTCAGGTGAAACTTTTACTACTTTTAGGCTTTAGCTTAATTATTATATCTTTTCATGATTTGTGACTCACCGATAACGCCTCAAATCCTAAATATTAATGAGCCAATAATCAATAGTCAATACTCAATACCGTAGTGTTTATAATGTTTATAGGTATAATAATATTATTGATGACTAATTTAAAATTCTAAACGATACGAGTACAAGACTATGATTACGAGCACCTCAGAAATAGATAATTTTTATTATCTTTATCTATTCTTTGACGAATGACACGAATGACGGTCACTAAACCGGTCATAACTCATCATTACTCTGTACCACAATTAAAGATATCTTAAACCGTGCTCTGTACTCATTTTATTATGACTGTTGTTGACATTGTTGGCAATTGATAATATTATCTATAGCCGTGGGTGTTGACGGCTTGACGCCTCCATAGACATATAATATATATATATGCTATGGACGCAACGATGTTGAGAAAATATATTTTCTATATCGTGGTTGACATACAATATTATTATTATCGCTGAAATTTATGAGGGCAGTTCTTCCTTTGTGACAACAACCAGAATATATAAAAGAAACTATGTAATCGAAGCAGAGCAAAATTGTAAGTCTACCAAATTCAAAATGTATAAAATCTCACGTTAATTTTTTTCCGAATGTATTCTCATATAATATAATATTATCTTAAAATTATTGTACTTATAGTTAGACAGTAACATAGTTGAAATATACTAGCATTTATGAATTGACCCCATTCCGTATTCAAAATTCAAATGCCCGACTCACGAATACACAGAGATATATCTTAAATCGTAACCTATCGTCACGACAGGTGACACCACTGTCTATAAAATAGTCGATGGGTAAAGTTAATAATTTAAATCTGTGACTGTGATTGAAATATTTTTTTACTGATACTATTATCATAATATAATGTTTTAAAGGTATTATCAATTATCATGAATCATTAATCAAATTGTTTCTACGATCTCGTGATCTCCGTTGATAAGACAGGCAAGTACTTCATAAATTTAGAATACTAATAATTAATGTATGGTTGAAAACAATTTAATATTCTGTTTATGAAGACTTGAATTGGGATTTCGGCCTTTGACGAGTTTACTACACATCTGTATATACCAAAAAATAGGTAATCACAATACTAGTTCATTAGTTTGTCAAAATGTACATTGTTTTTATTTATATATTTCATACATAACCTTGTAGATTAATTACAAATTATAATAATACATTATGTATGGTTCCAGAATGATATATGAACTAAAAATAAGCTGACATTGAAAGGAACACGATATGGCCTTTTTCATGCACTTGAGTCGAGAAGAATATTCAGAATTTGTTTGTGGTTGTGGAGCTGCTATTATCAATGTCGGCATTACCTTCCCAATTAATAAAATCATATTCAGACAGGTATTTATTTTAAAAAAAATTTAATTTTTCAGCTTTTTGTATATTATTTGAATTACAGCTAAAGTTATAAATTGTAAATTTATAATTGTCAAGTAGATAGTAGGGTAAATTAATAACATTAACATCCACTAACTTATATTATGATTATTTTTTAAATTTATTAACTATTTATTTTTATTTTACCTATTTAATGATGTAAAACTTTGGAGCCAAAAACCAAACAAAATTATGCATTTTAAACTAAGAACTTAACTTGAGATAGCAAAAAAAAATAATATGATTTGCATCTAAATAGCTACTAAAAATATACATATATTATTATAGTTAGATATATTTGATTTTTTAAAAAAAAATTCCAGAGATTATAATTTTAATGTATATAGTTTTCTTTAAAAAATAATTATATTTTATATTTATTAAAAATATTTTCTTTATATTTCTCTTAGCTACTATGATAGATTTGAACACAATAGGCAATTGATTGCCCAATAAAGGGAATTTTTGGCACACATGTCATATGCTATCTACAAACAAATTTTTGGTGTCGTATGTTATCTACAAACAAATTTCTGGTGTCGTATGTTATCTACCTACAAGTAATTACGATATATACCGCGTAGTTCTTAGTCTATATTAATGGTATCGACAATTATATAGGTATATAGGTGTAGGATTCTATACAGTTCTAATAATGGACATTAAGTATTTCAGAATTTAGTATATGTTCATTGTTCTCCGCGATCACACATCGTAATTGTATGTTTTTTTGTTAATTATAAATTTATTGTTTTATAAAATGAGTATTTTGGGTGAATTATATTATAGAAAAATTATTTTTAATGACAAAACTTGTATACAATTTTTAAAAGATCGTGAATTATTACCTAATACAAAATTGTGTATCAAATTCAATTCTATTGGTGAACAATGTGGTAGTGAAATGAAAGAAACTTTAAAAAAAACCCGGAAACGTGATTTAAATGGAGATGTTATTGTAACCAAATATTTATGATGTCAAAAAAAGGGTTGTCAAACATGGCAATCCATTCGTAAAGAAAAACTATAACAGTGGATTAAGTTTATGTGAAATAATGGAACTTGTTTGGTGCTGGGCGAATAAATTTAAAAATATACAAACAAAAAAAATTTCTGGTAGAGGACATCACACAGTGTCAGATTGGTATAATTTGTGTCGAGACGTTGTCGTCGAACAGTTTAAACATTGAGGGAAAATGGGATAGCATAGGACATGTGTACATAGATTTATGTAGATATCATTTTCTTGGTAGATAGGATACGAGACGTGTGACGAATTTTCTTGTACATAGTTTTGATATTAGTTTTAATTTAATTATTTAATATTATTATTAAAATTATTATTTATCATGCATGTTATTGTTGATTATTTAATGAAGTATGAACAGTGAAACTTGTCTACTACCAAAATTTTCTTAAAGCTTTAGACATTGCCACCCACACTGGCAGTTACAAATGAAAAACACACTACGCCCAGTGTCATATATCTCTGAAAGCAGTGCCACACATTTAAAAGCAAGCTTTGCTTGACAAGTTTCATTTTATTTGTTGAGTTTATTTTTTTATACCTATATATTTTATAATATAGTTTTTGATATTTTACCAATGTTTGATCTTCATTAATGTTAATATTAAAATGTATAATATTACTATAGTAATTTAAATACATAATATATATATATAATAGATATTCAAGTATGGTAATTTTAAAGTTTAGAATAAAATAATGAATCAGTGTTATATATTTTGTTTGTTTACAGTACATTTATTTTATTAATTAATGACATATTATAATAGATAACATGGGTGAGATATTATGATTATTGTTAATATAAGTATGTTTAATATTTATATTATACTGCTTATCTGTGAAAATAGGAAACACTATAACTCAGCACTTTTGGTATATTATTAAATTTGGGTTGTAGAACATGAGCTAAACTAATATGACATCAGAGATTTTTCTACAATTTTTTTCAAAATATGCACATAACTTAAATTTTTAAATGAGAACCTTTTTTGTTAAGAGGATGCTATACCATATTTGTTGTAATATAGTAAATTTACGCTCAGCAGTTTGTATTTTGTAAAAAATTTACATATAAACACAGACAGTTTATAATAAGTCGATTCACTTTAATATAAAAATTAATGAAGCTAAACATGAACTGCTTAGCATATATTTGTTATGTTACACATTTGTAAGACGGATACAACATATGTAAATGTAGCATCCTCTTAATATCATATTTGGATTGGTCTAATTTTTTTAAAATCATTTTGTTGCCTCAACTGTATCTAAACTCAGATAATTAATTCAGTAAATAGTTATTATTTATATAGTTTAGTTTACTTTTTATTATTACTATATATTTTTACCCAGAATTAAATTATTAAAATTTGAAAATATATTAATTTAAAGATAGCACAAAATGAAATACATATTATAATTGTCTATAAATATCATTGGTAAAATATTTAATTTTTTGTAGTTTGAATCAACATTTTGTAGTGTCTTCATATTATATTAATTATTTTTTATTTTTTTCTTCGTATTTTCATATTTTATTCATATTATATAAAATGATTATTTTTAGAATTGCACTGTGGCAATGATCAACAACACAATCATCTGCTGAAAACATAAAAGACAAACTAATACATACTTAAATTTACTGTAGTTGTTTTAGTTATTATATTATACTTAATGTGTTTGTTTTATCCCATGCAATGTTATGTCCAAAAGAGCATGTTGTTTAATTATTATTTTTACCTTTAATGTAATTATTTTTTATTTTGCTTACTTAATTTGCACTAATTATTGGAATAAAAACCCATTTTATGTGTACTTAGTTAATTTGTTTTTATAGTATACAGTTTAAAGTTAAATAAACCAAATTAAATATTTTCTTTGATCTAATATATTTTGTTTAATTTTATTAGGTATACATTTATGTGCAACTTACATAATATGTAAAGTTTCAAAAAAAAAAAAACTGTGTAAATACTGTTTTTTATTTTAATTCATAAACTAAATTTAGTATTTTTGTTATAAGCAGTGTACTACACCCATAAGTCATTACTGTTTAGTGTTTGTCTTATGTAGTTTATTACATACTTTTTATATTAAATTAAAATATGAATAAATACATAAATATAGAAGTATAATATATAATATGTATTAGAGAATAGAGGTTGATATTACTACTGAAAATTTGGATGTAAACAAATTGAACGATGAAGAGGAACCTGATTTTATTTATGGAAATTATGGTAAAAAATACTAGTTTATTTGTGTTAAGTATTTGTGATAATAACAAAATTGATGTTATCAAGACAAGATACTTTATAGTAGAATAAAAGGACAAACAGACATTATATGAAATAATTCAAAATTAAATTGAAATACTCTAACAAATGACTTGCATATAAGATATTAGAGATTAAAGGTTGATTTCATAGGAAGTTTAAAAGATCTATTTTTTGTCGATCTCACTAGTGTACACATTAAACGTACACAGTCTATAGAAAGCTTTAAAAATGTATACAGTTAAAAAATGCATGGTACATCATCTTAGCTTTAACTCAGCAGAATAATGGTAAACCATTTGATTGTTATCAATTGTTTTGTTATACAGAATAAATATTTTTTAATAATTATTTGTATATAATAAAAATAAAAAAAGAAATAGTTATTTTTAATTTTAATACATATTTTAATTTGTAACTTTTAATATATTTTTTTTATATGTAATTAGATTGTGACATGATTATATGTCTATAAAATATAAACTATTTAATTATGTTTTACTAGATAATATTTATGCATATTTTCACTCATATACAATGATTTAAAATTTATGTTATAGCTATTTTATTTTATAAACATTCATAATAGAGAAAAATGTTTAAAATGATTAGTAATTTTTTTTTTTTTTTAAGATATTAATTTATAATATTTAAAGTAGTTAAGATGAACGGAGAGTAAAATGTTACGGCAATATCCTGAGAAATGTTAATCTACTACTTTACTCACCTTGGATTGGAAAAAAGACTTCTCATTATGTTTGCAAAAAAAGTTTAGGTTTCCATTTGAATTTCTTTAGTTGACATCCAAAACCTTCCCTAAAATATTGTAAAAAAATATAAAAATTAATAATCATTATACATATTTTTAAATAAAAATCTTTGTATTACATAATTTTTTCTATTATGAATTTATCTAATAAAATGATTGTTATATTAAATCACCTTGTGTATACATAATATTTTAATTATTATTATTATTAAATAATAAATATATTATATTTTTACATTTATTATTTATTCATAGTTTAATTAAATATAAAAGTATATGGTAGATCACTTAAGACATAGAAATGTGTAAGGTAGACAACACTGATCAAGACTTGTATTTTGTATTTATCTTTGTTAGCACTTAAAAACGTTACATTTTGTGTGACCTAGTATACACTTTAGTATAAGATTAACATTATTATTTTTTAATATTTCCAAAACTGACAATTTATTTTTTTATTAAAAGTTATTTGAGTCTTTAAAATTAAAAACTTGTTTTAGAAATCAAAGATTTTATTATTCAGATAAATACGATTACTTATAGCATATAAAATATTGTATTTGGACAAAATACTGGATACTGAAAATTTAAAAATCTGTAAAATAATTTCTTTTGATAGATTAGTTTAATATTATTAGTTGAATAATTTTTTTTTTGTTTTTAAATAATCTACGAATGCTAGACAATTTTAAATTTGATTATTCCATGTACTAATGAATTAAATTTGTATGCATGTAAATTATTTACATTTATATGTTTGAATTAAATTTATTTTAGATGCTACATGGAGTAGGCCTAAGGAATGCAGCTTCTCAACTTATGAATGAGGGGTTTTCTACTCTTTATCGAGGGATTTACCCACCATTATTTCAGAAGACAATCTCTACATCATTAATGTTTGGCACTTATGACGCAATCCAAAAACCACTTTTGGAATCTAATTTAAACTCCAGATTAGCAAAAATCATTGCAGCATTGGTAGCTGGTACAGCGGAAGCCACGTTAACACCATTTGAACGTGTACAAACATTACTTCAGGACAACCACTATAATAAAAATTTTATAAATATGCGCCATGCAATAAAAGTTATTGCTACTGAATATTCAGTGTCTGAATTTTACCGTGGTCTTACACCAATTTTGTTGCGCAACGGGCCTTCTAATATTTCTTTTTTCTTATTGCGCGAAGCTGCCAATTCATACATTGTGATACCCCCTACTGCATGGACAGGCTATAAACTATTTAAAGAGTTTCTGACTGGGGCATTTATTGGTGCTTTAAATAGTGCATTATTTTATCCATGTAATGTACTTAAAGTGCACTTGCAAAGCAACTTGGGTGGTCCATTTAAAAGTATTAAAGAAGCAGCAACTGAAATTTATCAAGAACGTGGAAATAGAGTATCATATTTTTATCGAGGAGTGCACATGAACTATACAAGGTCATTTATTAGTTGGGGCGTGGTTAATGTCGCTTATGAAAATTTAAAGCATATTGTAAAAAATAATTAAATGACATGTAATATTAGATCATTATTTTTGCTTCTTCAAAATATTTGATTTACCTTATTTAATTTGTGTTTTTTGTTGTTTAATATTTATTATACTGAATTGCTTAATAAATACTGTTATTATAGTTACAACCTGAGTAATTATTTTTATTATAATAATGGATTATTTGAATAGGTACATTAACTCAAGAATGCTGTTTTTAATTCAAATTATGTCTATATTGGCTTAATATAATATGGTGAAGATTCACCAAAAATAGTCTTGCATAGATGACTATAACTCAAGTAAAGATTGTGCCATGAATATGAGAAATACATATTTTTAAATTAGTTCTAATCTTCATGGTTGTAAACTTATACATTATAACAACAAAATGCATTTACTACAACCTGTTACTAAAGTAACTAGTATAGTATACTTTATAATATATCTTATATTTTCTATAGTTATTGGATATGTATGTACAGTGAGTTTTGTTTAATGTGATCACTGGTTTATAGAATCAACTGTTTATTGAAATCAAATTGAAAATCTCAAACCAGATCTTATGTTACTAATGTTACATTAACCTTTTATTAGAATCACTAAGTATTGGATAATTGAATCATTTTTAAGAACATTCTTATTGCTTTAATGGTATTTCAAACTTTCACTAAAAAGAAACAAGAATTATTCAACTAAATTGTAATTATATTATTATTTATTTAATTAAAAAAAAAAAAAAAATTGGATATATTATATTAATTGAATATAGATTTTAATTTCAGGCTAATATGAAAATGAAATTAGTATTTTCTCAAGTACAATCAAAACTAGATAGTTTCTTTACTTTATTTTAATTTAATTTTAAACATGATATAAATATAAACTTATTAATAAAAAAAAAAAAATGTTTTATGGAATCAATTGATTAATAGAATCAAAATCATCTGAACCAATGTGATCATATTAAGCGGAACTCAATGTATAATCTACTTAAATGAATTTAAATTCAAGAGTAAATTCAGGTAATGAGATCCAATTGACCGATAGACGGAGTACGGAAGCTATGCATATTGTATGTCAATTCATGTATACTGTAGTTGTTTTAAACCTTTTTTACCTGTCAACACCCTAACTTAAATCTAAATAAATGGTGATATATTTAAATAATTAAGATCAAATAGTATTGGAAATATCAAATAATATTAATAAGAACAAATTTTCATTAAGCCACAGCATGTTTTTTTAGTGAACAGAGTTGTATGTAAAATTGTTGCTACATACTGGTTGAGAACTAGAAATGTATAGGGAAAATATACCACTTGGGTCTTAGATCATTTAGGTTTTTGAATATAGTTTAGTCCAAGACCATAGGCGTAACTAGAAGTTTGTGGTATTCCAACCATAGCGTTTTCAAAATAAGTAAACAAGTGAGAGGCTCTGTCGCCCCTACTCATGTTAAATAAATTGTTAAAATTAAAATATTGTTTAATTATTATAGTGTGTGACATTTTTTGTTGTGTGTATAAAACACATAAGAAAAAAGTGGTACAGTAGTAATTGAATGATTACAATATTATTTTCGATACAAATTCAAGTTTAATTTTCTTACAACATAAGTGAAATCTAAAGGATCTTTAAAAGTAACACAATAACACACTAATCATTACAGTTTAAGCCTCCGTTCGATATTGGACAGTTTCTGTAAAATGTCTTCTTTGTTTAAAACATTTGATAAATCTTTTTCAATAGCTTTTATAGACTTAACTTAAAGAAGCAATTAGGCTTAGCTCTTTAGTTATGCCTATGTGTAAGATATTATAATACATAAATAATAATAATCAGTTATAAGGTGACATGCATACATCATTTTCTTAAAGGTGAAATGTTACTATATAATTATATAATATATACTAATACAATGTTATTGTATTCTAAATTAAAATTTATTTGAACAGCAGCATAACAATTTTTTAAATCTTATAATTAAAACTATTTTCTTTGGCTGTGATTACATTTTGTAGAACTCCATTGAAAAATCTCAAGTTTCAATAGGTGCTGATGGTATTATATTTCAAATTGGAATAAAAGTCATAAATAATATTAATAAATATTAATGAAAAGATATTTTAATAATTATTATATTACGCATCAGTGGCGGCGCGACCGTGAGATTTTTTGGGACAAGTGTCCGGGACAAAAATTTGGTAGGTAAGTGGTTGAAAAATATTAAAGCCGACAGGTTTCATTTTTTCAATGGTTTTGGATTAATTATACCTGATAATTATAGTTCATAGATTCAGTATTATTTCACATTAGTGTTAAAACAACGACGTGCCCTACAAATTAAGATCGTTCGTGCTGCGAGTGATACTCATTATACACAATCACAATCTGTTTTTGGCAAAATTTAGTTCAACCATATTATTAACAGATAAGTTTTACAAATACTAATACTATACTAAAATTACTATTAGTAATGTAAAATATATACTTATATTAAGTAATAATATATCCTTACAATTATAGGCAGATGGTCTGATCTTTAATCAGATAATTGGAATTGTTTTTTCTATGCAATGATTTATCACTGAATTCAAATTGTACAGTGATTTACTCAATGAATAATACATTGAACACTTAAAGTAACTACTCCTTTATTCTTTAAATGGTGTAATATAAATATTCCAAAGTTAACCTCTTTATTATGTATTATTATTTTTTTTATAGTAATAACTTAAGATTTAGGCAAGACAAGTAGGTAATTGTTTAATGTTTATACATTATTTTAAATTAAGTAACACATATCAAAATTCTCATAATTATATTTTTATTACATTATAAAAAAACATTTAACTTTTAAGTTTAACCATACTTACTCCATGAAATTATTTATCAGGTAATAAACACACATACAATTTGAAAGAATACTATTTATATATTTTCAAAACATAAAATAATCAACTGTTCTATAAAAAGTAAAATAAAATAAAATTTATTGAATATTATTATTTTGTACCATGTTATTTATTAAAAAATATTATCTAGCATCATTAAATTATAGTTATAATGTTATATAATATACTAATTATTGGTAGTAAAATAAAAAATAAAATAAAAAGTTGATAATTTAGACATTTTCTTTAGTTATCTTAGTTGGGTCAATGAACTATGTTGTTGTTTTTTTATAAACATAATAAGCAATTACTTTTCAGTAAAAATGTTTGGGTTCACAACCTCTTTTGTATATAATACCGTTTCTAACGATAATATATTCTTGTTTCATCATATCATCAAAATATTTCACTACAGCAGACTTGCAATATTTCCATACTTTGATTACACCTTTCTTTGCAATTTTTAATACCTTCTTATGCTTTGAAACAGCTTTCTTAGCTGGTTTTGCTTCAAATTTTGTAAACATTCTTCTAATTTACCTGTAATTCAAAATAAATTTAATAGAATTTTTATATAATACTTGCAGATATAACTTTTTTAATTTTTATTATTTGTCTACCCTGAAAATCTTCCAAAATGTTAAATTTTAATGGTCAAGAAGTATTTAAATTAAATTTCTTCAGGCGCCTAACTGAGATGTTATTGACACAATGGAAAACTTCCTCAATCTTAAAATATATATAGTCTAGAGAAAAAAAAATATAAAATGTAACTATTGTTCTATTTTATTTATATTATAATAGTTTGAACAATTTGTAAAATAAAAAAAGAGGAAAGTAGGCAATTGCTCTATTTATTATTTGGTAGTCACTGTAATGTATATGACATATGTTATATTTTTACTTATCTCTCTTCTTTAAAGTATCAAATTTTTCTACTATAAATGTATTTTCAGACAAAAATACAACACATTAATCTAAAACATAATACATTCATTGCTCTGCTGAGAATAAAAAACAAATAATATTATAGTTTTTATTTAGTGAATAAGTATATAATAATACATACATTTTAGTAGGTAAGCAAATGTAATACAACTTGTACTTATATGTTTGTTATGAAGATAATAGTTATATTGAATAAAACAAATTATTTATACATATTATAATATTATATTATTTGTATTATCTAATACATATTGTGTCGTTTAATAGAGTTATAAATCATGTAAATAATTTCTTTATAATACATACTAATATTAATAAATATTTTAAATGGTAATTTTACTGATCGATTTTATGGAATATAATCAATATATTAAACAATGACTTAATATTTAACTATAAACTTCATTTTATCTTTTAAAATAAATAGCAATTTAGATAAAAATTGTGTAGATTAAGGTCATAAGCCATAGTTATAGGTCAAAATATATATTTTTGAAGGTTATATAACTTAAAGGTTAATAAATGAAAATAGAATGTTCAGAAAATGTATTAAAATATTATTAACTTCAAAAATATAATAATTAATACATTTATTATGTATTTTTAAATTTAAATATAAAATATCAAAATAACTACAAGTTTTTTAAGTTCTTATGATTTTATAAATATTTGATATTGTAATTATTGTTGTTGGATATACTTGAATAGCAATAGCTAGATATTTGTTTATATGAAAGTTGGTTCAAATGATTAATTAAAATTTAATATTGAGTTAAAGTAATTACTTGCTATAGGTACTTAAAAAGTATATAAATATGATGAACCTTATTTTCTTGGATTTTTAAACTACTATGTAGTTTATTAATATTTAAGTTGATAAAAAATGATGAATATATAATTAAAATTAAAATTCACATTATTAGAAATGTGTAGTTCTTTTTTTTAAATAATTTATTTTGTTATTATTAGTCTTCTAAAAAATTAGCAGGTATTTTTTAATGAAATAAACATAGTTAGTTCAATAATTGCTAAATTAATAGTCGATTATATTTTAAATTTGTGTTACTAGCAGGTTACTATTATTATACATTAAGACTATAGATATTTATACAGTAAGGTAGGAAAAAAATTCAATTAACATTTCGAAAACATGCAAAATGAATTTTTTTGTGTAATAGGAATTAGAGGACAATTTTTTCATTACTATTTTTTTATGTCATAACTTTTGTGTATTCTATGTTGTGTTTTAGGAATTTATTGTGTATAATGTATAAAGTATAAACATTATTTAATATTTCCTACATTTTGTTAAACTTTAGGTATTATCGTGTACATTTAAAATTGTTTTCTTACTGTTCTAATATTAGAGCCAACACCAGCCTATTTATCAGTGGTATACCTATGTATAGTTTTTACACTGAGAATTTGAGAAAATTGATCTTTAATTATAATTACTATAATAGGTATATCAAGGGTAGAGTTGATGGATTAGAAGGATTATGATCTTAAAGATTTTAAAAAAAGACATGAATTTATTTAAAGACAATCACACAATAATACATGAAATAAAAAAATCGTATTGTTTTCATTAGGTACCTAGCTTAAAATATAGATATATTTTTAAAACATAAAATTTTTTTTTATTTTATCAAGCTATCTAAATAGCAATAAAATGATTTTCCAAGTATTGACTATATTTTATTATACTTAAGACTTAACTAACTGATTAGTAATATCTTAGCTAATATCACTGTAATCATAAAATAAAAATTAAGCTTAATCAAATAAACAAATATCTCAAAATAATATAATGAGATTAATCTTAAATAAAAGCTGCGATTACTATGTAAGAAACATGTATTAGGAATTCAATGTTCTACAAGTTAAACATTGTTCTTCAAAATCTCCATTATCTTACCTACTATTACCTAAAAAATAACTCTACTAATCAAATTCCCCTCAATTTTAACATTGGATGTAAATTACATAATAGTATTACCCCTAGTACATACATCTTTGGTACAGTCTTCTTTTTTGTTAGTTATTCCGAGTATTTTTAACAACATCCCTAACGAGTTGTGTGATTATTCAAATTACAATATATTATAAATTAACCTTTCAAATTGGCTCATAAAACAAGTTTCAAATTAAACATATTTACTGTTATAAATTGGTTTTTACCTAACTCTGTCATATGTAACTATTTTATAAATACCATTTTATTATTTACTATATTATACACAAACATACCTACAATAATTTCAAAATTTCAAATAAGGAGTTATTATGTCATATGTCATAAAACAAATTGTAATGGAAAGTAGGAAATGGTAATCATGGTTCCTTACATGAACTAATTTAGTATAGCTCATTATAAATTACATATTTTTATTTTTATTTTTTAAATAAAAAATAATAATAATATTAAGTTCTTTTTTAATTTTTAATAATAATATGGATTGTGTAGTCTAAATTTTAATAATTTGATAACATTTTTTTTTTTACTAAAATTAAGTTTTTAAAATCTAAGATTTAAGAAAAATAACTTATATGCTACAATACAATAATACAAGTACAAAAAAAAATATTGTTAAAAAAAAAGTAATTATTTAGGTATTCACAACAGAACGCATACGATTCATGCATCCGAATGATTGAATTTCGTCGTTTCGAGGCCACATATCTACCACCATACTGTCCATACTACGAGAGAACGTATACACTATACGGCAATATAACCGACTATACTCTTTAGTCTTTACAGCGAGAAAACGCGCCGCAAACCGACCAAAATCAGTTTTTCTGCGCATTCCCCAATGATAACCAGCCATAAGCGAACTAGTTTTGATAGCTGAAGGGCTTAGGTTAGAAGGGGTTGCGCAGAATCGGCAGATTATACTTCCGATAGCGAACGAATTGTTTCGGTTTGAGACTGCTTAGTGGAGGACGCCCGTGCGCGAAAAACGAGTTTCGGTCGGCCACCGTATACGTTATCTCGTGGTACGGAGTATAGCTAAAATTTAAAATAAAATATTATATAACTTAATTTTAAGTTATAATAACAACTTCTACGTTATATCAAAGGGGTTTATTATTTGGCCGACAATGCGCCTAAGTGCACAACTAAAATAATTAATATTTAAGCAATAAACACAAGTTCCCAACATTTCTAACCCTAATAATGTATCACTAATCACGATTATATTATATACAATTTAGGGGCCGGATTTAAATGCATTAAAAATCAAAAAATGTGCAGATTTATTTTATAAAC
Organism: Schizaphis graminum; assembly: GCA_020882235.1. Classification (NCBI taxonomy): domain Eukaryota; kingdom Metazoa; phylum Arthropoda; class Insecta; order Hemiptera; family Aphididae; genus Schizaphis; species Schizaphis graminum. Next base: position 22,928,839 of record CM037034.1, on the reverse strand, counting down.
GTGCAAAATAATTTTTCTTACAAATTATTAAACTATTTATATGATTTTGAATAAAAATATTAGTCTGTACCAAATTTATGAGAGCGCACCGTTTTGACACATCCAAATGAATCGGGGAGCGACGTTGTTATTCTGCCGAGTTCGCCGCTGCGTGAATACAGGTTTTTCGTGCGTCGCATGGTGCGCTCTTATTTGATACAGTCGTACAGACTAAGGATAGACTGGCCAAATTTACCACTAAAAAATATTTTATTTTGTCATTCATTGATAAATTATTGATGTAAATTATAACGGGTTATTTACGATCAACAGTAGATATTTATTTGGACAAACGTAAATATGATTATTTTAATGAATAAAAATAGAATGATGATTATTATTATAGTCGTAGAATATACAACTACCTAAAAATAGGGTCGCCAGATTTTAAAATCATCAAACCGGGACATGATATTGAATAACCTTTTTTTTATATTGATAAATAATAATATCCATTATTTTATTTTATATTTATTATTTTATTATTAGAAATACAACAAAAAGTAATAATATAGCATAGTTATTCTTATTATTTTCTTATGTATATATTTACAATTTAAAATTATTTATAATGCTTAAATTAAAAAGTTATTTTATACTTATATTACTATTCACCGAAATCTTACTTATTTACTTATGTATTTTTTATTAATGTACCTAGTATGCATCATCAATCATCATCGATTTTATTAAACTATTCATTTTCCGAATCTTTTAATATTTGAGATCTAGAAGCTTCTGTTACTGATTTTTGATTTGTGGATGAATATTTTGCAGTTTTATGAACTCAAATTAGCAAATCTTTATTTTTCATAATTTCTTTATAGAATTGTTGGCAAGGTTTATTTTCCAAATTTGTCTTAGTAACTAAAGAAGCTTCTACACTTTTGATACATAAATTACCTCGTGACTTAGTTCAACAACTATTCATTAATGAAAATATTCTCTCCACTGCGGCGTTAGATCCAGGCAATGCAAATGTAAATTCTACAATTTTTAATAACATAGTATAATCAACATTATTCTCTGTAAATGATTTAAAAATCGACAGCCATTTTTCTTCAGATGTTTTGCATTGCCATTCATCGGTTTGTTTTCTTAAAAGTTGTTCAAACATTTGGAATTGTTCATACAGTTCTTCCTTGTTTAAAGTGATTTTAAAATTTAATTTTAGAAAAGAAATATACGGTTTTATATTTGACCAATTTATTTCATCTTTTTTTGACAAACAAACCCATGTTAATGAATTTAATTCTGGTGTATGTTGGTTTGAAGCAGTCCAATCTTTTATATAGTTTATGCATAAGTCATAAAATTTAGTACACGTTTTTTAAACTCTGATTTAATTATGTCACCACTTTCTTTTAGATGAACAAGTAATGCCTCGATGTCACTTGGTAAAAAAAAATCATCCCTTTTGTTTTTTAATTTTTCAGTTAATTTTTCCATGATTAGTATAAGTTCCACCGCGCAAAGCTTTTGATTTTCAATTATATGTAAATATTTATAGTTTTCAATTGACTTTGTAAGAAGTTAAGCCACAAAATAGAAGTTTCGTCTTCAAAAAATGTTTTTAAAATGTTTGGACAGTTATTTTGAGATAAAAAATACGATTTGAGTGCACTAAACATTAATATTATTCTTTCAATTGCCGGATATAACGATAACCATTTTGTTTTGGAGTGTGATAATATTTCTTTATACTGAACATCAACAAACGAACAAAATTCTTTCAATGTTTCAACACGTACTGTATAAATATGGAAGTATCCAAATATTTTACAAACTATTATTTCAATATCAATAGGAAGGCTAACCGCAGCATACTGAATACTGTTATGTATAACGTGTGCACAGCAACCTAATCCCAAAATATTACGCTTTAATGTATTTTTTAATTTTAAAAATACATTATTTTTGCCCTTTCTTGCAATTCCGCCAAAATTTGTGTTAGCGTTATCACCTGAGAACTTATTATTTTTTCTTCGAGTTCAAATTTTTTCAAAACACTTACAATTTTATTGCGAATTAATTCGGCGGTTTCTCCGGGTAGGTTTGAAAAGTCCAAAATATCATTTTTAATTCCATTTTCTGGATTAAAGTATTTTACAATTACAGGTACTAATTTCACAGATTTATGATTTGAGGCATCAACAAGCACAGAAATATAATTAGCTTTTATTAAACCTTCTATAGTATTCTCCATAGCGAAGGGAGCTAAAATATTTACTACTAAATCACGGGTTTTTGTTTTAGCACAAGTAAATTTTTTTTCATTAAATATTTGACAAATAAGACTTGCTGTACAAGTCATAGAGTTAAAACTATGGTTGTGTATAACAGTATGAAAAGCTAAGGTTATTTCTTTGGCCGCTAATTTCCATGATTCGTCGTTAGCTTTTAATGGTGTAACAAAATTATTTACTTTGCTAGATGTCAATGCTGCCTTTTGTGCCATTTTATGTTTATTAGATTTCATATGATATGTTATATCACTTTTCCCACCATGGCTAACTGAAAATGTACTCAAACATATAGTACATTGCACATCAAAATTATTTTCGGTTTTTACCTTTTTAATGAATGGAAATTCGTTTTGGAGTTTGTCAGTGAAGCTGCATAATCGTTTTGGAGCCATAATGTATATATATATATATATATAAATAAAAGTTCGTAATTATAACAACACAATAATGAATAAGTTATTAAATTTATATTCGGGAACAACACAAGTTTACAATACATAGAACGTTTGACGTAATACCGAAGACTGATAATCGTCAATTCTATAAATTGTATGAAACATTAAATTATCGGTATTCGGCTATCCCCGAAATTTTCGACAATTATTTATTTTTAGTTATTTATGCATGACAACAATAAATTCGAGAATAATTTTAAGAAACCGGTATATATCCGTGTCCCGGCTGGGAGTTGAAAAATATCGGGACTGGGTAGTGAAAACCGGTAGTGTCCCGGCAAAATCGGCAACCCTACCTAAAAATATGCAAGTAATATGCATTTTAATTCAAATACATAGAAAAAGAAATTAACCATAGAATATACATTACGAAACGTCGATATTTATAATCAAAAGTATTCTACCTAGGTAAATTATAGAAGAATATGCATTTGCATGTAAATCCAGGCCCTAAATTAATAATATAAATTAGAGGTTCCCAAACTTTTCCTACTCAAGGCGCCCTTTAAGAACTGAAGTTTGCTCATGGTGCCCTTAATAAAATGTACGATCTTTTTTTAAATAAAATCTTGGGATCAAACTTGATACTGTTACTTTCATTTCCGCAGCCGCGGCTCCCCTACAATACACCGCGGCACACAGTTGATATAAATTATAGTTTAGTAGGTAATTAAAATTTTCAGATGCTTTTCAAAAATGTAGAAATAAAGCACATTAAAAACGGGTAAAATTAGGTACTCGAAATGTAGTATTTTTTGTGCATCGTTATTATCTTCGTCCAATGTAGGTATTACATAATATCAAACCGGTTCTTTCATTCTTTGTTATAAAAAAAAAAAAATGGTGCCATCTTGAACGCGAGAACGTAGTTGACCGGACCACATTATTGTACATATTTAAATAATATAATACTATAAAAACGGAAAGTCATGCAAGTTTTACACTCCGCTGATAAATTTAAAAATTACATGATGAATTTTACTTACTTTTTCCAATATATTCGATGTGAAATTCAATAGTAATTTTCTTTACAGGTAGTAAAAAAGGTTAAACACGCTAAAGGTCCTACGTTGTTTGGTAGTACTTGTCAGTAGTCATTCATCGACTGATTCAGCCTCAGTGACTTGAGTACCAAAATAATAAATATAATGACTATTGGATTCGTGTAACTGGTTTGAACCATAACCATTGCACTTTGGAATTTGCTCTTTCAGTGCTAGTTGCTTTCCTCACGAGCCTATTTTTTTTTTTAACTGAATGTCAGCATGTGCCATGTGTAACAGTAGCATTTTTCTGAACAGTCATACAAACCTTTCGACATTGTATTTCTCACTTCAAATTTTTTAATCATTTTTTAATTTTGAACGTTATCACCCGTTCGCTCGTAAACTCGTTAAATGAAAGTGAATAAGTGATAACAATGATTGTTAAAGATTTAAAATTTTCCTTACGATTATATTATTATTTGTTGTATAATATTTAAAATATATTGTATTACTTAATAATTGTTAACTTATTTTATTCATTATGTTGGAGAATTTACAATGATATATTTTTTAATAATGATTTCTTATTAGCTGCATATTGAGATTACTAGTACAAAATTCGTTGAGTTAATTTACAGATTTCAATTCGTCAGTTCATTATTATAATTATAGAGTTATACAGATCGTTGTTAGTTTAAATCTCTGCAACTGTTTAGATTTCAGAATTGTTTGTTTTGCGTGTTATCATATTCAACCAATTATGTATATTTTAATTTTATTTTAATAGGCAGCAAGATTCCATTTTATTAGTTACCTATTGAGTACAACGTAAGTTTGATAACTTAACTATGGATGATTTCTTGCGAATGGTGACTTCAGATTTTGAATGTATAGCATCTAGCACTGGGTTTCGATTCAATCAATATAGTGGATCGGTAGACTGGGAATATTTAGGTAATTTTCAAACGATATATTATATAATATAATATTGTTTTAAACATTTTTTTCTATGAATTTACTTGTATAGAAGAATTTGTCATTAATGATATAGTTGATAAAGCCGATGTAAAGAGTCTGTCAATGCTTGTAGCCAGTGTTCTTAGTTACAATATTGAGAAAATGAGTGTGTCTAAAAAAATATTTCGTCTTTCACAATTGATAATAGACTTTTTGTTGCATTACAAAAAACATTCGACTTTTAAGTTCAATGACAAAGTATGTATACTATACAGACTTAATTTTAAGAAGATTGGTATTAATAACTATTATTGAGTTATTAAAATATGATTCCCAATACTTATAAATACTAATCAAAAATTTAATTATTTAGGTAGATTCAATGGAACTTTGTGAGTTGTGTGGAAAGATGTTCATGGATATTTCTTATTTGAAATATCATTGTTTCCGTCGACATAAACTCAATTCATGCACTTTAGCAAGTTCGCCCGAAAATGAAGATGTTGATAGTTTAAAATTAGAAATTCTTCAACTTCAAACTCAATTGAAAGAAATTACATCAACTTTTGAGAATAAATTAAAAGTAAAGTACATTTTGAAATTGCACCTATTTGTTGTAAGTACAGTGAAACCTCTACTAACAGACATCTTCCAATAGGAAAACTTCAGAATAACAGACATTATTTTAATAGAGAGTTTTTAAAATAATGGTAAGTCCCCAGTGGCGCAACTAGAGTTCAAATCTTTGGGGTGCTACAATTATGAATTGCTTACAATGCCATGGGAGGCTTTGCTCCTCACACCCCCCAACTTGACATAATCCCAGTATTTATATTATACTAGTATTATATTCGCAATATCATTTTTGGAAAAAAAATATGATACAATTCATTTTTTTATTATAGTATTTGATTATTTTGATTATACTACATTACACATCTGTGCTTGGTCGGGCTGATAATTGTCGTTCATTTGTAATTGAAAATTTATCAAAATATTCAAAATCTCTAGTTGTAAATTTTAATTTTTGAAGTACCTAAATATAATATATTATATCATATTGAAATTGTACATATTTTTCTCCATCTTTTAAATATTATTTTTATTAAAAATGAAAAATCTTAACGTAAAAAAAAAAAAAATACATATTTATCGCATATTTAAATCATTTTAAGCACATATTTGCATACATATTTTGATAGTTTTTAGTGCATGAACTTTCTGGCCCTATTTATGATAGGTTAAATTACTAATAAGTAAAACGCTACTGTAACATGTTGCTTCGCAACTAATTTTTCAATTTCCTCATTGAGGAAAAACTTCGTTTGCATGTCGCAGAACTGACAAGAGGTATGGTTAATGCAACCTTTGGAAATACTTCTTTATTTAGAATTTTTTTTTTTTATGTCATCTAACCTGTTTTTTAAATTGTTCTTTAATACATTTCTGTTTTTAAGAACTCTGTGTTTGAATTTATTATGCCATAAAATCATAAAATAAACTACATTGTTAAAACTAGATATTTGAAATTACAAAGACGTGGAACTTGGGGGTGCTTAAAGTAAAGCTGGGGGTGCTTCAGCGGGGTGCTGCATTGCTAGGGGGTCTAGCACCCCCGTAGTTGCGCCATTGTAAGTCCCTCATCTTTATTTGAAAATAATATGTATTCACATTCGTATGTATTCTCGTAATTCTATTGAGATTGCACAGACACGGTGTAATTATAAACAGATAAAGCTCACCGATTTTTTCAAACAAAAATAATTTAAAAACATATACACAATTTTGATTTTGATTGTAAAAATATACTTTAAATAAGAATAATTAATAATAATTTTTAAAAATATGAAAATGTAATAATTTACAATAAATAATAAGTAATAACATTAAACATACATACATAGTACATTATAATACAAATAATTTTCAAAAATGTATCCCCTCTGAATAACGTACAAAATGTTGGTGACTGAGAGTATCCACTATTTAAAGGTTTCACTGTATATGTTTATTTAAAATTGAAGTAATACATTTTATAATTTCAGAATACTAAAATTTACATTGATGAACATGATCTAAATAACTGTAATTCTGTTCATAAAAATAAATTATCATATCATGTAAGTTACTTATAAGATTCATAAAAATGGAATATTGAGTCAATAAAATTAAATTTGAATTTTATTTTTAGTTAATACCTCAACTGGGTGATAACCCTATGCAGATACAAGAAATGTATTGGAAACAAAAATATGAAAGTTTAGAAGAAAATTATAATAGTCTTAAAAATGAATATGAAAAAAGTCAAAATTCTACTAAATCTAAAATTAGTAATTATTCAATTTTTTTAAATCTTATGTATACCTGTTAAGTTTGTTTTTGACTAAAGTTTTGTTTGTTTCAATTTAAACTATATATTAGTGTGTAGGATACTTGAAATACTGTAGCATATGAAAATTAACCTAAATAGATAGATTTCTTTCTTTGTATAATATGTTGATACATATTTTTAGATACAGATAATTAGTATAAAATTAAACCATAGGTTTATAAGTGTATCATTGTATTCTATAATTAATTAGGTAATTAATTTTTAAGCGATTCATGAGCATTTTAAAGTTTTAATATTTTACATTACTATAACAACTCACTTAAAAATCAAAATATCAATAAAAGCCTATGAGATGTTCTACATAATATTATTACCTTTAAGTTTGATAATAGGTAAATTTACTAATATTTAAGCTAACAATATAAATTGTATCTGTTGAACTCAAATTTTCTATGTCTTACGTTAATAAGACAGAGACAACACATGCGGGTATGACGACCTCTTAAATATGAAATAGCTAAAGAGAAAGTATAGGGTAAATTATATTTATCAAGCCTATGTGTAAAGCGTGATTTTAAATGGGGAGCAGCTTTGACAAAATATAAAGTACAGCTCTGATATTTATCTGATTATAATTACTATTTTATTTACGGTATCCAATATCCACTCCTATACATTTAATAATAAGTGTTTTTCACAAGCCAATAAATCACTATGTGAGCTCCTCTTTAAAATGAAAATTTTGAAAAATTCCCCATTAGTTGACTTATAAACTACTTACCTGCCAAATTTTAATTTCATAGGTCAAGTAGTTATTGATATTTCATTTTTAGTTAGTAAATTCTTGTTATAACAAATACCGATACAACGAAAAATCCCGTTATAACGAAAGTCATAGAAGTTCCCTGCCGAAAAACAGGGCTTATAAAGAACTTATTCGAATTTTCATTACAACAAAATTTCAAAAATATTATTGCAAACCACTTTTGAACCGTAACTTTGGTCTTTGCTTTGAAAGCTAATGATTTGTATCCTATGCCTAAATACTAAACTAAATGTGCCTATTTATAATTTTTCTTATGTACAAATAATGTAACTCACATTAATATTAGTGATTACCTGCATTTGTGTTATAATACTTTATTTTAAATAATTGTAGTTTGTTATTAGAACAAATGCTGTTTGAAAACAGGTGACTATTACAGTCTGTATAATCTATAATGACATCAAACATAATGAAAATATCAGTCATTTCAACATAAAATCAGTGTCTATATTTTAAATATTGAATAGCATTTAATAACAGTATAATTGGTTACTAGTATTCATTAAATATTTTATCAATGCAATTATATACCAACTTGTATGCTAAAATTAATCATATAAAACAGGGGTGGCCAAACTTTTTTTGGCCGCGATCTACTAACATTGTACTTGACCTTTGAGGATGGAATTCCATAAAAAATCTAACCACCTTGATTAATTTTCGTGTGCGTACGTAGCCCAGTGATTCCCAACGTGGGCGCTACCGCCCCCTTGTGGGCATTTTTTATTTTGAAGGGGGCGTTTTTATGAGGGGGGCGCTAAAGGGGGCGCTCATCTATCATTTAATTTTTTTTATTTATAACTGATTGTAATGAAATGTATAACTGCGTAGAATAAAATACCTTATGTAATCCACAGAATTATGTAGGTATAATATTTATACACTTAAATAATATCAAAATAATTATCTTGACAGGTACTTGACATTATTAAAATGTTAAATGATATTTTGTCTTAAATTAAATAGCTTATTAAAAAATAAAACGTTTATGATTTAAAAAAATTGATTGGGGGGGGGGGGCGGTGTGAGATTTTTAAAATCTAAAAGGGGCGTTGAGTAAAAAAAGGTTGAGAAACACTGGCGTAGCCTAAAAATAAATTCTAACACAATTGACTTAAAAATTGTTTGCGATTGACCGTTTGGCCGCCCCTGATATAAAACATTATTAAATTTTAAATCTAAACAGTTAAAAATCACTGTTCTTTTTATAACTTTTGATAAATTGCAATATAATATATATAATGTGCAACAAATTTTAACTAAAATAATAAGTATTTTTAAGTTATACTTATTTAATTATTAATAATTTTAATTATGAACATAATATTTATGTTTGAATTAATTAATTAATTGATGATAAAAAAAAAAAAAAAAAATTAGTTAAACAACTGCTATTTATTAAAATATATTTTTAATGGTTCTTTGGCTGTTGCTATAAATGATACTGACTTAAATTTAAAAAATATAACTATAATTTATTTTATTTAACTGATTATTTTATACATGCATCATAATTCAACAAATTATACTTACAAGTAATGGTTAAGTATTTAAGTCTAAGTTTTAAATAATTCATATTTTAATAATATTTATACATATATATATATATATACATTAATTTTATAATTTTAATGTATTTTATTATTTTAAGTATAATTCAATACTAATCCTAATCAATATTTAATATTTCTGACGATAGGGAGAAGGGTGACTTCTGGACCCCCTCCATGATGGCTATACTACTATAGTCTTTCCTCTACTGCCAAGAAGGCCAGATGCATTTATGAATTATAAATTTATAATTATAATGATGCGGTATAATCTAATTTTTACATCGAAAATCTAAAATTATGTTTCAGTTTTAGATCATAAATATCAACAGTGTGATTTTTATAAGTCTGAAAAATCCTCAAAATATATACAGACAAATACTTTAATTGAAAGTTCAACACCAGTGTGTTCTCCAGAACGACCACCTAGGAAAATTGACGCTATACCTATGAATGAGTATAAAGGAATCTGTAGTATGGATATTCCAGAAATAGATCAAACAAATTCAGATTGTTATCGATGTAATGGTGATTTAAGTTCAGACAAAGATTTTTATGAGTTAAAGAAACTAAGACTGGAAGCACGTATGAATATTGATGATAACAATGTTTGTGAAAATTTATCAGAGCCTTTATCATCTTCTGACTTTGTTGACAGTATAAAAATTGTATTGGTACTTGGTCAGACTCGAGTAAATGAATTATTTAAAAATGCCTCTTTAATGGATTTAATAAAATTTGAAATTAAAGATTTAGTTAACAGAAAGTTGGAAGAGTATTATAGGTGTATGGATGATATGGATGAGAGTGTAGAACAGGATAATTGTTCACATGAAATGGTATTGATAACTTTTATTACATAATAAAATATTTATGTAATTAATTATTTTTGTTTTCATTAAAAGTTTGAAAATCAAGAGTCTTCTGAAGCTTCCATTTGTGAAGACAATGAAAAAGAACAACATAGTTTTCTTAAAGTTGGTATTAATACGACTTCAGTTAAAAAGAATAAGACAGTTATGTCAAAATTAAAAAAGAAAGCATTGCGCCTAAGCAGTATATTTTCTCCAAGTAATGTATTTATATTTACTATTTCTATAAATAATTTGTATAATAGTAAAATGTAAACATGCATTATATAATATGCATAATATTTTATTAATTTGTTTAGGTACAAAAACTAAAATAATAGAAGTACAACCATCTACTAAACAAGATTCTGAAATTTCTCAATCAAATGAACAATTTAATAATGATAATGGTAATGCATTACTTGCTTAATGATATGTATGCATTATTATCATAATTTAAAAAAATAATAAAATCATGAATCAATAAATAATTTTAAGGAAGTTAATTATATTATGTATTTATTTTTTTGTTATCTAAAGTTGTAGACTACTTTTTTATTAAAATTTTTATTCATTCATTAATGTAACTGGTTACAATCAGAAAAATTTCTCAATTTCTGCAAATTAAAAAAAAAAAACTAGGTATATTGTTTTGAATAATGTTAATACTATAATATAGTATTTTCTTATAATGACAATTTTAAGGTTTCTATTTTTTTAAATTATATTAATCAGAATATTTTGTAACAATGCTGGTTTAAAAATTGATTTAGATTGTTAGAAATAGTCTTAAAAATGAAAAAAATTCCTTGAGGTATGAAATGAACTTTGTGCTTGAAAAGCAATGTTTTCGGAAAAAAAATATGTCCTTTGCATTCAAATCTGTTTTGTAATAATGACTAGCACCGGATTTAGAGGGAGGGGGGCGATCTGGGGACCATACCCTTGGGCGGGCGGTGGTAAACTCTCCCGATTTTTAAAAATAGTAAACTCTCCCGATGGTAAACTCTCCCGGGTTAATATTATGTTTACTTGAAGTATATGTGTAAACTCTCCCGGGTCAAAATTATGTTTACCTGAAGTAAAAGTGTAAACTCTCCCGGGTCAACTTTATAATTACTTGTAGGAAGTATGTAAGCTCTCCCGAGTTGATTTATTGAAATTTTATTTTTTATTGTATTTTGACTATGATATCATGTTCATAGCAGCTAAACACATTAATTTATATTGTTATTATTATTATTATTATTATTATTATTAGATATGATTGACTATTTTTAAACGCAACTTAAATGTATAAGTATATTAAATTTATTTTATGATTTTTACTAGACCCGGGAGAGTTTACACGTTTCCGTCAGGTAGTACTGGAGTAGACCCGGGAGAGTGTACCATCGGGAGAGTTTACAATCGCCCCCTTGGGTGCTAATCATAGATAATCAATCTTCGTGGCACTGCATAATCATTATAATCATAACTAATTCATAATCTATTTATTTACAATTGTTATTTCTTAATATCAATTTATTTTTAATTGTGAGTACGGTATGATTATAGTACGCTTAATACGAATTTATTATATATATTATAAATGTATAAAAATTTATATGTATAAATTATACATAACATATTACAGACAATTAGACATGCAGTTCTGTATTCACTTCCGCTATACATAGAGATTCGGTTGAAATGTATAGGTATAGGTATATAGGACGTATTATAGTCATAAATAATGGGAGAAACTGTAAATAGTAATTAATTATGTAAAGCTGTATTACGACCAGCCAAGTAGGTAACTGAATATTTTTGAATTGATTGAATAGAGGTCGACTTCATTGTAGCTAGTACTTAGTACTTGCATATAAATTTAAATCTCTAAGTATAATAATTATTTTCATTACTTTTTTTAATACATCGTTATACCTACTCGATCGCTCCTATCCAGATTACAGAAAAACACAAACATAATAAAAATGTTAACATTATCGTGTTGCCAAAAATGTCAAGCTGTAGAAAGTAAAATTCGTCGAATGTGAACTTAATACGTTTTATGTAGGTAATGGTTATAATTCCTACTAAATTTCAGGCATTTATACCTATAGAGCAGCGGTTCCCAAGCTTTTTTTTCCGCTGTGCCCTTTTTTGAACCCAATTTAGCCACGGTGACCTGCTGTGAATAATACGAAAGACAGAACAAAAAAACACTCATTAATAACCAATTTTACGTAGACCGCGGTGCCCTTAGAAAGTGCTCGCGGTGCACAGGTTGGGAACCGCTGCAGTATAGAGAATAGAAAAATATTTTATAATAAAATTTACTGTTGGGTGTTTGCTACTTTACTAGTATTAATTCTACGCAATCGACATCCTGGATTCAACCACTGATTTTAATTGAAGCACATGTTTAAAAAAACATCCTTCTTCACTTTGCGTTAGGTATTTAAAATAACAGAGTGATTCAAATATAAGGACAACATTTTTATTTTTTGCGTAAAACAGTCATATTTAGTTCAATAATGTACTGTATAACTTTAAAACATTTGTTTACATTTTTTTAATATGTTATTTACCAGGTTTACTTATTAGTTATTAAAGTAATATTTTTTTTTTATTACTACACTGTAAGTTACTCCTCACTTTTATTTTTTACTGTACATTTGCCATTTGGTATTTGTTGTGGTAAATAAATTTGTTTCACGAGAAAAATGATTTTAAACAGAAGTAATTAAAATGTTTTTTGTTATGTAGGCTTATTTTTAATTTATCCAAGAACTAAAAAAATGATGTAACTTTGTTTAAAAAGCTATCCTAATTTTAAACAGGTATGTGGTTAATTGAGTATGAATTTCATAAATTGTATTCTGTCGCGAACAATAAAAGTTGTAATAAAAATAAATAGGTAACTAAAAAAATAATTTTAAAATTCCATTTATAAAGTTGTTAATTTACACACTGTTTTTCGCGCAAAGTTTTAAATTAGAAACAGTTAATGTACATTTATTTATAATGTTTTATTATTGGTTATAAAAGGTTTTATGTTATAAACTCTATCTTTTATTTTATTCTTGTGCAATTATTATTCATTGTATACTTACCTTTAGCATTATTACACGATATGTCGAAACACCATATGGCTGATGTCCGAATTTATTAAATTACATTCTTAATATTCGCATAATACGGAACATATCGACAAGAGTTATGGAGATAACTATTAACTTATGTTTTAAAGCTAAGTTATACAAGTAAAGTACTACTAATAATTATAAAACCATCGTTACTTGTATATTATTTGTTTTCAATAAGTTTAAAAGTGCCAACGACTTATTATTTAAATTTTAAATTATTTTGTTTGTAAATATTTCGATAAATTTCATGTTGCATATTGTTGCCTTTGAAATTCTAATTGATGTGTGTATAACTTATAAATCTATAACACCAAATTTCAGTTTTGACTCATATGGCATTGATGTGGAAATTTCATCCTTATTTTAATATATTATGCTATCGAACTATTGTACTGAATTAAAGTAGTTGTGCTTAGCTAGTGCTTGATTTGGAAAACAATTAGGAGGACTCAGTGGATGTTGGATGAACGAGTGTTTCACACAAAATTCAATATCACATTATTGTGCACACTGCAGAACAAAGCCCCCCCACATCACCTTTAGCCACCCATAATCCCCAAAAATCATTAAATTTATTATACAAAAATATTTTAAGATAAAGAAATACTTATTATTTATTTATTACACATCATCCAGTGACATTATAATTTAAATTACGATTTATAAAGATATATAACATGTTATTAATAACTCATCAATACACCTACAAAAAACTTATCATGTATTATTACAATATTATATGCACCAATACCCCAATACACCTATGTACATTGTATAATATGAATACAGTATTGTGCGACACAAACATTGTCGAGAAACGCTTTTATGGTATACAGTACAACCCGTGGTTGAAGATATAAGTATGACGTAAAAGTTTAGCTACCGAGAACAACAAAAATAATATATATAAATATATATAATGCAATTTATTGAATAAAAAAAAACAGTATTGTACATCGACAAATGGGCTTCAAATCAAACGTATATTATATACGTGTACATTTAAGCAATAATAATAGAATCAATAACACGTAGGTACATCGATCCTATATGTGCGAAAATAAAAAGAACGAAGAAAAACGTCCGGGGGACTATCTTCGGCGGTCGTATGAACGCAAACGGCGAAAAAATCGTATATACCCTCGGCTTTCAAAAGACGCAAACCACACGAATACGAAAAGAATGGGTTGGATAAAACTCTGGAAAAGTCTTAAAATCACGTGAAAAGTTTGTACTTAATAAATAATTGTTTAATATTTTCACTTTTAATTTTTTGTCTGAGAGAGGGGGGATTTTTCCGTTCGGTGTGGGGGGGATGCACGGATAAAGTTCTAGATTCTTTTTTTCCTTTTTATTATTCTTATTCCTAATCTTATTATTATTATTAATATTACTATTTTTATTATTATTATAATAATTTTATTCTTATAATAACTTTTATTTAAATTGTGCGTTTATCGAAGATTGCACTATTGAGTTTTCTACGGTTTCTTGTTATCTGTTACAAAACACCGAGTATAAAAGGTCCGGTGAAATGACCAACATTGCCATTTACTGTCTTTCCTCCGTCGTTGCAAGACCCATCCGGGCAGACTTGCGTGATTAGGGAAGCCATTTGGTATAGCAGCATCTTTATTTTTTTACGAAGATTTTTTGACTTAGCATATTATTATGGTACCTGCACATTATGTTGTTTGTACTCGTATTATTAAATAGTGATTTTATTCATACCTACTATTCGGAGCTCTAACATTTCCTTAGCTCAAGTTCTGGTATGAACAAACAAAGTTCGACCTTGGCTTTGTTCCGTGGCCTATATAAGTCTGGCACCGTTCGGGCGCACTACCAGTGTTTGGTGTGTTGCGTTTGCACGAACACTAGCTGTTCATCAATCATATTTGCATACTTTATTTTCACTGTTTCCATCGTATGCGATAAAAAATATAATCATTCGTAGAAATACGTTATTCGTAAGTATTCAAGTATGTTTCCCAAACAGAATGTATATTTGTAAAACCCGTTTCCCTATGCGTTGTCACTTGTCGTCATGTCGACATATGCGCAGAGCTAGGCGGGTTACGTTCCGCAGAAATGACAAGTCGCGTGTACGTCGGATCTAGCGAGCATATGGCACAGTTCCAGTGACTCGTCAGAGTTCCGCGTTACGGGTGTATCGCTATCGTTTGAGATGCCCGTCTCGCGTACCGCTGTAATGATCTGACAACGCGTGCGATTTGATTCTGATCCGATTATTCGGTGACTGCGACGCCGTTGAATGACATACGAATCTGTTCGAAACATTGTACACATTACGAAAATGTAAATTTTATTTTTGGTAGTGTTTGTAAAATTGTAACGTATAATAATTGTCTATTATACAGGATTTTTTTTTTGGTAATTTAGTTGTTAGGTTTGTTATTTATAGGCTCCTAATTATGAATATTTTTTTTATTGATTTCCTATAAAAACCGAGCAATTAACTCAACTGTGGCCAATCGCTGTTAAAAAGTGAATTGTGAAATTTGTCGAAAAAATCTCATAGATTTGACATCTTCTTCTTTCATATATTATTATAATAAAAATGAAAAATAGTCACGTCCACAATATCCTAGGATCGCAGAGGTCGCATAGAAAAAAGGTCTAGGTGTGGTTGCAGCCTAACGATTGATTATATTAATTACCCATAATTTATTATTAACCAATTTTTTTTTCATAGTCCAAACAAATATACAAATATTATGTTATCTGTCCCAGAACACAATACCGGTCTTGTGTAATCGCTAATGAATCGGGTATAAAAGGCCCGGCGAAACGATCAGCATTGACATTCACTGTTTGTCCTCCGTCGTAGCAAGACCCACCCCGGGCAGACTTGCGCGGTTAGCAAAGGCATCTGGTATCTATATTTTTTTTATCTTTAACATAATATAATATTGCCTGCACATTACATAATTATTTGTACTACTACTCCTATTATTAAATAGTGATTTTATTCATATATCTATATTCATACCTATTTGCAGCTTTAACATTTCCATAGCTCAAGCTCTGGTATATGCACAAACAAAATTCGACCTTGGCCTTGTTCCGTGGCCTATACTATAAGCCTGACGGACACCGTTCGGGCAGTGCGTGAGTGGTTGGTTTGTTACATTTGCGCGAACACTGGAATGATATGCACACATATCATAATTGAACATAATTTTATCACTTTATTAAATACATAACGGTAAAGTTGTCACACGTAGATAACCGTCAATAAAAAACAATAATCCCCATTTAAGCTATTAACAAGGAAGTTAATATAAGCTATAAAAATAAATATATACATATAATATCCTAACATATAAAAAAAGTTATAATTATTTGTACAACTATTAATTTGAAAAAAAAATAATGTAAAAATAACCTAATTCTTAAGTTAATATAAGTTCAAATAATAAATGCTTAGTCATTAATGCATTATATAAAAAAAAATAATGTAAAAATTACCTAATTCTTAAGTTAATATAAGTTCAAATAATAAATGTTTATGCATTAATGCATCGAAAAAGAAAATGTAAAAATAACCTAATTTTTAAATTAATATAAGTTCAAACAATAAATGTTTATGCATTAATGCATTATATAAAAAAAAATAATGTAAAAAGTTACCTGATTTAAGTTAATAGAAGCTAAAACATCAAATGCTTATGCATTATTGTATCGAAAAAAAATAATGTAAAAAGTTACCTAATTTAAGTTAAAAGAAGCTAAAACATCAAATGTTTATGCATTATTGCATCGAAAAAAAAAATGTAAAAAGAACCTATAATAAATAAATAAATAAACAAATAATAAATGTTTATGCATTAATGCATTAATGCATTATATAAAAAAAAAATAATGTAAAAATGACCTAATTCTTAAGTTCATATAAGTTCAAATAATAAATGTTTATGTATTAATGCATTATATAAAAAAAATAATGTAAAAATTACCTAATTCTTAATTTAATATAAGTTCAAATAATAAATGTTTATGCATTAATGCATTATATAAAAAAAAAATAATGTAAAAAGTTATCTAATTTAAGTTAATAGAAGCTAAAACATCAAATGCTTATGCATTATTGCATCGAAAAAAAAAATGTAAAAATAACCTAATTCTTAAGTTAATATAAGTTCAAATAATAAATGTTTATGCATTAATGCATTATATAAAAAAAATAATGTAAAAAGTTACCTAGTTTAAGTTAATAGAAGCTAAAACATCAAATGTTTATGCATTATTGCATCGAAAAAAAAATGTAAAAATAACCTAATTTTTAAATTAATATAAGTTCAAATAATAAATGCTTATGCATCATAGCATCAAAAAAATAAAAATAAAAATAAAAATGATCTAATTCTTAAGTTAATAAGTTAATATAAGTTGGAAAAACAAATGTTTATCGTTTATGCATTAATGCATTATATATAAAAAAAAAAAATGTAAAAATAACCTAAGTTAAGTAAATAAAGTATACAATAAAAGGATATTCATATTCATAAATCAAATCTGAATATTACTAAAATAATACTAAAATAAACGAATAAACAATAAATAAACTAATAAAATACAAAACGAAAAAAGAAGAAGCCCAAAATTAGGCAGACTCCTATCATCATAAAATTAACCATAGGTACGCAGAAAGTAAATATATATACTTATAGATATAAAAAATGAGGCTATTTAGAATAAATTAATTTTAAGACAAATATAGCTCTGGCCAATAAGTTAATATCATGTAAAATTAGAAATTAAGCAAAAAAATAAATTACAACATGTAAACATATACAAAAATGTCAAAACTTAATAAAAATGTAAATTAATATCATTATAATCCAACAGTTAAGAAATTTAAATTTAAAGATAAAACATTAATATAAATACGAATAGAGCAATAATGGAATAGGAATGGAAGAAAACTCTTGACTACGAGCGACAACTGGATCATTTTCATTTTAACGAAATACTTCGGTGTTGTTTTTTATTTGGATCTATGTGATTAATACTTTTTAATTTTATTCAGACAACTACATGTTGACGAATTCAACAGCAAATAAGGTAAGGTGCATGAGCATCATTTTATTTGCGTTAATTTGTCTAATTCCGATTTTATACGTTTTATTACTATACGGTGTATTTGATCATATTCTTGAACCACGATATCGAGAGCCCTCCGATCATCAGGAGGAAGGTAATAGCGTAAATTTAAATAATTTTAATACATACATTTGATTGGTAATTATATTCTTCAGCACTTATAAGTGTAGGGAAAGGGTTCTACAGATCCGATATTTATTCAAAGCGTGTGTCCCTTGTATATATTTTTAATTTTAATATTTTTTAATAGATTTTATTTTTGCGTTATTACAACACTGATCGTCACATCTGTATTAAATATTTGCGTTAATGCATATTTTATTTTCACTGTTTCCGTGTTATGCGATAAACAGTCATTCGTAGGAATACGTTATTCGTAAGTGTTCAAGTATGTTTCCCAAACAGAACGTATATTCGTAAAACCCCGTTTCCCTGTGCGTTGTCGTCATTATCAACATGCGCAGAGCTACGGCGGGTTACGTTCCACAGAAATGACAAGTCGCGCCTAACGTCGGATCTAGCGAGCATATGACAGTTCCAGTGACTGGAAACGTAAATTTTTTCTTTTTGGTAGTATTTGTAAAATTGTAACGGGTGTACTTGTGTAAGAATATCTGAATATTATAGATTTATAGGTCAATGAAAGATAACACAATTGTTATAAATTAAAAATCCCTATAGTTTATTGTAATAAATATGAATAACTAATTTATTTGACGTTACACACAACTATATTAATAAATATTAATATAATATATTATTATATTATTATCTATAGCTAAAATAAACTAATTACACGATAATTATTATATGTAAAATACAGCTGATTTGTTTCTAAAATCTAGTGAAAACGAATTCCATTTACAGATTAGGGCTCATTTAATCCGTGAATCGGATTCGTTTTTGATAAGCTTTACAATAATCAAACGAAATATTAATCTACAATGGTAAATATTGTCGCAATGATTCTAATAATTATAAATATCACATTGTTTTATTATACCTTATGTCTTATGTTTTATGTTATAAACTTATATAACTTATAAGAAACAATAGATTTAAGAATAATTAAACATTTTAAAGTACAGTTTTGATGTTACCCTGTTTAAAAACACATAATATTATTATGAATAATATTTATTTACACGAATAAATCTTTAAGTCATTAATAAAAAGGTCTATAAAAATCTAAGCTAAACTGAATGTGTACTATACATATTTTTATATAGTTATTTATTGATTAACGTATAATAAGCCAATAAATTATGGTGGTTTTTTTTCTTTTTTTTTCTTTTTTTTTTATCAAGACACTATTAAAAGTATATTTACAACATTTCTATAATCATGTATATAATAATATATGTATATATATTACAGTATATTAATAAATAAAGTTATGATTATTGTGAGAATACATGCCGTGTGCTCCCACGAGGTTTGTTGGGTTCCCGAAGACTTAGGAGATGTTCATCGACTGACGAAAGTATCGTTTTGATATTATAATTATATTATAATGTACTTGAATGGTTAAAGTCCAGAATATTCCGGTGATCGCGCGTACACAGGAACACCGTTACACATATTATAATAATATTGGCGGGGCGACCGGAAGTGATGGACGCGCGAAACGGAAAACCTAACGGCGGTGCACACGTCGATCCGGAAACAATCATCGTTTTCAGGAACAGGAACGTCGCGGGAACACGCGCGCGAGTGTGTCTCGGCCGACGTCACGGCCTATGATATATGGAAGTCACCCTTCATCAGCCTGGTGAGCGTCTTCTTGAACTGGTGGTTGGCCAGCGCGTAGCAGAACGGGTTTATCGGGCTGTTGGCGTAGCACAAGAAGTACGAGAACAGGAACAGCCGCTCGTTGGTGCACGGCGGGTTGGAGCAGAAGCCCTCAATGAGCGCCAGTATGTGGTACGGTGTCCAGCAGGCCACGAACGCGCCCAGTATAAAAGATATGGTGCGGAACGCCTTCCGGGCCCTGTTCTCGGACTTGGACTTTTGGCGGCCCGACACCTTTGGCCGTTTCACCTTCAGACGCTTGCCGATGGTCCGGACGAAGTCGCCGCGAGAACTGCCCTCGCGCTTTTCCCCGCCGCCGCCACCACCGCCACCGCCGCCGCCGCCGCTCTTGGTCGTCTCGGACGACGACTTTTCGCCGGTACCGGTGCCGGCCGCGTCGCCGTCGTCACCGTAATCGTCGCCGTAGTCGTCGTCGTCGTCGTTACCGGCACCGCGGCCGTTGCGCCCGGCCACTACCACGGTCGTGGTGCACGTGGCCGAAGCGGAACCGCGTTGGCGGCCGTCAACCACGACTGCCGTGTTCACCTTGGTCACGGCGACGCCGCCCGACTGGCTCATCTGCTGGGCCGCGGCCGCCCGGATGAGTGCGGCCTGCAGCAGCGACGACGAGGCCGCGGCACCGTGGGCCGGAGAACACTGGGCCGAAGACATGGTCTCGTTCATCGAACTAGTGCTGTTGGTCGGACTCTCGAACGTCGGCGACCCGATGACGATCGAACTGTCGTCCATGAAGTGCAGCTCACTCGTGTCCATGCCGACGAGCGCGTCCACCCGGCTGTCGGGCGGCGAAGGCGTGTCGGGCGGCGTCCGGGGCCGCGCTTCCGTCATTCCGCCGCCGCAACTGACGACGGCCGTGTTTGAATACGACCGGACGATCGGTTGATTACCGCGGTTGTTGTTGTTACCGGACGCACCGGAGTACGGTATGAGATTGTCGGACGGCGACAGGTGTATGCCGCTGTTGGACCGCTGCACGAGCGCCGACTGGACGATCAGTTCGGCCACCGATTTTTTGCGCGGCCAGTTGATCTGCTGCTGCTGTTTCTCGCCCGTCGTGCTCTCCTCGTCCGACTCGAACGCTGGACTGCTCGACCGCTCCTTGTCCACCACCACCACGGCCGTAGAGTTGCGGTCGTCCGGGCCCGCGTTCTTGCAACCCGTCGTCGCGTTATCGTCGAAACCGGTCGCCGACCTGTTGCCTCCGGCCGCCCGCTGCAGTTGCTGCTGTTGATTTTGATAGTGTTGCTGTTGCTGTTGTTGGTTTTGATGGTGTTGCTGTTGCTGTTGCTGTTGATGCTGCTGCTGTTGCTGCTGCTGCTGCTGCTGCTGGTGTTGTTGCTGGTGTTGCTGCGGTTTGTCCTGCACGAGCAGAGTGCTTTGAGTCTTGGACATGCCGATGCCGGCCGCGTGACCGGCCATACCGGACACGGTGCCCGCACTCAGCGCCACCATCGACTGCATCTTGCGCTGTTTGGCTTCACTCTTCTTTTGCATCTCGTACGCCACCTTGTAGATGCCGCCGTACAGCACGAACAACACGATGAGCGTGGTCCAGAAGTAGCCGATGATCAGCGCCGTGTTGAACACGGGATCCTTGAGGAACTGCACGGCGCACTGGCCCGGTAACAGGTCCCGGTAACCGACAAAGTGTTCCCAGCCGAATATGCTGGTGAAGAACAACAGCGCCGGGATGATCCACGTGAGCACCACCATCCACATGACCTTGTCCTTGGTCCGCCAGCCCCGGTACCGGGCGGCGATCTTCACGGAACAGAACCGGTCGACCGTGATCAGCAGCACCGTGTACTGCGACACCAGGCACACGGTGTAGTCAACCGACAGCCACAGGTCGCACAGCAACGGTCCTAGGTCCCAGTATCCCTGCAGTATGTACACGCAGTAAAACGGCATCGACACCGTACCTGTTCGCGGGAAACAGACAAAACACTGATTTATAGTCACGGTTGAATTATAATTTTATCAGGCGGTGGACCGTTCGCCTCGACGTATGATATATATATATAATTATGTTATATTTATTTATTTATTATTAGACATTCATTAGATGTTTTATACCGGAAATTTCGTTTTTGGTAATATCTGTTTAGACGATGTTTTGATAGTAACTATTATGATTTACAACACTGTAATTGTCTGTTTTTGGTTATTTGTTATTGTTTAATACTTTAATGTAACATTTAGAAAATGACGATTCTAAATAAAATCCTAACTGATTATTTGATTAGTTACCTGCGTTAAAAATCTATACGGAGAAAAACGTTATCTATTATTTTCATTTTTTGGTGTTTTTGGATGTCTGTTAGCGTTATTTTTCTTTATTCTTAACTAAGACGGAATTAACTTTACTCTGCCAAAATGGTGGTAAATAAAATCAATTATAAAGTCCTTGTGTTGTGTTTATCAGTGAACACGGGCGTATCTAGAGTTACGTCCATTTTTAATTGAAAATTACCAACAAAATTATTTTTCGGTAAGTGTATTATATTTTTCAAAAGAAAAAAGATGTAACTTGACTTACGTTAAAACTTTAAACTGCTCTTCAGAAAAACGATAAAAATCGAGTTACGTTATTCTACGAAGTATTGAGTTATAGACTTCTTTTTAAGAATCAATAAATATTATTGTGATGGTTAATAAATAATAAAGTATTATAATAGCTTATGTTGATCGTTTTTGAAAGCTAGTGTTGTATGGCGTATTGTTTAAAATAAAATATAGGTACATTATTAGTATGTCGGATAAAAAGTATTTTAAAATTGGCAGTCTTAGTATTTTTTTTTTTATATTTTTAATGAGTTTAATGTCGATGTCTTTGTTTGGGATTTTATAAACTGTCACGTTTAATAATATTATGATCTTTAACAAAAGATCAAGTGATTTAGAATTTGTCAGGATATTCGATTGGCTTAAGAAATTGCATGCTCTTGGTAATCCTTTGCAGAATATGCTGGAGGATGTGTCGCTTTTTTTGTTTTAAATTTTTTATAACAGTTATATAATTTAATTATTTAAACGCACTTTACCAAACGTTTACACTATATTTTGTACATAATTATGCTATACATAATCTCTTTAATAATATGTGTAATATGTGTTATTCATAGTTCATAATAATTAGTAAACAAAGACGGCAGAGCATCAAAAAGCAAATAAAGGGTATATAATATACCTTAATAATTTCATGAGTAATAAAACACGAAATTGTGGGTACTTAATCATTAGGTATGTTTTAGTCGTTATTCATAAAACACATTTCCAGAGCGTGTTTAATACTTTAATCTATTCAAATATTAACCTATTTGTTTAATATTGCTGCTGAAAATAATAACGATATACACTGAATTGGATTTAAATATTTGTCACTCCGATATTTAGTTCAATCATTAAATTTGTCAAAATAAAGTAAAAAAAATATCGCCGGAGTGCGTGTAAAACGAAATAAGAAAGTAATGTTAACGCTTTGTTTAATAAAATTAAGTATAAAGGATCAATAAAATTATTGTGGTGGTGTGATTATAGAAAATTTGACATTTGTGAGAAATGTTATGTTCGATTGCTGTTTATTAAATTTTATAGGTAGGTACTTAATTTTAATCCACTCACTGTTGTAAAAATATGAACATTCCCTATATTGATCGCAAATATTGCAAAATATTACCTGCTAGATTTTTATGATAATGTATCTTTATATTTTTGAATTACTAATGTTATTAATAAGTTCAAGTTTATTAGGAAACATTTATTTTTTTCAACCTTGAATTTTATAAAAAAAAATATTATATATAATATTTTAAATACTTTGATACGATTACTTGCAAGGATAAATTTTTATATTCCGTGTGAGGCATGCCAATTTATTGTCATTATACTATAGTTATTTTCACGTTAGCACGTGAAATAAGGTAAATTATTGCGTTGATAACGGGTTTTTACGAGTTATGTGTATATTGCAATTGTACATTATTTTGTGTTCTTGCATGTGGTTTTTTCAACTCACTATATCAATATTTTCTGATCTGAGTTTCTTAAGTTATAAAAGGTAGGTACCTACTATAATTATTATATATACGCCGAACGGAGTACTTATTAATTATAGTAGGTATTAACGAAAAAAAAGCAAATGTAAATTGTGGTGAAACAGTATATACAGTAGGTAGTAAGTTTGTCTGACAAAATATGTAGGTACGAAGCTTATTTATTAAATAAAGTCAACTTATTTATTTTGCTAAAATATAGAATACGTACTTTTTTAATAATACATATTTTATATTAATTGACGATAATTTATGTAGGTAGGTACGCATACGCATGTTATATATGCTAGAATAATTTTAATAATTCTAAACTAAGTTAATTATGATTGACTAGTAGATACAAAAAAATTGTTTGAATAATACTTTGTCCATTTATCTTCAACAAATTTATTTTTCTATCACCACAAATGAAATAGAATTTTGTAAGGGTTTTTTATTGTTATAATTTCAATTAGATCCTTATATATTTTTTTATTTATGAACAATAATAAACTTCATCAAGGTTGTCCAAAATTTATCACATTTACATTTTAGTGCATGTGATAACACTGATAACAATCATATTTTATGCAAATGATAAAATGTCATAGTAAATACTTTGAACGCAGGTCAAGGTGAACAAGAGTCAAAATAGAAAAAAAAGTTAATAGTATTTATTTCAATGGTCCAAAGGAAAAAAACGACTATTGGGACTACGTATGATAAACATTTTATATAATCTCGTGATCCGATTCCATGATGCTTTGATACGCGTCGCTTGTACCTGTAATTGTTTCCGAGCCCGTGACGAGTATAAAAGATTTGGATGTAAGCAATAATGTATGTCCATTGAAAGATTTTGAACAATATTTTGACACGCGATCGATAGTAATGAAAGTAATTTCATATAACAATCGATCGCAACCGAAAACGTGAAGTCGGAAGCAATTAGTGATTTGTCAGAGTAGGACTTTGGTGAATGTCATTTTTTTTCCAAACACACAAGCTTTAACCGTTTATATTTAGTACGGTTACAATGTATATGTGTCAGATTTTGTTTTACGCGTTGTTCTTTAAAATGGCTGCTGAACAAAATGATGTGAGATTAGATCAAATGAAAATAAGCGTTTTACTTTTTCTTGAATAATATATTATTTTACGGAAATTAATTCACTCCAGTTAAGTTATACAATTAATTTTTTTTCAAATGTAATCTAATAAAAATGAATTATTTTAATGTTTAGTATTCTTCTTTTTAAACGCGAATGGTCACGAATCACAAATTTTGGTTTACAATAAATTATTAACTTATCACAACAGTTTAAGGTTCAGTAAATTAATTATTGATTTTGAATAAACCGGAATAAAAATATACTTTTTACAATGGTTTAAAAGTTTTAAATTTTTTTCCAGGGTATTTAATTAGATTTTCGATATCAGTCTTAAAACATCGTGAAAGTTTATTATAAGTAAGAAATTTCGTATACAAATTACCACACATTTGTCCATTGGTAATGTATATTAATTATTTAAATTATTTTATATGAAATTAATAAATAGTTTGATGACCAAAAAATCAAAATCTTAAAAAAATACTGTTTGGCTAACCAAGAAAATAACACAAAAAGGGGGTCAGTTGAAAGTAAAGAAATGCGCGTTTTATTTTATTTGATATCGTTATCATCATGCTGAACGGTTTTCGCTAATTGCTACTAGAACAAATAAACATTAGTGACCAGAGATAAGTCCTATTTCAAATAAAATCTAAAAACAGAAAACCGTATAATACTCGTACTATAGGTATTATGTGTGTCTACATCGACACACATCTCACTCAATAAAGCCGAGCGATTTGCCCATTGTAACGTGTTTGAGAGAAAGGGAATAGAATCGCCGCACGTATTCATCACAACAGCTGCAGTGTATATAATATGTACACTTATTACACACGCCTCGCCTTTGCGACACGATAATATAGGTAAATTTACTCTCTACAAATGTAATGTAAACCGTTAGATGAAATCATCGCATGCCGATTGACACAGTGCAATAACGGACATGTCACAATCGTACACACGGATATTTGCACTACCTATACTGTGAAGTTAGATTTTCACAGTCCACACTAGCAGTTACGAGATTTCGAGGCTATTGTCATCCTACTATCCTAGTATAATTGTAGTATCATCGTCATACGGCAGAGTTGAGGTTAGGTATATTAGTTCTCAGTGTCTGCTGTAAATTTCCCAGTAACCGTGTCGGGTGACGGGTAGGAGAGGTTCTCGTATCGTTAATCGTTGACGCGTTTTCGGATTTTTCAGAGCTCACGCTTACCGATTAACATGTCCGTGGCGGCCAGCGATGCGATGAAGTAGTTGCTCGGCTGACGGATAGTCCGGTCCACGATAAACGACACCAGGACCAATATGTTGCCGGTGATGGTGAGAACCATGCACACGCCGATGACCAGCATGATGAGGACCTTCTGCCAGGACTCGAACGGCGACAGGACCGGCGTTAGGTCCGCATGCGCCACCACCGCTGTGGTCCAGTTGGTACCAGACACCGATCCCGGAGCGCCGCCGGCAGTGCCGTTGCCGACGGCCACCGCGACCGAACTGTTGACGACAGTTTGATCCATCTGCGAACTGACGTATCGTAGAAATACCATAGTTATTAATTAAGTACAAGTAGTATAAATTATTTATATACGGGTATATTCCAGATCTAAAAATTGTGATATCCAATCATGACATTTAGCACTTATATTTATATTTTATATAAAACTTATACGGCTATACATAAGTTTTCAAAATATCATTTGTCATATTATTGACTAGCTCTGCGTGAAGTATAGTATTGTATTTGCATTCCGTGACTTTTAAAAAAATAATAATAGAATCGTATTTAAGAATGAAGATCGATAGTGAAAAATTTCATAAAATAATCGAATAAAAATTGAAAATAAGAATTTATTTAACTTATATATTTAGTTTGGTTGTAAAAGTAAAATACGACAATAGAAAAAATGAGCGGAATCTGTGATCAGAGCCGGATTAAGTACTTTGGGGACCGTAAGCAAATTATTTAGATGGGCCTAATTAATTACTTAATAAATATAGGTAATAAACAGGTATATATATGAGTATATGAAGAATATTGTTTTCTATTAGATATATAATAGTCTTTCAACTTTTAGTATGCAACCTTTATGTTATAATGTAGTATTGATATTTAATAAGTCTTTTATATTGTTTAATTATTTTAGATTCTGAACGAAGTGATGAATGTATTGATTTTACTATGATGTGTGTTTTTTTTTTTTTGTGTGTATGACAACAACATTTGGAGCAGTAATAATGCTCCGATTTTTGACTTTAGCCCTTCTTTGAATAGGAAAATTCATCTAGTTGGTACTTTGAAGGGGTCAAAATTAAAATTTTCAAATAGTTTTCAAAAAAATCGATTTTTTTTATTTTGCTGTAACTCAAAAACCAATTATTGTAAATACTTGAAATTTTCACCAAATGTTTATATTATGGTTATCTCTTTACAGTTAAATTTTCAAAATATTTTGACCATTTTTAAGCTACTTATAGACAATTGAAATTTTCGACTTTTCTAAGTTTTTTTTCTTCAAATGCCGATAAAAATTTTTTGGGGGCCAGAAAATCTTGAAAATTTAATACAAGGTTTCTTATAAGTTGTTCTTAAAGTGATAAAAAAAAATCCGAAATCGTTAGTCACAATTTTTTTTTATAAGTGCTTAAAGTTCGAATTTATACGAAATATGTCAAAATTTAAATTAAATTTCATACGCTCATAATGCATCAAACGCCAAATACTTTTTTTTATTAATAAACAGATATTATAAAGTAACTATAGTAACATATAAAAACTATACTATTTGTTTCAAAATAGAATATATGACAATATTTAAATATAATATATCCTAAACTGACAAATCATCTTCGTTCAGAATCGTTTTTCGTATACAATGTCACAATGATACCTATCATTGCATTCAAATTTAACCTAGCATAGTCTGAGGTCCACCACATCCCCTAATATACAGCAGAGCGATACCCACTTACCCGCTTTTTTTTTTATAATGTGTTATATTTTGAAAGTGTGTTTCAAGGTGGGCCCATGTTACGGCGTGAGCACCATTTATATCTATATATATTATTATCGCCAAAACTTGGCTTTATCTGTATTATTATTATTATTGTTATGTGTTCACCCGGTTCACGGGTTTTTGTACAGTTATAATTGTCGGACCATCAATTGGTCGATACTGGAAAATATAATGTACAGTCCACTTATTAAATTATAGATTTCTTATTTTTTTATTAAGTTATTCTAGCAAAGAACAGGCTTTTACACACTTTTGTATAATATTATTCGCTGTCTCGTATGCATGTACTGTATACACCTTGACAAACGCGTAATGAATATAACGTGTTTCTCCGAAACGGCTCAACCGATTTTAATGAAATTTTTTCGTATAATTGTTGTAAGAAGATAATGAGAACTAACGTTCGGATTTAGTTGATAATTTATTTTATATTGGAAAACAACGTTTGCCGGGTTGGCTAGTTATATAATTAATTTTTAAAAACTAGACATTTTACGGGCCGAATTTTTTCGATGGCCGTAAGCAATGCTTATTTTGCTTGTAGGTAAATCCGGCCCTGTCTGTGATTGGTGAATCATACAATTACGAAACGACGATGATATTAATTTCGAGTCAAAAGACGACTCTGCAGTTCTTTATAAAACTTTAAATATATAAGGTAGAATCGTAATATTTCCTAAATTTCCAGTTATTAAATCAATATAGATATTTTTGAAAACGTCGACAACGTTATTGAAGTATTTTGTTTTAGATTTACTTAAATTTAAAACAACAAAATATTATTTTTCTTTTACTTTTCCTGTTACTTAAAAATTCAGACTAATTTATGTAAATATTTTAAGGATTGAATTATTAATTTATATTAGGTATTCAAATGGTTATGAAGTTTTGCCGTGTAGGTAATATTTATACATAGTAGGCGGAATGATAAACACGATGAGACAGACACACTGTATAATTATTATTTATATATTATACATATAAGTTGGGCACTGGTTCGTGAGTTTAACGAAATAGTTTTCTAAATTAAACTAAAATGCGTATTTTATTATTATTAGATGATATTGTTTCGAGCGTCCATGACGAGAAACTTTTCAGTAATATCACCGCGCGAATAGTCGTGTTTCGTTTACCACGACCACCCCTCAAAGTTTTCTGTCGTTTTCATTATATTTTATGAATAATAATAATAATTACTATAAATATATACGTTAAAGGAATAATTAATTATTATTATATTCGTCGAAATTAACAATTTATTTAGAAAAGTGGTCTAAAGTATTGCGCATCTATATAGAAACCCAAGTATAACAGCAGCAGCGGGTATGACAGATTTCTTTTTTCAAGCCCACCTGATGTTTTGTTTTATTTTGATCATTATTTTTCTTCAGCAACACAAATAATATAATTGTGTATAATTATTAATATTTAATATAATCTCTTATATTAATTACAAATTATAAATGCAGATATCAACAAATTCATATTATAGTAGGTATGTATTACCTACTAATAAATAAATAACGAGCGCCTATTTAGTAATATATATAAGTAAAATAATATCAAATGAATAATACTAATAAATATATTATTATTATATACAAGTATAAAATATTTAAAATATTATTTTACCTAAAATCGTATTCAATCGCATTCAGCTTTAGTATTACATTGAAACTATAGACATGGCAGAATTTCACTGTTCCTTGTATCTTCTATTTATTTTATTCTTGTACTGCACTCGATCATATCACAATGCACATTTAATAGAGTGAAAATCTTTGACGTTTGAATTTCACATCCTTAACGGTTACGTGTGAGATATCCTGTAAGCGGTAATCAACGTATATATATGTTTGAATATGAAGGAAAGTTTGTTAAATGAATAATTTTAGGACAAAAGCTTGTACAAGTAAAATTATGATGGGTATACTATGATAGTATAACGGCCGTGATGAAATAAGCAAAACATGGATATTGTAAATTGGTCGATTATTTAACTACGGTTTTTTACGTTTGAACGGATATATATATAAATATCATATTAAAACCGATCAAATGGATAATGAATTTATCGAGTAGTACTTAAAAAAAAATGTTGGTTTTATAAATATTTTTTTCACTTCAAACTTTAAAGTGGATTTATAATACTATTTTTATCGCAATAAAAACATGTATGAATTGTTATTGATTTTGTACCTATACGAAATTCGTTCAATCATATACCTATATATATTTTATAAGCTCCGGGGACACGTCGGAACTAAATTATTCCAGTTGTCGGACCTGTCATAGCCAATAAAATATGTCCTAAACGGTTTCCGTTATTTGTGACGGTCGCCGCGAACAGATGGATACATGTACCATGTACGCCAATCATTTAAAAAAAAAAATGTGTGTGCTTCACTACCTACACTACGTTACCGCACTCCATACAGAGTTTCCAATTATATATGTATATATAATATACAACAACCATCACGTGTTACATATATTAGTATTATTATAGTATGGCGTGTGTGTGCGTGTTTGTGGAATTGTATTATATTATTTATTGTTCGTGAATTCGTGATACTAGAATTTAAATATTGTGTAAAATAAAAATGAACTCTGAATGCGTGACAGTGAATATGAAAACAATATTGTTGATCAATGCCCAGGAAAAGTAAACATCTGATGTATAATGGGCCAAATTTTTTTTTTCCAATTCCCGAAGGCCGCGCACTATCTGTGGTTGAAAGCACCCGCGTCTGTCGTCTATCGTGACCTTAAATATTTTATTCTTTTGAACAATCCAATTCCAGGGAGCTTCAGTCACAGCTACACAAAAAGGTCAGCGCACGTCAAACTGTTGACGTAACAATGAAAAAGCTATCGCTCTGGCGCCAATATTCACACGCACACACATGCACGCACACATATACACATATACTGGTAAATCATTAGGAGGAGATCGGCATAAAGAATCGGATCTCGGCGATCTTTATGAATTTTGTATTCAGCCCGATCGCTACACAAAAATCGTGGCCATAATATAATATATAGGACTATTGAGATTGAGAGATTTTCATTCAAACATCAGCCTGATATGCGTGATATATTATAATATCCGGTTGAAAATCTTGGCAACCCAGGGGGGGGGGATGGAAAACTACTCATCTCTGTGTATCAACCTAACCCACGTTGAATAATAATAACGATGACAACAGTAATAAATCATATATTATATAGTATTTTGATCCCGACGGTCTGTTGTCGGCCGGATATTATGTTCATACTTATTAGCTTCGGTTTTCCACGATGGACACGATTCAGGCCTGGTCAGATTGTATAGAAGCAGTGTTGGTTGCAGCATTTCTCCGAAAACGAATGTCGTCGGTTCCCGCACCGACGTGACGACCACTGCTCTTCATCGGTTTGATTTGATATCCTGTTTATGGAAATAAGACATTTTAATAGTTGTATCAGCATATATTGCTATTTTGTATAGAGGTGGCGGGGGGGGGGGGTGATTTCGCAGATTCTTTTAAAATTAATTATAGATTGGTCGGTGCAGGCCGCAATACAAGCTGTTGAAACATAATCTATTCTATCTCAGATGGGAAAATTATTATAGTATATTATAATATTACGTCAGTGAACTTCCTAGATGGCTAGGTATATGTGTATTATTCTGCACGACTGATCGAGAGTCATTGAGTTCTAAAACGAAATCCAACTCAATTTTTACAAAAAACGACATTCGATATATTCAGTAAAACGGATATTGCAACGTATAATCATAAAAATATATAATATGCATGGTTTAATACTTTAATGTACGTATATAATATTAATGCAGTATAGTGCCGTTTGAAGTTTTTTGTTGAAATTTTTACCAAATGTTTATATTAGTGTTATCTTTTAGTATTTTTTTTAAAATAACGATAAAATTATTTTGGTTGGCCAGAAAATCTTGAAAATTTAATGCAAGGTTTCTTATAAGTTGTTCTTAAAGTGATAAAAAAAAATCCGAAATCGTTAGTCACAATTTTTTTTTATAAGTGCTTAAATTTTGAATTTATACGAAATATGTCAAAATTACGAAAATTTGCAAGTAATTTTGTGGTTGAAAAATCGTAAAAATTTTTTCTTTTATAACTAAGTTTTGAAAATTTGGTACAAGGTTCTCCATACATTTTTCTTCAAATATCTGTAAAAAAAACTCTACCGGATTCAGACACGCAAAAACATTTTATAGGTGTTTGAAATTTAAATTTTTACAAAACCGCGTTAAATAACGGTTTAGCCTCAAATGATTTTTGATATTTGTTGTTATTCAAATAGTATAAGACGTAAATACTTGAAAATTTTACCAGTTATTTAGATTGCCATTTTCTTTACGTGATTTGATTTTCAAAATTGTTGACTTTTTTGAGCTATTTATAGGCATTTGAAATAATCAATTTTTTTTTTTTAAATGTTGATAAAAAAAATTTAGCTGGGACAAATTACTTGAAAATGTAATAGAAGAGTCCACATAACTTTTTCTAACTCTCGTTCAAAAATTATAAAAATACATAGGCACAATTTTTTTTATTAGCATTTGAAGTTTAAATATTGACAAAAATTCGTCAAAATCATGAATATTTTTCACTATTTGGTAGTTAAAAAATTATAAATATTTTACCATCAAAAGTTAAGAATTGAAAATTTAATACTATGCTGTCCTAAGTTAAGCTTAGAATAATTATAAAAAAGTTTGAGGATTATTGAATTTAAAAAATTTTACGAGTGTTTAAAGTTTTAAACACTCTATAGTTTTAAAAATTCTAATTAGAGATAATTAGAACTATGATGATTTTCATTTAAAAAGTCTTATGAAACTAATATAAAAATAAATATTAATTATATTATAGTATAATATACACTTAATGTTTCGCTATTAGTATATTGTTAAATGTTAATATCTGTGTATTAAGTTTTTAATAATAATTTGTTTTATACAACATTATAACACACCAGTAAATATAAGACTCAGGTAATATAAATAATTTTAAAGTTAACTTTTTATAACAAATTCAGTAAGTAATTAAGTAATTTATAAGACTTAAATGTATTCAAATTTACCCATGCTTATATAAAAATTCTGATATTATTGAAACAAATGGTTTAGTTCAAAATAACGTGGCTAATGTTTTTGTTATAAGGTAAAAGTTATAATAGTATTATTCGAATTTTATAAGTTTTCACTGTTTCCAGTACAATGCATTTTTTAGTGATTGATCCATGCAATTTGTGGTTCATAAAAAATAAATACGTTTTTAAATTGATACTCAAATTAAAATATTAAATCGTATTATAAAATACTAAGGATATTTTTGTTCATTATGCACAACTTTTGTTGATAGGTACTGATTTAAGGTAATATAAAATAGGTGTCAACTTTATTATAATGCCAATAAATCTGGGTCGAAAACTCAGTTGTCATCTTGACTTATTTTATGTTTATAAATTGTATTCATGCCTGAGTTGTTTAGTTAAATTTTAATTTTATGTTCTACTTATTATTATACTATGCGGGTCTATGTATATGATTTTATCAATTATTCTATGGAATTAAAAATAATCAAAATAACTCTATGTAAATTATGTTGTTTTAAAATATTACAATATCGGGTGTATTTTTTATTATCTAGTAAAACGAATGAATGATTTTTTAGTTACAGTTAATTTTTTATAATTAGTACGTTACATTAGTTATTTGTAATGTTAAGCGAATGTATTTACCAGAATTTGCATATTTGAAAAAAACATCATATCATAGTAAGTTAAAAACATTTTTATAATAGAAATAAGTGAAGTTTTGAAAAATGTTATGATTTTTCGGTTTGAATATAAAATTGTTATAATATATATGTTATAATATAATAAAGGTTAATAAATATAGGTTCATATTTTATAAGTCAATTATTTTTTTTTATAAACGTATACGTACGAAAAATAATTTCATTTTTATTATTAAATTTATCAGTTTATTACATTTAAACTTTGAGTCATGTATGTTATTGTTTTTTAATAAATTGTTAAAGATTTCTTATAGTAATATTTTGTAAACATATTATTTCTACTTTATTTTTATTATTATTTTTTACTTTAATATTTATAACAAATATTTTATACAAAATTGTATGATTTCTTAATTCATAAAATAATAAATACTCAATATTTTTAATGAAACACAAACTTAAGTAAACATTTAATAGTCAATCATGTTTAGTCGTATTTTATTCTTTGTATTGTATATTTCATGATACATGGTATTATAGTCTTATTACACCACCTGCTTACATTTTAAATGTATAGATAATTTTTAAGTGTTTTAAAATCCTATATTTGGACAAATGAGTAATTATATATGAGTAGTTGTTATTATACAATTTGAAACTATATTTTTAAGTTTGGTAAATCTTTTTTTTTTTGAAATGAAATCGGAGAAAAAATTTTGGGTGAGAGTTGCGTGGCTTTACTATCATAGTAGATTTATATTATCATTTTCAATGGGCGTTTATTGCATTTTAATATATTGTACTTTATTCTTTGCGAGGAATTTAGTAGGTAAAATAAATACGAATGTTGCAATTGAGTAAAATTGTTAACAAAATTGTTAAACCATACGTTAAACATGAATAGTGCTTTAGAATATGTCATTTAAAAGTTTAAAACGAATTTTTAAATATAGGTATATACATTTTTTTCTCTTTAGTTTCGTTTTAATTGTTTAGGCTAATGGCGTGTTACTTTATATTTATTTATGTTTAATATTCTTTTTGTATAGGTGCCTATACCTTTATGTATACCGTATATTAATAATGTATACGAGAATGTTTAGTGGTTTGTCATTTACAGTGTGAGTTATACATTGCGGTTTTCTTTTCTTCTATTTTTTTCCATCTGAATACGTCTTTCCACGGGGCTCTCAGTTGAGTCAATGGTGTCAATAAAGATAATAAATTCCTAACAGTTTAGAGTATGGGGTTAGAAAGGAAAAAAAACGGTAAATTGAGTCTTGAATTAAATATGAATCCCACTCTCAGTGTTTGTTCGCCGGGCATTGATGTTTAATAGCTTTTGGTTTTGTTTGTACACAGACGTGTCTATGTGCGTAGTAGGTAGGAATTGTTGGTTGACAGGATATGCTAAAAGATAATAATAATAACTAATTATTAATTCATAGTGTTCTAAAACCACGTATTCACATTTCTTTAATTTAAGACCATCACTTTTCTGCTTGTTTATAAATATTTTATGCGTTTTTATTGGGTAAATGACGAGAACTGTTAAAAATGTATTGAATTTATTATACGATGTACCTATTTGTTTTATTTTGTTTTGTATTTTATTATATATTTAGAAACCATCTATTTGTATTTATTTTGTTTACTACGTATTAAATAAACTGATCTGCGTACTTAAAAATTATTTTACGACGAGTTTGATTAAAAATGACAAATTTTCATTTCGTATTTACGTATAGACGGTAGTATATATGAAATTAAATGTATATTTTTAAAAATACATTTTAATAAACCATTAGATAATTATTGTAAGATATTTTTTACTTAATTAACTATATTTAATGGTGTTTAATCTCAAAAATAGTAATTCAGAAGTGAAAATGTTTTACTTTTTTTTTACCGTGGCTTTGTGTATAATTTATGTCGCGTGTTTCTGCAGCACTAAACAATACAATAATATGAAATAAAGTATTAAAAAGTATAATTTTAATTACCTATTATTAAATATGGTAAGAGAATTTATTAAAAAAAATAAATACATTTTACAAGATTGGGTTAACCAATTTAGTATGTAACAAGTTGATATAAAAAAAAAATGTAAATTAAATTTAAAATTTAGTGAATATTTACAATATATGCCAAAGCACAATATGCAAATTTCAAAGAATAAATATACAATGATTAAAAATGTTTATTATAATATAAACATAATTCATATTTCATGAGAGTAATAATTGGCAGAAATATTGACAAAAAGGGGTGATGTCTAACGACAAAATCCTACTTTACTAACAGAAATTATTAATTATTTAGTTTAATTTTTTAAGAGATCACAGCACAAATTGCCTTTTAGATGCCATACTGGGTTTTTATATGTAATATTACTCTTATTGTTGAGATGCTGTTTCACATTAATATGTTTTAGTGAGATCGTAATTTTCTATGAATATGTTAAATATTATAATGTATACAAAATAGTATTTATATTTGATATATTTTAATTCTGAACCGAGTGATAAATGTATTGATTTTATGATGTGTGTTTTTTATTTTATTTTTGTGTTTGTCATCACGTTTTGGAGTAGTAATAGTGCTTTGATTTTTAACTTCAGCCCCTCTTTGAAAAGAAAAATGAATCTATTTGGTACTTGGAAAAACCCTGAAAAAATAACGGAAAAACGGGAATCGATTTTTTGATTTTGCTGTAACTCAAAAACGAATCATTGTAAATACTTGAAATTTTCACCAAATGTTTATATTAGCATTATATATTTACGATTACATTTTATAAATACTTAGAATTTTTTTAAACTATTTATAGACCATTGCAATTTTCGATTTTTCTAAAATTTTTTTCTTGAAATTTGGCTTTCCAAAAAATCTTTAAAATTGAATATAATATTATAAATAACTATTTTCTTTTATAATTTGAAGAAGAAATAATCATTTTAATACACAAATCAAAATATTTTGAATCTATAGTGCTAGCTTATACGGGGAAAAAACTTACTTAGCGTGATTACAAAATTAAGTAGCTGAATAAGTAACTGCATATCATGGAAAAATAGAATTATTAAGACATTTTTAAAATAAAGTAACTTATTAACCTTTTAACTTAAATTTAACTTGCTAATAACCTTATTTAACATTTTGCGTATAAATGACTTAATGATATATATATAATATATATAATTAATATTAAAAAATAATTGATGTTTCATGTTATGTTGATATGTAAGTTGGTGGGTATATATTGATCTATACCAGTGATTCTCAATCTTTTTAATACCGCGACCCAAATTTCCCCCGAAAAATTTTTCGCGACTCATATTATGGTTTCACTTTTCAAAAAGTAGTTATAAAAAACAAAATTTGTACCTATTATATAAATATGTATACATTACAATCAATATATTTTTACAAATGAACTCTTAATAATGAGGTATAATATGCTAAATGTCTGCTTGTTTTCTGTTTTTATTAATAACAGCATTGACATCATGATTTCAAAAATTGTTAGCGACCCACCCAGGGCTTGCAAACGTTATAATAACGTTATAATTATAACGTTATACTCGACATAAAACGATTGAAATTTGAAACGTAATTATAACGAAAAACGATAAACAAAAAAGATAAAATACCATAATACAAAACATAACAATTAACAAAATATTGAATATATCGTTATACAAAACATAACGGTAAACGTAAAAATATATAGAATATCATATTAAACGAAAAATAATGCAAAACGAAATAATTTAAAATACATTTATTTATAAGTATGAACTATGAAGTAAGTTATAATTTTGGTTTCATAGAACTATAAATGTATTTTTCCACGTGATTAGAATATTAGAACATTTTAGGTGACATAACGTTTTAATTCAAAATAACGATAAACGCAAAACTTGGATAACGTTTTAATTCTGAATAACGATAAACGCAAAACTTGGATAACGTTTTAATTCTAAATAACGATAAACGCAAAAACTGTGTAACGTTTTAATTGTAAATAACATAAAACAGAATTTTTTTTTCAAATGCAAGCCCTGGACCCACCAAAAATTGACTGACGACCCACCGGTGGGTCGCGACCCACACTTTGAGAAACGCTGATCTATACGAATACTCAAAAAAATTCATAAAACATGCTTAGTGATTTATAGAAGAAATATTCCTTACTTATTCGTCTATTTAAATTAATATTTTTTAATTTTATTTAATGGATTTAATCTTTTTCGATCAATGTATTAACATTTAGCTGAATGTTATTAAAGAGCTTTTGTTTATTAAATAAATAAATTAATTATTTTGGAAATGTTATGATGTTATGAATATATCTATCATCTAGGTGGTAGATTCAAAGTAGTGCGAACAAACAATTATTTTTTGATGATACAAGCACGTATCGGGGTTTTAATACAGGCGGGGTAGAGGGAGAGCACTGATAAAAATAATGAATACTACAAAAGAGACAAAGCTAGATGTGTACTTGAAAATACATTTTTATGTGGCTGAAATGTTTTATGATTTTATCATGAGGACAATACCACCATGTCATAGTAATGTGCTGTTCAAATTGTTCAGTCAATTCAATTAATAACTATAATTATGCCCTCATACTAACTACTAACATTCATTTAAAACTAGGAAAACTAAAAACACTAAATTATGTGCTTAACTCAAAAAATGTAATTGCCATTAGTTAAATACTTGATTTGAGATTTATTAGATTATAAATTATTTGTTAGTAGGTACAAAATTTATCATTTATGACAAACGATTGAACAGTTTGAGGGAGTTGATCATCGTTGCTACTACGATAGAAATACAAAATATCGTGGACCGAGTATTATCATAAAACCGTGTGACATAATAATTTACTGTTATTTTAATTCACATTTGCCGCGTTACGCGGATAAAACTGATATTTTATTTTTATAGACAGATTAATATTAATAATATTTAATATATTTAATTGTCTTAAAGGACACAATAGGTATCAAAGTAATTATTACATTATTTTTTAAATTAATTTTTTTACACAGCGATAGGAAGTAAAACAATATATTTTATAGTTACTGTATTACATGTTTGATGGTAATACTCATTCTTCAGAATCGCGGTTAATAATATACAGATGTAATTAAAATATGTAAGTTCATAAAATATTCAAAAATAATAAGATTTTATTTATCAGGTATGTCGACGTTATTATGTCTGTTGGACAAAATAAA
Source organism: Schizaphis graminum (assembly GCA_020882235.1). Taxonomy (NCBI): domain Eukaryota; kingdom Metazoa; phylum Arthropoda; class Insecta; order Hemiptera; family Aphididae; genus Schizaphis; species Schizaphis graminum. Next base: position 22,889,335 of record CM037034.1, on the reverse strand, counting down.
TTGGATTCAGTCCTAGAACTTTCAGCTCAATATGCACTCGTTTATACAATGTGTATTGTAAGTGTGTAAATATGTGTGTATTGTGAACTTTTAAAGTTTTTATTTAAGCATTGTGGGAACTTTTAATATGCGTATACAGGTACTATTAAATTACTGTGCTGAGGTGAAAAAAACTGTGTGCACAATTTTCATGAAAACTACTTTTTTCTTATACCACGTATATATTTATCATACTATTCGTGAACATTTATTTTTTACAATATTGTTTTCATTAAGTATTAATTTTGAACGTTGTTCAATTACCTATGAAAATGATTTTATAAATATTTCACATGTAATCACATCAGTTTACACAATTTTTACAAAAAATTGAATTTGATATTATGAACTGGATTAAAAAATGATTTAATACTTAGTTCAGTGAAGAAAGTGTACATATATATATATTTTGGAAGCAATTGTTTTTAAGATGTATTTTTACATTACCTATTTATTTATCATTATATTGTTTTAATACAATATTATTGTGTTATATTTTATTTGTCTTATTATTGTGAATTGGTGATACAAATCATATGGATATTTAATCAATGTTCCCATTATTTTATTATAATTATTTTTTATTGCAAAGGTAAGAAATTCAATTAAAATACATTTATATTTAATTGTTAAATAAATTATCAATAGTACCTACTTATTAATATTTTTTGAACTGTTTAAAACCTAATTTGTTGTTGAAAAATTGTAAATAGGTTAGGTTATAGAAAGTGAATATTATTTTTAGTTTAAAAATTTAATATTTTACGATGGATCGTGTTACTAAATAATAAGTGACATCAAAGTATAAAAAGTACGAAATTTACATGATGTATTTGGGTTAAATTTACAGTAGGATAATGACAACTGATTTTATTTGCATCGTTGTATTATTATATATTAATTAATTATTTTAATTTGGCAATGTTAGGAATGTTTAAACATAGGTACATCTATTTTTGTATTATTATATTTTTATGCTTTGATATTACTAATTTGTCTAATTGTTGATTAAATTACGTTATAGGTATTTTAACACAGTGGGATATACTTAATCATAGTTAGATAGAAACATTTTAAATTTATTCATGAACCTAAAAAAATAGATACCTACCTAACTGATTAGAATTTTTGGTATTAATTGATTGGTCTTAATATTTTTAATTGGATATTTTTTTAACATAAATAATATTAATATCCTTTAAGAGAAAAGAAAAAATAACTTTTGGTTAGTATATTTATAGACTTACAGTATATTGTAAATATTTTAGAATTAATAAAACAATACAATATTATAAGTATAAGCTTAATTATTATTTAACAACATTTATAAATATTATTATTTATCAAAACGTAATAATACTTTTCGGTTCAATATGAAAGGATAACTAATGAAAATAATTATTTTTTTAAAAGTATTATTGTATGTATGACATCAATGTAAAAAAAAAACGGTGCTTACCATTTATTGTATTTTATATTACACTATAAATATAAAACAAATTGAAACAATGTATTGTTTAAGAAATATTAATACCTAATATTATTGTATTACTTATAGACTATAGTACATAATTGGTTTAATTTAAACATATTACTTGCAAACCGTTGTTTCTTTTCAAAGGTTTAATGTGAATATAGGACCAAACGTTAGAACTGTTGAGTGTAGCCGATAATGTTAATAAATAATTTATATTAATCTTTTGGTATTCTAAAAACGCCCTTTAAACTACCTTAATATGCACGGTTAAAATAATTTAAAGGTACTATTCAATTACAATGTTTGGCATATATAATATAGTCACAGATAAATAATTCATTGATGGATTACACGACTTCGTTATGTAATGGTGACGTTTTCGTATATAAATCACTTAAAAAATAAAAACTAGTGGGCTAACTGAAATTAAAGAATTTAATTTTAATGTTCGGGAGGAAATCAATTAAATACTTGTACTTAGTTTAAATTGTTTTAGATTCTGAACGGAGTGATGAATGTATTGCATTTACTATGATGTGTGTTTTTTTTTTTTTTTTTTTTTTTTTTTTTTTGTGTCTGACTCCAACATTTGGAGCAGTAATAATGCTCCGATTTTTGACTTCAGCCCCTCTTTGAATAGGGAATTGAATCTAGTTGGTACTTTAGGGGGGTCAAAATTAAAATTTTCTAATAGTTTTCAAAAAAATCGAGAAAAACAAAAAAAAAATGACAGAAAAATGTAAATTTTACGGAAAAACCACTTTTCGACAAAATCGATTTTTTGATTTTGCTGTAACTCAAAAACGAATTATTGTAAATACTTGAAATTTTCACCAAATGTTTATATTATGGTTATCTCTTTACAGTTAAATTTTCAAAATATTTTGACCATTTTTAAGCTACTTATAGACAATTGAAATTCTCGACTTTTCTAAGTTTTTTTTTCTTCAAATGCCGATAAAAATTTTTTGGGTGGCCAGAAAATCTTGAAAATTTAATACAAGGTTTCTTATAAGTTGTTCTTAAAGTGATAAAAAAAAATCCGAAATCGTTAGTCACAATTTTTTTTTATAAGTGTTTAAAGTTCGAATTTATACGAAATATGTCAAAATTTAAATTAAATTTCATACGCTCATAATGCGAATGTTGGCCATAGTAACCATAGTAACATAATATAAAAACTATACTATTTGTTTCAAAATAGAATAATATTTGACAATGTTTAAATATAATATATCCTAAACTGACAAATCATCTTCGTTCAGAATCGTTTTTCGTATACAATGATACCTATCATTGCATTCAAATTTAACCTACCATAGTCTGAGGTCCACCCCACCCCCTAATATACAGCAGAGCGATACCTACTTACCCGCTTTTTTATATTCATGCATTCAAGATTAAAGTACGAGTAAATATAATATAATAGGTTCGTACTTTAAATTTTAATTTGATGGTCACGGGATTTTTTTTTGTACGCGTTTGTGTGTGTGTTTTTTTTTATCTCAAACAAATGATGTTGTAACAATATTTTATGCACCACGTAACGAGCCGAAAATACTATTGCAGCGATTGATCACTATATTTTACTGTTTAGTTGGTATTCTTTTACGGAGATGCCAGAAATAAAAAGATTTTTCATTTTAGAATGGCGCGTAATAGTTTTTTTGTCGAGTAGTATATGACGTCTTCTTTTACGGTATGATGTAGGTACATATATTATTATTTTACATCATTTTATATGTATATTTTATCTCGAAAAATATTAAAAAATGCAAAGTTTTTTTTCACACAACGTTATACATTTTATTTTTTTATAATGTTTTCAAAAATATTATTTTCATATAATATCATATTGCAACAATATTATAATTTTAGTCGTTATTGCACGTATATAATATCGGTGTACTGTGGTCCATAATACACCTTCGTCACACTGAATTTGCAAAGTGTATGTTTGTGTGTAGGTGTGAATGTGTATGTTTATTTTTGGTTTTTAATAGCATATTGTTTTTTCGGGAGGGTGCTGACCTATAGTTTATGGAAAACGAACAGTGCTCAAGGATCCAGTTACGTTTACAAAAAATGTGTTTCTCTATCTCAAGCGACTATATTTTCTTCAAATGTTGTATGTATTGCATAAAGATAGCATGTACCTACCCTAAATTTAATATTTTGTACTCGTCGCTCGTATTGAACTATGGATGGACAAATGGAAATATATTGGTGATAAATTCGACGAATAAAAATGATATAATCAAAACAGAAATATTGGACCCGTCCTTGTTTGTCATAATATTTTACCAAAGGATACGGGAAAACCACAAACAGTTGGATTTCACAACGCAGTATATCGCATTTTTATTCTATAAAATATACGAAATAGACGAGGGTGTTGGTTCACGTGGTATTATTGACGAAAAACCCAAATTGTTGTGCTTATGATTTAGTAATAGTTTGTCGTATACGTCCGCTGTTGGTAGACGGTGGTCAATAAACATGGACACCACCAATATATTATGAGCTTTTTGAAAGATATTATAAATTAACTTAACCCTAGGGGTGCTTCATTGTTTTTTTTATGCTGAGAAAGTCCGCGTTTTATACGGACGATCACTTGGATTCATGTTGGATAATATAAACATCATGCACTAGTCGGATCGGAGAAAAAATGACGCGCAATTAGACATGTCGCCGCGCGAAAAATGTCTATAGGGATACCTGGAAAAATATATATCGATAGTGTTTGCCTTGCTTTCCCTACTCTTATCATTATAATTTCTTGTTCAACATAAGATCTTGTCAACTAATATTCTCGATCGGACAGCTGAGTGCGTATCATTATACATATGCGCCGTACGTGTATATTACGTAAAATTGCTTATTATTGCACGCCATTATTATAGCGCTGTATTTAATAAGTTTATTGTGTATTTTTTGAGTATGTCATCGAGCCACGGCTGTGTCGAACGATTTTTCGATCACGTCACAATATAATAAATGCGGATCCATCATTTTATATTTTGGTGTATGTTTACAATCGATATTTACTGTCAATGATTTATCTGTTTAATTTTTATTGTTTCTATGGCACTTTTTTTATCGCTACAAACAATTAATATTTTGCAACGACCTTAATTTGTTGGAACCTGAATCCATTTATTAAAACAAGGCCTGTAAAAATTATAAATACATAAAATATATGATATCAGCTTTCTTATACCACGTACAGCTGCAGCCATATAGACAGAAGTTTATAGTACGACTCTAACACATCATGCACGTGTCGTTAAATCGTTAAATTCTAATTTATAAAAAGAAGATTTTTTCTAGAACTCTCTAATTAATATTACTATTATCCTCTGGCGCGTGTGTTGCCGTAAAGCACTACAAGTTACAACTACATTTAATTATTATACTCAGTTTACATAGTCACTCTATACTAATACGAAATAGTTTGTCACAAAAGTCGTCACATATTGTGAATTGTGATATATATATATTATGTACGAATAAGCGTGTACTTGCGATTTTCTCACATGTACACTCTCACGGTCGTATTTGCATTCTCTGCGTTTCGACAAAACGACGATTTTACAAATATCTCACGAGACACGAATTATATTATACGATTTGAATAATATGTAATGATTAGGGAATAAACTTGTACAAATTTAAAAAAACTATTTTATTTAATGGATATTATGTACTGAATAGTTTATGTATTGCCTAATTATTATTTACGGCATGATATTGGAAATATATTTTGACATTTTCAATTAAATTGGCTCGAATGAAACAGAACAATATTATATTGTTACGCGTTAAGTGTTATATATTGTTATTATTTTTTTTTTCATAACGACCTGTGAATTATTCAGTCTTCAAAGAAGAAAAGCCATTAAGCTATACTTTTACCATAAATGATAAGCAAAAAAAAAAAAGCCAAGAAAAAGTCCACTGAAAAAAGTTTGAACTAATGGGGAAAAAATCTAGTTTCTAACAATAATCAATTTATTACCATTACTTATTACTATATAAATCAATTAAAAAATGTATACAGTAGTAATTAACTTATTTTGTTGCAATTAAAAATAAATTGAAATTAAGTTTAAACAAAAACTGTATCATTTTCGTATAGTAATTTATTTAAAATTTAATACTGTGCTACTATATATTTTTCACCTTAGCTTCCCTTTCAGATGTTTATATGAATAGTGTATACGGCGTATATGTTATAAAGAAAAATGAGTTTTTTTAGTTTTATTGTGTACCTAATGTACTAATATTCAATAAAGACACTAAATGTTCGTACAGTACTACAGTGTATTACATAATAATGAAAAGGTCAAAAGGTAGGTTAATTTTTTTTTTATATTATCTTTTCCACGAAATTATATTGATTAAATTAAAATATACCGAGAAACACGTGCACAGAATGAATGTGAAGTTAAATGTTGTTTTCAAAAACTTCTGGTAGCTGTAGACGAAGTGACTTTACTTCTTTAAAAAAAAAATTATGCCATATTGTTCCTATATTAATATTTAAATTAAAGATAATATATACACTAATATAATACACAGCAAGGGGCTGATGTTTTAACTGAATTAAATCATATACAGATTATAAAGAATTATTAGCAAAATTATTAAATTTACTAAATTATTTTTTTAAATTTCATAAAATCCGCACGCCACCTGCCCATTTTGTGAATACTGAATAATAATAAGTAATAATACACGATTATATGAAAACGCGGTACCTTATTTTATCGTTGTATCATAATACTAATGGAAACGTCGATTATTCTATTGTACGCGTTCAAGTAAATACAATATTGCTCTTACAATATAATATGTTATCAATTATCATTCACGGTGGTGTTGAGTTGTGATGTAATGGGCATCATATCATTTTGTATCCATTGTGCTAAGAAAATATCTGCAATTGATATAATACCAGAAGAGGTGTTCGACGAAAATAAAAGGAAAGTTTCAGAAATGATATCAAAAGAAAATAATTTGAATAGACTTTATTTATTTATTTTTTTATCTTATGGCAGATTTACCGCATATTTACAGAATGCAATATAATGTTTGACAAGAATATTTGTAACACAATTACAATTCAACCTCGTACAGTTGTATATAATACTTATACATTTCAATCGAAATAGAAAAATATCTTGCTGGGAGTGGATTCTTCACTTATGTAAAATATACAAACAATAGAATGGTATGTATTTTGAACTTTCAAGAAATGTATATATTAATATAATGAATTAATAACGAATAATAATATTAAATTATGTATTAATAACGAATACACAAAGCATTTTAAAAAATATTTTAGATTTCAATATAATATTATAGTACAGTTTATGAAACAAAAAAATTTAATTTAATTAATTTTAATTGAACGATAATACAATGTAATTATAAAAATATTTATTATTTTTCATAGAAATGCCACTGCGTTAATTCTGATAGAAATAAATAATAATTTTTTGTGTTTGGGTTAAAATTCAATAACCATAATAGCTGGTATAAAAATTAATGTCAAACGACTTGTGTGCTGCACTTAAAGGATATGCCGCTAAGTAAACACGCACGTCGAACTTATTTGTTTTTGAACAAACATAGATGAGCTGTATATGTATATATATATATATTATATATAGAGTATAGTATACTATTTATTTATGTGTGGTACCATTTAAGTGTACAATATTAGTACCACAATGACTGTATTATATACTAGTGGAGTATAAGAGTAGGATGTGATGGGTAAATCGTCTCTATCCCTTTGAAGTTTAGTCTTAGATTTTGATTTATAGTAGTACTAACATTATTCAATTTAACTAACTAAAAAAAAAATGAATATTACTATAGGTTGGGTTTAGTGGAAGTCGGCCTTTAAGCGAAGTTTAGAATGTACTGGTTTTACAGCAATTGAACGTTGTGCTTTTATGTATATAACTCTATCGTGAGCCATGTACCAAAGTCAATTATAAAAAATGATTTAAATACTCAGAATTCTATTTATCTATCAATATTATTTTACTGAATTGGCCGAATTTTTGATACTAATTACAAATACAAATGTATTTATATGTTACATTAGTATATCAGAATAACAAAAAAAAAAGCAATATTTATTTTGGAGTGAGAGTGACATCAAATCTTAGTCAGAAGGTTCTAAGCTCTCATGTCTAGTAACGCCACTGATTCTGAGGAAGAATTGCCTAACGTACTGAAATTCACATGGGTTGTATACAATACGAGCAATGGTATAGATATCAGACACTAGTGTACCGCCTTCTTAGTCCACAGAGAAATATAATTACTTTAATATAACAAATGATAAACGCTTTAGTATGTGTGTATGTAGGCATGCATTTGAATCAAGTCGACTCATCGTAACTTATTAGATAAGTACAGCTAACGATCCAAAACGAGCAAAACGTTTGATTCTTAGTTGAGCACACATTACTCGTAATGAATCCGACATAGAAATTTTATTTACTCAAGCTGATTTCGTATATTTTACCGGTGAAGTAAGTAATTATTTACGCCATTGATTATGACAAATTATTCGCTTAACGCTAGAATTTTAAATTATTTAAATTTTACATTTTTCGCACAGGTGCCGTGTAGAAAGCATTTTTCGGATTTTAATTAATCGTTGTAAGATTAGACGTGCGAATTAATAAATCGTAGACGTTTTCTCATAAAAGTTGTGTTTTCAGTATTAGTAAACGTTTTAAATATAATGTATTATGTTAGATCAATATGTTTATAAAGTATTCAACAAAATTGAATTAAAAAGTTATTTTATATAATGTATAGTATAATACAATGGTGCTTATTAAATTTTTTAACAGTCTCCTATGTATATATTTATTATGAAATCAAATTATTGTGTACTGTATTTTAAGCTAAAATGTCTATTATTACTTTTATTTGTAAGCAGAGTTTCAGTTATCTACCCCTTCATACAACTTTTTAAAACGGTAAAAAGGTTCTTTTTTAAAACGTTCAAACTTAGTAACATATTTAATACAAGAAGTGTCTGATGTAAAACGAATAGAATACCATTTTAAACTACCGGTAGTTCGTAAATGTATTTTACTTCAAATGTATTTCCATGTTCATATAATAATAGCATTCAATAATTTTCTATGAAGTTTTATTGTATTGCAAGTCGTTAGTTTTTCAGGGAATAATAATACCATTGAATCTGAGTACTGATCAACTGATTGTAGAATAATTTGGCACGTAAAAACAATTGGAATACGATTCCTAAATACCAATCTATATTGTATAGTTAATTTTTTGAATTACATACATAGAAAATCTTATAAATACATATCGAACCTAAATGACATACACGTCGTCGAGAACTCAAGGTATCAATGTGTTAGTAATAATTTTAGTATTATAATATTTGTGTGGCTATCATTATAAAAACGTAAATCAATATTTTTTATTAATACAGAATAATAATATGTGTATAAGGTATCAATATATATTTATATATAAATATTATGGGGACTTGATATTCAAAGAAATTTAATGTAATGTAAACCATTACGAAATTCTGTATATTTATAACACCATGTCATTATTGATTGAGGAAAACGGTATAAAATTAATAATATTATTCTAATTTTATTGTCGGGTTATTATTATTTTTGGTTAATTTAACTAAATCCTATTTTTAAACTGATTATATATTTATATCACTATTAAAATATTATGTTAATAATATAATGTCATTCAAATTTCAATAAAATTCCTAAGTATTGACGTTAACAGTTTTAATTTGTTAATATTTGTTTTCAGATCCAATATCTTGCTAGTATTATTTTAAAAGATTAACTTAATTTTCAATATTATAAAATAATGATCAATGTTTATTTAGGTTTTGTTTATAATGTAAATTATATGAATTATTGTGTAAGATATTCGACTATATTATCCTAAAGATTTGCAAACTTTAATTCATTTAAAAGTGGTGGTTATTTTTTATGGAATATGTATTATAGACGAAAAAGTTATTCAATTTATAATTTTAAAAGCTTTTGTTCATATAATATAATATTTGTATGATGTATTTTTCATATTAATTTATTTTTAATTAGTTTAACTGATGATTTTACGTAAAAATTATTATTATGCGTAAAAATAATAAATTTATTCGAGTGATTTTATTAGCTTTAATTAGATAATTTAACGTCTACATCCCATTTTGAAAAAATGTGTAGTTTTGTAACCTAACAAATATTGGTTAACTAATAATTATTTAATTATTTATGAATTATTATTATTTTAAAATTTTCAATTGTCACTGAAATATTTTATTTTATTTTTAAATTTAATATTATCTATGAAAGTTAATTATAATTTATTATATATGTCGTACGTCACGTTAGTCCCTCTTTTTTTTTTTATAATTCTTAAGGTTTTCTGTATAAATGTTAAGACCTATCGTATAAATAAGTACACATGATGTGAAAATTGATCGAGTACATCAAAAACAGAGTTTAATATGCTTAAATAGGTATTCAACACAACGTAATATGTATTTATTATTTTAATTTTTAACGGGATTTAGCAGTTGATGTAGAAAATTAAATAATAAACTTAACCAAATAATGGATAATAAATTATACATATAGCGAATTTTTATTATTATTTCCAAAAATTATTTTTTCTCTAGTTTAAATTATATTTTTGTTAAAATTTTTTTTCATAGTACAAAATAATTTATTATTTTAAATTATTAATATGTCCATGATTTTTTAAAAAAAGTCATTGATTTATGCCTTCATCAATTTATAAGTTTTGTTTTATTATTATCTGAAGTTACCTCCCTAAAAATAAACACTTGTAAATAGCTTATATTTACAGGTACTAGCTGTTTAGAAAAAAAACATGACGTTTTTATTGCTTAACTTAACACTTCCTTTGACGTTGAAGAAGGTTAAGCTAATTTATAAATATAAAACAATAAAATTAATATTAAATCATTAGTTATTAATGAACGACAATATAAAGCATTCTATGAAATTTGTTCATAAATTACATTGATTGTAGAAATGTAAAAATATAATTACCGGTTTGTAATATTTACAATATGCTGAAAATCAGTTTTATAGAAATGTTTGAATTTATTTTTGTTATAGTAAAATGTTGAAATTATTACTTTTAGTTAAAATATTTTTTAATTGATCAATTTATAATTTATCTTTAGCTAATTATTTCAGAACTTATCGTAAATTTATTTATAGAAAGATTTAATAATAATAAAAAAAATTTTTACTAGCCATACTACGAAGAATTCATTCGTTGATACAAGTTGACTGAATCTGTTATTACTGTTACCCATAACATGACAATTCTTCCATTTCTGAAAAAACACAATAATAATACAATTATTACATACTTATATACCTTGATATATTTAACGTATTTTAAATTTATTTGTTGTATGGATTAATATTTTGATTATATTAAATCAGTTTCAAACTGTATGTATTTATTATTCAATGATACTATCATTGAGTTTATTTTAATTATACTTATTCTAGAATAGTATAAATTCTTCAAAAACTCAATTTCATGATCATAAATATAAAGAACTTTAGGTATATAATGTACAGTTTATTATTACTACGAAAATTATTAGTGTTTATTTGGATTAATTTTTAAAGTTCGATGAAAATATTGTGGTTTGATGTTACAAAGTAAAACTAAATGGCATAGTAAATAAATCATACCATTATTATGCATTTCAAACGTTAAGGGTAATTTAATGTTTATTAAGTGAACACTTTATTTTATTTTTCATTATCATTTTATTGAGTGTATGAGTCCACAGCCATTTATCAATGTACATCATTGTGCGTTCACTAAATGACCCGGAAGTGCTTTTACATACATGTTTAAAATAATATTACCCGCGCCAGTTCCATTAAACTACCGACGAAAGTTTACTAGATTCCAAACTTTCATTCAAAGGATTTCTCGATTAGGTACCTGTATATTTATAGGTTGGCCTTGAATTAATTTGCGATTCATTTATAAACAATATATTATACAAACGTATATAAATATATATATATATATTATATAAACATAATATAGTTGTTAATATAATTATACTAAAATCTATATTATAAAGCGTTATTGGAACGTTGTTATATACCATCGTACCAAATGTAGTCACACGAGAACCGCACGTGTGTAGATATTGTAAGTATATAAACGAGACTTGTAACCAAACAATGTTATTGGCAATTTTCCAGGACAGAGTTATGATATAGGAATGGCTTACGTCCGGCACCACATGGAGGATGTATTGTAGTTTATACAGTTAAGGTTTTTGTGTTACCTATATGCCTTATATGCCCTATAACGGCTTAGTGTTTTAAATTTTGGCAATTGTAAAGGACCACACAAATAAAATATACTATTAAGTATTATTTTACCAATGGTATTACGTTTAAGGCTATGCTATATGAACGTAAAATTGTGTAGGTAAAAGCATAAAGAATATTAATTAACTGATATATTAGTGAATAAATCTCATATACAATTTTTTAATTAATTTAATTAAAATTAAATTATTTGTCGATTTTTATTTAAAATATATACATAAAATTATATAGAATGTATATGTATAATAATATACTGACGATTAAAAATAGTTTTTAGATTAAATTTCTGAACAGCCTGAAGTGCAATTGCTTTTACAGTATTGATAATTTGTATTTTTTTTTTTTTATAGCAATATAAAGATCAAAACAATTTTATACAATATTTCTATAGATTCGAAATTTTACATAATATTATGATGAATTTGAAAGACATTTTTTTATATTTCTTAACCTTTGAATTTAAAAATATGTTGTACTTTACATGTTATGTATTTCGTTGAGTTCAAATATAAGTTAAAATTATAGTTTCAATTAAAAGTTTATAATACATTTTTTATTTGGTTACTTTTAATAGTTATATTTAGTACTATCTAATATAGTAGGTAGTTATACAGTTTTATAAAAATTATTATTATATTTTACATAACTATGATTTTAGTAACACAAGAAAAATAAAATCATTTTTCAGATAATGAATTGATTTATAGTGTTGACATTCATTAAAATATAAATGATAAGAAATGTAAAATAGAATTATAAAATTAACGTAAATAAAAAATAAATCTTGAGTATAAGTCGACAATAATTCTGATTATTAAAACCAAATATAAGTGGTCTTAGAATGTATAATTAGTGGTTCATTTGATTTATTAAGTTAAAAATTCAATTTTTTTTTCTTGTGAATAAACTTGTGTTAATTATAAATAAAGCTTATAAATATGTGAAACTGTATTATTTAGTTACTTCTCGAATTTAGTATTATTATTTAAATTTGTATAATAAAAACTACTTTATTCGTATAAAATATACTCGATGTCTAATATTACTGTTAAGTGGTGTTAGTATATTATTTTAGGAAGGTCCTTTAATATATTATTTTAACTCAAATTTAAAATCATACCAAGATTAATATGATAACTCATAATAATTAGAGTATTGAAGATATTGAATAGGTATGTTAATTTTAGATGCTAATATTCATTGCTTATTCAGCTTAAAATGTATTTTATTAAACTTTAATGGCTTATTTAAATATAATAATGTTTTAATGCATTAGTTAAATTTAAAATTTATAATTATATTATACAATTTCAGGAATTTATATATTTTATTAAAGTTTTAGGTGTTTTTAATAATTTTTGTATTATTTTATGAATACAAATTATATAATATTATAACACAAAAATTAAGTAAATGTTATGAGTATAAATATGTATATATATTTAAAGTATTTATAATAAATATTTCTATAGCGAGACAATCGCGTTTATGTCGTTAACATCAAAACTTGTCCTTTAATAAACAATATTATCAATTATCGTTAATTGCAAAAAAGTTATGTATCAATAACGGTGTAATTTGTAATCTATATGTAATGTAGTGGTTCGTTATATTTTTACACCTCTATTTAGTTTGTTAAACTGTCAACAGTCGAGCAGTTCAAATCAGTTTAAAAAAATACGTCTTAATGTAGCGATATGTCGATAAGAGTTTGTGTTTTGACTGATTTATACAGTTTATCTCGCCTTAACTATTGGTACAAATATAGTGTATAATCTGCTACGTGACCGTCGACGATAGATACTATAGATACTATGATACTCAATGTGTGTAGTGCCCTATGTATCATAATATAGATGGGACTAAGTTTAAAGTAACAAATTTTCATTAAGCTTTAATATAAATTTATTTTTTATGAAATCTATAAGAGTGTCTTATGATTTTTGTCTTGTCGTTTATACCTTACGTTATACTCTCCACATTAAAATTTCAATAATTTTTTATCTTTTATCAAGAAGTTAATTATTTCACATACATGTGCAACTTTAAAAAAAAAAAAATAACAATAGATTGTTGTGTAGGTTTACAGTGCTGCACAGTTACAGGTTAGCAGCATAATATATTTTTCGTTTAGTATCGTTTCGCTCGCTGTACTACTATTATAGTATATACAAACGGACTGAAATACAACTCTGTGTGATTACACTGAGTCTTCATCACCATCGTTATAGTCTCTATCTCTCTTTCTTTATTTCCTGCGGAAAAAGTGTTTTGGTCACAGTCGTTGCTATGACTACTACACATTGTTGTATGTACACGGTCGGTTGTTGTACCACCCGGCACGGCATATACCCCGCCATGACATAGGATCCTTGATAAAAATTCGCTCCTTCGGGAGCCTCTTTCACCTCCACATCGAAACGGCCTTGGCAGAAATTTAACCTTGACTTTGTTCATCGTGTGTTTGCACAGCTAAGTTTGTTTTTATTTGTTTATTCGTTTTTTTTTTATTTTACGTTAAGTATTTCTAACCCCGACTCAGACACGTCGACCCCCGCTAGTTCTATTGTCCGAACGGCCGTTCGTTTTGAAACACGAGAATGAATACGTCTTATGTTTACGCGAACCGCGTCGATATACTTATTATAACGTTTATCTCGTGTCATTCGATTAAATTAAATAGTAATTATAATATTATTTGGGTGACGACGTTTACGAAACTGACAACCTAACAATATCGCTTCGTTCAGTATAAACACAAATTTGAAACTTTATATTGATAACAGCTTCGTCATAATATTTTATTTTTAACAGCCGAATTTTTGTTTGGATACTGAAAATAATTTTAGCGTGCTGCTGATACAAATAAATAAATAAATAACAGTGAAATGTATGCATCCCAGGGATACGATATTTTTATAGATTCTGCATAAAATATATCCGCTTAAATGGGCAATAATTTTGATGATGAAAATAAGTAATAGCTTGTTATAATGTAAGTAACGTATGGAAATTTACAAACCTTATACCTTATGGGTCGGTAAATACAAACTTTTCAGACACTTAATTTACATAGCATAGGTGTGGACATTTTGCCGGCAGTGTGTTTAAATATAATTATGCACTACAAGCATTGAGTAATTTATGACTATAAATTATCGTCGCTACATATTCTATGTGAATTGCAACTGAACATTTTTCCACCGTACAATGGAAATTTCAATATAGGTAATATAATTCTAAGAGTAGTGGTAATACTAGGTAATAAATATAATATGTAAAATAAATGTTGGATTATACTTAATTGGATATCTAAAACTTCATAAACAAGTACTCAGCTTACAATATTGTCAAATAATATAGTTCATTCGTTAATTTATATTTATTTTATTTTGGAACTAAATTTGTATTGTGAGTGAAACAATTTAAAAATATAAATTAAACTTATACAAGTTATGTTAACCAAAAACTCAAACATCTGAGTCTACTGTAACTAGAAAATATAAAAGAAAACCACCTTTTGGAGAAGAGATGTTCGTATCTTTAATTAAATTAGATTATTATAAAATACACACTTCTTGGACTGTTTGACCAGGTTCAAGGTTTCAGTAACATAGTTATTTATATGCTAACGTTAATACCAGCCACAGTTGTATTCAATAACTATTTGTCGTATATTATTTAGAATGAAAACCCCTATAAACCCCTATAAATCCAAATTATTTAATTATATTACTTTTATAGGGCTATTATCATTTTGAAGTGATATATATTATACTGTATAACAAATAATTTTTAGGATAAAGGAAAAAAATACTAAGCTTTACATATTATAATCATTATATTTTTTTATTATTAAAAAGACGCATTTTTAGAGTAATATATTATAGTATTTTATTAATAAAACTATGTTTATTCATGTGTATAATCTTGTTTACTATGTTTGTTTCCAATATAAACGATGAGAAATTACTTGACGGATTAACGTAATATAAAATATTACTGATTGCTATATAAAAAAAAAAATTATAAAAAGCTCATTGTAAAACCAATTATACTTTTATTATCCTGTAGGCGAATGCATACATTGTACGGAAAATAAAATGATTTAATATTTTTGAACGATTTTTGATTAGTATTAGCGATCTTGGTGTATATTATTATTATTTATCATATTTAAAATGTATTCTTATCATTATCATACACTCATTGTATTCAAGATAATAATATTAACTTATTATTAATATTCACGTTTTCAAAAATTATTTTTAAACGTTAAAACTACGTCTTGTTTATTCATATTATACTCGTACATAAAATAAATTGTATCCTTTGACACGATGACGCACCCATAGGTATACATCGTATAAGGGTTACTACATAATGCTATTATATATCTAATAATATGTTCATGGTATATTAGTCCATTAGTTTTTGTTCTACTCTTATGTGTGCGTTCTCATATTCATACAGTCGGACACTCTTTTCTATAGAATCCAGGTTTTCTTTTGTTGTGTTATTTTGGGGTAATACGTAAGAATCGTACCTACTATTTTTTTTTTTTTTTGATTTCACATTACAATGGAACATAGTAATTAAAAAATAGCAACCATTGTTCCGCAAGAACATAGTTGTTATGCGTCGTATAAAGTAATACGTTGTTTTTCACCGACAGTGGTTAGAATAAGTATAAAAAAAATAGTAGCAGGGAAGAGGTACCTGTGAATCCAGCCTTAGGAGATAATAAAACATACCACCGAAATTTGCAGCCCATTAAACTTTAGTTGACAGATTTAACAAGCTATTCCACCAATCGAAGACTAAAAAATAAAAAAACATTTTCTGTAATATTGTTGTAAAATCATGGGGTTTTTATAACTTTTATTTCTGTTTTAGACTCGAACTTTATAAAATTGTATTAATTTAAGTGCGTAAAATATAATAACAGAAAAATGCAATGTTTACTTTAACTGCAAAGAGTAACAATTATACCACTATTAAAAAAAAAAAAAAAAAAAAATGCTCTCTAATTTCCGAGTCTTCTAATTTACCAGCAAACAATAATTTTCAAAGAAACTCGAGGAAAATTTAATTCAATTGAGATTTACATTGCAATTTATCATTAAAATACAAAGTGTCTACAAAATATATGACTTCATGCATAAAGTTTCATTGAATAAAATTATTTTTTCGGCACAATTTTTCAACGTTTTAATTGGTCAACAGAACATTTTTCAGGGTTTCATCAATTCACCGAAAGTGTATTATAATTTTTATTGTAACTAGGTTTTAAAAGCACAAAATCGAGTCAAACAAAAGGTCATATAGATACTATTCAGGTTTAATACAAATATTGGATTATTTTTATTTAAATGTTAAATGCATATAATTTTATCGTTTAATGGTATGTATGACACACAAAAAAGTGTTTATTTTTTCTTATTTTTAAATTATAATTTTAACTATAATTGTAAGAAAATTTAAAAGAAACATTGTAGTATGTTTTCAAGTTTTAGGATTTTAAAATTTAAAATTTTAAAATTTTTTTACTACGAAAACTTTAAACGTTTATTAAAAAAATGTCTCTGTATTTAAGATATTTTTATTTGCTGTTATAATAACTTAAAAAGAATTTTATGTACAATTGTCAACAGTTACAATAAAATGTATATCGATAAAGTTAAAAGTAAACACTAGTAAGCTAAAATAAAATGAGTAATTTTAAAGGTGAATATTTCAAATCAATCAATAGCTCAGGAGAATCTAAAATGTTTTGTAAATGATATTATAAGTATCTAAAAAATGTTAGAGTTAATATTTGATAAATTTCAAATCCCCATTTTCGTTTTTTATTTTTAAGATTTAGAAAAATAAAAGCAGTTTATAACCATTCTTTTATATACTTTAGTTATTATTATTTTATATGACCATTGTTATTGTCTAACTATTATTGCGTAGTAAACTGATTTTTTTTTTTACTAATAAATAAATTTCGCAAAATTTTCAGTTATAAGGTCCTTGACACCATAAGTTTAATTTAATATTTCTAAAATTCATATTGTGATAGCTAACCTAACATTACGTGAGCTAAATTTAAGTATAGATTTTCAAGCGAATAAAATGTATTTAAATGTATATTTATGGTTATGAAAATATGTGAACGAAATATCTTTACATTTTTACCATAAGTTAAAATGTAAACCTAATATAGATTTTAAAATAGTACGAAATAGTTCTAAAATATAATCTTAGACGTTGGTCATAATTTCTGCATCATGGATTACGAAGTGCAAGTATATATTATACACTGTGGTTACATGTTTAAAAATATACTCAATAGATAATATTCTGACAGTGAAAAAAAAATCAAATCTTTACAGTTATTAAATTTCTTTTCACAACAACAACAAAATTATCACTTCCGATTATTGTCAAAAATAATGGGCCCGTTTCTACGTTTGACTCCACGATGTACCAGTAATTAAACTAGATTCGATTCTACTAGCAGAAACGACATTCAAAGTGTGAGTCTGAAGCGTTTTCCTGTTCCGAAACAACGGGGGAAGCCTGAGACAAAAAAAAAAAAAAGAGCTCAGAAATTAAAAAGTGTATTATAAAAGTCGTGTAGAAATTTATGATATTCCGACGACGGGGTTGAGCTACAACAGCGGACAAGATTATCGTACTTTAGGTACTGTTTTCGTGTGCCGCGGTCACTATATTATAATAACGCAGGCACTTTACGTAGGTACACAATATTATCATGCATAAAAACGATGTATTTTCCGGCGCGGTCGGTGAAATTAATCGGACGGACAACAATAATATCGCCGCGGAGGATAACGAACGGCGTGTCGAGGCCGTCTAATATTTAAATTGACGTAGGAGAGGGAATTCGCGTGATTTTCGACGGGCGACGCGGTAACGATGCGCCACCCGCCGCCGCGGCCTTTGCCGGTCGAAGAGTCGACGGACGCGGTGGCGGCCGACCCGGTGGTGCAGTGGGCGCTCGATTTTCGGGCCGATAATAATATTATTTTTATTATTATTGCCATTGTACGGGCAAAACGATTTACGGAAAGCCTACTCGGGGTTTGTGCGAGTGAATAATTTACACGTTTTCGCCGCGCATCCGTCTCGGCGGTCGTGGGGGGGGATGGTGTGGGGGTGGTTGTGGGTACGGGTCGGTCAGGAGGATGCGTGCGGGCGAGCCGGCGGCGGTGGCGGCTCGCAGGACGGCGTAGCGGGTGCGGAGCGGTGTCGGCGTGAGGGTCGAGCTTCGGTCGCGTACGCGAATTGCGCCATAAAAAGCGGTAGGACGACCGCGTTGAAATATTCACAACGTCGCGGTCGGCGAATGCAACCCCTCACTTGCACCGCTCGCTCACACTGTATTTTCCAGAGTGCTCGTCGTCGCCGAATGGCGTAATTAATTCGATTACGCGTGCCGCGTGTCTTCAGCATATTTCCGTACCGTCTATATAATGATAATATTAATAATAATAATAATAATAATGTTATTGTTCCGACCGCTGCGCACCTTAATGGTTATGCGATTTGATATATTATTATTTACACGGTATATCAATTGGTAGGTAATATAATACATATATAGGAGGGGTTGGCGTTGTAATAATGTAGATGCGTACTACATTTAGTCGCGGTTTAAAAATTATTTTAGTAATAATTATTACTATCGACGTTTGTTGCATTTTCAGAACCTAACCTAACCTAACCAGTTTTCGATCAAATCGATTTTCTTATTTTCTTGTGATTAAAAAACGAATAACCGTAGATACTTGAAATAATCGTCACCAAATGTTGTATTATCATTTTACATACATCATGGTTTGATTTTGAAAAAATATTTGGGTTTCCACCAAATTGGATATTTAAACGTAACATATAACAATTTTAATGATTTAGTATTTTGTTTAGAAATATTATTCTTGGTGACTTGAAAATGTTACGTATATTATGATGTTTAATTCGATTATAAATAATAATTAATTATTAATAATATAATAAATTCAATTTTTTTGAGAAAAATTGTATCATTCTTCTAATAGTAAAATAAATCACTTTAATAGCAATATCGTTAAATATACTTTGAAATATAAGCTAACAAACCGTCTTTGCTTTGAATTGTTTTACGTATGATTTATCATTGAATTTTAATTTAACACATACATAACAAGTGACTTACTCAATGCGAAGTACACTTGACAGTCGATACTTACTGTACAGAGTAGATGTCTACTTTAACCTTTTTTCGCTATGTTTTTCACTGGCGAAAAGACTTGGTGATACTTGAGATACTTTCATATACCATATCATTAAATCTCGTCCACATCTGTGTGATGGGGTTGGTGAATGGTGGTAATGGCGCTATATCCATCGTTTTCAAGCGTTTGCGCAGTGTCACGGTTGGATAGGTGGTCTTAGGTTTCCACTACCATCAAGATATACAATATGTGTGTGTGTTTATGTACACTTATATTATTGAAATCAACCGTGCACTTACTATTGTTTATATTTCTATCTGAACCGTTGTAACAACAGCGATAAGCTCTTGCGCAGGCCGATGTAATCAATCGGATTAACTAGCGAATCGTATCAACTTCGTAGTCTTATTAATGTTTTTCCATAGACTCGAAAACGCTAAATTATCTGTTACGGGGGATTTAGCCTCTTATAATAACAACAAAATATAAGACAGAATAATAACGTTGAATTTAGAAATCAAATAATGTAAGGTAACCTATATTTAAGAAGGATTTTGGTAAGGGGCTCTAAGTCTTTCTATGCTACCACTATGCGTCCAAATTTTACCTATCGTCGTGACCTATAATTGATGCAAACGACTGACGTCTGAGAACGTCATACTATGTATAAATTATTATGTTGTATGTTCGCGCATTTATACGATGAAGTCTGCGAGAAAGGCGTGTTGTTATTGTATAATATCCAATAATAATGTGATGTATTATCATTGTTGTTACTATTATTGTATAATTATTATGATACGTGAATTTGTTTTTTGTTTACAATAATGGAATTATGCGGGTATATGATATCTATCTAGTGTTTTAAAGATGCATATCTGGACATAGCTGCGTTCAGTAGTGCAATCAGGGGGGAGGGGTTAAGTGGTTGTAATCCCTCGTGAAATTTCTCCGAGGTCTAGTATAATAACCTATGTACTTTTCTTATGTATATTGTATATATATTGTAATAATGTAATCCCTCCCAAAATTTTTTTCTTGTTGTTGCACCACTGGCTGCGTTGTATATAATATTAACTGATTTTAGAATACGAACACTTATATACATATATATATATATACAGTGGCGGCTCGTAGTAGTTTAGCACAGGAGTGCGATGAAAAAATTTAAGAACTATAATACACATCCCACAAAAAATTAAAATGATAAAATAATAAAACAAAATTAAACACGTCGCACGTCTTTGCCGTCCGATTTGAGCGACAAAATTCACCGCTCATCATAAGCTTCTATAGCCGCCGCGCCGTCGTGATGATATTATTATTACTCGTATATTAATATTATACCTATAGTTTATACGAGAAACCGATATTTTTATGTGCGATTCATAATATCGCACAAGCTGCAGCGTTGCATAGGCCTATATAGCTAATAACTATCCATCATGTGCCAGTATAATAACACCGCGAGTTCGTAACGATATTCTAATAAACTATGAAAATAATTTTAATAATAATTAAAAATATATTTAATTAATTGTTAATTTGTTAATATACAATATTATACTATATACTAAAATATGTACCTATTTAATTTGTAAATATATTTGTACTATAAATTGTTAACTTCTGTAGGGAGTGCGACCGCACCATCGCACATACGCACGAGCCGCAATTGTATATATATATATATAATATATATTGTATGCACGTAAGTATATTACGTAATATAGTATATTAAGTAATTACATATTATAATTTATATGTTTAGTAAAAATACAAATATTCCGGTAACATATTTTAGTAAACTATAAATATACAATTTAATTTGACTAAAATTCGAATGGTTATTATGTTTTAGGATTTTAGAAACAAGAAATGGTATTTACATTTGAGGAATAAGGTTAAGCTATCTACTAGCGTATAAAACCTATAAAGGAAATAAATACGTGAAAAAAGCAGTGTCTAAATCAAGTGCGATGAAAGTGAGATTAGTATTTTATATATTTTGTTCTAATATTATTTTATAAACACGTGTAAATATATTTTGTTATATATTATATATAATTATCGCTCCGATCAGAATCTAATATAGGTATACCTAATATTATTATTTAAATGAAATCCATATCGGAAAACTGGTTTACCATATGGCGTTTCAAAGTTAATTAAAGTAAATCTATACACACTACCTTCACCCTCAGACAGGCTCCGTGTCCAAATGTTTCTCTATATGGTACACCCATTCCTACCTCTCCTACTGTGAAATACCTTGGTCTAACACTTGATCAAAGACTTACTTGGGCCCACCATATAAGAACCAAAAGACTAGCTCTAAATAATCGCCTACGCATGTTAAAAACGGTATTATGCAATAATAAATATACCTCCACGTCCACCAAACTTCTTATATATAAAAGTCGACTCAAACCAATGTGTACGTACGGTCTGCAGTTATGGGGTAGTGCAAAAAAAACAAACTTTAACAAAATTCAAGCATTCCAAAACATTATTCTAAGGAAACTAACAAATGTTCCTCCCTACGTCTCAAATTTTTCCCTTCATTCAGACCTAAAACTAAAAACAATAGCAGAGGAATCCAAATGTTTCTATAAAAGATTCTACAACCACCTAAGCACTCATTCAAATCCACTTATCAAAAAATTGGCCTCCGCTACTATACTAGGTAATCCCCCAAGACGCCTAAAGCGCAAGTAGTGTCGTGATTTGTTATAGTTATATATATAAAAAAAAAAAAAATTAAGTAATTAATTAATAATCCTCAGAAAGTGTCATCAATGGGTGGCTCCTTTCATCAAATTATTTTCCTGTGTATATTACTCTTAGCATATATTCTTATTGTATTAATGATACAGATTGTATATTACTTGAAAAAAAAAAAAAATGAAAAAAAATGAAAACCATATTAAATATAAAATTATAGTATTGTTTAATATTATATTATATTTAATTAAATAATATGTACAACTTAATTTTTTAATTTTTGTTTGTGTTTAAAATTTGTTATAAGACTTAATTTAAATTAAAAACTTTATTTCGAAAATGATTAGAAAAATAATATTAAATAAAAATAGAAAAGTAACATCAATATCTGTAAAAGATTAAATTAAAAATAAATACACAATTATAAAACAAAGGCAAGTCACTTTGCTATGTAGTATTAATACATCGTCATTACGCAGGCCACTGTAATTAATGCAGTTAATATGAATTGAGTTATAAATTAATGTATACTAAAAACGATTCTGAATAAAAGCGGTGTGTTAGCTTTTTCTTTGAAGAATATTTTACAATATATTTATAATAGGTACTATTAGAAATTTAGTTATCTATTATTAATGGGGCAGGTTGAATTAATTTAACTTATATTCACTTAGAAGTCAGTATGGACTTATTGTACTATAAAACAATGTGTTGTGCAAATAGGTCTAAATTAAAAAATTTCAAATGTCTTTAAACATCACGAAAATAAGTGTCAAAATACAAATAATAATAATATAATGTTTTTAAAATGTTTATATACTAAGTTTATACGTTTAATAATATTTAAGTTTTTTCAGTATTCGTATTTTCACCTTAACATATTATATCATATATGCATAATATTCCTCTATATATTAAGCTTTTTTAACTATTTGAATAATCTGTAAATTAATAAATTAATTTTTATACAATTTAATAAATATGTATAATCCTAAGGGGCTATTTTGGTTTTTTTAAGTAACGTAAAAAAAACCAATTATTTTGTTTCATTC
Source organism: Schizaphis graminum (assembly GCA_020882235.1). NCBI lineage: Eukaryota > Metazoa > Arthropoda > Insecta > Hemiptera > Aphididae > Schizaphis > Schizaphis graminum. The sequence goes on along the minus strand of CM037034.1, from coordinate 22,865,376 downwards.
AAAGTTTAGGCAATTACAAAAACTGAAAATTATTTAAAATTATATTAAATGTGGGATTTTTACTACAATATAATAATAATATTCTTAAAACTTGCAATTCGAAAATACTTGTAATAAAAATTTTAATAACAAAGACAAAAATTGTGAAATGGCCTGAATAAGAATTTATATTTTTGTGATGTATAAATTACAGCCGTATTAGAAAAAAAAAAAATTCGTATGGTCATAATATTTTATGATCGTTAGAAATAGAAATGCATGGTATTTCATTTAAAGTAAATGTTAAAAATGCATTCTTTCCACACCACTTTTATGAATTGTTTATATGCTAACTATAATAATAAATAATAATAATATACAGAAAGTTTTAATAAAATTTAACTATTTAAGACTAGAAAATGATTTATTATAAATAATTTTTAAACATTCAATGGTGGAAAAAAAATAATGATACAAATTATAGTTTAATGATGTCGATTGTATAGTGTTATTATTATTAATAATAATATAATAACACATTTTAATTAATTTTGTTAGATAATAACAGTTTACTGTATTACTTTAACATAATTTGAAAGGATTAATTCATAAAACGTGTGAAAAAAATATGTACCAACCTTTTCTCATAGTTTTGGGCCAACTTAACATGTAAATTAAGGCTTATAATAATAAGATAGGGTCAGTTTAATATTTATCTTCCTCTATTTTTCAAACACCGAGCTCGTTAGTTATTTTTGAGTAACTTAAATATTTTTGGCATATTAAGGAATCATTGTGTTGTGATGATACTTTAATTATGAAAATATGCTTATTGAACAGTGGACGCTTTTATGGGACTCAGTAAGTTATAACACCTATTATATAGTTATTTTATATTTAAATGTTATATTAATAAAAGTATTTATCATTCTTTATTTTCTGTAATAAATTGATTTTAAAAGAGAATTTTTACATAATTTTATTTTATTTTTTTTTTAATTCTGTAAATATGATTCTTATACAATGCTATTATATTAATGTTTTATCAATTAAAATCATATCAAAATGCAATTAATTTATTGTTCAATAATGCTTATATTTCCTCTCTATCTAATCTATGAATACAATATAGAAAAATGTATGAACAGACAATGCAATAGTTGTCCTTAAATAAAAGTATTATTTACGGTTAAAGTGATGTATTTAATTCACCAAGTACCTAAGGTTGGTCAATAGTCGTGAATAGTAGAAAGGAAAATTTGGTACATTTTAGAAGGGGATTATTTGAAGTAGGGTGAATTGTCTTATGGAGTACCATTTTGAAAAGCCTATTAGAGGTTTTAGGAATTAATTTTCTATCTAACGAAAAAATAATTATTTAGTAGGATTAGAGAAATTAGATCTAGGCCATGGAAGTTTAAAGCGTAATATTTATGATAAACATAATTTACTTTAAAATGATCATCATCCTTATCCTAATAGTAATAAGAATAGCTGAAAAATATTTATGTTTTAAGTTCAAAGTTCTTTTTAGGTCTATGAAATCCTATACTAAGTTAATAATTTTAATACATTTTTTTCTTGAAAAGCTTAATAGTTTTAACATATTATCATAAATCTCTAAAATATTAGATTTTGGAAATTTTATTAAATTAAGTCAAGTACATGATTAATATTTTTTTTGTGACGTCATAATATATTACTATATTATTCCAATCCACGCATTATAAATTTTATACGGGAAAACTGATGCATAACATTGTTGTAGCTAAATTGCCTATTTAGATCGCCGTGTTAGCATAAATGTATTCGAAAACTGGAACTGTTTTGATTTAAAACAATTGTTCTCAGGGTTAGATAATACCGATTTAACCATTACTATTAGAATTGTTTACAATTTTTTAATCAGAAATTGAATTCATTAAGTCATTTGTCAGAAGTTAGGTATCATTTATATTTTATTCATATTATCTCTAAAAAAATATAATTATATAGATTAATTTTTTTTTTGAAGTTTATTTTGTAATTTTTTAATTCTAAGCACTGTAAGATTTTTAGAAATATATTAAAGAGTCAGATTTATGTTGTATTATAATTATTATAGTTACGGTTTTGACACGGGTATACAGTGCACATAATATAAATGATATTTTTATTAATGATTCACTTTACCAAATTATTTGATCTATTGTATGATATATTTTATAATTTATTTATTCTAAATAGAATTAGAAATAGGAATTTCAATTAAAATTTAAACAGAAAAAGATTATAGAAATGTGTATAAAATATACCTGTTTAAGTTTCGGTTTCTGAATATAAATTATAAAACAACCTGGTCCGTTTTTACTTCACATATTTTCAAAAAGTTTCGGTCCAATGCGGCAATGCTCGAAATTCGTGATTAAATGATTGATAGTTCTACTTTCAACTACACATATTACATTCTATAAATTAAATGAGATTTTAAACGGCGATAGATGTATTTTTTTTAAAAATTGAATGGACAAGTTATATCAGGGGATAAAACTTTACCTGGTGTGTGATAACTATTAAATATGTTTTTATTATTCAAACATTGTTCAAAATTGTTACTTATTGTACTTTTCTTTTGTCTGTTCTTCGTCGCAACTATTTATTTTGGTTTAAATTCATGAAATTTAAAATGTTCGTTGTTGTATTTGTTTAAATTTCATATCATACCACTCAGACTTTTAAATCACAATATTAATGATTTATATATTTAACTATTGTTGGATGTTTCATAGCATAATACTATTTAAATTAAGATATCAGTCTTTGTTATAGTGAAAAAGTTTTGGATTATAATAGTGTGGAATGATGGACATTAGATTTATTATCATATATTTTATATTTGTTTGTAATTTTTGTTTCCTGAAACACGATTATATTTTTTAAAGGAGTTGAATAATTACATTTTTTAGTTTATTTGATATATAAAATAATATACTATTAAATATTATTTCTTAGATGTTTTAAAATAATGTATGAAGCTGAAATTTTAAGTTATATACAAAAAAAAGATAAAAACGTACCCATATCAAGTTGAAATGAAAAAAGCTGAATTATTACTTTTTTTTAGTAGACAGAATAAATCTTTATTTCCTTTTTTAATAACTTTTTTAATGACTATATTTGATTATATTGTTGATCGCTTTGTTAGTTACTTTACTAGGTAATTATGAAAAAAAAATATGTGTAATAATTATACAGAAATATTTACGTGAATATCTATAAATAAATAAGAAAAAAGTTGTTAAAGCGTTTTTTGCTCAATTATAACGTAACCTTATCTGATATTTCGTACTAGATACAATTCATTTATAAAGTAGATATATAAAAATCAACCTAATAGTACATAAATAGATGCACACTTATAGCACACACAATAGATGTTTTATTTTTTTTTTTACAAAATGTGTCATGTGTATATTATGATACACAATATTATTATAATATATTGTATTAATATTAAAAATATTTATTGTATAAAAATTATTAGTAATATTCTTTAAACATTATATTTCCCAAAGGGGTAAGATTCGCTTATTTAGCATACTTATTTTACTGATCCTCTAAAAACATACGATAAATCGAATTATGATGACAGCAGGAAAATAGTTGTGTTTAAAACATAAATTGTTGCTTATGACTGAAATACGGGTCAAAAGTTCAACGAATGTGTTTATTTTTCTTATTTAGGTATATGTCAGTCAAATTTATCTAAACATGAACATGATAATAAGCACACTCATGCATTTTAACGGTATACATAAAACTTCCGGAAAGTAATATGTATGAAAAATGTCCTATAACTTTGTTATCCAATTTTCAGTATCATTAAACTGTACTTCAGCCAGCATACTATTTTGGATAAGTATAATCAAACATTTGAGTACATTCCTTTCAGTTTCAGGTTTATTTTTCCTACAACTTAATAAATTGTATCAAATGAGTAGACAATGTATATGAAATATTATGTGTCCTCGTATTTAAAAATTTACTGTGTAACCCCGAGGTTTAATAGTATTTTAATTTATTAATTTCTGTTGAGATATCTATTAGTTTTTAATTCCTTAGATATCATACAATATATTTTATACTTATCTTAAATATGAAATTTATCCTAAAAGTACATTTTTACTTATAAAAATATAGTTATATTCGTTTTATATAAGTCAGTTGTTATTTTATACACATTTTTAACTTTTTAAATTTCATTATTTATTATAAAAACTAATAATTTATACGTATGCATTTATTTTAATATACTAAATAATCTATCTATTTAAATGTTTAAATTTAGAAGAATATATTTTTTTAATCAATAGATTGATATAGTTATAATAATTTGTTTTAATTCATTAGTTTTTGTCGGAAATTGGTTTTAAAAGACAATATTCCACAGCTTTAACCAGTATTTATATTTATTCTTATAAGTCTAGACTAAAAATATCAATGTATTTAAATTGTCCGGCTAAGTGAGTGTGGCATTGAATATTTTTTGTTCATACTTAAAACTTTTTTTTTTTTTACTGTAATTAACCAAATTGATTTATACCGTTATTACGTTTTATTATTGTCTTTGCCAGCTGATAAAATATAAACTTGCTTCAATAAATTCATTTGGGACTTAAGCGCTGTGGTAGATAAAGAAGTTTTATTTCTATCTCTTAAAATATTAATAATGATATGTTTTAATTTCGTTTAAATGAATAACGTTTTACACGTAAATTTCGGTACATTTTGTCAATGTTATTAGGATAGTTTTATATCAAAATTATAAATCACTTGCACAGTCTACATTTTCGTATGAAAATTAATTTAATTGTTGATTGTGTTATTTTTTAAAACAATAATTACACTATATGAATTATAGTTTTCCGTACTGATATTTTATTGTATCTGTTAAAAATTTTAATTTAATTTTACAAATAAAACATCACATTTTTTACATTACCTATTTACAAAAAAAAGTTAATTAAAATTGTTATCTGTCATAAAATCATACACGGGATGTATTAGTAATTTGATATGTTTGTGTAACAAACATTACATTTTATTTGGAGGGGGTGTCATCTGGGAATTGTAAAACAAATCCAGTGATGTAAAATGGTTATAGCTAGCAATAAAATACAATGAGTTTACTTAAATGATATTTACACTTGATATTTTTGTGCTTGATTACGGAAAAGAAGATATAAAAATACATTCAAAGGTTATCTCGTTAGTACGAACACTAAGACAAATTCGATTTAATATCGGAAACGAAAAACGATAGGTGATAAATGTATAGTATAGTTTATACTGCAGGGTTAGTATATATTTATTACCATATAGTATATTTATGATACATTTTTATCAGGCACTTACAATATTAATATGATATATACTTAATAAACATTTTAAATTATATTAAATACATATTTTTATGTAGGCACATTTTAAATACATATAAATAAAATTAACAATAATTTATTTGAAAATATTACATATTTCAAAAACAATCTAATATTGAATTGACGCAGCTTGTTCATAATATTTTCCACGAGTGAGAAAATCTTCGTTTAATTTAAACCAATAAGGGCTATTATTTTTCATATGAAATTATTTGAAGTTAAAAATATATGAATGATTATCAAGAAGTTAATGAGCTATTAAAAAAGATTTAACCACCAGTAGGAAACTAAACTTTAATGTATTAAAAATGAAAGTTTTATTGGATTGTAATTGTAATATTATATATTATAGTTTTGATTGTAATAAAACTAAAATTATTTAAAGTATTATTGGAATAATAAAAAAATTTATATTTGTTAGCCAGTGACTTTTATCATTTGATCACCATTATAAATAATTCGTTTCCATTCAAATTAACGTAAAAAAATCTTAAATATATAAATATACTGTAAATAAAATTTACGAAACGCTAGCAGTATGGAATTAGTATGAAGATGAATGCCGAAGAATTTCGATTTTTTCCACCTGACTTAAATGTTAAAAGTGTAGTACCTATTGTCATCATTAATAAAAATCATTACGTCCGATTCAAGAAGTCCGTGCTGATTTGTACACCACGGTACACAAGAACATAACGACTCAACCATGAAATATGTCTTCCTGGTAGAAATATCCGTTAGTGGGAAAAAAAATTTATAGATTTTTAAATATCTCACGGTTCATTACGTGTTTCGACTACTATTGCGATTTATTTTATCTGCACCTATACGGTTTTACTTCAAACTAACAACGCATAGATATATTTATATAATGTCAATGCGTATTTTGACGTGGATTCTAATTCAATTTTGAATATAATATCTATTTGATTCTGTATTTAAAATATAATTTTTATACTTAAAAAAAAAAAAAAAATTGTTGGTGTTAATATTTTGACAACTATAACCTATAATATTTTATTACAACTAAATACATCTGTAAAGTATCCAGAAATTCACCAAAAATAATATTTAAGTATATTAATCTCAATCTACAATCGTATGTTTTTGTGTGGAAGAGCTGACAATCATGTTAGAAGTGTTAGATTTATCAGATATAAATCGGAGAAATATGTTTTACTGAGGTCCTTAATAAATGTGAGTCAAATTACAAAACTTTTGTTAATCATATAGATAAAAAAACTGGGTAACACGATTTCGTTTAGTACACAATAGCATTTTTGTTCTCACAAAGTTTGTTAAGTATAGTATCTTACAACGAACTATAAAGGATAACATTAAAAAACAACACACACAAGTTATAATATTATAAATATATACATAAACAGTATTTTTAAAAATAACTTATTAAAATTTAGTGTTATTTTTTTTGTATTACGTACTACAACCCAAACAGTGATCGGTAGCCCTGAAGTAAAACGTTCAAAGTGGCTAATATCGTGAAAACAATAAAATCCACGAATGCGGGAATTTTAAATCGTTACTTATAAATTGTTTTCAAGAATTTCACAGAGTATACCTATTGGATTATTATAATAATATGATACCTACAGTAATAACATTATTGATTGTGGTCGTTTGCCTAAACGTAGACGTACATGACTAAACATACGATCATGGTATAAACCACTCGTGAATTTAGGAGCTGCGTTTATGATCATTATTCGTTTTTATTTACGAACGTGCTCATTTCATTGCGAAATGCTTGATACTATTATTATATATATATAATATTTAAATGCGAAAATTTACACAGATAGAATTGTTGAATCGCGATGGGAGTTTTCTTCAAATCTCGTTTGCGCGATACAGAATCATCCTGTGGCATCTGCCCGGGCGCTTTTAGCTTTTCCGAGTAAAGTACCTCGTGGTTTCCATCACCCACGTTGGTTGCATAATATTATAACGACGACATTTCTGATGCGATACAATATGAGTTTCCTGAGAATTTTCTAATGACAGTGTGATAATTTAATAACTGGTATTTATATTGCATTTAAATGCTATTGCATATTATTGTATATAATTTTAACGGTAGGTCAAAAAAACAGCTAGTTCATGTCAAAATGTATTCCTTAACATTTCGATTCTTTAATATGTAAAATTGTACTCAGCATAATGTCATATGGTATTTTGGGTTTTCGGAGCAAAATATGATTTTGAATCTTATTTTTTTTTAATGTATATTTGATATTTTTTTTTTACATCATTACTAAAAACTGGAAAAATAACTAGCTAAATGACATCATAGTTTGTTTGATTTTTAGTAAAAAAAAAAATGAAAATTTTCCGCTATCTTTGAAGAAATGACATTTTTAATAATCTATTTTTATTTTTTATTGATATACATTTATCGGTTTTGTTTAAATGTTGAAGTGGATATTGTATTTAATATAGAGGAAAGCCATTGGGTGGGTTTAGGACTATATTATTATGATATAGCCAGCACCGCCGGCAGCGAGCCGGTGGTCCGTCGTTGATAAACCGTCGCCTGTCCGATTTCCGTTTTTCACCCGTTTATAAGGCACGCCGCGTAGTCATATAACAATAATAATAATATGTGGTATATTACACAACCGAACTTTGTTTTTTTTTTTTTTTTTTTTTTTTTTTGTAGCCTTACTCATTTTTTTCTCCACTACATTTCCAGCAGTAGCACATGTGTTCTAAACGCTGGCCCGGGTTATAGAGGGGTAACTACTATAATTCTAGTGTGTGTGTGTGTGTGTGTGTGTGTGTGTGTGTGTGTGTGTGTGTATGTGTGTGTGAGTGTAGTTTGCAGTCACGTCACTACGATAAAACCTTCCACACGCGTGTGAACGAGCTGTGTGTGTGCCCGCGTACAAAAATAAAAGTATGATTCGGGTCACGGTAGAAGTGGCCAAGTGGCCGAGTGATATTTTGAATTCGAAACGAGATTTTTTATTTATATCTACGACGTAGGTGTATATATATGGATATGTTTTGGCAAATATTTACAAAACTGTAGGAAAACGTTCGAACGTCGAAACGTTTATAGGTAGGTACGTGTCGAACATTACGTCGAACCTACCTACCGCCGTAATATAAATGCCGTTGTTAAGTTTATTTTTTTCACCTCTCCGTGGACGTTGTCGGAGATTCGTGTAACAACACGCGTCGTATTATCAGTACCGCAGCAGCCAATTAGAACTTGATTTGACGAGTTGTCTTTACTGTAATAACCGCCGAATCCGATTATAACTATGTACCTATACTACCCACTACGATTTCAAGTGATTTTCTCGAAACGCGTTATAGAAATACTGCGCCTATAACCTAATGGTTAATATAATGATATAATATGGATCTGATATTTCAACGAACCGAAGAAAATAAAATATTCTATCTATTTAATAAATTGTTAATTGGATAGTTTAAAAGAAATTAAAAAATACTAGTACAATATTTTTGTAAATGTTTTTAGAACATAAATGTGAGAATAAATGTATATATGTTACCGGAAATGTTGACAATTTAGGAAATGACGACAATTCCTAGTAAATGTTGACAATTCCTAAAAACGGAAGGCAATGTTATCATCGCCTAGGAATTGTCATCATTTCCGTAGTTTATTAGGCAATGTTATCACTAGGCCCCGGAATTTGATGATCTAAAAATATATATATAAAAAAAATGCATAAAATGACATTTATTTATTTATTTTTTAAATGATATTAAAAATGTATATTTTATTGTAGAAATTTATAAATATTGTTTTTTTTTTATATTAGATTAGGTTAGGTTTTTATAGTTAAAAATTTACGTTAAAAATTAATAGAAATGACAACAAAGACTTTTGCACTCTGTATAGTAGACACTATCGAACTAATAATGCTGTCGAACTCAAATTAAATGAGAAACGAAGACACACGGGTATATAAAATAAGTTTATAAAATTATTTTATATATCTGTGCGGAGACATGAAATTATATCAAACACGGGTTTATGTTTAAAGCTTAAATTACATAAATTAAAATGTTATAAAAATACTTGTTTATTTATTGATTATTTATTAAGGTGATAATAGATTAATTAATAATTATGTTTGATAAAAGTAATATTTAAATAAGTCAGATTAAATTTAAAAAATGTGGTATCTTTGCCTACTATCGTTAGGAAATTATGACATATACTAGGCGATGATATAATTTCCTTCCGATTTTAGGAATTGTCAACATTTACTAGGAATTGTCATCATTTCCTAAATGTCAACATTTCCGGTAACATATATATATTTTTAAATTTTCCGATTTATTTTTTATTTATTTTTCTGTGATTTTTCTAGTTTGATAAAGTTTTATAATTTACAAAAATTCATAACTTATTGGTCTTAAGGTTTTTGTTTATTATTATTACTAATGGAAAATTAATATGAAAATTTAGTTAAATATTTGTATTTGTAATTAAAAAAAATATATGTTATAGATTATTATAGGGTTAATTTTTTTTTTCTGTGGTAATAGAAAGATTGAAATCATTGTATCTAACTATTGATAATACATTATATATATATTATATACATATTTGTTTAAAACCACTTTTTCGTTTTTCAAAATAATGGTTTTTATAATGTGAAAAGCTATATAATATTGTTATGTAGATTATACATGGTTAGTAATAATATTATTATATACGCGTCAAATACATGTTTAATCTATAGGAAATTTCAAATTATAATGCAATAATGAAAACACATTTTCCTTTAGAAGAATATTATATTTGCGGTCATACTAGGGGTTTCAATTAAAATCCTTTTGAAAGTGTTCAAACAAGTTTATTATCAAAATGGTTTGATAAGAATATTGTTCCTTGTTGTTTTAGTCGCTGTGTGATGCAGTAATATTATAACGTTGTCGAAATGCACTTGTTGTTTATTTGGTAATACAGTGAAATTTTCATGTAACGAAGTCGAAAGAGCAATAAAAAAAAATCCGTAATATGAAGAAATTTGTTAAATATAATTACGTATTCATTAACAATGGTCATAGTTCTTAAAAATATTTTGTTAAACAGAATATTTCGTAAAATGGAAATTTGTTATATGGAATTTCACTGTATTTTATTTTATACAGCACCCTATTAAGGGTAGAGAACGTCATTGTTGGTTACTATTATATATTGTAGGTATATTGCGTTTATATTTTAGATTTCGGCTTTGGCCACTACAGTGTATATATTGTATTGTAAAATAAACTTAAGTGGAACTAATACTATTGTAGTTACTGTCTCAGTTATGATACAACTTGAAAAAAAAAATTTAATGTATTTATTAAAAACCCTAAATGTATATCGAATATTAAATTACAGTTATTTTTGATGTGGAATTTGATTTAAACTTGACAAACATGAAATAAATCTGTCTTAATTTTATTGCACTTTCATTGGCTGATTTTTTTTTTAATGTCTCGTACATGTATTAAGTTTTACGTGTACTAGTTATTTGAAAATTATTTGAAACATTAGTTTTTATAACATTCTTTAATAGAATTAGTCTTGTTATTTATTTAATTAAATAATAATAAAAAATTGTGTGTGTGTGTGTGTATTTGAAAAATAAAGGTACTTTTAAGAATGTTTGTCAGAATTTCGAGAAAAAATATATGAAATAATATATAATAATAAAATAATAATAATAATATGATATTATAAAAGAGCTAGAATTGTAGGTATTTCTTTTTTGATTTAAAAAAAAATCAAGTTTCAGAGTTATTTTTATTATGTACTTGGTTTACGTAAAGTATTATATTGTGGTCCTAAAACCATTGGAGTAGTTATCCTTATTGATCGTAGAAAATAAAAACGAAAATATTTGTTTGAATCCACCGTGTTTGTTAAACGACAAAGGAGTCAGTGTTTTTACTTGATAACGTAGATTTGTTTTATTTTGTTTTATTATAATCCCGTATTATACGTAAAATTGTCATGGTGGCTTTGGTTTGTGTTTACACTTGGAAATACATCGATTGTTCGAGTCTCGACAATATCAAATGCCGGAATATTTATTATTTAACTTCAAAAACCACGAACAATGCACATAATAATAATCATATAAAATAAAATATATGTAGGTATATAAGACTATATAGTTTGACAATTTTTAGGAGTATGCTGGAAAAATATTGCATTTTCTCCGTTTATAACTCAAGAAATTTAATTAATTCCGTTTATCAAAACTGCCGGTTTAAAAGTAATCATCTCGTAAAACATTGAAAACTCTTGGCGGTGGGACAACAATAAATTAAAGATAACATTAATCTCTTTTTGGCTGCTTTGTTCACTATACGTTGATGTTTTTTATTCATAATTTTTATCTAAAAAAAAAAAAAAAATTAAGGTACATAATGGATTAAAATATTGTTATTAAGCTTGGCTTACGGCATCATTCTTCAGTGACGAATTTTCTCCTAAGAAAAGCTCGTTAAACGAATAGTTTAATACATGGATAGGTATTAATTTTAGTAAGAATAAAAAATATTTAATTTGTATTTTCTTTTTAATAGCCGGGTCATAAAAGTTGTAATAGTATATTTTGAATTATTAAAATAAGTTAAAATATTAATCCATTTCATTGGCTCAAGAAATTGTTAAAAAATAATGTTAAGCTTATAGCGTTCTATTTTATTGAGTTTTATTTAAAATGCGTACGTACATTATTTAACAACTGGCGATTGTTTTTATATTTAGACACGCTATTATAAAATATTTTTTTGTTTTAGAATTCTGAAAAAGTCAATTATTCATATTGATTTTAATTTGACATTCAGTGCACAGTGTGTGGTAAAAATAATTGTATTTTTGAAAATACTGAGTAAATTAAAATTTTTAAAATAATAAGATATCTGTAAAATAATGCGAAGTAAACAAATATTTATTTAATGTATATAGATACCAGATACACGTATAATATAACATGTTATAATACAAAATTGTGTTAAATTGTTTTTCCAGTCAAAATAATATAATATTATTATTGGTTTGGTAAAAAAATAAGCAAATAAAAATATCAGTTGTAACTCGAGTTTTTTTTTTATACTTATCGCTGGTAAATATTATTACCTAGAATTTTATTTTAACCGATTCTATGCATTATTCACACGATTACCATACCTTTGAATAATATTGATTCAATCGGTTTCATTTCATTTAAATTTACTGTTGACTACAAAAATCGTTTTTCTGCAATATATAACTGTGTATATGGCTTAAAAAACGGAAAGTGGACATTTGAACGGAAAAACGTCACGCTGTAGACTCAAGTATATGTATGTTTAATTCACCGGTTAATTCCCTAAACGGGGACGAGTTTTTTCTCTCTCATTTAAAATGCCTCCAGCTCTCACTGTTCCAATGTTTATTGTTGGCACACACCATTTAGAGGCTAACTTAACGGAACTTACTTACCCTATATAACATCTGAAAACTACTATCGTAATTTTAACTAAACTTGTTTTGTTGTACTGAGAAGTCTTTGAATAAATGACTGAGGTCCAATTAAAATGTGGTCTATTGAGTTATAATAAAGCTAAAAATTTGACTTTTAAAAACGAAAAAAAAATACATAATAATGTACGTAGTATTATTTGTCTAAGTCTTAATTAAAAACAACAATAGTATACATAATAAATATACGCATTTATTAATTAAATTTATCAATTACAAAACATTTGAATATGAAACGGTCATGGATGTAACGAGAGTTAATCACTATTTAATAAATTATTTAGTATTTAATATTAATTGAGAATGAAGAACATAATTAATTGTAAATTATGACCTATTTGGTATCATGCCTAAAAGTATATTAGGATTTTGGGTAGATACTTTTTATAAATGTTAAGAGCTTATTCACTAAACTTTAGCATTTTTATCTCTACGGTATTGGAAAGTCAAAAGCTTTTAGTACATTAATGAAATTAATGATTATTATAATAGGATATACAATTCTAATTAAAATGTTTCGTGTATCAATTATTTTTAAATAGTGTGGCTTAACATATTAAATTACGCAGATCATTTTATTTATCGCTTAAGATTATATTATAAATGTACTAATTTTTTTTCACAGATAATTTCACACTTTTTTATTCCTAATTTATTAGCATTTTTAATCTTAAGCAAAAAAATCTTTTTTCATTAGGCTTCATTTCGCGTTTGAATATTCAAGCCATGAAGAACATACATTTCCAAAGATTATTAACTTAGTACACTCGTTAAGGTTGTGGAAAGCGGATGGCCTTGTCTGAAGATACACTACCGTGTATAATAAACACGTGTATCTACGGTAATTACCTCACATCTAAGTTATAATATTCATTATATTATTCCCTTTGGTATATCTACGTCATAAAACATATTATAAGAAACTCGAGTATTGTATAGAAACAATGGGCTTTATGTTTTATACAATTAGACAATAGTGTTAATTTAAAAAAATTTTTTATGCATTACGTTGTGTTTTAATGATTTGAATAAAAATTACGATAAGAACAAATTTTTCCGAAAAAATACTGTGATTATAAATACGATGTTAAATTTTACATATTATGTACTTACATTTATAAGTACAGTATTATAATCTGTAATAGTAGTATTACATAACATTATAGTATTATATAACAAACAATGGACTTGTTTTAAAATTAGGTAAAAATTTTAAAGGTAAAAGGTAATATATAACTCTATACGAATCCTATGTATGTAAAAATAATAAATTATTTTACGCATAATCTATGTGAAATAGAAAAAAAAATAATAATAGTACCTATTTTAACGTAATTGTTGACAAAAGATTTATTTTAACCAATGTATTTTTCTATGTTCTGATTAGTATAATATTAAATATAGTAAATTTTCAAAACCAAAACGATAATTTTACGTGGCAAAGTCTCGCAGTAAACATTTGTATTTGATTTAATATCATAATAAATCAAATGTTAGCTTCTACAATTTTCAGTACTTTAGATTGTCTAATTGGAAAATATATAAGTTATTTATATGTTCTATGTGATATACATATTAATTAGTTACGACTAGTTATGAAAAATAATTGTTGTATGTAAATTCTGACATTTAATTAGTTAGGAAATATTTATATGTATAATACGTTAACATATGACGCAAAAGAAAAAGCGTTGTACACAAAAATATGCCAAGCATCATGTCTTATAACTTAGCTTATTACTGTATAAAAGGATTCATGTGTAGCTTTTTTCATATTCTCAAAATATATACTCGTATAATATTTGTATGTTTCACTATATTAAATGTAAAAGTTTCTAATCTTCATTATAATTTAGGACGTGTTTAATACAGTCCAGGCATACAGTTTTCTTTTATAATAATTAATAGTAAAATGTATTTTTACGACTGATTGCCTTATTTTATAGTAAAGTTTAGATAACGTAATGTATAATATAAATATGCTGTTATATGATAAAAGTCAATATATTTCCAAAAAAAAAAAAAAAAAGAATGTGACTTATAGAAAAATATAAAAGCATATAATTTTTAAAAATTACGTGATACAAATGCTTTTAAATGAACTTTGTAATCGAAAATAATCTGTTTTTCGTGTAATGCTGTCATAATAATTAATATAACTACGATACGTTTTTGTTTTTTAATTTAAATTATGTGTTAATATTTATATTATTCTACTTAAGTTATAGAGATAGAGTTAATGCATAGTGTATAAAATGTTTTAATAGTTATTTTTATTAAAAGATATCAAAATAGTATGAACACTTTTCGTATTTCATATAGTAAATTTCAAGTCGTACAAAATTCTGTTTAGGATTCCTAATTTATAATATTATATTTTACTATATGCACCTATGTTATTATTTTATATTGGTTGAATTCTGACTACTATTATTATAGTGATTATAGTAATTAGTTAAGTATTATTGAACTTTTAATTACCTAGTTAGTAATATTTATGACTTATATTATAACTCTGATTATTTTTATATTTTAAAGAATCATTTATAAAATTTATTTTAATCCCATAGCTATTGATATTTTATCAATAATCGTTGTTAAAATACTTTGATCGAAACTATTTTTTTTTTTATAGTTTTGTAATTTTCTTGTTTTTTTTATTTCTTAAAAGTTAAGGGTATAATTTGGTACAATTTTATAGTTTAGGTATTCAATATTCATTGTTATGCAGATGTGATTTGGAATTAAATCTGATAAAATCTGTTTTCTGTTTAAAATTCTCGAACGTGAATAATACAATTACATCCTGTACAATACGAACAATAATCACGATAATAATAATAATAGTATTAATAATTTAAACTATACCGTCTAGTAACGTAACATTTTATTATTATATAAGTCCGTTTTTTCCCGTCGAGTTTCGTTTTCCTACGATAAAATGGGTGTTAAAAATGTATTTTATTTTGTTTGGCTCGAGTAGTATTATTCGAGAATATTCAGTTGTCTTCCTTGGCGTTGTTGGTGTTGCAGCTTGTGGTGGCGATGAAGGGTGGTGATATTCAGAGCTTAAGTACGTGTCTTATGAAAAGACGAACGGTGTACAAAAGGCACCACACAAAGTGCCGGGCTCTTCTTTTGTACGCCACGCGATATCGATTGAGCATATACATATACATGTATAGGTAATATATATATTATATATACAATTTCCCGAGGGTATTACAATCGAGTTTTAGGCATAGACATGTGTTGGAAATACATAGAAGCGTACACGCACATAGAATTATCCGTGGATTGTCGTGTTGAAAAAAAAATAATAATTAAAACTATAGTAAAAATAGTGGAAATAACAACAACAAGTAACAACATCAACAACAAAAATAGCAACAACTACAAGAACCAATAATAACAAGAATCAACAACGATTTCGACTGTACACGGGTTTGGTCTCGTGAAGTGTAACAGAAGTTTCGATCGTTTCCCGCGGTGGCTAGAGTATTCGACGATAGTTTCTTTTCGGAGGAGATTGTGGATCGGCCCGGACATCCGGTCGGAAGGAAACGGCGTGACGGTAATTAACAGACTGCATAATATGCGCTCCGTTCAGCAGAGCCGGGGCAATAATTCCGTACGCTCCCCTTCCACAAACCGACATGTACAGCGGAACCGGGGGGACAATAATTATGTTTGCGCAGAGTGCGAAAAAAAATAAACAACGGGTGCTAAACAGTATTCGTCGTGTTCGTTGGATGATGAGGTGGTGATACGGGAAGAGGAGGAAATCGGAGCGCGCGCTTGTTGGCGGCTCCGAGAACTCGTGCGGAAATTTTGCGAGAGTCGAGTTTATTTCCTGACATCTGTGAATTCTCTGCCTCTCTATAACACATAAACACATATACACACTAACACATAGACAGATTCTCTCTCTTTCTCACTGTTTTTCCATAGCTCCGTCGCACTCGGCTACAGTTGCCGGAACCACGTGTTCCGTGCCGCCACAAAGTGTAATATTCGATTAACCATAGGTACGTACATTATTATTAAACATATTATTATATGCGCCAACCGTCTCAGCCCTAACCCGATCACCGTCGTCAGCCACATTGAATCGAGTTTGTCGCACCACCACCATTGCCAACGCAGAATCAACTGTATAAGTACTTTATCAGCTATACGTATTTTATATTATTATTATTATTATTATTATTATTATTATTACTACGTCCTTTGTTCGAACAACAGTAATAATATAATATATAGGTATGTGCGGCTTATCGCTAACCAAGTTTGTAACATACAGCCGTGTACACTTATGGGTGTTGGCCGGGAAGCGGTCGGAGTAGGGTTCTTACGACGACGACGACGATAATAACAGATATTAATATGTAGGTATGTGTAATATACATTGGTATAAATATGTTAAACATATTCAGAGGTACATTTAATGGTTTTATACGTTTTGCAACAATTAAAACTTATCTTAAAAGTAAAATAGACTAGTCACAGACACAGCACCAGAGGCGTTCTAAGGATTTTTATTAGGGTGGAGGTGCGAGGGATATGAAAATGTATTAAAAATTGAGTCGTGGAGACTAGGCTACTATATATCCTTTCTTATATAAAAACAACATTCATTAAGTTATGAGTTATAATATATTATATTTTTGATAAAAAAATAACATTTACAAAATAATATGAATTTTTCTTGATATTACACGGTCTGTAACCGTACGTGATCATTGCTTTGTAATCTTGTAATGTAATCTGTATACGAATCAAGATGTCACCTTGATACGAATATTGTGAAAAATTATAAGTTTAATGAATTAAAAAAATTGTTTGATTATTATCACTAGATATAAATTAAACAGGAATCTCTACATTACTTAAAAAAAATCCATAAGGGGTTTCCTCCCCGGCTCCCCCTCTCGAGAATGCCCATGCACAGCACTAATTTTGGTTTATAAACTAAAAAATGTCAATAAAATCGAAATATTGAAGACTGTCTTAAATTTTCGGTGTATTAAGGTTAAAAATAATGTATTGTTTTAATTTATGGAAATTGACAATAAAGCAATAAATTTGTTGAGCATAACTCATTTAATTTTTATACTAATATTTTATATGTATAGATAATAACGTTTTGCTGTTTTCTATTGTAAATATATTTTATATTATTAAAATAAAGATCAGAGAAAGAGAGAATGAAGATCGTGAAAATTTTAATTGGTTATTATAATGATTTGTGGGGATAATTTGACTTAACAACCTAATTTTATGCTCTATAATTGAAGTACCAATTTTGATTCTTTAGCTTAATTGTTTAATTGGGAAATATTATAACCTGATTTAAGTAGACGAACTCATTTTTTAGATAAATAATATTTTCTCATGTGATGTGGCTTAATAGTTTATGGTAATATTATAAAATCTACAATTTAACATTTTCATAATGAAATTGAAATTGATCAATACGTAGATTATTACGTTTATTTATGATAGTCAAAATAAATTAATACAACAATTGAAGTGAAGAGTGAATAATATCCTGTAAGTATAAAACTGATACCTAATACAATTATTACAATAATACAATAAGTGTCATTATTATTTAATTTGTGTTTCATTTTCATGAAACTTAAGTTGAATACAATTAATCTTATTATTTAGTTACAATATAATGTACTTTTTTGTCGTGATTATTAGGTACTGTAAAATTGATTAAAATTTGTCCAAAAACTTACACTTACTCAGGTAAATTGATTATATTCTTAGAGAAGCCATTAATTTTATATATTTTAAAATTAGAATCGAATATTTTATAATATGTTATTACAAACATTTTATATTACTTATTGATTATTATTTATTATTATAAATAAATAAGTAATAAAAAATATTAATTATCTTAAACAGTATGTTATTGTACAGTTGTATATTAATCGTAGTTATTTATTACTATTCTAAAAAGTATGAAAAATAAATACTTAGGTGTCGTATAATTTAGTCGATATATAATTATCTATATGAGAAATAATAACGCATATTTGAAATTTTTTATTTATAAATTTACAACAATAATTCCAATTCTTATAATATGCATACATTATCGTTATCATAATTCATATTGTGACGCGTGTTAGGAAGTCTCATAAATAATGGTAGTTAAAGTTATAGATAACTAGATTTTTGATTGGCTGTAAAATATGTACACTAAATATTTCATCATCAAGAAATATAATCTAATAAAATTAAAATTGTTCGAGATTTGCAGTATAAGATGAAATTTGTGTCTTATGGCCAAGAACAGGACTATTTTTTTTATGTGAATATAGTGTGATGTATAGACGTTGTACGCGTTTTGGATACGAAGAATGGGTAAGAATAATAATGATGCCGTAGCCGAAAGTGTTTATTATATAGACATCGTGGCGTCGGAGAAAAATGTAGGATTAGATAATGAGGTGTTCCGAGCAGAGGGAAGAAAAATAAATGCACGCCCGTAGTTTTGGTGTAATCCGAGGATTAAGGTGGGGAAACATGGACCATCGACTGCCAAGATGCCAATAAAAACGAGTAAGTAGTAAAAAAAAATAAATAAAATAATTTTGGGAAGAGAGAAAATGTTATAAAATAGAACGCCATTGAAAATATACAAAGGGTCAGTAATAATAATAACAACAACAATATATTATATTCTAAAATCTCCAGGCGATTCACTCGTTGTGCGTTTTTTGCGTGTCAAAACAGCGTATTATTCAAATTCATCCCTATAAGAAAAAATAAACCGGTGTTTCCGAATTGGTTCCCACGTTCAAAAATATCAGAATTGGTTTCCAATATTTTATGATAATAATATCATCGTTCGAATTGGTGGTGAGATTCCGTTGAGTTTGTTAACAACTCGTATCCAGTGCATACAAAAATTTTTCAGTTGAAAGACATTTTCAAAAACAGTTTGAACAGTTTTCATATTACAAACTAAGTGACAGACACAGAAATGAAGAATACGTTATAAACAAGAAATGGTTAAAAAAAAACGTCAGTACAAATATCGATATTTTTAAGATATTTTAAATTTCATAGTTTTAATTCGACAAGTGAGAGAGAGAATAAAGTGTTCAGAGTCTGCGAAAAATACTTAAGATGATGTTATTATTCGAAACCGATTCAAACGTATCATACAATTCTTTTAAATAAGTACTAGATGCCAATAGGGATGACGTTTCGATACCAATTCGATGCGAAAAAAAAAGCTACTTGCTTCACATTATTATTCGTCGTTCTTGTCTGTTTCCGCGTCGACGAACCATCGTTCAACAATTCAATCAATCATATAACACAATTTATTATTATAATATTATTATTCTAGTATTCTACACTTTACGCAGCGGAAATGACGTAGCGCGAACGCACGACGAAACGTAAACGTTCGACGTAAACGCCTTTTAGAGTAAAATATTGTATATATAGCATACCTATACGTTATTCGTGCTGTGAGTGTGTTGATTCACCGCCGTCATTTTCGTCGTCTTCGTTATAACAACGCATAATAATAATAACAATATTATTATTATCTTTTGATTTATGAAGAACACCCCGCGAGTCCAAATTCATAACGCGTTTACTCGTTGCGCACACAACACAATACGAACGCTCGCTGCTTAGGTCGTCACGTTCTTGCCTATAATACGCACATGTATTATATACCTACCGAATTATTCTACTTCAGGGTATAGTAACTGTAATATTTTGTGAACATCATAAACATTGTGATATAATAAACCAGACAGTTATTTTACGTCGTTGTTACATGCGTCATGCGCACATATATTTTATTTTCTTCTGCTAGTATATCGTCATGTGTCTCGACTTAACACATATTTAAACTTATAGTCGTCCGAATACCTACCGAATATACTTTGAAACATTTTATCACAGCCGATTCTACCGAATATTGGGTTAGCAACGCATATTATTTTAAGTATAACCAAAACGTCCAAAACTTAAATAATATAATTAATAACTTTTAAAGTTACTTATATCTATAGTATTATTGATAATATCAAATAACTATATTATCCTATATACTATATATAGTAATGTCATCAATCTGTTTTATTTTGAAACTAAAAATTACACATAGGTACGGGTTATTAGCAAATAATAAGTAGTAATTTATATCTGTTACAGAGTAAAGAGCATTAGCTACGAGTACTTTTGTTTTCAAGATAGAAAAATATCATAAAAAATAAACTTAGTAAGTGGAAAAATAAATTAAAACTTAGTAAATTATAAATTAAGCTATTTGTTTACTTTAAGTATGAATCAAATTACCAGTACCTTTGAAAATAATCCAATCCAAAAAAATCTGGAATTAATATTGTGATAAAGGACTTAATTTTTCTTCATTCAATACTTTTTAGCAAAAGTACCTACTTAATATTTTCTCGATTCAATGGAATATATTTTGTATTATTAACAGTTTAGTTTTTATAATATTTTTGATTTAATATTGTTTGAAAATGATTTGATATCCGATTTGTAAACATTAAAATAAAATTTATGTATACATCTGAATAACAATATTATTTGAACGGTGATTTAGATAAATAATATTTTTTATATACATTGAAGTGTGAGTAAATAGAGGAATAATGTTTTACACACATATATGAAAAATCGATATTTGTTTTTAGGTTTAATATATAGTGTTGATTTAATCTACAAAATGTATAGAAATTATATTTCATACCCTCGCGTTATATGTGTTATGGCCGGAAAATGCCAACCTTACTGATATAGTTACTATACTATAAGAGATAATGTTGCTGTTCATTACCATACTCAATGAACCGTTTTATGTTGGCTGAGCATGTTGCAAGAGAATTGTGAAAGGAAGGGAGGACAAGCATCGGGGGTAAATGTAGGTATGTGAAATCAATACGACTGACCAAGTTCGACCTTGTTAACCGCAGTTTCCGTGTTAAAATGTTAACTTTAAGCAAATGAGTTTGATTTATCATGAGAAAAGGCAATCTATGAGCTTACATGCTCAAAGTCCATTACTTAAAATAATGTACATACCTACTTATGTCATTTAAAGTACTGCCCAAAATTGATTTTGAAATTTATATTGGTGCTATCTATAACATCTATATAAAAAAAAAAAAAATGAAAAATATTACATAAGTGTAATCACGAAAGTATGTGCTACTATGCTTTATGGTTAACTTATTTCTTGTTATAGCTATAATAATATAACAATAAGTTTAATTTAAATAAGTAGTTTCAAATATTATTTATAATATTAAAAAATACCAAATGTTTGCAAATTATGACATTAATAAATGTATCTACATCAAATCGTTCCATTAAAAAAAATGTTTGTAAGAATTCTGTATAGTAGGAAAGTGAATCGCTTGGAGTTTAAAAATAAAAAAAATTAAGTAGGTGTTTTTCTAATTATTGAGGAAAACAAAAATTTTTTCAGAAAAACAGATGACAAAATTTATTTTTTTGTTTTATTTTAATTAAAAAATGAATAATCATTGATAGCTGAAATTTCCCCCAATGTTACATCCAATATATTTATTTATTAGCTTTTTTTATACACGATATGATTTTCAAAATACTTCTTACTGATGACCAAAAAATCTAAAAATATATTTTCACTATTTTGAATAGAAATATGAATTTCAAATGTCGACGAAAGTATATATTTAAATGAAGAATAGAGTTTAGTTGTTTTATTGTAATTAATTTAAAAAAATTCGCTAAAACTCGAAGTCTTTTATTATAGATTACTATTTAAAATGATATTGTTTTAATTGATTAATTTTAACTATTACTTATTTATATTGTATTTCTAATAGTAAAATAACCTATTATAATAGCAATATAAATATTATAGATATTATTTAATTATTATTATTATTATAAATATACATAGAAATATGAGTCTCCACTAAGAAACGTTACTCGTATATAGTTATTTATCGATGAATTATAATTATAAACATCAATTACAGTGTACTATTCAATGACGAGGTTAGTATAACTTTACTTAACTGTATATCAGAGATATTACTTACCTAGTTTCGCACTTTTTTTTAGATTCTGAACGGAGTGATGAATGTATTGATTTTACAATGATGTGTGTTTTTTTGTTTTTTTTTTTTTGTTTTTGTGTCTGTGTACAGCATAACTAGTCGAAATAATGCTTCAATTTCAAACTTTGGAGGTGGTTTCCGATGGCAAAGTGGATATCCTTGGTGCATTATAGAGGTGAAAAGTAAACATTTTCCAACAGTTTTCAAAAAAATCGAGAAAAACAAAAAAAAAATGACAGAAAAACGGGAATTTTTACGCAAAACCAGTTTTCGACAAAATCGAATTTTTTATTTTGCTATAACTCAAAAACTAATCGATGTAAACACTTGAAATTTTCACAAAATATTTATATTAGCGTTCTCCATACACAGTTAAATTTTCAAAGAATTTTGACTTTTTTTGAGCTATTTATAGACAGTTGAAATTTTCAATTTTTTTAAGTATTTTTTTTTAAAATAACGATAAAAATTTTTTGGCCGGCCAGAAAATCTTGAAAATTTAATACAAGGTTTCTTATAAGTTGTTCTTAAAGTTATAAAAAAAAATCCGAAATCGTTAGTCACAATTTTTTTTTATAAGTGCTTAAAGTTCGAATTTATACGAAATATGTCAAAATTGCGAAAATTGGCAAGTAATTTTGTGGTTAAAAAATCGTAAAAATTTTTTCTTTTATAACTAAGATTTGAAAATTTGGTACAAGGTTCTCCATAAAATTTTCTTCAACTATCTGCAAAAAAAACTCTACCGGACTAAAACAAAAAATTTTTATGAGTGATTGAAATTTAAATTTTTACAAAACCGCGTTAAATAACGGTTTAGCCTCAAACGATTTTTGATATTTGTTGTTATTCAAACAGTATAAGTCGTAAATACTTGAAAATTTTACCAGTTATTTAGATTGACATTTTCTTTACGTGATTTGATTTTCAAAACATTTTGACTTTTTTTGAGCTATTTATAGACAATTGAAATTTTCAATTTTTTTTTTATTTTTTTTTTATAAATGTTGATAAAAAAAATTTAGCTGGGACAAATTACTTGAAAATTTAATTGAAGGGTCCACGTAACTTGTTCTAACACTCATTCAAAAATTATAAAAATACATAGGCACAATTTTTTTTTATTACCATTTGAAGTTCAAATATTGACAAAAATTCATCAAAATCATGAATATTTTTCACTATTTGGTAGTTAAAAATTTATAAATATTTTTCTATCAAAAGCTAAGAATTGAAAATTTAATACTATGCTGTCCATAAGTTAAGCTTAGAATAATTATAAAAAAGTTTGAGGATTGTTCAATTTAAACAATTTTACGTGTGTTTAAAGTTTTAATTTTAATTTGAAATTAAAAATACACGTGTAAAATAACTTTTTACTAATAAATAATTTTCGATTTTTGTTATTTTTAAAAAATTACTAAACGTAAGATCTTGAAACTTTTACTTAAATGTTTGAATTAGTTTCAAAGTAGAATATATTACAATATTTAAGTATTATATATCCTAGACTGACAAATCATCTCCGTTCAGAATCGTTTTTCGTATACAATGATACCTATCATTGCATTCAAATTTAACCTTCCCTAGTCCGAGGTCCATCCCACCCCCTAATGTACAGCAGAGCGATACTCACTTACCCGCTTTTAGATTCTGAACGGAGTGATGAATGTATTGATTTTACAATGATGTGTGTTTTTTTTTTTTTTTATTTTTTTATTTTTTTTTTTTTTTTTTATTTTTGTGTCTGACGACAACATTTGGAGCAGTAAAAATGCTTCGATTTTGGACTTCAGCCCCTCTTTGAAAAGGAAATCGAATCTAGTTGGTACTTTGGGGGGTCAAAAGTCAAAATTTTTCAATATTTATTAAATGAGTCGGGAAAAACATAAAAAAAATGACGGAAAAACGGGATTTTTTACGCAAAACCAGTTTTCGACAAAATCGAATTTTTTATTTTGCTATAACTCAAAAACTAATAGATGAAAATACTTGAAACTTTCACCAAATGTTTATATTAACGTTCTCCATACATAGGTAAATTTTCAAAGAATTTTGACTTTTTTTGAGCTATTTATAGACAATTGAAATTTTTAATTTTTTTTAGTATTTTTTTTTTAAATAACGATAAAAATTTTTTGGCCGGCCAGAAAATCTTGAAAATTTAATACAAGGTTTCTTATAAGTTTTTCTTAAAGTGATAAAAAAAAATCCGAAATCGTTAGTCACAATTTTTTTTTATAAGTGCTTAAAGTTCGAATTTATACGAAATATGTCAAAATTGCGAAAATTGGCAAGTAATTTTGTGGTTGAAAATTCGTAAAATTTTTTACTTTTATAACTAAGTTTTGAAAATTTGATACAAGGTTCTCCATACATTTTTCTTCAATTATCTGTAAAAAAAACTCTACTGGATTCAGACAAAAAATTTTTATGAGTGTTTGAAATTTAAATTTTTACAAAACCGCGTTAAATAACGGTTTAGCCTCAAACGATTTTTGATATTTGTTGTTATTCAAACAGTATAAGTCGTAAATACTTTAAAATTTTACCAGTTATTTATATTGCCATTTTCTTTACGTGATTTGATTTTCAAAACATTTTGACTTTTTTTGAGCTATTTATAGACAATTGAAATTTTCAATTTTATTTATTTTTTTTTTATATATGTTGATGAAAAAAATTTAGCTGGAATAAATTACTTGAAAATTTAATTGAAGGGTCCACATAACTTGTTCTAACTCTCATTCAAAAATTATAAAAATACATAGGCACAATTTTTTTTTATTAGCATTTGAAGTTCAAATATTGACAAGAATTCGTCAAAATCCTGAATATTTTTCACTATTTGGTAGTTAAAAATTTATAAATATTTTACTATCAAAAGCTAAGAATTAAAAATTTAATACTATGCTGTCCATAAGTTAAGCTTAGAATAATTATAAAAAAGTTTGAGGATTATTCAATTTAAAAATTTTTACGAGTGTTTAAAGTTTTAATTTTAATTTGAAATTAAAAATACATGTGTAAAATAACTTTTTACTAATAAATAATTTTCGATTTTTGTTATTTTTAAAAAATTACTTGACTACTTCCTTTCACTTTATCTTGAAACTTTTATACTTAAATGTTTGAATTTGTTTCAAAATAGAATTTATGATATAATTTAAATATAATATATCCTAGACTGACAAATCATCTCCGTTCAGAATCGTTTTTCGTATACAATGATACCTATCATTGCATTCAAATTTAACCTTCCCTAGTCCGAGGTCCATCCCACCCCCTAATGTACAGCAGAGCGATACTCACTTACCCGCTTTTTTATATCTTATTTTACTAAATCATTTACAATTGAATAAATATAATTATAAGATCTATTGATATTATTCAATACACCTTGATTCTAATAAATAATTAAAATCCACGCAATTACTTTAAAATAATTTGAATGTAGGAAATGATTTTCTGTATACCAATTTAATTTTTAATTTTTTTATGATCTCGGCTATCCTATTACTGACTGATAGTAATCAGAAAAACCATAAATAAATTAAGTTAATATTAAATCATAATAATTAAATTACATAGTATTGCACTATATAAATATTACATACACAATATACCTGTTTAATAATGCAGATTTTTGTATATCAAAATTGACTGAAGTACTCATGTTGAAGTTTAGATATAGGTATACCTATTTGTTTATTTCAGACGAGAAAATGGTGTTTTATTAGAATATATTTCTATAATTAGTATTATGTGTAATACCTAAATTAAAATATCCCTAATTCATTACAATGTTATTGAATATATTATTACAGAAACATTTGTTAACATTTTGTTTAGGTACCTACTTATGTGTAAAGTATTTTTGATACGTTAATTATTGAATGCGTGAATAGTAAATTTTAACCAATCAAAACACACATTAATGTTCGTAACATAGTTAGTAACGTTAAGCAAGGATTTTATTTATGAATATGATATTATTTTATATCTAACAAATAGTTAAAAATAGTGTTCTTTAGATTTAAATGATAAGAACCAACATATTGTATGTGTATCGTACCAGTAAGCTTGGGATTTGTATGTGTAATAAAAAATAAATGTTAAATAAAACATTTGTGCAATGAGATAAAATTTAGTAATGTTTTTTTTTTTAAATGTATTTATTCAAGTTTTGAAATATTTTAGAGGATACCCCATGAGCATTTTCTAATTTAAAAAGTTTGATATAATTATCCCCTTGTTTTATATTAGTTAGTACATTTTTGGAGAAAATTCTATGTAGAGAATATTAGAAAAAAATTTAAATAAAATTAGAGGAATTTATAGTTTTTATATAATATGCAATAATAAAATAATGTGGAAAATAAATACAAATCAATTTAAGTACAATTTATATCCAATAACATTAAACGATTTTAATACATTAATGTCGTGTGAGAAAAATATGGTTTGAAAATTTTAAACGCACAGATAATTCTATTATAAAATTTGTGGTCTCTCACTGATATTATTAAAATTAATCAGCACAAATGCACATGGATATATTCGTGTTTTGATTTATTTATGAAATGTCTGTAATTTATAGCAGTCTATTTTCTTACTAAATGTTTAATATACAACGATTTCTAGAACATACCATTCTATAAGTCTATATATTATGAATATATATTATATTAATAACCACTTTGGTGCCATAATGTGCTCTTTTCACCCTAACCTAACCGATACTAGAATTTATGTGTGTTCACCATTTGTTTGAAATTGTACGTGCCCGAAGGTCATATTTACTGCTAAGGGCTGAAGCGTGATATTTAGCTTAGTTGTTAGTTATAGCTTTCGTGGAAAATAGGACTACAAGTAAATAGATAGAAATGTTTATTATGTTATGAAAATCTTGATAGAAAATAATACCT
Source organism: Schizaphis graminum (assembly GCA_020882235.1). NCBI lineage: Eukaryota > Metazoa > Arthropoda > Insecta > Hemiptera > Aphididae > Schizaphis > Schizaphis graminum. The sequence continues at coordinate 22,837,412 of CM037034.1, read as the reverse complement.
ATATTACTGTTATTGAGTTATATGTATTGATAAACTAGATTTATTATGATACTAATGTATTGAACTATTATTGATTTTTATGTATTTTATCATGTACATTTTTATTAATAAATTTAAAAAATATTTTTAATTATTTATTGAAAAAAAAATTTAACATTAAAAGTTGCATAAAGCTCTTATTTTCATTATTAAATATTGATTAAAATATCGAATAGGTAGTTAGTTTTCTAAGATTTATTTTCATCTCTAAATTTTCAATTGTTTTCCAAAGAGGTTTTAGACATTTAAATACAATGAAAAATGTAATGTAATTTAGTTAAATATATTTTTGACAAGTAATCAAAGGTAAATGTAAAATTGAATAATGTTCACGTTTAACTGTTTATCTAAGAAATTGTATTGAAAACAAGGGTTATGCAATTTAAAAATTGACATTTTTTTTTAAATATTCGCACAAAATTGAAAAATATTATATTTATACATATTAAATCAAAAATTAATATTTAAATTCAAACATTTGTAATCTAAGATATTTATTAAGTTAATCAATTATTATGCTATTATGATTTATGACTAATACATTTATAACACACGTCGAATTGTATCCAATTGTTAATGTTTAGCTATTTCATAGTTTCGTCGAGTATATATATTATTACAGTTATAAAAAGGTAAGGGCTTATTTGAAATGTGCTTATAATGGTCATTACAAAGAACATGAAAATATTTCATTGATTTATTTTTATAGAGTACATAGCCTATATAGATTATATAGTATATATTTTTAAATTTATAACATTTCTGTAGTATGTGAACATAATATAAATGATATTACTCTCATTACTTTATTTTATATTATTTTAACTTGTAACTGAATCACTTTTTTATATTGTGAAGTTTGTTTTATTATCTTAAGAATATATACTCAAGGTATATAGTAATATAGAGTTAAAGTTTTGTTCTGTTTTATTTCAAATTTCAACATGTCTAATTATAAATTCACTTATAAAACACGGGTTCAAAATAAAAACAAATGTCTAAAGGTATTTACTGTTTAAATTTAAATTTCGACAAATAATTACTAAGATCATTTGTTGACATACTTTATAATACAAATTGAGTTACACATTTTTTTTATTGAATTATTTATTAGTCGAATATTTATCGTTTGATAAAAAAAAGAAGAAAAAATATTAATATATATTATATATTATTAAACTTTACACTTAGGAGTATTAATGTTCAAGAGTAAATTATTTGATAAATATTAACACTAATGATAATGCTTAGTATAAAGCATATACTTTTAGTATATGTTTTAATAATAACACATTATTAAAGCATCTATACTAAACTATTTTTTGAAAATTATTGGTCTTTAAATGAGGTATGCATTTTGATAGGTAAAAAAAAGTGAAAAAAAGCAGGTAAGTGAGTATCGCTCTGCTGTACATTAGGGGGTGTAGGGGGTGGAGTGGACCTCGGACTAGGGTAGGTTAAATTTGAATGCAATGATAGGTATCATTGTATACGAAAAACGATTCTGAAAGGAGATGATTTGTCAGTCTAGGATATATTATACATAAATATTGTCATATATTCTATTTTGAAACAAATTCAAACATTTAAGTAAAAGTTTCAAGATCTTACGTTTAGTAATTTTTTAAAAATAACAAAAATCGAAAATTATTTATTAGTAAAATGTTATTTTACACGTGTATTTTTGATTTCAAAATAAATTAAAACTTTAAACACTCATAAAATTTTTTAAATTGAATAATCCTCAAACTTTTTTATAATTATTCTAAGCTTAATTTATGGACAGCATAGTATTAAATTTTCAATTCTTAGCTTTTGATAGTAAAATATTTATAAATTTTTAACTAGGTACCAAATAGTTATATTCATGATTTTGACGAATATTTGTCAATATTTGAAATTCATATGCTAATAAAAAAAAATTGTGCCTAAGTATTTTTATAATTTTTTGAATGAGAGTTAGAAAAAGTTATGTGGACCTTTCTATTAAATTTTCAAGTACTTTGTCCCAGCTAAATTTTTTTTATCAACATTTATAAAAAAAAAATTTAAAAAAATTAAAAATTTTAATTGTCTATAAATAGCTCAAAAAAAGTCAAAATACTCTGAAAATTTAACAATGTATAGAAAACGCTAATATAAACATTTGGTGAAATTTTAAAATATTTACATCGATTAGTTTTTGAGTTATAGCAAAATAAAAAATTCGATTTTTTCGAAAACTGGTTTTGCGTAAAAAAATCCCGTTTTTCCTTTATTTTTTTAGGGTTTTTACCGACTATTATAAAAAAAATTATTTTTAATTTATTTTAAAAAATATTGAAAATTTTTAACTTTTCACCCCCCAAAGTACCAACTAGATTCAATTTCCTTTTCAAAGAGGGCTTGAAGTCAAAAATTGAAGCAGTCAAGCTCCAAATGTTATCGTCAGACACAAAAAAAAAAACACATCATTGTAAAATCAATACATTCATCACTCCGTTCAGAATCTAAAATGTTTTTAGATAAGTAAGTTCAACATTTGTGAAATTCTCATGGAAAAAAACTTTATAACAAATGTAGGTTAAAAAAAAGTTACTGCCTGAAACTTGTCGCAACTATGTTTCATTAAATTTATTTCGAAAAATAGTTTCCAAAATCAACGTATTTGTGAGAATTAATTTAATACTTTTTTTATTTATGATAACATTTAATGTTCTAACAATTTAAATGTACTTAAACTGTTTTCAAATTATTTTTTGAAAAAAATTATTAATTGATCAACATTTTAACTATAAGTTATCTAATAGACTTATATATTTCATATAAATTCATATTATTAATTATATTATATTATTTTATAATGCTTAAATAATAATAAAACTATATGGAAACATATGGTGGGTTGAGATTAAAGTTAGTGAATTTTATGTAATAAAAAATAACAAAAAATAATTAAAATACATAGTGTTACGTGACTTTAGTAGTTATAAGTACTTAATGTATGTTAATATGTAATAAAAAATAAACAAATCAACGATTTTCTTAACTAGATTACTATAAGTACTTGAAGTTTTAACAAGTATATTCTCAAAGGTTAGTTTATATAGTGTATTAAAACATGTAAATATGTAATTAGTAAAATATTAAATATATTTAACTTTTGAGGATACAATATAAAATATGAATTCTAATTTACATAAGTATCCAATAATTGTATAAGTGGAATATATTTAGAATTTTTAGCTTTATATATACTTTATAACCTAATTTTAGATTCTGAGTGGAGCGATGAATGTATTGATTTTATTATGATGTGTTTTTTTTTTTTGTGGATGGGTAAACAATAAATTATCGATAAAATGCTTCAATTTTTAAAAATAGGGGTGGTTTGGATATAAAATTTGGATCTTGATTGTATTTCAAAGAGGTCAAACTTAAAAATATTTATTTTCATAATTCTAAAAATCAGAAAAAAAATTAAGAATAGGTAAATGAGTATTTTTATGCAAATCCAATTTTCGACAACATTGATTTTTTTAAGTAACTTGAAATAACTGTAGATATAGGTACTTGAAATTTTAAACATTTTTTTACGTTATAATTTTCAATACACAATAAAATTTTCAATTTTTATTAACTATTTTTGAGTTATTTTATTATTTATAAGCATAAGAAATTTACAATTATTTTTCTATAAATTTCGAAAAAAAAATTTTAAATATTATTTGCTATATAAAAATTCTTGAAAATTTAATTCAAGATCTCACGAATGTTTCTGTACAAAAGTATTTTAATATATAATTTTTTTTTTTTACATGTAATTGAAGTTAGAATTTTGACAAATTTCGTTAAAACCGTAAACAATTGCAAACTTTTTTGTAGTTAAAAATTCATAAAATTTTTTATTTTTGTACCTAAGTTCTGAAAATGGTATACAAGGTTCTTTACAAACAGTTCATACTTATAAAATATAAAAATATATAAAGATTATTTTTTCATAGACAATTTAAGTTCCAATTTGGATGAAATTACTTATTTAAACGATAAAATATAACGATATGATGGTTATTTTGTTTTAATTTAAAAACATTATTCGTGGGAACTTAAATTCGTATGTAGGTATATCATTATGAATTTTATTGTACACAATAACATTTTTAGATACTTAAATAAATAAATTTTTATTGTTTTACGATATTTATAGAGAAAGATGTTATTGAGTCTTATGTTAAGTATATAAGTTAATATAATAAAGTATAAATATATATTATTATAATAATTAATAATAATAATAATAAATGCAATCATTTCGGATATAATTATTTCAAGCTAATTACAACACTGAAAATAAAATAAACGATTTTAATATCTATATTAAAAAAAACATATCACTTGGTTCAAAATCATTTTTTATACACAATGATAAATTATTGAATTCAAACTTAACACACCTATAATAGTGATCTTATCGATACCTTATGTACAGAAGAGGCTACATGTCCACTTAACTACATTTTGAACTTTTAACCAGTTTATAACATCAACTTGTTTTTTGCATATAATACAAATAATTAAGATTTAAGTTTTTAATGTAACCAACCAATATTCTCTGTTATTATCTGTAGAATGTATATCGAATGAATAAATAAATAGCTTATACTTAATTAATACTTTTTAAGCTTACTAGATAAATAACTTGAACTATTCCATTATTCTAAGGTTTATTCGTATTTTATATGGTTTATCAATAATAATATAAATAACAATTTTTATACAATATAAGTTTTTTTCAATTAAAAGTAACTTTTATTATTTTTGTTTTGAAGAAATAATGTAATGAGTTAAGTATCAATTAATGTTTAATTTATAAATTAGAGTTTTACGTCATTAAAAATTGTAATGTAAAATAAGTAATACGCAATGTAATGTATTAGATATTATAATATATGTAATTATATAAGAAAATATGTAACCTTTAATGACATTCAAGTATAATATATTGTTTTCTCAGAAATGATTTGAGAAGTACTCGTATTAAAACTTTATTTTGAATTTTTTCTCTTTTAATCTCAGTAACCTAAGAAAATATAAAATATTTAGGAACACGTATTCATGAACTTATGTGATATATTTTTTTTTTACATACTTCATATTGACATTTAACCATATAATGACGACATGGCTTATATCATTGATGGTTTAATATTTCAAATTTAGTAATAAATATAAATATTAGACAAGTATATTAAACGACGATACACATTATAATGGTGAACCAAAGTGGATCATTTTTAAACTTGTATTATCGAACTTTTGCTGACTTTCCTTGGGCATAATCTATGTAACGTTTCAACGTTTGCCAACTAAAAGTTTTATAATTTCTTATCTGCGTATTTTAATTTTAATTGACAGTATGATTTATTTGAAAATGAATTATTTTAGTCACGTTGAACGATCATAAAAACTTGCAATAAAATGGTTTTTTCTCGTTTATTTGTAATAATGAAAAATGATAAAGAATTTTATTTTGTTATTTAAAACATATCTCGTGTTAATTCAGTCAATGTCATGTAAATAATATAAATTATGTAATAATTAATTAAAAACTGCATAATATTATTATTATAGTTGGTGTATCTGCTATATACTATATAAAAATATATTTGTCATTTTTAAAATCTAGGATTATAATTAATAAATATTATGGATAAATACTATTAATTATTATTTTGATTATTTATGTAAATAGATTTTAAATTCTATCAAATAGTGCTGTTTGGTTTTAAATAAGTCAAAAATAAATATTAATATCAATGATATTTAACATTAAACAATATATTTTTGTATATTGTATGTGATTTTTATGATGATGAATTTTTATTTTAAATGTTATAACACAATATTTAAAGGCACTTGATCAAAGATAATAATATTGTAAGCATAAAATTAAAGTGTGCACATTAATATTTTTTATATTTAGTGTTTAGTGAAATTATTATTTACAAAAATTAGCAGTAAGTAACTACATTTAAATGCCTAATTTACCGATTTAAATATTATATTTATTGGGAATTTAAAGTGAACAATCCGTCAATTCATAATATGAGTGATAATTATTTTTTAAATTCCTTATTTTTAAAGGTTTCTTTACAAATTAATATATTTATAAGTTTATAATAAATATTATCATAAACATACATTTATAAATAATTATTATTACAACAAAACATGTCCCAATAATGCAATATTAATGCGTTCTTGTGAAAAATTCAACTATATCATAATATCATAACATAATATTATGTTATCATTCAGAACTGAATAAAAATTGTTTAAATATTTTGTAAATGGTTGCATTATAAAATAACAAGTTTTAAAAATTTATTTATTTTAAATTAAATCAACTTGTAGATAGTAGTACTTTTTTCGTTAACAGGTGTAAATGATAAACATATGTGTCTTAAGTTCTAACATCAGATATTAAGTTGGTAAAAAATTCCAGAATATTACTGAGAATTCTGACCTAGTTTTGCTACGAATATTTTCTAGAGCTTTATTCCTCTCAGCCCGACTTAAGTTTCTTTTTTATCTATGGTTTCTTATCTGTTTTTGAGCCCTACGGGATCATTTTTACTTTATACGAGAAAGGGAAATTTGAAACTTCGCCATACGCGTAATTGCCAAAGTTCACGAGACATGAAAATATTCAGAGAGTTGTCCAGAATTATTTATAATGGCATTCATTTTTACTTTATGTAGTGTAGTAATAATTACCTACATACAAAAGTGTACATAATTAAAAATGCTGTGTGCATGTCAGCTATTGGTTTTGAATTAATGTATGCTATTGAAAAAAGGATTTTTTAAAACACATTTTTGAAACAGTATAGATGATTTAAAAGTAAAATACAAAATTGCACCTCCAAGAAAGTATTAGAAACAATGCTTCACCCATTTTTTTTTTTTACATAACATTAAATATTTTTCAGTAATGAATTATCATTTTTTGGGTAATTTAAGCTTACCTAAAATTCCTTTTTACACTTTTGTACGGTATTAATATTAACGAGTAAATTCCAATGAATTAATCGATTTCCATTCAGTATATTTTTAAACTGAGGATAAAACAATTTTATAGCTACAAATTATACTTATATAACAGAACATTTTTCGTTTGAATTTATTTTGTAAAATATTTATTACACTATTATAAATGCTATTTGTGTATTTATTTGTTGTAACTGAGATATTACTGTCATTATTTTGTATCTATAGCTGTTGATGATGTTCATGACGACGGTGTCATTAAATACATATACAAGAGCGCAACAGAGTGATTTCGTATTCTCAGTGTCTTATATAATGTACGGACTTGGTGGTAAAACAACTTATGGTACCATAGAATTTCTGAATAAATTATTTTGCAATAGTTTGTGCATTCAAACTATACTGACAGGTATACCGATTTGTTTCCTTGTGCCATAATATATAGGCACCACACTCCTAATGATGGAACGTATTATTAGACATCGCAAAATCCATTAATAATAATATAATAAAAGCTTATAATCACGGTGAAATAGAATTAGTGTAAGTTGTTAGAACCGTAGTCTGTTAAGTTTTTGTTCTTGGTATATGTATATGTATAGTGTATACAGTCTATGTCGTATAAGTTGACTAATATTTAAATTGGATTATTTTACCTACGTAACCCACTTGTTAATCACTGAAAGCTTTCTTCTTCATTCAAGTGGGCTGAATTACGAATTGCTCTTAAAGCTTTCGTTTAAATAACTTTAATTTCCAAACAAATTATATGTTGAAATATATGCATATATCTATTTGGTTATAACTTACCAATATTTTAAAACACACATAAACATTAAACAATTTAAATATATGAAATATATTCGTATTTTTTATTTAAAAATAGTAATAATAATAATATAACACATTTTGTTTATATTATTGGTACATAAAAAATATTATATATTTTCCAAATGCATATACATAGTTTGAAATAATCAACAGACAATAACTTACTATTGTTTGCGAAAATACAATTCAATTTCGCCGTACAGAAAATAAATCATTTATAACGCTCGAATAAATGTGCGTTTTTGTTTTTATTTTTTTTTTTGTATTTTTTTTTTTTATTTTTTCACCACAGTTGACGATTGCAACGTGTCTAACCACAAACCGTATGAATGGTTGAAAATTAATTTCGATTGTCGTCGAGAAAACAGTTTGCTGAGAATTTTAATTTGTATTCCAGAGAAAAGCTGCTTTTTTATTGCGGTCGCGTTTTAAATACGGTTCGATTTGGAATATATTATTTACATCCAAACCACTTGAACATCCGACGAATTGCTTTTTTACGGACATACTATTCCGCGTGTATACAATGTTATATATACAGATTCGAGAACATTATTCACGTACATTGCAGCTGTTGCGTTTTTATGAAATCGGATTTGACGACGTGTATGCACCAATAATACAACCTAGTATAGTATTTGCATTAATCATTTTTTTTTTCATAATAATATATCGGTACGTCGTATAATATTATGTGACGAAAATATAAATTAAAAATATTTCAACCATTTGATTTCATTAACGACAATCACGGGCATTGTGATTATTATTATTATTATTATTATTATTAAGTTTTTGCGTCTACGTTTTTTATATAAGCTTTGTACGGAGCAACAGTGTGTATATATTATAAAATAATACGCGCGCTCCAGAAACAAAGCGGTAAATCGATAAAGCGAGTGTCCAATAACGCTACAACGATTCCTACTTATTCTGTGTGATGAATAATTTTGATCAGTTACATCAAAGCAGTGGCCGTCGGCACCACAATATTGTTATTATTATTCCGACGCCGTGGTAGGTTCTACACGGGGCCGCAGGGCGTTATGTGCGCATTCGTTTATTCAGGTATTATACACTTCGCGATACTTTACGGCGGCGCGACGTAAAAATACTTCGGAAAATTAATGAAAATTTTAAAAGCGAATAAAGAGATAATAAAAACTCGCAGGTGCCGCGTATGGACGTTTTGAATGAGAAGTCGGAGAAAGGAAAATCGAAGTTTTTGTATTTTCGACTGCGATCCTGGTCGGGTTATAATAGACCGCAAAATATGTAGATTACCACGGGAACGTTTAATTTCTTTATCCCACTTTACCATATAAAAAAATCCATGTAATGGAATCGAGTTTTGAATAAGCTATACACTATAAACAGTTTTATAAACGCATGATAAAAAAAAAAAAAAAAAAAAAAAAAAGTCATTTAAAGTAGGTAATTTTTTATAACACACGTCGTTTATTAAAACGTAGAACTACAAAAATACGTATGATATATTATTAAAGTTCGTCTTCATTTTTGTTTATTTGATGTAGAAGTTAGTATTTGTGACATGCCGTTGTACTACTGTTTGAATATAAGTTTACCGATTTAATTATGTCAAATTTGAAATGATAATATAGTTGGCGCCTGGCTTATGGGTATGATGATAATAATTATTATTGGCGGTGTTCTGCGGTAGACTCATGAATAATTACGCACAGAAACTTGACTGAACAGAACCAGTGTCTTACTTTAAAAACTTCTACATACATAGAATATTAATTTAAATGTATCTTAATTGATTTCGTACAGACAGTAGTTGGTTAATGGTTTATTATTTTATTCAGCACCGAACGCTATAATTAATAGTGTACAAATGGGTAATGATTTTTATCGTAATATTTAAATATAATGTTACGGGGAGCGAAATAAATAAAATTGAAAAATTGAAGAAAAAAAATGGATAGCAAACAAGACGTTACGGAGCAAAAGAATAAGCAAATCTAATTGTTGACTGTCATATACACTACGTAATGCGTTTGTAGTTGCACGATTTGTTTTTTTTCCATACAAATTTCTTTTATTCCTGAGTCGTAGTATCTTTGTACCGCCGTCATTCGCATGTCTCCGAGGATGCGTGTACTTCTTTATAATGCCGGACACGTCTTTGTCGAATACGAAAATGCGGTTGAGAAAGTTGGTCAAAAGAAGAAGTAATAGAAGCAGAAGAAAATGAAAAAAAAAAGTATATCTACAACGTGTAATCCAAGATTCCATTGGTCTACGTATATGTGAAGTGTTTACTCGATGTTCGCGTACTCCTAAAAATATAATTCTCGAACACAATTCTATCATTTAAATGTTTATACCAGGCTTGTATTATTTATAGGTTTTTATAATGTTGTAAGCAAAGTTAACAAGTAAACGTTACCCCTTTCTATCAAACTATGTTTTCGTACGTCACATGCCTATATTATTTAAATCTTTTATAAATTACGAATACGTCAGTTTCAATAACATTTGTATTTTAAATATTTATCGGAACAGCAACCTTATTCTGATCTATTATTTATTTATATACGTTAAACTGTGATGACTGATGACTGGTTGTTTGTTTTTACTAAGTTAAGAATATTACATCAACTCAAACTACATCAAAATTTAAAACTGTAATGCCTAGTACCTATATAATATCATATGTTTTGCTTGATATTATCTTATATTTAAATATTTTTAATATTGCTTTCCGACAAAATGAAATAATTTTACTCCTAATATTATACATAAATATTGTTTTACTCTCAAGTTCAACGATAATCATTAATTATGAATATAAAATTTCTTCTGGGAATCGTTATACCATATCTTAATATTTTAGTATTGTACAAACATTTAACGCTGTATTACCTTTTTGAGAAAAAAACAATAGTTATTAAACATAATTAATCTAATTTAGAAATATTATTCCTCTAGTTATCCATATTTCTATTGAGATATTACATAATTTTTTTATTATTATTTTATTTTATTGTATATATTTGGTTATATTATTGGAATTCAAAGTTGTTGAGTTATGATATAGCTTCTTTTTAAATAAATTGAAGAACTTTTTTTTTTCATTATTCTACGTAGTATAATACATCGAATAAATTAAAATACATTTTTTTTTAAGTTATTTATTGTATTTTAAGGTAATATTAGGTGACTTTATTTTTTATAAAAATTTATAATTTAAAAATATTAATTGCCATAATATATTGTATAATATGAAATACTTTGCAGTCTTCTCTATCTTCTTTAGTTGAAAAGCAAAATACTATTTTCAATTATTGTTGTAATTTTTTTATGATCACATAAAAAATTCATTATTTTAAGTCTTTTCAAATTTTATATTTCTATACCAAGGTATGATTATGTTATAATTACTTTTGATCGATAAAATAACATAATTCTATTGAAAATATATGTAACAGGGTTTCTTTTTTAAAAACAAAGTTGATGTAAGTATTGAAAGTTGTGGATGATGTACTTTTATTTCGCTTTTCAAGCGTAAATTAATAAATAATATTATATAATCAAATTATTACAGTTTAACATTATATACCATTGTTGGGCACAAGGTATTATTGACGGTGGAAATATAAAGTAATAATAATTTAACTACTTTAAGTGAAGCAATTGTTATTCAATTCTTTATTTTAGATTTTCAATAAGCCGAAATACTACAAAAACAGGTGTAGACTTTGTCTCATTTAGTTCTTGTTTAGTCTACACTGGTGTTATTATATGTTTACATCGGGAGTTTTTATGGGTTGCATTATGTTCGAATGGTGCCGAGTCGCGTTTTATTTTATTTTTATTTTCGGTAGAGAAAACCGCCACGGAAACGGAAAAGTTTCTGAAATCGTTATTGCCTTTGAATAAAAGAAAACAGCGCCCCTACTCGCCGCATTATTCGGCGCTCTACAAAACAAATACACAGTGACGGACCGCGGTGACGCAAATGTAATTTCATTTGAGTAAAATCCTTTGTCTAATTACCGGTCGTGATCGGCGTGGCGTTCCGAACCATAGTTACACTCCCGAGGCGACTCGACTAAGATAACGGTCTCCGTGCTAAGTATGAAAGTATAGATATTTCGCTTAAAATGTTAATTGATAACAATATTATGTACTATGTTAACGGCTAGTTGCGGCTAGGATAAGGTTTTATTTTTATTTGTCAAGAATAAAAATGTTTTATGGTATAACAATATACAATTTAGTATTACAATATAATATCATGATACACAATAATATGTACCTAGTAAAGTATTTGTGTTCATCTATAATCGTTTACAAACAAATAATTCGTATTCGGTCGTCTCCTACTGAAATATTATATTATTCTACGAACTACCGAATTCCGAATTGCACACATTTATTGTTTGTATAATATTTATTTATTGACTCATAATATGTATTATGTATTTTATATTATTGTTCATAACTATCTATGACATATTATTATATTTATCCAGACTCATATTTTATTAACATTTTTCTCTCTAATCATAATTAGTCAAATACTAATTTATCGTAAAACTGACTATGAATAATTAAATATGTTATATATTTATTTATATGAGTTAATTAATTATACATTTTATGTTGAACGGATGGGTAAGAATAATTTGCTATTTAGATATAACAGCCCAAGTACTTTCATTGGTCACTTGTATATATTATATTATATTAAAGCCAATATTATAACACTAAACTTAGAAATTTAACACTTAAACTTATTGTAAAAATGTATCCATAGATTTTTTAATATAAAAAATGAATGTTAAAAAATAAATAACAAGTAATATGTAACATAATGTAATTTATTTAACAATGTTGAATTCATGATATTTTTTTAAATTTTGTTGTTTAATTTATCCAGACATTTTTATTAATCAAGAGATGAACAATTTTTTTTAAATTAAAATATTTAGATCAAACTATTGAAACATAATATTTTTAATCTATATGATAAATTGACAAGTTATTCATAGAATAATAATAATACTTATAATATTTATTTTACGCGAGGTATTATTGGTAACGAGGATTGTCGAAGAAAATAAAATGTTAAAAATTAATGATAGGTTTAAGATCCAGCTACTAAGTTGGCACCCCTATAATACACGCTATAATGATGAGTACACATTAATAACTATAATACAGGTAGTACCTACCCCGTAAAAGCGTGATCAGCACTTATCGTGAATGGGTGGGTTGATTTATGGAATAAATGGGCCACCAAAATTCTAGATTAGAGTTTGTTAGTTAATTATAATATTATTAGGATATGGGAAGTCGATCAAAATTTATTTTGTCATTAATCATTTGTCACATAACATTAGATCATCTACATTTAAGTTGGACTGGCAGTTTTCTTCAACAACCGGATTTTAGGCAGTTACATGTCTTGTACATGGTACATCTTGTTAAATGTTTTTAATCAGTATAGTCAAAATATTTTTACAAACACATTAAATATAACTGGGTATAGTCTCCACATTTTGCCTAATTTCTGCGAATAAACCTTCCTGAATAAATCCAAGGAAATCTTTATACTTCTAAAGATATTATTATATATATTTTACCTCAGGTAAGGGAAATTTAATTATTTCTAATAAATCTGGACTTCGGTATATGCAGGCTAAAGTAGACGCGGTTACGTTAATTAAGCGGATGACTACAATATTATTTGCCGTGTTATTAATAAATTATAATATTATAATATTATAAGTGCATTATAGTAATCATTTTTATATTTCACTTGATTTGATTTATATTCGTTTTAAGAATATAAATCGAAGTTATTATGAAATACAAGAATCTACCATAAAAGAAAATAATTTAAAGATTAGATAAATTATTTTCAGGTCCTGTGACCTGTAAATGGAATTTGGAACCACGATTAATTAAATTTTCATTGAATGGTTTAATGGGTACTTCTAGAGTACATTATGTGAACAATACCAAATATCAGACAGATGACAAAAAATTAGTTCATAATTTATGATTTTTAAATAATTGAAATATGAAATGGGTTCGTATTTTTATCTTCTTTAAAAACTGAATTATGAATTTGTTTTTAATGTTCAATATTAATTATTATTACTTGAATTTAATGTATACCTAAAAACGATGATAACAAACATAATAACTCTTATTTTCTGAAGTATAAAAATATTTTAGTTATCAGAACGATAATATGTTGTTATTTTTGTATTAATTTTGTCTTTGTTTTCAAATAAACAAGGTAACCAAAATAATTGCTAAATTTATTTCATATAATATGTAACATAAATAGTGAATGCGTAATCTATAAAAGTTTGTTACTACAAAATCCCGTGTTTTTGTTTTATCTAACAAATATTAAGTATTGATAAGTAATTAAATTTTACATTTAATAGCCGGGCTTAAAATAATATTCATATAGAATTTACATATAAGTAAGTAACAGGTTTGTAACTTAAACTATATTTATTAAATGTATTACAAACGTATTTTATTTTATTTGAACTGTAAAATTATTTGTCAGATATAAGAACAAGAACTATTTTTCTTATAAACATTATATAAATATTTTTCATGAAGAGTTATGTTATTATTTTTTTTTATCTGTTTTTTCTGAGTATATTTTTATTAAGTATATTACAAAAGGTACCCTAGATGATAATAATAATATATTTGTAGAGTTTAATATATGTATACAAATAAAAACTGTTTTAGGACATTACATTGTTAATAAAAAAAATACATAGAATGAATAACATTGACAACAGAAAGAACATGACATAGGTTAGGACGTTTTTATGTGTTTATATTTATTATTGACTACCTATTATAAAATCTCAAATTCTGTTTTAAATTAAAACAAAAAACGTAGGATTCTAAATTTTTAAATAATACTTACAATTTAATAAGAACTAACGACAGAAAAAGTAGTTATTTATATATAGAAATACTTTTGAACAATGCATTTTATATATTGTAATCCTAGAAAAGAAATTGACTAATCAGTCGAAAATATGACTGAGACGAATAACTAATGTTTTTTTTTTTATAGGTTAAACGTTTTCAGTATGTATAATATATAAAAAATAATCAACAATAATAAATTGTAAGAACTATAATTCTTTTGTATCCACGCTGCTATCAATTTAATAATATTATTATTATTATATATACTTTAATTATTGTCGTAGTGATTATTTTTTAAATTCATAAATCCTCTTTTGAATTGAACATTGCGCTCTATCGAACCACATACATATTTATATTCCCGTGAATACATTTCGGCGTGGAACAATAATTTTTCCCAACAAAATGTTGCCGCTGGCAATTTTAATTATAACAAAATACAACTTAGATTCGCCATAACGCCGGTGGCACGTCTACTAAATACTGTATTACTATACACAGAAGAGTGAATTATTTGATTTTTCTACGAATGTTTCTTTACCTAACGCTATCCCGTTAGTCAATCAGTACATTACGATTATTTAATTTGTACAAACAATATTAATAATTAACGATATCCCGATCAGTAGGTATGCGTCGCAGTGATGCTCTCGTATGTGTGCTATATGGATTAGTTTCGACAGGCGGACAAAAATGTATTCGCAAATGTAATATATTGTGATTTTATACTATACACGTACATATATTATACTGTATTATTGCATTCGGCTCGGGCGATTATCGTTTTCCTATGTGTCGTGCGCGCGCGTGTGTGTACTCGCGGATTTGAAGGAACACGTCATGATAAATAATAATAATATATATCATCAAAACGGGGCACTATGAAATTGCGTTTGGAAATAAAAACACGCCGTCGACGACGAAAGGGGAAAGGAAAAAAAGTAATAATAAAATACTATATGGGAAAGAGAAAAATAAAGATATTGATTAGTGTACGTGTGTGTGCGCGCGCGACCGCGTGACCGTCAACCGGCCGACCGCCGCCGCCGTCGTCGAGGATAACGCGCGCGTGCAGGTCGTCGCATTACGGCGGCGCGGCGTATCGCGTGATGCGAACACGTACGGCCGACGCGAATATCGCCACTGAAAAGTCACGGCGGACGAGACGTCGAGAGACGAGTCCGAGACCGAATTGTATGCGCGTATAATATATTATATATGATGGCACCGCAACGTTACACGCCAAGTGGAGGTATAGCGGTCGACGGGGGTGGAGGATGCGTTCGTATCACGAGTCCGTGTGTGTGTGTGTGCAGAGTTTGCGGTGCTGCGGATCCGGGGATTTTGACGGAACGACAGCCGGTCGGTCGGCGTGTGACGTCTGTCGGGAAAACTGTCGCACCACTGCCGCCGCATCCATCGCCCGCAATCGTACACCCCCACCATCCCCCCCATAGAGAGGTCTCGCTAAAAACCGGTGAAATTAAACTTACCTATATATATATATATATATTATGTTCTATACGGTTTTGCGGCGATGCTTTAACTGCACGACTTCCGGCGGCGGCGGTAGTAAATTCACGCGGCCGAGCTAATGAAGTGCAATAATTGGAGGACGTCCGGCTCCGGGACAGCGCATTGCCGGATTTACGCGCCGCACAGAACCGTTTCTTTACGCGGGAGTCGTCGAATTTCTGGACCAATTGAATTCAACGAAAGCTAATACTAATGACGCGGTGCGCCGGAGAAATATAAACATTCTATATATATATATATATATATATAATATCATATTATTACGGCCAAACTACCTATTATACGTATTATATAATATTATATCGAATAACGTCGTTTGTTCGAAAGCCGTTTGCGCGCGCCGGTGAAAACGTCCGTTGTATACCAACATTCAGCGCACGTCTCTTATCGGTGGCAGAAACTTTTTAAGTATTGCTAATGAGCACGTTCGATTTTTTTCAAATTGTAGCCCCGACCCCGTTCTTCTTTTCGTCGAACCGATCGAGCACACGACAGACGCTATTATAAGAGTTTGTATACTCAGCTGTCGTTGCACGTGTATAGTAAATATATATATATATATATATATATATATATACCACTTGTACCTGCAGTTTGAACTCGGAGAGACCGTCAATCGCGCGTGGTTTTTTTTCTTTCTAATAATAAGTCGACGGTTATTTTCGATTTATTTCAACCGTCCAAGCGAGCGCAGCGGTAGAGTCCGACCATCACCCGAGCCCAATCGCCGTAGGCGCCGTCAAAAAAACTTTCCGATAAAAATTGTTTTTTGTTTGTATATTTGCCTACCTAAAAAGGCTAACATATGTGTTTTCATAAGAGGTCAACGGGTATTATTTTTTTATTTAAATTGACCACGATCAACTACGAGCAATCTCTGTTTTTATAGCAGAATTTATAAATGGTAATACGTCATAAAAAAATGAATATACATAGCGATACACTATTAAGTGTATTTCTTAATAATTCATTTTTTGGAATTTTTAATTATGATAACTAAATAATTAGATTAATTATTATTATTAATAATGTTGAATACATCAGGTAAAAATCATAAAAAGTTTTCAAAAAATAGCATATTATGATTAACGAAAAAAGTTGATTCATTGTAAAAAAAATATTTGAATCATTACAATATATTTAAAACACATTTAAATAATTGAAAATATAATGGTTCTCGAGTATTATACTTAAAAATACCAAAAATAGTTATTAAGTAAGTACACAATTGAAGAGAAGTGGGGGTGAGCATGTTTGGTAAATCACACTGTTGTTAGTTATATTATACAAATTATGTCATTTAAATGTAATCAAAATAGCGTTGTATAACTTTAATGTACACGAGATTGTGTTCAATAGGTATTGTTTACAGAATTTAGTTATAATTAGAATAGCACAATATTCTTTGATTAACATAATATACTGGCTGATATATTATAAATATTAATATATTATACATTAAATACTCGTTATTTAAAAAAACTGAAAGTAGAAAAAATTTGAGTATAAAATACGCTGGTCCATTACTTTGTAAATTGTAACTTTAAATATTTTTAAGTAATAAACCACTTATTCGAAATCCGATTTTTATGAATCGAAATACTTCAAATAATATTCTACTTCTGAATATGACACAAGAAATACATTTTCTTCTTCAAAAGAGTAAATGACATAAAAAATTATATCGATATAAAATAATGAGTGTCTTATTTTAAACAGATCATTTCGTATAATATAAAAAATAATTAATTTAAAATCTACGATAGTAGACGTTTGGTGACCAATGCATTCACATTAATCTATTTTAAACTTAGAGTTTTCGAGGTATAGATGATTGAGGATTATTTGGGAACGCGAAGTCACTCAAACCCGCGAATGTAAACAAGAAAAATAATTTTATCTATCACCTAAAATAATAATAATAATATTTAACTCGAACGGTTTGTCATTTTGGAAAAGCTGAGAATATCTGGTGTATTTGTTCGAGTGTAGTATATAATAAATAAAATGTGTTCGAAGTGTCATCGTGATTGGACCGACGACAGTATTATACGGTCGTAATTCGAACCTCGAAGTTTTTCCTACACACTGTACGTGTGTATACAACCCCAATATACATGTGTTACTGTGGTGGTAGTGTTGGTTCAGGTGGTTACCGACTACCGAAGTGAACGTGATGGAGTTCCAGTAAATAACGATGTAGGTATAGCATGTAGTATAATCGGACGCTGCGTACAGTCACCGAACACTACGCTCAATATATATTATGTTTATATTATGTATTTGTAGAGAGTTGCGTGCGCTCGCGCGTCTGTATGGGTGTGTGTATCGCCGTGTGCAGTATCGTCAATTTCTATATTTTGCTGAAAAACGGATGGGTTTTATTATTTTTTTTTTTTGCGATGTACGACGGACACTTAATTAAAAGCGTGCGGACATTTTGCGTTCGAAAGGATTAAAAAGTTTATTTTATAATATCATACATTCGGTTTTTACGAAACGGACAACTAAAAATGTATAAGTTTTTTTTGTACTAGTTTTGATTTTGTGTTGTTTTTTTTTTTTCACTGAAAAGTAATAAAATCCTGAAACCTAAAGGTTGCATGGTATAACAAGTTCAAGACGTCAAATGATATGTATATAGTACATATTACGTTCAGCGTAAAAACTCAAAATATATAATGAGAAAAAAAAATTGAAACCCATAAAATAAAAAGTTATACCTATGGTTTTTTCTTGAAACTTCTAGTTCGAGTATATTACGTTTTTAGATCGACGTATTTTACATTTTATGAAAATCGAGGGAATTCTTTGATTACATCTAAGTATACATATTTCGATTAGGTATATCAATAACGTAAATGATTTTACATTAAAACATTCCAAAGAACATTTATTTTGATAAACTGTAATGATACCTTGTAAGCAATTTAAATTGTCAGTTCTGCTTGAACTTTTTATAATAATATGTTTGTATTTAATTTAAAAATTTATATTATACAATAATCTTTTACTTATTTTTATCATTTTATGATTACAAATATTTACTTATGTATATAAAAAATAAAAATAAAGAAAATATATTTACGTTTTACATGTGTAAAATACAAATTAGAATGCAATAATAATAATAATAATATTATGATGTATCTATTTTGCCTGTACAATACGCCGTATTAAATAATGAACAAGACAAGTATTACTATTTTAAAGCATTGACACTTCGTAGGCAATTCTATATTATTTTTAATTCATGGATTATACATTATCTTAAGCGCACTAAAATAATGTGGCCTTGATTATTTTTATTTTGTTGATGAATTATTATTAGCATTGTTTTTTAAGGAAATTTCCTATATGAAGTTTTTTAAAACTTTATAAGCTTAAATTAAATTGAAAACATTTATATAGTTATTTCAATGTTTTGAGTAAAACATTTTTAAATTATTTCAATAAAAATAAGTTATTTTGCTTTTATGAAATATAATTATAAAGTTGATTTCATGGGTATATTTTTGAATATGTGTTATAAAATAATATTATTTCCATTTGTAGCTATTTATTTCAAAGCAGCCTTAACTATTATAATATTTACTTGGATAATTGATTTAAAAAAAAGATAATTTTACAAATTTTTCATTGAATAACAAATATTTTAATTTTTATATTTATCTAAACATTCTAAACTTCTTCTTATATTTAATTAAAACGAAAAAATGTATACTTTATATTTTCAACAGTTTATTAAAAAAGACCAAGTTAATTATTATAATAATTTTTCTCGGCGAATTGGAGTAATCACTAAGTACAGTGATAGTGCAATTAGAGTAATAGCATTTTGTTCAATTCAAGCTTAATTAAGATGGAATACTTGTAACTTAAATAAAATAAATGCTATAAAGAGTTATTTTATGGTGGTTTTAATTGCTGTAATAAATATTATTAATGTAGTTTAATATGAAAAAAATAATAGTTTACCTGTTATAATAAGAAACGCTAAAAAAATATTCTCTATATTATATTTTATTATTACAATATATTATAATATAAAGTTATAAATATAATTATTTTACCAATTATTGTCGGTTAATCGAAATAAATTGAATATCTCTTATATATATACAATAAACTTGAAAATGATTAAATTAATATTCAAAATTTAATTTTGCTATATTATACAACGCGTACACTTCAATATATGATAGGTATTTTGACGATTAAAATCTAATATATAAATAAAATTAAAAAAGATCGAAATCCTATGATTTTAGATCCTATCCTATTGATAGGTTTAAGGATCTTTTTGCATATCATTAAATATTAGATTCTGAACGAAGTGATGAATGTATTGCTTTTATTATGATGTGTGTTTTTTTTTTTTTTGTGTCTGACGACAACATTTGGAGCAGTAATAATGCTCCGATTTTTGACTTCTGTCCCTCTTTGAATAGGGAATTGAATCTAGTTGGTACTTTAGGGGGGTCAAAATTAAAATTTTCTAATAGTTTTCAAAAAAATCGAGAAAAACAAAAAAAAAATGACAGAAAAATGGCAATTTTACGGAAAAACCACTTTTCGACAAAATCGATTTTTTGATTTTGCTGTAACTCAAAAACGAATTATTGTAAATACTTGAAATTTTCACCAAATGTTTATATTATGGTTATCTCTTTACAGTTAAATTTTCAAAATATTTTGACCATTTTTAAGCTACTAATAGACAATTGAAATTTTCGACTTTTCTAAGTTTTTTTTTCTTAAAATGCCGATAAAAATTTTTTGGGTGGCCAGAAAATCTTGAAAATTTAATACAAGGTTTCTTATAAGTTAATCTTAAAGTGATAAAAAAAAATCCGAAATCGTTAGACACAATTTTTTTTTATAAGTGTTTAAAGTTCGAATTTATACGAAATATGTCAAAATTTAAATTAAATTTCATACGCTCATAATGCGATTGTTGGCCATAGTAACCATAGTAACATAATATAAAAACTATACTATTTGTTTCAAAATAGAATATTTGACAATATTTAAATATAATATATCCTAAACTGACAAATCATCTTCGTTCAGAATCGTTTTTCGTATACAATGATACCTATCATTGCATTCAAATTTAACCTTCCATAGTCTGAGGTCCACCCCACCCCCTAATATACAGCAGAGCGATACCCACTTACCCGCTTTTTTAAAAATTGATATTAGTTTGTGAGTATCGTGAAAAATAAAAAAAAACGTATAAATTTAGCTTAATTATTACTATTTCTTTAAAATTACAAATTAATATATTATGCTAATTTTACAAGTCTTATTTGTGAATTTTGAATTTGATAGCTTTTGGGAAAAAACTAATTTAGGATATTTTCTATTTGAATAACTATGTAATATTTTCATCCTGCTGATTACGAGAAATAAAATATTACTTAATTCAAAATAATGCATTGAATATGTATATTAAATGTTTATAAATGTATAGTTTTTTAAGCCATTAAACACCAATAAATCTAACGGACCATTGTAGGTTCTGTAGCTTTTGTCTGTATGGTTGATCATGAATCTACTTATTTTTGTATTAATTATAGTTCGATTAATAACCTATCGACAATTAAAATGCCTTTTATAAAAACCTATTATTATATAGGGTATCGTCCGGTCTATGCTCGCAAAAAGGTTTACTACAATGGTAGAAGAGGTACCTATATTTGTTTAACAAACTGATTGATTTTATATGTTTCGATGTGATGAAGAAACAATAATAGGTATAATATAATATTGTACATGACTTTTTCGATCTTATTGTAACTGCCATCTGCAGGTGACGTGCATAACAATGTACTCGATGTTAAAATCGTATAGACGTCTCTCTAATATTCTAATAGTAGAGATTCTGTTAAACGCTCATGGGCACATTAATGTTAAAATTTGTACCTGTGGACGATAATAATAAGTCGCTGTGACGAATAAAATACAAATAAATACAGTGAGGAGTGTGTGCGTGCGTGTGTATACAGACTTACCCAAAACTGTAGTGCGAATCTGAACCGATTTCCGGAGACGAGACGACGGATGGCGTTGTTTATGCGATATGCGTATTAAAAGAACGGACCATTTTAAAGCAGTCGATGGCAGGTTGTAGTGGTGGGGGGGCGGGACTGTTCATCGATATAATATAAAATGTGTTGGAATAAAAAAATAATAACATGAAAACCGTTAGCGATCTAAAAAGAAAACGGAACGAAATAAAAAAAAAATAAAATAAAATAAAAAAAATTCTAAAAAACGTTTTGCGATTACGGGAACGCGACTGCGGCGGTGGTGGCAGCGGGTGAAAATGACTCTTCTCCGAGACCGCATGCAACAGAGTCCGTGCGGAATGTTCGCCGCGAAACGTCGCGGTGAGAGAGCGATTCGCGGGGACGGGAGCAATGAGCAGCGCCGCAGTCGCCGCATGGAAACCGTTTCCGAGCCGCCGGCGGCGTATTCGAAGGCGCGCGCGCGTTTCCTCTCGCCCGCGCACGTGTGTCAGTGCGTGTGTTTGTGTACGTGTAGGTGAGTGTAGGCGCGTGTTGGTGTGTCGGCGTGTGTACGTTTAGTGTGAGCGAGTGCGAGCGGTGGCTACGGGGGTTGCGCGACGTGACGGAGTTACGTGTGGATATGACCGCCGCGAACAAGGCGACCGCAAAAACGTAGTAGTTGGCCGGCGGAGAAATAAAAAATAAAAAAAATAAAAAAATTATAGATAATATAAATTATGTACATATATTATTATTGCCGTTAGGGGACGCAGTTTCACGCTGAAGCCCTTCGAAGAGGTTTGATACCTATCGCATAATGTAGACAATTTTAACGAAATCTGAAGTAAAATTCGAGACGATTCGATAATTACGCATTGAAATGCAAATCCAAAGTATTTTATGAGTGGTTCCGTGACACCAAAATATTGTGATTAGAGAGCACGAGAACATTTAAAATTCAAATTTAATATATTAGGTATATTATATGTTGACGCACATCGACTATTATATGATTCCGCCACTCATTATTACAGATTTACAGAATTAAAAAAGAATAAAGTTTTTGAAAAAATTACGTCGTATTTGTCTTGCAATATATTTAGTATTTATCTTATGGTCCAAAGCACACGAAAAACTTTTTTTTAAAACTGTTATCTATTGGTGTGTGTATTTGCACTAAAAAACGTGGTAAAATACTTCGCGTTATGACAAACATCTAACGTTATTAGGTAATGAAAGATAAAATAAAAAAGTATTATTTTAAACTATTATGTGTTTACAATATATATTTACAAATTAGTACAATATTGTTATTATTATAAAATACTATAATTGCGGCGACCTCTGAGACTGCATTCTGTGATCCGAATGTCCGATTTAAAATATTTCGTACTTAGTGGGCAGTGGCAGGTCTAAGATTTTATTTTTGGAGAGGGGCCGGAATTTTTTTATGTTATCATATGTCCACATCATATAACTTTGTAAACACAATATTTAGGATTTAATTTTGGCTTTACATTACACAGATAGTAAAGGGGGAGCTGCCCCACTTGAATCCGCCATTGTTTACACTACTTTATCATTTCGGGAAATTTGAAAATTGTTTTTTGTGTGTAATTTGGTTTATTGTAAAAATAATGTAAGTCCGTTTAAAATGCCAACTCAATTTGTTAAAAAGTTTTGTTCCATTTATAATTTATTAAACATCGATGTACCGGAATTATATAATATGATATACCTATATCGTATACGATTTAACTGCTACACATCGTTGTACACCACTGCCGATAAAAATCAGACACTCGTCGTTCACCATCGCGCGCTTCCAACTAAATTATATTATACCCAAAAGTAAAGTATAGCCTTCAGGTACAGACGTATTAGATATGTGTAGGTAGGTAGGTAGTTTTGCACTTAAGCCATATTGTCGTGTATAATTTATTATTTCGACTTTTAATTGGGTGAATTTTTCCCAACGAGTTTTATAGCTGAAATTCCCTAAACATTAATATAAAAAGCTCTCCGACAATAAACGCGTAGTTATTGTAGGTGGATAGGTAATACGCGCCACTGATAATATTATTACCATGCAGTATTAAATAAAAATATGTTTGGAACGATAATATCCTTATACGGCCGACTTTTGGTATCTCGAAATTTCCCTTCAAACGCCATAAAACTTAATTGTAGGTTTTTGATACCTCGACATTTTTAATAATTCGAATTTTATTTTTCCTCCTTGGACTTTAAATTACCAGCAATCCACTATATAATATAATGATTTGTAATAAAATCATAAATTTTTGTTTAGTCAACCAAAAGCGACGTAATGAGGTATGAATGAGAAATTATCGATTTCTTTTTCCGGAAACTGTGGCTCAGAGGAAGATGGATATTGGTGATAGAAAAAAAAATAATGCCAGCATAGGGATACGTGGAAAGAGTGTTGATTGCAAATAGAGGGAGAGGTGGGTCTTTCCCTGAATATAGAAAGTGTTCGCGAGTAACCGATGGCGGAAGATAGATAGAGGAATATACTACTAGTCATTTAGTATTATGACATGATGGACAACTAAAAACCGTTGACCTTTTTTTTTTTTACTACCGAAAGTGCAAATTAATATAAAATGGATTTATTTTATTTTATAATACTATAAATTTTCCATGAATTTAAAGTAGCATACCACGTGTTATTATAATATTTGCGGATTATTTCAAAAACAATATATTATTTATTTTATTCATAGTATTATGCTTAGTTTATAAAGGATTTATTTTTTTTGTCAAATTTAAATATTTAAAGAGATCGAAACGAAAACTTACACATTTTTATAGGCCTTATTTAATGTGTATTTATTGATTAAAAAATAGTAATAGTTAATACGATATTTAGGGTTGAGAATTGAAAATGCCCATTGCTGTGTTTTGAACAAAAAAATCAAGCACAACAGTTATTGAGTTTTGATAAAACACAAAATGATTCGTGTTTTTTTTGCCATCTTGCGGTTAAGTCAACCCTTAAAATGTAATTCTACTGCATGTATTAAATCTCGAGGGAGATGATTGCTCATTACCGGAATTAATGCTTCTCTTTTTGTTTGTATTGATAAACTAACAAAGGTCTTTAAAGCAAGAAATACGTGTCTCAACAAGCTTTAATGGATTTGTACACGATTATAGACAATAAACGCAACATAACATGGAATATAGTCGCATACGTAAACAGTGTGGCACAACAATGGGTGAGATTAACATTTTCATAGTGTATTTAGAAGAATTAAAGCATTAGTCGGCAGGATGTTCACTATATTATAGTAAGACGTGATGTGCATAAATTCAATGAAGAAATAATACGCCACGCAAGTGTAATGTTGTTCACTAACTTGGGTAGGTTTCGCATTATATTTTGTATGGCTCTCGCGTCGGATGAAAGTGGTTAAAAATCTGGGCAGAAAATTACTGTGACCGCGTGAGTGTGGGTGTCAACCGATCATACCACTTCGATCTCTATGTAATAGGCGATTCGTGATATCGATTTTAAATGTAATTATTAATCTTCGAACAAGGGTTGTAAGCGAGGAAGGTTAATATCGCGCTAGAGGACGTTTTTCGGCAATTTCATCGTTGGTAGATTTTCCTATACGCTATACAGAAACCATCGAGAAAATCGAAAAATTACCTCTTCAAAAAAGCATACAGACTTGATTTACGATCATCAAAGGCCAAAGGAGTTATATACATTTTTCGATCATTCAGCATACCCAAAAAGTTTTACATAAAAATAGAGAAAAAACCATCACTGTAAAAGTGTAAAACTAATACAAAGCTTACGGGCTTCTTAGAATCTAAAATTTGAATTGAATTTTATATAATAATGTATGATAAAGAATTTATATTGGGTAGGTATGGTAATTTACTTTATAAATGTTATGGTAATATAATAACAACATACATATATTAAGCGTAATAACACTGTCTAGTAACCAAATAATTTAAAAATATTGAATTATTATTTATAACTAAAATGATTAATATCATAGCTAATTATAAATGTGTTAAAAACTTAAAAACTTTATAAAGAACCATACAAATATCGAAAATACAAAAGCACTACTTTTATTTGTAGAGACTTAACATTTTTTGTTATTACTACATATTATATTATTATTTATTATACACAACGAAATTTTTTAAATGTCAAATTATTTTTGTGACAAACCGTAAAAAACTATTCTACAATACGTTAGTATTTATTTGGAAACAAGTAAATATTATCGTTGGAAATGTATATTTTTATCAATATTGGTTATAATATTTTTACTATTTTTTTTAAATAAATAATTAATTAATACATGTATAACATAATATACACGCTAAACTTCAACAATATAGCAAATATTTATTCAACTGAAATTGATAATTTTTATAAAATTAATATAATATTATAAGTTACCAGTAACATAAGCACTATAATGTTTTGGTATACTAAATAAATATTAGTCTTTTATACATATATTTGATTATCAGTAATATTTAATTTTTTTAAATTAATAAAATGTACTTAAGCAATGTGCAATTTTTTTTTAGAATGAGTAAATTTTTATATCAAGATTTATATTATAATAATATCTGTTTGTATTTTGTTCAAAGCAAAAACTTATATGTATAGTTGTCATGATTTAAACAAACTATTTTGCATAGAAATAAAAAAATAAAATTTAAACAGGAAATAACTTTATTTTTACTTTTTCAATCTGAAACAATAATCTCATTTTAAATGTGCCAGAGTACTGATTATTTTACATAATATATTTATTAATTGTGCTATTTTGTTTGTTTATACATATATATTTACTCAGATCCTTTTTTAGAATTTTCATAGTTAAGTCAAATCTTATATATCTACCCACATTTATATGGATATTTATTAAACATTTCAATAAAATATATAGATTCGAGTTGAAACTTGGATAAATTTGGAATATTGTGTATGTGGTAAGAACTCAAGAAGTAACCCTGAACTTTATTAAGTTAATAATTGGGAATATTTGATATATAATTGTCATAATTCACGGAATGTCTCAGCTTACAGTATTAAAATTTCACAATGTCATCTCATATTAGTAACTTCTGAATTTGTAAAATAAATATAGATATAAATTATTGGAAAACGCTTTCACTTCATTTGATCACTAAGAACATTCACGACAAATCCGTGGTGTATGACATTCCCTATCTCACCATCAACCATCTTAAATTATTA
Source organism: Schizaphis graminum (assembly GCA_020882235.1). NCBI lineage: Eukaryota > Metazoa > Arthropoda > Insecta > Hemiptera > Aphididae > Schizaphis > Schizaphis graminum. The sequence continues at coordinate 22,809,758 of CM037034.1, read as the reverse complement.
CCGAAACATACTATCCTAATGTTTTATTTTAAATATTAAAAATGCATTATTGATCATAACAAAAAATTATTATACTCCAAAAATTCAATGATAAACTTTTATAACTATACCAGCTTAGTATAATTTATGTTTTTTATATACTATTATGTTTTATATACCTACAACCTACTTCAAAAAAAAAAAAAAAATTATATTATGGTAGGTACACGCAATTTTAATTGAGTGAAAAACTTAAAAAAAGAAATATAAATTTGACTCATGAATTAAAAAAAAAAAAAAAATAATACTAGCAAACTTAACTTTCAAACTATTTATTGATAAAAATATCAGTCTTACTGCAATTTTATTTATATTTATGATGTCTTTGCTAAAAACACATTAGTTGGTTGTACCAATTGAACGTATTAGTCATCAAACGACTTTATTTTTCGGCTTTAAATAATAATATTAAAAAAAAAAAGCGGGTAAGTGAGTATCGCTCTGCTGTACATTAGGGGGTGGGATGGACCTCGGACTAGGGTAGGTTAAATTTGAATGCAATATGATAGGTATCATTGTATACGAAAAACGATTCTGAACGAAGATGATTTGTCAGTCTGGGATACATTATATTTAAATATTGTCATGTATTCTATTTTGAAACAAATTCAAACATTTAAGTAAAAGCTTCAAGATCTTACGTTAAGTAATTTTTTAAAAATAACAAAAATCGAAAATTATTTATTAGTAAAACGTTATTTTACACGTGTATTTTTGATTTCAAATTAAAATTAAAACTGTAAAGACTCGTAAAATTTTTTAAATTGAATAATCCTCAAACTTTTTTATAATTATTCTAAGCTTAATTTATGGACAGCATAGTATTAAATTTTCAATTCTTAGCTTTTGATAGTAAAATATTTATAAATTTTTAACTACCAAATAGTGAAAAATATTCATGATTTTGACGAATTTTTGTCAATATTTGAACTTCAAATGCTAATAAAAAAAAATTGTGCTTATGTATTTTTATAATTTTTGAATCAGAGTTAGAACAAGTTATGTGGATCCTTCAATTAAATTTTCAAGTAATTTGTCCTAGCTTAATTTTTTTTATCAACATTTATAAAAAAAGAAAATTTCAATCGTCTATAAATAGCTCAAAAAAAGTCAAAATATTTTGAAAATCAAATCATACGTAAAGAAAATGGCAATCTAAATAACTGGTAAAATTTTCAAGTATTTACGACTTATACTGTTTGAATAACAACAAATATCAAAAATCGTTTGAGGCTAAACCGTTATTTAACGCAGTTTTGTAAAAATTTAAATTTCAAACACTCATAAAAAATTTTTGTCTGAATCCGAAGTGTTATTTTACAGATATTTGAAGAAAAATTGATGGAGAACCTTGTACCAAATTTTCAAAACTTAGTTATAAAAGAAAAAAATTTTACGATTTTTCAACCACAAAATCACTTGAAATTTTCGCAATTTTGACATATTTCGTATAAATTCGAACTTTAAAAACTTATAAAAAAAAATTGTGACTAACAATTTCGGATTTATTTTTATCACTTTAAGAACAACTTATAAGAAACCTTGTATTACATTTTCAAGATTTTCTGGCCGGCTAAAAAAATTTTTATCGTTATTTAAAAAAAAAAAATACTTAGAAAAATTGAAAATTTTAATTGTCTATAAATAGTTCAAAAAAAGTCAAAATTCTTTGAAAATTGAATTGTGTATGAAGAACGCTAATATAAACATTTGGTGAAATTTTCAAGTATTTACATCGATCAGTTTTTGAGAAAACTGGTTTTGCGTAAAAAATCCCGTTATTCCGTCATATTTTTAGGGTTTTTCCGAACTCATTTAAAAAATATTGAAATCTTTTAACTTTTGACCCCCCACAGTACCAACTAGATTCGATTTCCTTTTCAAAGAGGTGCTGAAGTCGAAAATCGAAGCATTTTTACTGCCTCAAATGTTGTCCACAGACACAAAAAAAAAAAAAAACACATATCACTCCGTTCAGAATCTAAAACATTGGTCAAGCGCTAAGTTACATTAAAATGTATTATACTATTTTTACATCTTATTTCACGAATTTTTAACGAGAAAATATGATTATATGGTATACCAAACTCAAATAGTATATATATATATATATATATACTTTTATGTTCTAAATATATAAATTACATTTGAGCTGAGCCAATAACGTGATTATTAAATTTTAATAAATGAATATGTATTGAAAATACAACACATTGATAGTTTATTATATTAATTCAATTATCTTATTGATTTATTATGTTTTACTTGCTAAGCCATAATGTAAGTTCAAGTTATTTCATTGATTTGGTTTTGTAAACTTATATCGGTGATACACCTGTTTAAAAAAACTTAATATATTCTAGTTGTATTAATAAATATATTTATGATTTTCTCTTCTACTTATATTTTAGTTTATCGAAACACGATAGTAAATATTGTATGACATAAAAGATATCACACAAAAGGAAAATCCTCTTTTGATCATTAAAACGCAGTATATATTTTAGAGGATATAAAATGGTTTTGGTAAAAAGTATTCTAAATATAATGGTTTTAAAATGTTTGCATGTTCAACACTACATAATATTATGTATAATATAATGTAAATTTTTGCTTTTAATAAAATGTAATATCCTAGTAAAAATATAAATTAAATCATATTTTTTTTTCCGGAAAAATAATAATTTAAGGAATAAAAACATTTCAATGTATAATGATTCTAGTAGAATTATATTTATAGTAACTCTGAGCAGAAATTAATTCAAGATTGTAATATTATAAAATTACCATATGCAAAATTTGTTTTTAAAGCTGTGAAATAAATCACAATGTAATCACAATATTAATTACAATATTATGTCATATTATAATAATTAATAGATACTTTAAATGACAGTTTTGCAATATTTGCAATTGGAAGAATTTATTTAAAATTGCATATGATTATGAAATGATCAGACCATTTCTGGGTATCAAAAGAATTTCATATTTAAAAAAAAGATTTTAATTGTATAAATTAAGATTATGTAAATCCAATGCAAATACTAATGCATGCTAATAACTACGTTGTAGTTGATACCAAAATAATAATAAACAAAACTTTATGTATCAAAATAATTTTTTAGACCTATAATCTCAGTATACCTGCTTTAATTACTAAAAAATATTCCGAAACAATAATTTAATATAATATTATTTTCATTCATACCATATAATTTTTCTCTTTAGGTACATTTTATGGTTTTATTATACTCTTCGTAGGTACGGGATTTTAAATTAAAATCCATTACATAATATTAATGTTGTATCTTTTAGCTTTATCGCATAAGTTATTAGCTTATAAAATTTAATAATTATTTCTAATCGAATGATAAACGAATATATCAGAATATTGGAATATTGTCCCGTTATTCCAGCTATTACTGGACTTATAGTTGTTAGATCGTATTCTGACCTTACTACCATTTTCAAGGAAATTGAAAATGGGAATCGCTATCGCTTGGAATTTGTATATATTAATAATTGTATGATTTCCTTTTAAAATATTCAAACCCCCTTGTGATATTAATCTAATTATTTGATTATTCACTAATTCAGGCATTCCAATATAATTTGCGATGATTTTTGTTATTATATAATGTTTTATAAATTGATTGATTTTTTTTATTCATTTTATACCTAATTTATTACTTAATACATAATATTACACTTGACCAAATTACTATATTATTTGGATATGCTAATCTCCGATAACTGTAGATTAATTTTAGTTTTTACGATAAAATTTAATTTATTTTTAAATATATTGTTTGATGTTATATTTATAATATATTATAAATTATTAATACATATAATATTTAACACATGATTAAATAAAGACATATATAATTATTTATATAATTATACATATATAATTAAAGACATAAACTAACAACTAATACAAAAAATGTTTAGTAAAATATATTTTTATTGTAAATGTAAAGTATCAATAGAATATTCACAAATCTTGACGATCGAAATTTAAAACGTTAAGATTGAACAAATCAAAAATAAAAAGACCAATCTAAAATTAATTTTAACTTATATTTTGAAATGTTTATGTGGCCATGTAGGTTAAGTTAAAATTACACACTGTTTAATGATTTCCATGTGTGTAACACGTGTATTAATATCAATCCATTATGGTATATGCACTATCTAATCTACGGGGTACTTGTGCGAACCTAAAGCGAATAGAAAATGCTACAAACAAGCGGCAATATTATCGAAAGATAAGACATTTACGAACTACATTTTTAACGTTTGGGTCGAAACTGGTAGCGTGCTAGAGGAGTGAGTGCGTGTGTTAAAAATGGCTGTGGTCTCTAATGCATTTTGAATTTCTCTACGCGTAGGTACCCAAATCTGTTATCCGCTTACACTGTACGTCCCCGTCTCATCCTGAATCATGTATATCTATACACTATCGTTTAACTGTGCGATGCTCAAAATAGATTCTGCGAGGTATCGGGAAGATTTTTCCCGGCATATGTATTTTTCATCAACCGATACGGTAGAATAGGATGGGAATCGAAAAAAAGAAAAATATAGACATTGCAGTTACTGTACAATTTGTAGCATAGGTATATAAAACCAACATTTGTATTAAAACTGAAGTTGCAATTTTGAAGTCTGATGAACTTGTGACTACTCACAAATAATTTATAGAAAGTTAAATTACGTTTTTCAAGGAACAAATATTATTATATGAATTACATAATTTAAATGTTAAAACGCAAATATGAAAATATACCCAGTATTAAGATGATTATGTTATATATTTATTTTATTTTTTATTTTTTGTATTATATTATGAAATTATATTTATCCATTGAAATATTTTTATTAAATGTGTTTCATTGTTGTTAAGTATATTAATTTTTTATTTGTGGGGAAAAAAGTTATCCATTTAATATAATCAAATATTTTTCAATAATTTAATATAGCTAGTAGTTTAATCTTATTATTACTATTTAATAGTGTACTGATTCAAAACAGATTTAATTTCTGATTACAGTAGTTAAAAGAAACAAATTGAGTTAAGAAATATAGTTGAAAAAATTAATAGTAACAAATAACATTATTTTTCATTTCATTTATCTTTCATTTATCAAATTATTATTCAAATCAATAGTTGTATACAAGTAATAGATGTAGTACCCCTTATATTATAATAAGAAAAAATATGGTAAATATTTTATTGATAGTTTAATTTCTTTTCATTCATCGTTAAAGAAAAAAATTTTATTATAATGGAATAATTTGAAGCCAAGGTATACGTAGAAAAGCATGATATAAATAAAAATAATCATCAACGTATTAAGCTTCAATGAACTATGCACGATATATTATTTCTTATTACTGTAAAATGAATTGTTTAATTTAAACCGAATATCATAATATTATAAAGTATCATTATTTTTTAGGTCATAAATATAATTATATTAACTAAATAAAACTTAATTTTAAAATACATACCAATGATATATATATATATATATATAAATACTCAATAGCTATTTTACTGCATATATCCTTATAACAGATTGTATTCATTTTGCTAGTTACAATATTATTTGAACACATATGTTGAAACATTTTAGTTTTAAAATATTTTATGGTCGTATTTTTTGAATATTAAAAGCAAAAGTTCTAAGATGTCGTCAGGTTTAACTAGAGTCAAAAGTTTTCAGAAAGTTTTTTATTAAAGAATACTGTGCAACAGTTTGACAGAAATTTTTGTACTAACTAAAATAAATGAAAGTTTTGTAAATTTTATTTTATAAAATCATTGGTTATAAATAAAATCTATTAAAATAAATTAATGTTTGAATTCTTTTAATATAATACAACGTCATCGATGAATTGAAATATGCTACATTGTAAAATAATTAAAGCTATAATATAAATTTATTAATGTTGGTTAAATAGATATATTTTTTATTTACATAGAGTGGTATTTAAAATTTTTCAAATCATCAAGTTGTTTGATAATATATATAAGTTAATTATGTGAAATTTATTTTAAAAACTAAAGGTGAACACAAAAAGTATTTTTAAGTCATTTTAGACAATAGTATGCATTTAGCTTAATAAGTAATAACATTTAATACTACATATTTTAAGAGGATACATAAGTAAAATATTCTGAGTACTTTTAAGTTTTTGCGGTTAATCCGTTTTGTAAAAGATAACATATTTTATTTCTTCGTATATTTTTTACTTCATATTATTACTTACTAGCGAATAACCTTGAAAAAAATTGAAATGATCACTAAGTTTATCATCATTGTATATGCATAGTACAGTTAAAAAAATATTTTTACTGATATATGGACAACTGAAATGTTCGTCTTTTTCAATTTTTTTTTTTTCTATAAATATAAATGAAAAATGTTTTCGCTTTGTCAAAAACCTTGAAAATATAATGCAGGGTTTTATATAAGTTGATAATATTAATATATATATATAATAAAAAAGTTTAGAATAAATCTACAATATTTCATACATATTATAAGTATTTCATATTGGAACTAAAAAATCTAAGAAATAATTTTTTTTTTTTTATTTATTTATTCATTGAAACAACCTTATCAATTTTTGTCAATGTTTTATCAATTGGAAGGGATAGTGTGTCTAGCACACTACTACACCTTTTCTTAGAAGATAATTTTTCACGTGTGAGGACGTCACCTTTAGTAGAATGGGTCCGGTGGTAGTAGGGAAAGCAATTGGAACAATGGATGAGAAATACAGATTAATATTTTTTACACTATGCTGAGATTTGAATTGATGACTATGTGCGTCATGACCAGCTGTGTGAATATTGCACTTAACTGTCCCACATAGTAATATATAAAATAAATAATTTTATAAGCATTTTAATTTTAAAATTGAACAAAATTACTTATTTAAATGATGAATTACTATGAAGTTCATTATTTTCTTTTAATTCAAAAACATTATTCATGGGAACTTTAAACTAGTATGGTCAATATGAATTTTACTTTATACAATGAAATTTTCGAAATAAGTAGATTAATTTTAAGATATTATTTATTTATATCATGAAATTATATTCACACCCTTTTACAGTTCTGTGTTATTGACTTAAAAGTAAATAATAATTTTATAATATGGTATACATAAAATATTTAAATATTAATAATATAATAAGAAATAAAATGTTCTCGGAGAAAAACAAATCAACCAATCGTAATACTTATAGTAAAAAAAATGACTTTCATAGCTTTATAAAAAACATATAATTTATTATGAAATATAGGTACTTAGGTAGCAATGTTTAAGCTAACAAATCGTGTCCACGCTGAGTCGTTTTTCGTAAACCTACAAATATATCATTGAATTAAAATTTAACACATCCATTACAGCTAGTGAACCACTCGATAACTAATGCACAGCAAAACGATACCCACTTGCTCACCGTTTTTTAACATAATATGTTTCAATTGAACTGTACAGCGTTTTTATTTATACAATTGTCAATTCGGTTGAAAGTGCATTGACTGCCATTACGTGTATCAGTAGTAAAAGTATGAAGTATAGGTAACTGTTATTAGACATGGATCATTGAAAATAATGAAAAAGGATTTTAAGGTTTTCGACCATTTATTTTTACTATAGTCACATAACGCGTTATCCCGTGGCACTAAGAGAGAAACGCTACACGAGGGAAGAAATACGTTAATAACGAGAAGGCAACCGGAAGCGTAAAGGGGTAACGGTGAAAATGGATTGTTGGGAAATCAATTCGCATTATTATGAACGTTACAATAGAAAGGCACAATGCCGCATGTTTCTTTGAAATACTACATTTGAAATCTGTTGAACCGAATAACCAAATTTAGAAGAGACTTTATTGATCATATTATGATTATAAAATTTTAGTTTATTTTTGTCTAATTTACTTAATAATGAAAATAAAAGTCTAAAACAAGAATAATGTAATAGTAAAATATTTAAGAATTAACTACTTTGGGTATAAAAATTAATTTTTAATTTTTACAGTACAAAATGTAGCAGATTTTTTTTTTATCAACAACAACAATAACAACAGTATTAAAATATGGTTATAGTAATATTGGCTGCGGTATCGGTTAAGTTTCGACTAAAAGTGCAGTATAAATGAATAACACATTTTTGTTATACTTTATTTCCTATATTATAAAATATTACTGTATTCTTGTAAAATGTTGTTATATTATATTATTGCGGATTGGATGATTTATTTTTGAACCAACAACTATAAAAATTATTTATTCTAAACGGCAGGATACATATTTTAATACTGTTATACAATTTCCGGTTTAATACGTTTTAATTTTAAATTTTCGCCCGACTATTTGTAGGCAAAGTGCAAGTGATGTTTACGGTGCATAAAGTACAAACTAATAATAGTTTGTAAATATAAATATCTTCAAAACACGTGAATGAATATAGAGCAAAGATTCAGCTACAAAGTATACATCATTGATGTCTTAAGGTTGACAAACAAATTTCCGTTTTATACTCATACGTCTTCGAGATCTTCAGGGAAAACGCAAAGAAACCGAAAACGACAATTGAAGAGGGCACAAAATTAATTATAGTCCTTCGGGAATATAGAAAACACGATCTCTCGAGCAGGCTAAATCAAACAATATTACATCATGATTTTAATTTTAATGAATTTTGATCAGTATACAAATGCAATGTGTGAAAACAAAAGTATTCGACAAAATATTTACTTTAATAGTGTAATATTTTGTTTATTATTGTATTGCATACATTTTTAAAATAAAAATAAATATTATTCTATCAATTTAATTCTTTTTAACAACTTTTATGAACTTTATTTACTGATTGTATGTTGTGCCAAGTCATTTTATATCAAGTTGTATTATTATGTTTATGATGATCTGTATTATAGTTGGCCAATAACAAGTGAAGGTATACATTTTGTCGAATAAGAACATTTTAGAAGTCCATAAAGCGTTTTCAACCCTCATAAATTCAGTGACAATTTTGGACCATTGTACGTAGATCTATTTAGAAGGCTTTATAAGACATCGTTGTAAATCGTTATAGATTGCTTTCATATAAAATATCAACCGTTCACCTCACGTATAAGCTCAGAATGTTTGTAACTGATGATATCTTAAGGAACAACAAAATACATAGAAATACATAGAATAAAAACGTAGATTAGTTTTGAACCATTATTTAAAAATACATTGGTAGGTAACCTTAAAGCATTTAGTATAATATAGTCGTTTGTAAAAAAACTTCGAATAACAAATAATAAATTGATACAGAAATTTAAAAGAATTTTTTAAACAAATAACAATCAAAATTAAACAATAAATAATTTTTTAGTGATTTTCTGAGATATCATATTAATAATTTTGTAATATTATATAAAATTAATATCAGAAATGAAATTAGTTTAAATTTTTGATAAATATTTGAAAAAAGCTACATAAATTCGATATATATTTGTAATAAATTATTGTTTAACTATATATACATAGCCTGTGGGTTGTATAGTTTAAACATAAGTTGAAACAGCTTGATGTTTCGTGAATAGAATTAAAACAAAATAAATATTTGCAACTTGCGCCATTGTTTGACAAATTGAAATACATGTGAGATTTTGTTTCCTTGTAAGTGTAATTCTGCCATAACTTTAGTATCAGAACAAAAATTTGGGATATTCCGTAATAGAACTTTTATTTTTATTTCAAGTAAAATAGAGAGAAAAATTCAAAGAAATAGTATAAAAGTAATTTGTGATTCGATTATTTTGCGTTAGATTACATTTACATAATTTGAAAACTCCATTGTTCGTAGCCTGAAAGTGGGAACAGTTGGTCGACAGTTGGTCGTAAATTTAGCAGACAGTTAGTAGATGTTAAGTTCCGGCATGATGTTGAAAGAAATGGTTTTATATTGATCTGGTTAAATAATTATTATAAGTTAAAATGTGTTAATGTGTGTTTGGGTGGTTGATACTTTAAATCTGATGTTATATGCAATGAAATATATACATTCACCCGTTACAGATTCAATGTAGGACAAGTCGGGACTCAGATTCCGATGAATTGATCAGTGTTGCCTTTCTTAAGTTTTCTTGTTACCCTAACCATACCCGTCAGCGAACCTAACCAATAGCGCTGAAAATGTCTGGTTGAGTTGGAATGGTAATAGACGTCCGAAGGAATTTGTGAACTACAATACATTACAATACCGCACTGATGATACGATGCGACGCACTAACTGTTGAAATTTGTCATTTTATTTTTGTATTTAGGTAATTTGGATATGATCGGTGATCGTTGAGTGGACGAGTATATCGGTTTTAATTGTCGATAATCGCTTTTGTTGCAGACAGCTTATATTTGAGACGTGTAGTAGTGTAGTTATATTTTTTTATCCGATTGTTGGTGAGTTTCCCCTAAAGGTTGGCCAGTCCGTTTCGATGGTCGTCAATATTCTGGAAAATCGAGATAGCCTTGTGTTTTGGTAGTTCTCAAAAGATTTGTTTTTGTCGGAACATACTGTTATATTTACACCATTTAAAGTGTTAGTAAAACATAACGACGAACACGGCGAATAGAGTTTAATAACAAATATATTTTAAATTAAAAAGTAAAGTATTATGTTACATAATTATTGATTTATTTAAGAAGTTGTATTTCTTATTCAATTAATTTATTTCAATAGTTTCATGCAATTTTATCCCAAAAAATTGAAAAAAAAATTATTATGTGTTATTGTGACATTTTTACGTTTTTATTTAACACATGAAGTTTGATGGTTGGTTTCTTTTTGTCATAATATATTCATGTAACTTTGTTTTATTTTTATGTTTATTGCCTCTTTATTATTGTTTCCATGCCTATATTCAGCTCTTATCGGGAATTCATTTCAAAATGTTCATACTGGTGGTAGTTTTATTTCGTATTGAATATGAAATAATATGTCGATAAGGACTCTGATTTATATTTGATGCATGAATGTACAGGGGAAACGGAAATATCAATGTTATATGACAATACTCAATAGATTCGTCTTATAGTTAGGATGACGACGACGACTTTTGTTCAATTTAAATTGACAATAATCTTGTTGTTTAAATCAAAGTATAAATGTGAATTGGTCATTTGGACATATAAATATGTGTTTGTTTTCGAAACATAACATAAGATAATAAATTATAAACATTTTTAAAACAATCATTTTAATATAATTATTTATTTGTAAAAACTATTTTAAAATAATTACGTGGTTTGGTTAAATTTTATTTTATGATTGCAATTAAATCCTTCAATAATATTAAGATATTTAGATATATTTTTACATTATTATTAAAAATAGTCAGTGTGTTAATAATAAATAATATATTCGTTTTAATAGTTCAACAATTCAACATATTATAATAAATTTATAACCAGCTGGCAGCTGCCACAACTTTGAATTAATATACTATGTTTATTAACATAGGCTTATACTATTTTTGATAAGATGTTATCGTACTTTAAATAAATTATATAAACATACTCGTTGAATACTGTTATTGTAAAAATATTAAACACCCAAAATAATAAGTTGTATTTGAATTATACTATTATTATGGTATAATCATTAATAACATGCCATTATATACATTTTAAAAATCAATTCTAGAATATGAACAAAGAGATGAATGTATTTATTTTATATCGATGTGGCTGCATATTTTTTTTTTGTATACGTATTGCATAATAAGTAGTCAACAAAATGCTTCAATTTTAAATATTTAGTGTGGCTTCCAATAACAAATTGCATATAGTTTGTTCTCGACATTTTAAATTTCCAGTATTTTTCAAGTTCATCGGTAAAACAAAAAAAAAAGAGAATTTTTTATTTAAATCCATTTTGTTTTAATAGTGTAACTCAAAAACGAATAGCTATAAATACTTGATTTTATCACCAAATGTTTCTACGATTATAACTTATAATATACATATTATATGATAATATTTTTAAAATTTTTTTTTAATTTTATTTCTATAAATGCAGATAAAATTTTTAAAATTTTTAAAATGCTTTTGAGTTATATGATTATTATATTTTCAAACGTATGAATGAAACATTATATTCAAAATTCGATCTACCTTGAGCATTTTTGCGCTAATAAAAATGTTTCATGCTCAATCTATTAATAGTAGTAACCGGAACTGCGTATTGACTACATTTTAGTAAACTCCGGCAGATACCTAAAAGGTACGGATGCGGATAACGTCTGGACGTGTTTTGGGTGTCTTGACGATGGTGAAAGCTTGTTGAAAACAATTCAAAGAACCAAAACCACAAATAAGCTGAAAACTTAGATTGGTGACTTAAAAAAATTAGTGAAAAAATTTACGAAACACAGTGGTCAGTAATTTAATTAAACACAGTTTAATATTGTTTTTTAATAACGTGCGATAAATTCAGTGAGTTAATAAAAAGCTTGGTGATACGTGTCTAGGTTTTTCGATTAAAGCTATCTATTATTCATAAAATGAATAAAAATTAATTATTTGCGTGTACAGAAACGCGTATAAAATACGAAACGCTTTCACATGCGTATATAATACTATAATATATTATACTAAGTAAACGTACTCAGTACACAAATTCTCCGAGTTCTATCAAGAATATGCGTCCCTCCCCTATAATAGCTCAGTTTTTGGTATTTTCTTCTCCGAAGACACCGTATGATGCCGTCCGCGTAGAAAAATTAACAAAAAACTAGACCATGACTTCCGTGTGACTTATTTTTCCCACATACTGAGTATTTTTAATGTTGATCTCTCTAAAGTACAAACTAAATCCGATTTCTATTCAAACTATTCACCTCGAAGTTAAAATTCTTAGCACTTTTTCTACTACTAACTGTGTTTACACAAAAAAACATATGTAAAATCAATATTATATTCGTTATTCGCAAATAATTTAAAAATATATTTTAGATGGTATAAATTATGTGGTGTGATTTATTATAATTTATAACTATCAAATTTTGTTTGACAACACATAATTACATTTATATGAAAGTGTTCAACTTGACTAAATTATTAGTGGGTTTTTTAAAAAAAATATATAATTCATAAAGGTACCATTTTTATTTCAATACTTGAAAGTTAAAATTTGTTAACACTGTAATTATTTAAAAGTTAGTAATGAATTTTTTTTTTTATAACTTTTGGTATTTAATGCTTGAGAAACAATGGTATGTGCTAATTTTATAAATAACCATTGTAGGTGTAATAAAAAAATAAAAATTATACTTATATCATATTAAAAAAATTTAAATCATAAAAATATTTTTCAACTTTAGAATTACAGTAACAGTAGACATCTTTATCATAATCGTCACTTTATAATTTATATGATTAACAATGTACTAATAGTAAAAATATATATATTTTTAAAAATAATTTCTAATAATAATTCTTCATTGTTGTTAAATTGTAACTCAACTTAAACACCTATTTTTACAGTAGACTATCAAAGTATACTGTATCTTATCCAAAAGTTTTTTGAAATTCAGTTGGGACTAACAAAGAATACAATATTTACCTAATATTTAGTATTGAATCATCTAGTTCTTTATAAAAACTTATACAAATATGTTTTTGAAATTATTTATGTGAAATAGTAAAATAAACATTAAATATTTAATCATGATATTGTATAATGTCTTACATATAACTATACATTGCAATATTTAAACTTTAATTTATAGAAGTGTCATACATTTAATAAAATAATTGAAATAGTTTAAGCATTAACAAATTTTAATTTATGTTATATAAATTCATTGTTTAATATATTATTAAATATTACTTTTACAGCCCACGTAAAATTACGTTTATTAACATGAAAATTTCCTTTAATCCTGTACAAGGTATTTTGATACGATTTTAATTCATAGATTATAATAATCCTTGTAAAGAACTTTGACACTACAAGATTAAAACCAACTTTATAAAAATCATTATTTATATTTTCATCATAAACTCAACACCAATAATCTACCATAACTAACTATATCTTAAAAAATAATAAACATAATTCACAATAGTAATATCTGCCATAACTTATTGTCATATAATTATTATTTAATCTAAATAAATTATTTAAAATAATTACCTGTTTAATTATTTTCGTGTACTTATTAAAGTTTTTAACAAAAATCTGCTATTAAAGTGGAAGATTGAACCGTGTTCCATTAAATAAAGACGGTCACATCGTTTCATCTGACATTAGAAACAAAATCTACAGACGTGGTACACAGCTAAATTTATAATTAAAATAATTTTACATGTTATCATATTATTTTGTAATTGATTAAAAATAACAATATTAATAATCGTCTGAATTACATCAAGTTTCTCTAAATTAGATTTTTAATAGGATCACTTTGTTATTTTCAGTAATAAATGTGTAAAGAAAATATATTAACAATGATCTATTATGACGTATTATGATACATTTTAGTGTAAAAAGCACATTATAATTTTATAACTTTCAATTATTTTATAATTTAAGATAAAATAAGATCAAACGAATTATGACAATGGCTGATAAACTAAACATAATAAGACATAGCTAATTAATAATATTTTAAAATAATTTAATTTTTTCTTTGAATTTTGAGTCTCATGCACGATTTTTAGCACTTGAATATTTATTGATATAATCAATTTTAACATAATAACTTGAATTTATAGTTCATTATGAATTCATATTGTGTTACTGAAAATAATTAAATAAATTTTGCAATTCATTTAATATTAAATTATAAAACAATTAAAATTGCATTCTTAAATGCATTATTCACCAGTATATAAGTCCAATTTCAAATCCAAGGTTTAAGATATATTATTTGCGACTTTAAGATATATTATCTCCCTTGTCGTTATTTCAAAAAGAATAATGATAAAGTTATTTTAATTAAAAAAAAAATTCACTGTCGCGTCGTTAGATAAAACCATGTACAAAGCTTAAGTGCACATATCCCTCGTGTTTCCCACCCCGTTGATGTTCTAATAAATTATTTTTAATTAGTCCGATAAGGTTAGTTAAAAAACAGCCAAAAGGTTCTCTTTTTTCCACGAAAAAAAAATATTGACCCTAAATCCTTTACGATGAAACGGGATTTTAAAAACAAAAACCAAAACCATATCTACCACAAACGAGAGGTGCGGATAAAATTCGCTTTGATGGACGTAACTGAGTTCCATTGTGGTTTGTAGAGGTATCACCTTTGTCCAAACGAGAATGAGGGATGAAGGAGTCCAAACACAAACTAAAATGCCTAAACAGTCGGTGGAAAATACTAGTCACGGACCTTCTCTATTGTTCTACTGTTCCACAGATTCCATCGATGGTGGTTTTTGGGCGGGTTATAATATAATAATATCCACAAAGTTTTCTCTGTCCACATCGTATTTGGAACCAAAGTATTAATTCATTGCATACCACTGTGGCACTGTCTACTGGTACCTCCGGACCGCCCATCCCGTCATCATCCATACTCCCTTTACGATTACGTGTCAACCCTTTAAATTAATTACATTTTAAACGTTGTATGATGGAACGAAAGTTTGTCAAATAACCTCGGGTGAAGACAAAGTCACAGACACACCACTCGTGAACCTGTTAATGAACACCCTCCAGGATTTACGTTTACAGGTTTAAAAGTTATTAATGAATAATTTATAAAATACGAATTTCAAAAAAACAAAAACAAAAATGAATTACGATTTCAGGATCCAAATGCTTTTAATCAACTATATGCATCACGCTGTGGGGTCCGAAGTTGGATAGGTCGTTTGTCTTTCTGCCGGACTGCATAACAGTGGGTGTAGGTTCCATACTTCCACCCGGTGATTTAGCTACACGCTTGGAATGTAAATCCCTATAAAAATAGGTACATGTAAATATTATACAAAAATAAATAATGTAAAGTGTTTACCCCTTTAAATTCTAGTCCATTAATCCAGATGTTGTCTTGTATAGTTTGAAAAATAATGGCTTTGCGAACATCTACTTTAACCTAATATGTAATCAGTTCGTTCATGTTCATAATATTAAAATGCCATTGGTTTCCAAATATTCAAATATAATTATGATTCCGTTCGAAATATTATATACATGATAATATCATTGATTAAAATGTATATTCATGTCTAATTAAAAAAAATAAGCTTGATTATCTAAAGTTCTGAAAGCTTTTTACAGTGCACATAACATACAGATAACTGCGTAAATATAAAAATATTTATAAGTTAAAAAAAAAATCATTTAAATATTATTGTTACACAAAATTTAAAGTTTTAGTTAATTATTATGCGTTAATAAGACTGAGACATAAAATTTTCGGGTGGTACGACGTCCTTGTAATCTACAAAGAATTATTTATAACATTTTATAATTACTTAGGATATCGAAACTCTATTTTAGAACTTTTAAATATTATTTTAAAATTAAGGCAGGAGATATGAACTATAGTATTTTTAAACAATTACTTAAATACACATAGATACTTTGTAATACAACAGTAATTTAATCATACCCATAAACCATATGTAATCTAATAATAACAAAATTTTTAGTTTCATTTTCTTGAACTGAACATCTAGACAGAATAAGAGAATTATGACAGGTAGTAACTGTAGATGATAACTCAGATAACTACTTAAAGTCTAACATCATATAAAATCCAATTATTGTTTAGTACATAGACGAGTATTACATTAATATTTTAAAAGTACAAAATTAAAACAAAAACTATTATTGTATATCATATATCGTGACTATTATAAGACTAATAATTGTATGTATGTATCATGTATAATGTATAACAATATAAACTGGTTCTTGAACTAAATTGGTGATTCGTTTAATGCAAAATATTCATTGTTTCAAAAATAATAAAGTTGTTTTTTAATATTATTTTCAATCAATAAAAATTATAATTTTACTATTTGTTATCGTTATTATTTTTGAAGTTTGTACTATTTTTTAACATATTACTAATTTGATATTAAAAAGTAGAATTTTATTCAGAATATTTCGACATAAAAATTCAAATTTTGGAAGAGTATTTGACTATAGTTATGTAAAGTTTTAATGAGAAGAGTAGTGTATCCACAGGTTGTGAGTTATTCCCTTTTCTCCTCTCATCAATACTTTAAATACTTTTATAATAGATTCGCATTAACTACCGGTTAAAAATTCAATTTCAATTTTTATAAATCGAAGAACCCCTAAGAATATTCTGGTTTATAATAAAGAATTAAAAATATATGTCCTAAGAATATTCTGGTTTATAATAAAGAATTAAAAATATATGTTGTTATCATTAAAAAAGTAAAAACTTTAAAAATATATTATTTGTTTCAAACATTTTTAATGATATAAGATAATAAAAATAAAAAATAAAAAATGTTATCAGTTTTCAAAATACCTGATGAGTATTCTTCGATAAAAGAATTACGGGGTTTATACCTACCTAATTCAATTTTGTCATTGTTTTTACTTATAATTTATTGTTATTCTATATCTAAAAAACAATAAAAACAAGAATGTTCATTAAATATTCTGTGTATTCAATTTTATAATGTTTTTTACCAATAAAAAAATCATTGCGTCTGAAGAATTTTTAAATAAATCGAATACTGTTATAAAATTGGATGTTTTATACAATATAATAAGCCATTTTATTAATAAAAAGTCAAAATGAATTTAAAAATTATTTTTTCACTGTGTTAAATATATAGAAATAGTGTTAAAAATACATTTTCAAATGTTTTAGTAGTAGTATGATGTAGGTAAACATGTACTAATTAATTTTTACAGTTAAGTTAGATTTCATAGTTATATAGTTAGGCTTTAAAGTTTACGATAGATAAATGGAAAAAAAAATATATTCAATAATATAATATAATATTTTATAAGGATTAGATAAATCGGAAATATTGCATGTACGTAAAACTTATATTAACTTTTTTTGTGTATTTTACGTAATTTCCAGCCAAAACATCAGTAGTAATATTTGCAAGGAAAATAATAATATTTAGTTGTATCATAATTATACAACTTAAAATTATTTTAAAAATAATAAAAGTTACTACAAAAACTTAATTATTAGATCAAAAATTAAATTTAAATGTATATAGTTTAACATATGTATTTTAATTTTCGCGTTGTTAATAAGCTACTGTACTAGAATTGCAGTTAATACATTTTTATCACTATATTGTTAAATATACTCACAACCCACATGTACATGTTATTTGTACACATAATATTAAATATTTATATCGATGTTTACGCCTAAATTCAGCTTGTTTTTGTTTTTTTAAATAAAAATAAAACTGTCATATAGTTATATTATTTTTCAATGTGGTTTTAAAACGTAGTACGATTATACTGATCGATTATTTTAATAAATTAATAAATTATTACTAAAAAAAAAAGTATTTGTTAGCCACACCAGACGCGTTAAAAAAAAACTCGTAAAATATACACACACGTAGGTACACATTGAATTTACTATTATAAAAATGAATACGCTTAACAAGATATTTTTATATGTATTATTATTTACGAGGTTAGAGGTAATAATACTACATCGTCTTGAATTTGTGGCAAATGATTGAGGGACCTTTTCATTTCTTATCTTTAGGGTTTGTAAGACGACGTTGCCCGTATTCATCTACAGTTTCGACATTACGTCCGCGATTATATTATTATTATTGTATCTCGCGCGCCCGAAATTTTACTTACAACCATCAGATAAAATACTTATCATAAATGTCTCCTTTATTCGACTACCGTTATCTACTGGTAACAAATGTTGATATTATGGGCTATAATCAAAAATGCTATTTTAAAAGTCTACCAAGAGAAAATGCATCAACGGTGAAAAGCAAACAACGAGTAGACATAGACGTAATTGTTGTTCTTAATTCGCACTTGATGTTGTGAATATATTTTTGTGTTACTTCATACACTATAAGAATAAAACTGTACGAATAAAAAGAATATTGTATGATATGTCGGTAAAAGAATCTACAAGTATTAAAAATTATGATTTATTTGTAATTCACGTTATATAATGTTTTGGAAAACAGTGAATAGGTATTAAAAATACGCTATAAAGTATCTATCTCTTTTTAGCCTTAGTTTATATTAATTTTATTGTCTAGCGTAATTTATGCAATGGTTGGAATACAAAAAAGTTGAAGTAAACAACGCTGACTTATTTATTACCTAGCAATTTTTTTTTCTTGACGAATATTAATGTTCTCCTTAAACAGTTGAACCGTTTAATAGTAAATGAAATATTGAGAAATATATAATCTAAAAATTATAACAGAATGGCGCACGAGGATTTATGATTTTTGAGTAATTTTTACGCCACTTAAAGTTCATAATTTTTTTATGGTGTTTACTTCCGCCCGGCAACTTACTACTTTACGAGATATCTATTGCGTATATATGCATACATGGTGATCATTCTATAATTGAAAATGGATAACATTTTTCCGGTTGTACTAAACTTATACTAGAACTAGATAGTTAAAAGTTGAATCTGTTTTACAAATCGCACTATTATATGTATTCACTATTTCACACTTGTCTCTATCCCTGGATTATTTTTTTGAAAGTTCCTTAATTTAATTTCATCTCTTTTAGTTTTCATAACACAAAACGTGTATATTGGGGTTGATCAAACGTCACTGATACATGACCGATGTGTTCTCCTATTAAATAAACACATCAAATGTTTGGCCATGGAAAAGAAACACACTCAACTATTATTGAACACACTCGATTTACGTTATTTTCCTCGTACGTAAGTTATTTTCTGATTATATACGCTAGTATATTAGTTAGCTTATTCAAACACATCGTGTTTCTTGTAGTCCTTAAATCACCAATATGTTTAGCTCTTCTCGTAAAAATCGTGTAACTGACGTTTTCAACAAAGTTAAATTTACTTACACGTCCAAGCTATGTTTAAATATTATAAACTATAAATCTGAAGGTTATTCCGACTATATACCTATACTATGTCTTTTAAACACGAAAGTATTATTTACGTTTCTTTTTCAACGTTATTGTGTTGCTCGATGTATGGCGATAAATGCGTGGGATATTTCCATCATCTACGCTACTCAGCCAGTCGTTTTTGAATTAAATAAAGGTCTAAATAGCCTTCCATTATTAGTAAGAACTATACCTATATAGTTTAATGTAAAAATTAAAATAGAAAATAATCCGGAAATGCTAAAAACAACGTAAAAATTATAGAAACCTTGCTGACCGTTATGATGGTTTGCCATGAGAATCGTGTTCTTATTCATTAACCGATTATTATCGTACGACTGTTGTAGAAAATATAATACAACTGTGTTGCGAGGACACGGCAAAGTAAACACTGTGTTATGTTGCGTTTTGGTGTTGTTTCGGGTAAATGACAGTTAATTGACTACGGTTATCAATTTTCACTCGGTAAATTAATGAACCACATTACCACAGTAAAAAAGTAGGTATTTGGAGAGTAAAATAAAAAAAAATAATTAACATTCACAATTTTTTATAAATGTATCGATTCGATTTATGCATAATAGCTATTGAAAAGGTGTTTAGGTATTAAAATAATAAATAAGGTTTATAATATTTTTGTATACAATATCAATAATCTAGCGATGAGTATAGTGAACTTTATAGAGGTCCATAGAGGTCACTTGAGACATAGCTATAGTATAGTTGTTAAAATAAAGTAAGGTTTACTAAGCTCACCAGCTGACTGAAGTGTAAAGATGTGTATGTTTGTGTGTGTTAATAATAATAATAATTATTAGAAATAACGCTTTATTTGCTTCTGTAGTACTACATAATTAACTTTGTAAAATTGCATTTTAACAATGTGTTCATCACATTTATATAAATGTGTATAATATATGTTAATTGATGTTGGGAAATGTTTGGGTGGTATTTTATCTTGAAAAATTCAACGAGTGAATCATGAAGCTGCAGACGTTTTTAATAAGAATCGATGCGCGTACTACACGGTATACGATGACCAGTACCGATTCCGGAGAACACCCCTCAACCACGGCGGATTACTAAACCTTACTTTACGAAACCTACGATTACTGCCATGAATTACGATGTTTGGAGAGCCCAGAAGTTAACCAACCTCCATAAACACGTATTATAGGTTGTGAGAACAACAGTACGTGGTCACTATAGCTTCAAAATCTCGGTGATACGAACCGGACGGGATAAGTCGCACGCGAAACGTTCTTGTGTATGGCCTAAGATAGATTTTCAGCACGTATATATATCAAGATATTATACTATGTAAGATGATTAACAATCATTTGAAAAACTTAATACATTAATATTAGTAAATTATAATATAAAATAGATTATGTTATTAGATTCTGAAGGGAGTGATGAATGCATTGATTTTAAAATTATGTGTGGTTTTTTTATTTTTATTTTATTTTTTGTGTCTGCCATCACGTTTTGGAGTAGTAATAGTGCTTTGATTTTTGACTTCAGCCCCTCTTTGAAAAGAAAATTGAATCTTGTTGGTACTTGGAGGGGTGGGGGTCAAAAGTAAAAACTTTCCGTTAGTTTTCAAAAGCGTGAGGAAAAACTCTGAAAAAGTAACAAAAAAACGGGAATTTTTACGCATAACTACTTTTTGAAAAAATCTATTTTTTGATTTTGGTGTAACTCAAAAACGAATCATTGTGTAAATACTTGAAATTTTCACCAAATATTTATACTAGCGTTATCTATTTACGATTACATTTCCAAAATATTTAGAATTTTTTTATAGACCATTAAAATTTTTGATTTTTCTAATTTTTTTTTTTTGAAATGGCAATAAAAAAAATTTAGCTTTCCAAAAAATCTTTAAAATTTAATACAAGATTTATTATAAGTTGTTCTTGTTGTAGTAAAAAATCAAAAATCTTTAGTTAAAATTTTTGTTCATAAACATTAAAAGTTCAAATGTTTACAAAATATGTCAAATCGCGAAAATTTGCAAGGAGTTTTGAAGTTGAAAATTCATAAAATGTTTGTGATTTATATCTAAGGTTAAAAAACCCAATACAAGGTTCTCCATAATTTTTTTTTCAAAAAATTTTTTTACAAAATCCAGTAAAATAACGGTATATTACAATTATATTACAATGATATCTGTCATTACATTCAAATTTAACACATTCATTATAGTGACCTACTCATCCCCATCTCTACTATACAGCAGAGTGATCACTTGTCCACCTTTTTTTTTTTTTTATTAAATTGTCGTTTATTTTTTGAAAACATAAATTGTTGACAAGCAATACAGTTTTATGTCCACGTGACATTGAATCATGAACTTTTCTGAAATGTCAATACTAATATTTTACAGAAACATCCATTTCATCCTTCTCAGAACTCTTCAGCACAGTGCCAACTGCCATGAAGATTTTGCGTGCATACAGTTTTCAAAGTAATGTTTAATGAATTCCGTCAAAATTTCAACTTCAAACGCTGATAAAAATAAACAAAATGACAATCTATTTTCAGAAAATAATTTTCATGATATATTAAATTGCTATAAGAATGCTTTACAATTGCATGCTATTAGACTACAGAAAAAAATGTTGCCAAAGTAATTAAGATAAAAAGTTCGGTGGTAGAGAAAAGTTTAAATCTGTATAATGTGACCAATCGGCATTACAGCTAGTGTATTTCATTACACCACTACTGTGATTTTGCTTTTTCGGTATATTATAGGTAAATAAATCAAATTTATACGTTAAAAAGTAAATATAACTGTATAAGTAAAACAAAATTAGTATATGCATCAATAACGACTAAATACAATTTTAGATAAATCAGCATAAAGTAAAATGGTACTTTAATTAAAAACATATTTAGTTTTAATAAACTGTATTATTATCTTAACCTAACAATTAATTAAATTCATTGAGTTTGATCGTTAAATTGTTTTTATAGTAGTACTAATAAGGTTATTTTTCTTTTAGCCGTAGTATTTACTTGATAAAAATAGTAGGTATTTAAAAATTATTTAATCTGAACCAACAAGTATTTGTATTAATAAAATTAAAAGTTAATATTTAAATAAAAATAACTAAAACTGTGCTAAAACTCAATGATTATTAAAACAATAACAGTCTTAAGATTCTTTTAATTTTTAATATTTATAATATTGTAGTCTATGAGAAAATAACTATAAAAGACATATTAAAATGCTGTCGGTATCATTTGTATCTATTTTGCTCATGATTTGTCACAAATATAGGTATATTGAGATAAATATTTCTCTTCAAAAGTATTTGTAGAGTATTTTCGCATAATCTAATCAAACTGTGTAATAATTATTATTGTAAATTCAAAACACATTTATTTTTAGATTTTAGATTGGCTACGGGGGTGACTGCTCCCTTCATCATCTCCCCCACTAACACCACTGCAGATATCATCACAACGGGGACACGACATTTGTTAGCCCTTACAAAGTCTATTCGATTTTAAATTATAAATTGTATAATATTATATAATCGCATTTGATAATATTATTTATATTAATATCGAATATTAAAATTACTATATATCTATATTATAGTATTCTTTAACCAGTATTTTGCATCTCGAATCACGATATGTCTGTTTGTGAGTACATAGCTTCTTTCGTGGTAAATAAAAATGATATGCTTCAAGTCGCTTCCGTTTAAAATCAATAAGTCCCTATATTTAAAAAATAATATGATATGTACGATATTAATGTTTATTATTATATATAGTGACGCGTACGTCTCATAAACGTCTTATAAACTTCACGGTGCCTACAATATCGTCGTGTGCCGTGTAGTACATATTATATAATGCAAATATTGTTTTATCCAATACCGTGCTGTTTTTGCACGGAACGCGATGTGACTCTGCCGAAACCACCGACCTGCGGAAATATTTCGAGGCCCATGCGTGCGTGTAAAATAATCCAAGCGGCGTGGCGTGCGCCCATATCGGGTCTATATAATATACTATCGCCGGCGATGATCTCGTATATTTGCATTAATAATTCACACTTAGATAAAGATAATATATTTTATTACATATTATAATATATTCATACAGGTGAACATTACACTTTTATAAGGAAACGCCATTTCAAGTGCGAATTTTCCTCTCACATTAATAACAGCAATATAGTATACAATAATAAAAGCGCGTGTAGTAGCAATAATAACGATGCAACGCGCATCGGAACGACTCGAACGCCGCCGCGGTTTAATTAATTTTCTCGTTCTTATTCGATCCGGTCTCGTTATTCTGCAAGTAATAACCACGTTAATCAACGCCCTAACAAGACGGTCCCGTCGAAATGTATAACGCGATTCTGACATAGACCGATATAAAAAGCGACTTTTGGAATATGCGTTGCCCTATTCAATGTGAATTTTCCGCGTGAATAAACCGAAGTTTTGCGAAACTTAAACAATTCTTTCTTAAATATTTTATTATTATACACCGTATAATGGTATTATAAATAAATACGTTTTGTGTGCGCATATAACGTTTCCAGAATATTATTATAGCAGTTGAAATTATTGTTAATACCATTAAAATTTAATAAATTATCATTTATATAATCACTCACTTTTATAAATTTATAATTGATTTCGCGTATTAGACGTGAACCAAAAAAAAAAACGACTTTACTTTTGCTGAATTCGTCAAGTACACTAAATTGGAAGTAATAAAAAGTGAAATTGTAGTGTGTTATCAAGTCAAATTTGAAGACTTTGAATCAAGTTTTCAATGAAAAAAAAATACATTCTAAGAGCAGTTTGTTATAGTATTTATATCATCATACATTATTCATGCATTTATTTTTTCTCATGTATTCGTAATAAATACTTATCAAATTTCACAAAATAAACATTGTAATAGGCTTTAAAGAAATTACTTATAAACCTATATTCAAATGCTTTTTTTGCTTTGTGAACAATTTTAGTTCACATGACTTTAACAATTTTTCATTTTAAAGTGTTAAAAAAATGTATGTACTCTCATATACGTTAAACAATACGTGTTTTTCTGAACTTATTATGTTCGTATCATAACGATATTGGATACCTTAAATAAAATTATTGCTTATTTGTACTTTTTTTTTATACATTTTTGTTACAATAATAACTTATTATAGTAATAAGCTGAATTATTATAAGTGCTAAAAATTAAAGTAATAATAAGACTGAACAAATGCTCAAAAATTAATAATGTATGAGAATATATAAACATTTACATTGTGAAACTCGAACTATTAGGCAAAGATATAATATTTTAATTTTATGTTAAAAACAGTTTGAGACACAGATGAAATTCAAGAAAGATGAATTTCACCAACACTCGAAAGTATGAATTTTAAAATTCTAACTAAACAATATTATACTCAAGGGACTTCAACCAAAAACAAGATACTTGGTAATAGTGAACAATTTTAAAACAACAGCTGTAAAATTGATTAAATCACTACCTACATAGTTTTAAACTTGTGTTCACCATAATAGCTGGCATACCTAGCTGTCTACTGCCACACTGAATTACGTGATTTATGTGATAATACAATACTCATTTATTAAAGTACGTTTTTTGAAATACTTTGAAAAGCAGAGAAAATAACAAACTTATTTCCTAAATTCACTGAATAAAATACTAATGACGTTTTATAGTTGTCAAAATGTTCTTTAGATTCATTGTATAAAATAAGTTTTATACTTGTACCTATATTATATTTGTACATTCACAAAAAATATTTTTATAAGCTATGAATACATACAAATGTATTTATTCCTTATCAGTTGTTAATAGTCTTACTGTAATTTTGAATTACTTCAGATTATCATAATATGAATGACCGTCTGTTGTTTTATATTTAAAGTGTAATTATTTGATTTACAATAAAAAAAAGTATTTCATTCATGTTAGAGATCTGTGATAAATTTTATTTTTATGTTTGATATACTTGGAAATTAAAAATTAAAATATTGTTTCTAACGCATAGCCATGAAACCAATTTTAGTTTTGCTTATAAACTATAACGTCATGAAAATATCTCAATTTATTATTTGGTAACGCGTAAAATTCCATCGTGCAAAGTCAGCAAAATTCTTTCTCGAAATATTATTTACTAAACCTACGCGTGTTCATCGTAAATTGTAATATAATATATAATATATAAATATATATATTTATTATATTTTGATTATGCTATGGAATATTTCTTCGTATTACTCGACTACGGTGTGTAAGCAATTTGTGTTGGTTTCGTGTCAAGTAAATGGAATTATATTTTTCTACCACTTCCATTGGCGAAGGGCAGGTTTAATATTTAAGCCTAATGAAAATCTAATGATCCACCGCAATGTTGTACATGTATATATTCATATAAACGTATAATATAAAAATATGGTATATTATATTGTATATACATAATATATCATGTACACATTTATTAATTTAAGTATTTTATATTATAGTGTTGTGCTAATGGGTGACTTAGATACTTTTATTAAGTTAACCAACTAGTAACGTAATATTATACATTTAGAAATTCGAGAAATTATGACCAATCCTAAATATTATTTTGTAGATATGTGCGAAATTAAATATTCCACACAAAATGTGTTAATAAAAAATAACTACTTATTGAATATCAAAAATAATGATTTACATACGCCGTATTCAACTGTACAATTTTAATAATTTTAATAACTTTTATCACTATCTAAGAGTCATTGATATATGTATTTCCTAAATGAATCAAACTATTAAAGACACTGTGTTAGTACAATATTAAAAAATAAAATATATTTATAGATGCATCTAACTATTTAGGCGATAAAATAAAAGTAAAAACAGTTGAAAATGAAGTATTTGGAGTTTCTTAAAAGTTAACATTTTATGAATCATAATGTTTTGCGTGTCAATGTTAAAAAATATAGTAATAAGTAAAATATCTATCTACACTTTATAATTTATTCTGCTATATAATTTTAGAATATGACAAAAAAAGAATTTATCCTTACAAAAAATAAATCTAAAGTAGAAAACCTATTGATTCGATAGTTAAAACTTATCCTAAAATTGAAGTTCCAGCATCTTTAGGAACATATTTTTCATATGAATATGTTGATATTAGTAATCCGGTATGTAATATTCATGCATGATAGCTTAAGAAAATACATCAGAAGAATCTCTCAAAAAAAAAAAGCATGAGCAAAACGAGATTGAACCACTGGGATCGCCTAAATCGCCTTGGGTGCTCTCTTTACTATAATAATCACCACCGGGATTAATTATTGATTTTTCTAAATTATCTTTTACCACTTGCTGTGTAGCAAATTTTTCCTTTCATTACTAACAAAATCAATTTTAAATTAATCAAAAACATAAAAACTGTATAACACAACCGCTGTTGTTTATTGCATTATTTTAGGTCAGTATCATAAAATACGTTTCTGCAAATTAAGGTTAAAATGTTTTGATTATTATTATTTAACAAAGAAGCAAGACGTAAATAAAATTAAGGTTTCAAGGTTGTTCTTGTGGTTTCAATCAAATTTTGCCTAATTTAAGCTTTACGTGAATGTACGAAACAAGTAATAACTTTTTATAGTGAAAATAAAACATTTCTAACAGTTTTCACTATATAAAAATAAAAACTGTTATTTTTGTAATTTTCTAACTATTTAGTAAAATATTTAGAATAAAAAAAATTTAAAACAGGCCTTTTTTATTATTTTTATTTTTACTATAAGAATCGTATAATTATGAATATCTATATCTATAGAAAATATGTCTATAATAATATTTCATTTATAAAAATAGAAAAAAAATGAAAATTTAAATTAATTATATATTGTAATACAACCAAGGATTATTTGTATTTCTACCTTAATATTATAAGATTGATTCTTGATATACATTTTAGACTTCTAACTATATATCGTTGAGAAATTGTGCCTTTCTAATTATTTATGAATTTCAAAGATATTTTACTTCTATTATGTAAAAAGGTGTATTATTTCATGATGCATGTTTTAATTAAATAGATGCATGATTTAATTATATAAATATTAAGTACCTATATCACATTAAATACTCAATGAGTAATAAAAAATAAAATGTTAACATAAAAAATAACATAAATCTATTACTTTTTATCAGCTGTATAAATTATAATTATATCGTTTATATTATAAAAACATATTTTTATATCTGATAATTAAATTACATATGTTTTTGATATCGTGATTAGACAAACGATATAGATTGTGTCATAGAATTTCAATAAGAAGATTTTAGAAATAACTATTTTCTTGAAGGTTCAATGAAACTAATTTAGTTTTTGATTATAATATTGTAGTAATGACAATTGATGAGTGCAGAAAACAAATTATTGAAACGTAAGGGCTAAGCGTTATTCAAGATTGCTGGATACTGTTTTTCAGTCCAGAAAAGATTTATTTATTTGCACTGAGAAACATCTGCCCTTATCGTCTAGAGACTTTATTTCTCATCCCGTGGGACGAATAAACTTTTATAAACATCAACTAACAATAATTAAGCATGTCAGAAATACGACCAACATGAAAAATCGGAACGAGTTTTTTACTGTTTGGATAATACATTAAACTTGTCAATGTGCAGACAGCTAATCCAAACAGACACTTAATCGACATTTTAATATTAACCAGACAAAGTGTAAATTATAAAACAAATAAATTTGACATTTTTTGACACTATAACGTATGTTACGACGAGCCGCGGGATATAATTACAGTTTCAGTAAAAACTATTATAGAGAAAAACATTTCACGATAGGCCAAAATTTAACGATAGAAGTTATTATAATTAATACATGATTAATTATTTAATTTTAGAATGTTCGTTGTTTCGAAAAACGTATTGTTGCAAACCGTTCCCTTTACTATCCTTTCAGTTCAGTAAAAAAGCGGTACTCATTTCCGTTGCTGAAAAATCATATTTTTACTAAAATGTAATGGTTTTATTCTCATTCTTTGTTTATTGAAATAAAATAATATAATAAATATAATGTTTAATCATTACATTGAGTTTATAATAAACACTCATATATTATATTTCCTAATGCATTATTTAAAATATGTTTTAATTGTTTAATAATAAAAAAAAAGTTTTAAATAATATCCAAAAATGTTAGGTTGTGATTGAAAAAAAAGAAAAAAATTTATATAAGATAAAAGTTAAAGTGTTTATATGTCTTCAAATACAAAATTTATAGCTATACTTAATATGTATGTTATTATGTGTAATATATATTATACCGTCGTTTTTTTTTTTAATATTCAAGGAGTATAACATATGTTGGCAACTTTTGCTTTAAAGATTTATAATCTGCACATAGTATTTACTATACATTTATGTATAATTTTCTTCATAATTTCACAATTATTATAGTTCATAATATGTATTTTTATATACATTATTAACTTTAGATTGTTATGTACAAGATATATATATATAATATATTATAATACTGTCTGAGTATTACATTTGTATTATTTACAAAAATACATTCCACTTCTAATAACGACGTCACTGAGGAACTTCACCACATTCGCTATTTGTCCCTTTAGAAAAGTTTACATAATGTATCATATGTGACAATTATTTTAAAATATTTTAACCTTAACGAGTGTTAACATCCAAAAATGCCCAATAGACTTCGCAATAATCATAAAACTATTTTGCTTCTGATTTTTGATTAAAAAAAAAATATTTATTTATACATAAAACGTTAATAAATTACATCACGAATGATATTACGTCTGTATGAATTCGGTATGTGTAAAAACTACCCTTTTATACAAATTCAACCGAGGGAAGTGCTTAAATGTAAACTTTAACAAATATAATATGAAGGAAGGTGATTTTCAGCAATCAGTGTTTTTATCCGATAAAAAAAAGCTAAAAGAATGTCAAAATTACTGTACCAATTTTTTTTTTTTGAAAACGTTTGAATTTCCTTTAGTCGTTGACATCGGTACATATTAAAATAATTTGTAGACAGTTGTGAAGGTTGAAACAAACCAATACATCATTATTTTTATTAAAAACTTGTGGTGACTGACATTTGTTTCTTTTTTTTCAAATACAAATCCGGATGTACGTTGTACTTTAAATCTCACGTAACAAAATAAATAAAACAATACCCTGAAAATGATTTATTGGTTTAAATAAAAAAAAATGTATTTTCACCACCTTTGTAAGAATGTTGACAATTACCTAGAAATTGTGTTTTTCTTGAACGTTGGCGATTATGGAAATAATATCAGTTGAACTATTTTATACAATTTAGGTGAGCTATTATAAGGCTGTGGTTGAGAACCATTTGTCAATGTGACTATGACAAATATTTAACAGGTCGCTAAGTGTAACTCACATAAAATATGTGAAATAAAAACTATTATTTAATTTCTCTTTCGTTTACTTTTTGTTTGTTTTATATAATTGTGATAGAAAATTATGCCAGATAATAACAATAATAAATAATTTAAATCATTTATCTCATTAGTTTGATGACAGTTTTTTTCTTATATTTAAATACATAACATTGACAAATAACCGGAGAATGACTTTTTAGAATCTTACATTTTTAAAACATGACACTGATATTTTCTTAAAAAACCTTAAATATTCCATTAATACTGCCACCTAACCAATGTGACCAATATTACTAATTTCATAACAAACCAACGAGATCGATATACAATAAATATCGACACTTTAAAAAACGATTGAACGATTTCAATAATTTTTTTACAATTTGTATTATATTATAAAATAAATTCCTACTGTATACCTAGTACCTACTGCTAAGCTGAATATACGCTCAATAAATTTACGTGAAAACCTAAATGTTCTATATCTACGAGATACATCTAATCAAGTGTTATCTAGTAAAACAACGACTGAAAAACAAATTATGTACTGACGGTCAATTATGATAATATTATTTTTTGATTATACGATTAATCTAACAAATTGTTTTGCTCATACAGTCAGTACCATAATATACTTTGATTGATAACCACCAGAACTGAATCATGGAAAATATTTTTTATCTTCTGAGATGATTTGTTTAGTTATACCGTCTGTCCTATAGTAAAATTCTCGGTCACTAACTATAGCATTGTTCAATTCATCCATCACATAATAAGTTAACTGCTTTTTTGGCTATTTATATATATACTCCTAAAATGTTAAATTAAATTTTAATTACTATTTTATTTTTATATTTATAGTTTTTGACAATTATGAAAATCAAGTTTGACATTTCAACGAATATAATATAAATGACTTATAATTAATTAATTCGATTTTTAATTTAATGAATATTCTACGATTATACATATTTATTAAATAATTCATGATTAACATTTAAAATATGAACAAGTTTTTATACACAGAAAAGTTTTGATTGATTAAAAATTTTACTAAATATATTTGAGTTTTAAGTAAATATTGGCGATTGAATATAAAAATATTAATCTTTGTAAAGAAATTAATACTACTATGCTAATCAAAATAATTTTTCTGAGACTGTTATAATGAAATAATCCGATAATAAAAAAGTTATTGTTTAGTCGATCTTACTGCTCCTTGATAGAAGTTATTGATTATTATAAAAACCTGAAAGGCTTATTATTATACATTTGAATTTTTTTCACTTTATTTCGTGGTTTTTTTTCAACTGTTCACTCATTATTGCAGTTTCAATCGTTCAGCAATGATTTAAATGTTTGTCGACTTTTAAAGTTTTTTCATTAAGGGGCTTTTGAAGCACAATAGACGTTTAGAAGAATGGAAATACACGGGGACTGGAAAAGTTTTAAAAGCTTGAATTGTATGGATTTATCCAGTTTCAATTTCTTTATTATGCATTATTTTAATGGATGAAAGAAATTGTACGACACATGTACCTTATTCGTGACAAGTATAAAAAAAAGTGTTAAAAATGATCATCTGTTTCGAGAAAAAATACTGTATGTTCCTTAACCATAAAAAATAATGATAATAGTGTCACGCAACTCAAACACT
This sequence comes from Schizaphis graminum, assembly GCA_020882235.1. Taxonomy (NCBI): domain Eukaryota; kingdom Metazoa; phylum Arthropoda; class Insecta; order Hemiptera; family Aphididae; genus Schizaphis; species Schizaphis graminum. The sequence goes on along the minus strand of CM037034.1, from coordinate 22,777,460 downwards.
TTTTAACTTATGACGTAAAATTTAGATAAATGAATTTCTCTAACATTCGTTTTAAAAATACATAAAAAAAAATATACATGTTTACACAATTATATTAACAGCGGTATCTAACTAATGACATATTCAAATATTGTATAGAGAAAACAACAGTATAATTTATCAATAGTGTTATATTTCGCTGAAATATATTGCAATTGCAGAAATATTCTCAAACCAATATTGTACAAAGATTTATCTGATAATTTTATACGGAAATTCATACTGTTTTCAACAAAATGATATGTTTTATACAAATATACAATTTTACAATAATTATTAAGTTCTGTCTAGCTTGGAATGAAAAAAAAATTAAAAATGTTTTTAAAATAAAATAACTGAAAAAAAACGCTAAGAAAGCAAGACCAAATTTTTATTTTGAAAAATTTGAAAAATATATAATCAAAATGAATAAAAACGTTAGAGATAAATGTCTGAGTATATGATATTGTTTTGTACGCAAATATTCTAATAGAGTTTGTCGACTGAGTTAACATATGTACCTACGTACAATTTTATATGTAATAATATATGATATATACAAACATACAAACAGTATTATTATATACCGGCCGATAGCGCTGTTTGTTAGTAAATTTTTTTTAGTTACGTGCTATTAAACTATTATATAATTTTACTACCCGCATTTAATATTCAAATAGTTAGCTCAAAAATAACTAATACGTCATCTTTAAATTTTTACTAAATTCGTTTATAAATAATTTTTAATTATTAAAATTCAAACTAATTACATAATAAAGTGAAACTTCCATATAACAAAGTCGAATAAGCAAATAAAAAAAAAATCGTAATACGAAGTAATTCTTTAAACATAATTACATTTTATTTAAAAATGAAGGTCATGATCCTTAAAAATATTTCGTTAGACAGAAAATTTTGTAAAATGGAAGTTCGTTATTTAACAGTAATTTTACCTTATAAAATAATCTATAAATAAAAAAAAAATCTTCGTGTCGTCAAGAACCATCCTAACCCACACTTATGACGCAAAAACGTCTATTTGAAAATTGTTTTACAGAAATTGAGTCTTTGATGTTATTTGTTATAATATTCTACTGGTAAAACTTATGCAATTATATATATTTAGATTTGTATACTATAGGATTAATATGGAACATCGAATTAATATATCTTGTATAAAATAAAGTTTGTACCTCCCGCAACAGTGTCGAGTTCAGTTTGTCACTCATATAATAAAATATGCTAATACAAATGACGCAATCACGGACTCCATCATAATTTAAAAACATGTTGTACACCCACTAGCCGTGTAACCTTTTTTGCTCGGTAAATGTCAGCAGTAATATTGTTATTTTATTTAAATAAATATCTACCCTTAGAATTTAATTAACACTTCTATGAATACACTCATTACCTTTTGTGGTGGTACCACTACGGCATTCCGTTCCGACATGATCCGCTTCCACGGACTGATTGTATACCGACAGAGATTATTTCTGTTTGAATTATTTACTTCTTGCGGTTGCTTAACTTACCGTTTTATTCTCGGGTAGTACGTTTTCTGCATGCATCGTTAGATGGTCTTGCGGTTATTCTCGACTAAACCTTTGCGTCCGTAAACATTGCGACTGGCCGGTTGACGGTGGACGACATAATAATGTTTAGCTAGTACATACAGTTAGTGATCACTTGCCGTAAAGTTCTTAGTATTTGCAAATTGTTTTTTTAACGTCGTTAACATCAGTTGGTCTAACAGCGGTTGAATACTGTACATCAATGACTACAAACACACTCATCATGACGTGTTATGTACAAATCTATATATTTTTAAAGATTTTATAAAAAGTAATTTTTTTTTTCAATCTAAGTAATATTAAATATTCAGAACAGTTCCATTTCAAAACGTAGTTAAACTTCTTGTGAATAAACTAAAATAAAAAAAAAATTCACTTAATATTAACACTTGCCATTTCATAATATAATCATATTATATACAGATAGTTTTCGTTGTGTTTCTTGTTGTTGAAATAACTGTAATCCGTATTATCCATATAGATCGTTTCATACATTTTTTATTATCGTTGTTCATCATTGTTGTTATTATGATTATTTGATTTAATTTTAGACTTTTAAGATAACACAGCATAATATTTCATTCAGTAGACCAAATATAATAATGAATATAATTTTTGCGCATATCCAATGCAGATTTTAAAGTGAAATAACATTTTATAAAATTGAGAGAGAAGAATATTTTAATTTCTAGTCTCTGTCACACAAACCAACAATTTGTATTTTCTGTTATTTGTTTTACTTATGCCGAGTTGTATGAAAAACTGATTAATTTAATGGTTCAATAAAATTCAATTAATCAATAATTAGACACTAAATCATGTTTAAGCAGGGACAATTAACTCATTATCGATTCATTAAATGTTTAGTGACTATTAATGCGATCCAAAATCAATGTATTTTATTTTTAAATTCAATTATTAAACAAAAAATGAAGTGCCGCCTCTTTCGGTGCAAGGTGTTTTATGCGTTGCCCGATTCAAAAAAACAGACCGCAGTATTGAATGTTTAAGCATCTTTTTAATAGTTCTATTTTTTACGGTGATCGAACGGTGACCGGGAAATGGAAATCAAAAAAGAAGTCATTGTATATGGATTAATAGATCTGCTGAAAATTTGAAAAATATAATATATATATATTTCTGATTAGCTATCTAAAAATCTACGAGTTACGTGACTGGCCTCGTAAGTGTATTTTTCCGTTTGTTTTCGAATCTTATTTATGGCATTTTTGATATTACTTATTATTAAATTTCGCGTAAAAGTTTTTTTCTTCCGCTTTCTCTTGATAGATTGGAATAATAATATGAGTAAAAAAAAAAAATTGTTCTCAGGAGTCCGCGTGATAGTGACGGACGGCCGTGATGGCGGTGGCAGCGCGGTGACGTGGGTGATTAGGGTCGGGTGAAAATATTAAAAACGTGATCGGATTTCAAAAAAGTCTTATTGTCGTGTCGAATTGTTGATAATATTTTGATTACACACATGTACGCACATATAATGTATACGTATATAGTATACGTATATATAAAAGTACATTGTAGAGCACCGTTTAGTATTCGGCCGTTATTTGAATTGACACGGCACGACGGTGCCGCCGGATGATATCGACCTTTGAAACGGCAATGTAATAGAGTATTATAATACCCACATAGTGCGCGCACCTGCACTGCCACAGAGGTGTTTAGAAAACGGTATCGTTGAACCTAAATTCCATAACCACCTGCCTCCGTGCGTGGCATAGATTATGTGCGTCGATATATATTTTTCTATTATGTACACATGGGTGTATATATGTATATATATATACAAAGAAAAAGAAAATATTTTTATGATATTATATTATATCACACTTACGGTCTACACCTCCGACCGACACCACCGCTCCATTGTATCCAGTCGTCTTGCGGCAGTGACGGAATTCCAACACTATCATCATCCGCCCGTCAGCTAACTTTTCGCAGATGTGGTCGAATATTCAACACGAATAATCCGCCATAATACTCTGTCGTACGTTACATTATTGTGACATAATATTTTACAACATTTGTTACCCACAGTAAACTATATTATTTTACCTCTCTTTCTCTCTCTGTCTCATAATCCCATTACACACTTCGAATATAAATGATGTGTAAAATCAATTAAACGCATTTCCAGAACAAAAACTAAAAAAGTTCATATTTTCAACGTACGACCATCGATAAAATACTCAATAGTAGGTATGATCACGATAAACAACGCTGCGCTGCTATAAATATTTCCAATGATCTATAAGAACTTATAGACAATATAAAACAATATAAAATTTGGATTTTAAAACTTTTTTTTTTCATATAACTGCATAATTATTGTTGGTTTTGTTAAAGAAACACGAGTGAACGACATTACAAATAATATAAATTATTTTAACGTTTTATCGTTGATTTAATAATATTATGATCGGTTTGAGAATAAATATAAGGAACAATAACTATTCATGAAAATATTAGAATTATGATAATATTGATGTTTACTGAGAGTCTAAAATAATTTACAATACTAGTTACACATCCAACCTTTGATAATGTACAAGTTCAAAGTAAAAACTAATTTTACAGTGACGCATAAGTACACACAAAAAACATGCATTTCTTTATTCTCAGTGCCTATTTGGTTTATTATGTATACAATATTTTTGTTAAAGACAAAACAAACAAAATAGTATTATTTAAACTAAAACATAATAATATACCAAGTAATTTTATTTATTTTGCATACTTTTAGCGTTTTATGCTAATTAAGTTATCATAGAACTTTATCAGTATCTTATACAAAGTAAAAATTAATGAATAATGAATGAAAAAACTAAACAATAGTGTCTATAAATATTATATGTTCCTTATAATTTAATATTTCTCGATTTTTAAGTTTTATAGAAAATATTTGTTGAGTTATGATAGAGTTAGATATATTTATTTCATCCTCATAAGTCATAACTAAACAGAATTGTAATTAATTATTATTTACATTTATAATTAAAATAAAACATTACATTTTGTTGCTATAATTTTGCTAAATTCAAAATATTTTCATATTAACTGTTTTGGGTTTTTGTGTTTCTTTCTATCGTTAAATTTATTCAGCTTTCAATTTTAAGATTCTAAAGTTAAATATCTAACTTCAGTTTTTAATTAATTGTATGTATTAACGTTTATTATTCGTTTATAATAATTATTTAAAATGTTCACGATTTAATTTTACCGTTTTAAAATGCAAACGAAATTAAATTTAATACAAATTATTATTAACTTGTAATTAATAAGAATAATGTACAAAAATTAATTTTTCAAAATGTTTTCATGACATTATTAATTTAATTACCATTGAAATCGATTTATGATAATCTTGTATTAAAAAAATGTATATATAGGTATAATCGTTTAGTACAATGTTTTTTTTATTGAAAACTGAATTATTCAGAAAAAAGCCACGATTTTTAATTTATTGATAATTAATAATGACAGTAATAAATATCAAGTTGCTTTTAAACTCATTGATGATGGGTGTATTAAAATATGATTTACTTTGATCGTCAATTATACATAATAATTTAGAAATAATATATTTATTATTATTTTACATTGTAATACCTATCTTCAAATTATGTTTAAACGTGGTTAATAAACTCCATATTAAATAATATTATTATAACATCATTATTTACTGATGCTTTATATGTTTTCTGTAAAAAATTCTGACTTATAATTACTAAAAATCCAGTCCCCCAACAAAGTTGTTTCCTTGTTTCTTGATTTTATTTTGCAGTAAGCCCAAAGCATTTTAAAACTTTCTATTCAACATAGAAAAAACTTAGTGTATCTAACACTAAGTACTTCATAGAAAAAAATATAATATGAAATAAAATAGCACAAAAAAAAAACAAACAAGATGGAGACATTTTTATTTATAGCAAAATATTCATATTCATGTTCTTAAGCTGACAAGTTGTTTTCAATTGTTTTGGCTTTCTAACTCTACTGAAGCGCAGTTTTTCCTCTCAAATAGAAATTCATAAAGTCTGATGATCACGAAGTGCTAGTCAAAGTTCATTTTAAATAGGGGAAAAATATATTTTATAAAGGTGCTGTTCCTCTAGAATTTAGAGGGTTGTTCATTTTTTATTAATTTCTTTTTTGCACTTAACTAACCAAACTATCAACATGATAGTTTTCACGTTGGTCCCGTGATTGTTTACTATTCCATGGAAACGATATTATCACTTATTTTTACTAATATAGTTTATTTGTATACGTTTTATCTAAAAATGTATCAAATATATTATTATTTATATACATTTTTTAGATTCTGAACGGAGTGATGAATGTATTGATTTTACAATGATGTGTGTTTTTTTTTTTTGTGTCTGACGACAACATTAGGAACAGTAAAAATGCTTCAATTTTTTACATCAGCCCCTCTTTGAAAAGAAAATCGAATTTAGTTGGTACTTTGGGGGGTCAAAAGTTAAAAGATTTCAATATTTTTTAAATGATTCGGGAAAACCCCTAAAAATATGAAGGAAAAACGGGATTTTTTACGCAAAACCAGTTTTCGTCAAAATCAAATTTTTTAATTTGCTATAACTCAAAAACTAATCGATGTAAATACATGAAATTTTTACCAAATGTTTATATTAGCGTTTTCCATACACAGTTAAATTTTTAAAGAATTTTGACTTTTTTTGAGCTATTTATAGACAATTGAAATTTTTAATTTTTTTAGTATTTTTTTTTTTTAAATAACGATAACAATTTTTGGCCGGCCAGAAAATCTTGAAAATTTAATACAAGGTTTCTTATGAGTTTTTTTTAAAGTGATAAAAAAAAATTTGAAATCGTTAGCCACAATTTTTTTTTATAACTGCTTAAAGTTCGAATTTATACGAAATATATCAAAATTGCGAAAATTTGCAAGTAATTTTGTGGTTGAAAAATCGTAAATTTTTTTTCTTTTATAACTAAGTTTTGAAAATTTGGTACAAGGTTCTCGATAATTTTTTTTTCAAATATCTGTAAAAAACACTTTACCGAACTAAGACGAACAATTTTTATGAGTGTTTGAAATTTAAATTTTTACAAAACCGCGTTAAATAACGGTTTAGCATCAAACGATTTTTGATATTTGTTGTTATTCAAATAGTATAAGTCATAAATACTTGAAAATTTTACCAGTTATTTAGATTGCCATTTTATTTACGTGATTTGATTTTCAAAATATTTTGACTTTTTTGAACTATTTATAGACAATTGAAATTTTCAATTTTATTTATTTTTTTTTTATATATGTTGATGAAAAAAATTTAGCTGGAATAAATTACTTGAAAATTTAATTGAAGGGTCCACATAACTTGTTCTAACTCTCATTCAAAAATTATAAAAATACATAGGCACAATTTTTTTTATTAGCATTTGAAGTTCAAATATTGACAAAAATTCATCAAAATCATGAATATTTTTTACTATTTGGTAGTTATAAATTTATAAATATTTTACTATCAAAAGCTAAGAATTGAAAATTTAAGACTATGCTGTCCATAAGTTAAGCTTAGAATAATTATAAAAAAAATTGAGAATTATTCAATTTAAAAAATTTTACGAGTCTTTAAAGTTTTAATTTTAATTTGAAATCAAAAATACACGTGTAAAATAACGTTTTACTATTAAATAATTTTCGATTTTTGTTATTTTTAAAAAATTACTAAACGTAAGATCTTGAAGCTTTTACTTAAATGTTTGAATTTGTTTCAAAATAGAATATATGACAATATTTAAATATAATATATTCTAGACTGACAAATCATCTCCGTTCAGAATCGTTTTTCGTATACAATGATACCTATCTTTGCATTCAAATTTAACCTACCCTAGTCCTAGGTCCATCCCACCCCCTAATGTACAGCAGAGCGATACTCACTTATCCGATTTTTTTTTTATTATAATTTTAAAGGACGTTAAAATTGTATGTACTCACATATTAGTTATTTTAATCTTACTCATAACGTAGTTTTAGATTTTATGTTTGGAATATACTAGCTATTTACTCTATTTTTTTTAATAATCCATTATTCAATTACAATTTATAAGTGTGTACGAATATTTTTTAAAACGATTATAAGTATAACGTACTTTAAAATGTACATATCAACAAAATCCTATGTTAAATCGTAGACAATAATTTTACTGTTAAATTAATATATTGATAGATAACTACATTAATGTTAAAAAATAACACAATAAATTGATTATTCTATCAGTAAAATGTACAATATTATGAATTGAATTAGTAAAATTGAGCCACATGCAGATAATTGTTATCTTAATAATATTATCACATACTTATCTAAATTATTTTTACTGTAGAAAAATAAAAAGAACAAGGTACAACGTCTAATAAAAGTAGACAATACACCGTCGCAGTAACCTTTCCGAAAAACAATCCTTTTGAGAATCAATATATACAATATGTAATTTTGCCTCCAAACACCTACATAATAAATAAAACTAATGTATTATTATTAATCCCATTATGACTTCGAGTAGGGAAAAATAGGTAACCACTCTGTCATACAGTAATCGAGTGAATTTTGTCATTAAGTCATTAAGTAAGGCACTGTAATGTATGTGTTAAGTTTGAATTCAATAGTAAATCATTGCATACAAAAAACAATTCAGAGCAAAGACAGTCCTATATTATTTAGTATGTTGTATGATTTTTTTTATATTGCTATTAAAATAATTTATTTTAGTTTAAGTTTTATAGCAAGTACTAGGCTAATTTAGCTTAGGTATGTAAAAAAATTACATTTATCATATCACTAATATTTAATTATTTTAATAGTATATATTTAAATCATATATTATTCTTTTTCTTTATTGATTGAATACAACAAATTTTTGGAAATACACTAATTTTTACTCCAGCATAATTAAAACTTATTAAAAACCTAATACCTATCACATTTTAAAATGTTTTAAATTTGATTTTAATTAATCGACTTCGGATGTAATTCTATTTGGCCAGAACCTCTTGGGAAGTACTATACAATACTATTACAACAAAATATATTCCAAGCACACAACCTTCGTACTACGATTTATGGCCGTTCGGCGTCCATGTACACGAGAAAGTATCAATATTGCATAACCTAAGCGCCGTCTAAGAATATGTATCGTTTGCATGTCGAACGTTGAGGAACGACAGACAGTTTTTAAATTGTCATTCGAGTTCTACTGTTTTTTTTTTCTCATTTATTTAAACCGTTTGTCTCTTTCTGGCGTTTTCGACAAACCGTAGCCAACAAGCACCTGCTCACATTTCTACAACAACTCCATTTAAATATAAAACGATAAGCTATCAGTAATTTCAGAAACCACTTTAATAGTTTTGTCTCAAAGTTCGACATACATAGTGGTAAAGTAGAAAAAAATGCTCATCAAAAATCTACGACGACCGGAAAAAAATCACCACTACAGCATTATTTAAAATATTTTTTTACGACAATAGACTACATTAGGTTTACTAATTATCACGAAATTAATCAAATAATCTGTTGATAGAAAAATATTTAACTGTGAATTTTTTAATACTGCATCATTCCGAACATGACATTATTTTATAATTGTATTAATTTGTTACTCGCGGGTGCGTCAGTTTGATTCGTAGCTTATAAAGTTATCAATCGACTTCTCGCTCGTGCGGTTTGCGTCCACAACACGACTATTAAGACCAAAAAAAAAATGAAACGAGAAATCTATAATGCCTATAGGGCATAGGCATAGGGTATAGTTTACATACTTCAAATGCGCACGTCTTGTCATTAATACCGACAATAATAGTGATGTCTACAAGTTTACGTGTGACGAAACACGATTCAGTCAGAAAAATGGATCGCACCGTCCAAAGGGAAGACGCTCTTGAGGATTTAAAAGCCGTCCGTCGCAGGTATTAAGAAACGCGTACGTGTGCGAGCGTGTGCGCGCGTGTATGATGTATATAATGCAATATATAATCTATGATAAAATCCGTATACATGGGAATGTGTTGGGTTCAGTGATATGTGCGTTCACGGAGGTAGTGAAATGATGGGTTGGTTTTTTGGGGGGAGGTGTGGAGAGGTTACGGAGCCGAGTTGGGTATACGTATATAATATGGTGGTGTCTAGGGATTATATACCTTTCGCGACAGTTTCATTTGTTGCCGTAAATATCTCATTTATTTTTTTCCTTTCCTACCCTCCCATCGCGACGCGTCATACATCACAACCCTCTCGCACCCCGTTTTCCGTCCACCCGACCATATACTTACGCGTGCGCAATGATACATATATAATATATATATTATATTAACGCACGTTCAGGCGGCGACTCGGCTGTAAGAACGCGTCAGACTCGATCCGACAATATAATGATAGGACCATGGATTTAATGGTTAGGTTAGGTCACATTCGTACCTTGTGCATATCACGTTATACAACTTCCGTACGGGGGGACGAGTCAGGCATGAATTAAATTTCTATAATGCCTACATTTAATTTTAGCTTAATTATACTCATTGTTTTTAAGTATAAATTTAAAAAAAAAATAAAAATGTACAGAACTCTCTTTTATCATAACGTACAAGATGTCATATTTCTATTTGGTTATCACGAATAACGTTTTCTCGATGTGCAAAAATTCTTTCAGATCAGAACATATACAATATGCATTATATGTAAAAGCATGATATAGGTAAAAATATATATTGTTACATAATATACATACAGAAATATATATCGTGCAAAAACGAACGTACGTTAAAACGTCTTGTTTGAGAAAACAATAAACGTTTCAATTTTGTAAATTGCTGTATAATATTCTGCAATCAATTTTATTGTCGATCAAATTACGTACATGTCAAAAAAAAAAATGATGAAGCCTTTTTCATACCACTAAAAACGTTTTTATTTTATTCAATTTATCGATTTAGCATTTAAAACGCTTTACTGGAAAAAAAATAATCATTGAAAACTTACAATATTGTATATTATAGACCTTCATTTGGATCAGATAAATACAACAGTTATGTTATATACTATATTATGTATTTGATATATATAATTTTATTTAGTATATAAAATTTTTATTTCTTTTAAAATTATTTCACTTTCACACATGAAATTATTATAAAATATATTAAGTATATATAATCTACAAAAGAAACAATGGGCAATTTGTTGTTTCAGAAAAAATTCCTATTTTTAAAATAAAAACAAAAATTTAAAAAATATATACTTAAATTAAAAATATTTAGCTATTAATTAATACAACTTTAATTATATTAATATAAAAATATTATTTAAAAGAAATAAAAAGTTATTAATTAAGAAATAATAAGGTTATAATTTATAAACTAATAATATTTTTAATATTACCTTATTGGTTAAATACTTTATAGTTTATTATAAAACTTCCTTATTTTTAAGATCAACTTTCATATATTTATATATATATATACATATATATATATAATAGTACTCAAATATTTCATAAGCAATTGAAAACAAAAATTATTACCTTTTAAAGTAAGTAAACATATAAAATGATTCACTCTAAGTCCTTTTTAATTGCTAATAGGTTAGATCTAATACTATATTTGTTAGAAGTTAAATACATCCCATAAACTATTCTTGTGGTACCTATAGAATATTTTAATGCATAAAAAATTACAATTAACTATCACAACTTATTATTTAACCATCCGCTGTGGTTCACAGAAATATGCACATTTAATTTCAAAGAAAAACCAAGAAATATAATTTTTTTTTCTCTATTCAGCAACAATTATTATAAACTTTGAAAGTTGTACACATTTTTAAAACATGATTTAGATAAGTAAATAATACATTAATACAGTTAACATTTTATGCAAATAATAGTTTTTTCTAAATTTATTTTGCTCCATTAATCAATTTTAATCTAACTTATTAATTTCACTAGACACTTCTAAGTGTATATAAATGAAGAACTATACTAAAGACATTATTTTAATAGCTGTAAAAACTAAAAAGTGATTATATTAAAATATTTAATTAATTTATATCGCCATCTTACATTCTAGCTATTTAATAATTTTTTCATTTTTATTTATTTTGTTATTTAAATTGGAGTATGATATAAAATTATCAAAGATTTTTTAAAATAAAATGTACCATTTTTATTTTACTGGGGTGCAACTTTGAGGTGAAATAAAAAAAATCTAATAATAAAAACAAAATACAAGCGTTCCAAAATATAGTACTTCGATAACTTTCTAATATTCAATCTCAACCATATATCTCCATCTCAACTCTATATAATTTTTTTTAGTATGAAAACTATTGATGAAGAAATACTTATACTTTATACGCATTTCATAAGAAACATAAAACTCTTCCAAATGCCCTTATAAAAGAATAAGGATCTTTCCATTCTAAGGATTACTAACTACAAATATTCTGTTCCATTTAAAAGGGAAGTGGTATCTTGACCTATTACAAATAATATAACATTCATTCGTATAAAATTATAATAAAATAAATTCAATCCAATTCTAACCAAAAATTAAAAAAAAAAATTACTCTAGTTAATTGTCGCTAATAGTGAATCCTTAAGAATTTTCTTTCATACACTAACATACTATATCATACAAGGTTATTGTGCAATTAATTTAGGTATAGATTGTTAGTTTATGTGGTTTTTTATATATATTATTTCATTATTAAAAAAATATTTAATTGTTTATTATGTATAGGTATTTACAGGATGATTTACCAAGCAGCTTAACCCTTTTTTATTTGACATTAATATTCAAATCATGAATTTTTTAATATATTTAAGGACCATTTTTTCAAATTTATAAGATTTGTTATACTATAAGAGTGTCTTATGGTGATTCAAACTTCCTTTATTTAAATATTTATCTAATTTTTATAAAATAACTTATTAAATGGATAATTTTACTAAAAATATGGACGTATAAAATTCAAAATTTGAACAAATATATTTTACTTATTAAATTTTCTGTACTAAAGGGCTTTAATTTAAAATATTAGCAGTTTTTATAAATTTATCAATATTAGTAATTTATGAAAACTTTTAAATATTTATGAAAAAAATAATTTGAATCTTAATATAAACATTTTGATAACTGAAAAACTACTCGTTTGCATTTTTAATTAGATTCATCAAAACTAAAATATTTTTATTTGAAAAATAAAAGTTTGTACTGCCATAGGATATTCCTTGATTGGTAGAAAAATTTTCAAGCATTTGATATTATAATTTTTAAGTGTATTTGAAATTTCCAAAATTTAAAATTTTTGTTATTACATGAAATAATATGAATGAACATTTTTGGTGAATTATTTTGTAAATTCATTCTAATTATATTTTAACATTTCTAACATTTTTATTGTATATATATTCTTGATAATAATAATATTACTAATAATTTTCTGATTTCATTAGATTTACTTTATAAATAATATTTAATTAAAATTCAATGTATAGTATAATTTTAGATTTACTTGCTAATATTTTTAGTATATAAATTCAGTAAAGAACAACTAATATGTTAGTGAATTTTATTATATATTATAACTATATGAAGCTATAATTATATTTTACAAAATAGGTAAATCCAAATATATATTCATGAGTTAATGATGCACATTAATTATTTAGAATAATATAATGTTGTGTGTGATATAACACATAATGTTAAGAATAACATTTTTTTTTTAGATAATCACAAATTAATAAAAACAGTTTATTTTGATTGAAAACTATAACTTACTATGCAATACATTAACACTTTAAAAATATAATTATAAATTATTATAATTTTAAATACTATAATCATATATATATATATATATATTTGTAGCTATGTCATATCTATTAAGTACATTTTTACTTTAGCAATAAGTTGGCTTATATAAAAAAATAATGGTTTGCAGTAAGCTATGAATATTTTGAATATATTAACGGTTTTAAATACTGTGAAGTAAATTTAAAGTTCTCGAAAAAACTGTCATGACATTTACGGAAAAAAATATTACGTATTTAGTGCAATACAATTGTATTGAATAATAATAATTATTATTATTCAGAATAATTTCAAAGCAATTTCATCTTAGAATTAATGAAAAAACAAATAAGCGGATTTAAATTAATTTAAATAAAAAAAAAAATTAAAACTGTCGTTATTAATATAGCTGCGTTTTGAAGGTAAAATAATATTAAAGAGAATATTATTTTTTGCTACCTTAATTCAATTGATAGTTTATTATATTATGAATAGTTCTACTGATGGAGAAAATTGTATTCTACTAAAAATGTTAATATTATATTATCACATTTATAAGAAATACATACTGTATTCTGTATGATAGTAATAAAATATAAAATAATATATTATTTTTATAAGTATGGTTTAATCCTTAATTTTATTTACTTGTTAGACTCTAAAATACTAGTAAACCTTTCAACTTCAACAAGATTTGCTTTCAGTCTTAGTGTTTAAATTATTTATCAATGTTTGCATACAACACATCAAATATGTGTATATCATACACATTCTAAACTAAATGACTTTGATGTTTCAAAGTTTTTAAAAAGAAAATAAATTATTTCGAATTTGAAATAAGAACACCAGAACAGTATCAAACAGTTTCAGTATATTAAGTTTTAGTTCATTAAAAACGCATATTATTTTGATTAAACACTTGGTAACAACGAATATACAGCAAAACAATGAAAGCTGTTTTTAATCGTTTTTATAACAATTAATAATAAAAATAAAACTAATTTTTTCGACACAAACATGTTTTAGATACATAATTATTATTTCGTTTTAATCGTTATGTTCAACTAAGACTTGGAAAACTAACAGTCACCGATGCACCTCAATAAAATAAGTTTATCACCAAAACTAAATTATTTCACTTCCGAGGAAGTTTTATTGGTTGTTAGTGTCTTGGTACTCATTAAATACGCTTCGCGTACGATATTAAGTGAGTAAAATTATATTTAGACTACCGTTGTTGATGAAACTTATTGTTGTTTTTTTTTTTTAAATTATTAGGTACGTCCAAAATTAATTCGCGTGTTTCAAAACAATTATATAGTTGATAGTATCGTCGTATTTGTATCTACTCGGCTGATTTTTACTATAGCAGGTTTAGGACTAAACTTTTTGGCTGCAGGATTTAACGTGCGTTAATACGAAAATTTGTGTAAAATAATATTGAACATAATACATTTTCACTGCGTATTTTCCCAACAAACGCTTTAATTTTTTTTGTATGAAACTATCTATAGACTATTTGAGAAATTTAATAGAAATAATAATATGTAGTATATTATAAGAAAATAATATACTAATACTATTTTAAATTTGTGTACGTTTTAATTTTATATAATATCCTATATTATAATAGGAATTTATAATTATTATTATTATTTTTTTAATTAACCATTATTATTAAACCAATTTTAATTTTTATAATAATACTACCAATAAAACTATAATTTGATTAAATTAGATTTGGAACATAATAATTAATTTTATTGTATCGATATCATTAAAAGAAGCAAACGTTTTGTTTGAGTTAAAATGTGATTGGAATTTAAGTGACTAAAATTATTATTAAATAATAAAATAGGTCAAAATGATTAAAATATAAAGTTTCTCATAGGATTTTGTTATAGCTATTTAAAAATACAAAAGATACATAAACGCATTTTTTTAGAAGCATATGAATTTTAAGTTTTCATAAAAATCATAAAAATCACGAAAATGTGCAAATCATTTTATTGTCAACAATTTATAAAACGTTCAAATTGTATAGCTTTGTCTTTAAAGTATAGTATTAAGTTACTTATATATAATTTCATATTGAAACATGAAAATATAAAAGCAAATTTATTTTTATTTTCAGATATTTGAAGTTCAAATTTGTGTATAACTACATATTTAAACTTAGAATAATGATATTGGTTAAATTTCACTACAAACACATAATTTGTAAGAACTTTTACGTACTTGTCGTTATATATTTTAGTAAGTTCCATGATATTTTCAATTTATTAAATTAATTTTATAGTATTGCCTATTTATACCACGAAACTAGTCACACCATTGTACAGTTAAACATATTAACTCAAATGTGAAGTACAATAATATATGATATTAATATAGACTATGTAATAATTTAATTATTAATATATAATAAAGTGTTCTTAGGCTAATAAACTATCTTTATAAAGAATCGTTTTTAGATGTAATTATTGATAAATTAAGTCAGATTTAATTATATATATATTATACACATATAACGATTTAGATTGGTTACCCTTTTCAAAATTTTTTAATTATTTCTATGACAATACGCATTTAGATTTTAGATTTTTTTTTTTTTGTGATCACACATACTTGTATATTTGATATATGCAAATTGCAAGCTAAGTAGCTAAGTAATAAATTGTCTGCAATTGTACTCGCATTTTAAGATTTCTTTGTATTAAAATCATAATTTAAACGCATTAACAAGAAATAAAATATTCAGTGAAACACAAGATTTTCAAATAGAATTATTCTTAAAATTATACTTTTTGAAAAATGATTATGAATTAAGCTTTGTAGTTTCAGCAAAATCCATACGATAGCTACCTGAAACAAATGTAAACATCAGTAAAACCCAAATAATAATGAGGGTCAAAAAAGGGTCCTGTGTGGTTACTTTATTTTTTTTACCATTTCGATAAACCTTTGTAAGCATTTTTTCCCTAAACCGTCTTGATTATATGTCGTATACTTAAAAATAACACGCAAACGAATCTAGAATAAAAATTCATCATGCGCACAATGTCATGTCAAAAGTAACGATAACGGTTGAATGTAAAACCTAGAAAATATTTATTTTCGGGTAAAATTTTTCCTCTTATTCAAACAATGAGGTAAAACGATGAAAGAAATATAATCAACACTTTTAATTAGTTTTAAAAGCTTTTTAATACTTAAAATAAATTTATTTTTATTTTCATAAAGATCTAAACGAAGGTGGACTAATTATTAATCAAAATCGTTACCATTATAAAATCTGAACTCACTGATGTGACATTATCATAAATATTACAATTTTGAAAATTACTCCCAAGAGTATTAAATCACAATCTCTTCAATTCGTTTATCAGTGTGCGTAAGGCCTAAAAGTCAAATGAGTATGATAATAATTTTGTTTAAGTGCTTAAACGCCAGAAAATTGTATCTAATAAAATATTTTACTGAAATGTACTTTTTTTATTAATCTTAAATAAGACATTTTCAGCATAACTTAATAATTTATATAAATACTAATATAATAAAATAAATTTAAATTATGGTGTAGAATCTACACTGTAGATCACGTCTTATAAGTCATCGAAAACGTATATCTTTATAGAATTTAAGTAAATATGTTAATTCCAGTAGTGGTTGTACAGTTGATCATACAATTTACCTATGTATATGTATAACTATGTTACTCATACGGTATTATTTAGTTTATAAAACTTTAGGTTAACTTTCATTTCATATGAACAACATTTTTTATTATTATATTATTTATTTCAGGATAGTTTAAAAAAACTTTAAAAAATAAGTAGATATGAATATTGTAAATCAATATTTCATATAGATTATATAAAAAAAAGCATTGTTTGTGAAATCAAAACTTACGACTTTACCTTTTTTTTTAAATAGTAGTAAGTTTTTATTTACTTCTTAAAAACTAGTTAAATTAATTTCATTAACTTACTATCAAAAATTGAAATACATCAGAGTTAAAATATCTATTGACAAAAATAAGTTTAGATGTGGGATTTGTCCTATAAAAAGTGATAACGGTAAATTAATGAGTTAAAAAGTGTGTATTTATAAAATAAATCACTAATCATATTTTTTAAAAAGTCTCACTGCTTAATTTGAAAAAATAAGGCAAGTCGGCGCCGCTCTTGCCGCTCTTTTATACATTAGCTAATTTTGAGCGAGTCACATTATTGACTATCTATTCTATATTGTATACAAAAAATGAAAACGAAAACAATTTTTATCAATACAGCCTATTTTTATGAATTAAATATATTTCATGATAAAAAAAAAAAAGATGCTGAGAAATCTAGTGCAACTCAAAACCACTCTCAATTCGATAATCTAAGTATTTGTCGATAACTTTCATCATGTACTCATATAAAAATAAACACATAATTATAAAATCAATAAAATCATCGTTCTGCTCAAAATTTAAAATATTCATACTACAGAAATTTTCTATTATAAAAATTAAAATCTATGGAATCAAGTAGTATGAATATAATTTTAAATAAAAATTAAATTGTTGTTGTTAGTGTGGAAATTATAAAAAAAAAAAGAATTAAAAATAATATTTTATTTAATGTCTGGCAAACATAGCGAAAAATTATCACATTGAAATTTAAATAGGTACTATATATGTATACTATAATATGTATAGTGATTTTAACATATTAATATTTACTATGTCACATTTTTAAAAGGAAAGAATTATCCAAACTAATTATATTTCATAATTAAAAAATGTTAAATTTTACTCGGTCCATTTTTCTTGTTGTATAAATTTTATCTGAATTTTTAATTGATCATGTTATTTTTTAGCATGTATTATGTACCATGTTATTATTAATAAATTATTATAATATTGTATTATTTTACTGATTTAATTTCAGATTTTAATATATTTTATTAATAATAATAGTTAATACTAAAGATCAACCATACAATTAAAAATATACAAAAAATAGCGCTTGAAATCGTTTAATCAAACCCACAATATTCAAAACTTAAAACAAATATGAGTCGTGTCGTTCCCATTGACAATTATTGTGCTTAATAACGTCGCATGTTAATTCAGAATACTCGTGAAGATAAAAAGACAATCATGAATCAATATACAGAGTGTAAAAGTTAAAAGTATGTAGGCATAGATTATAGACCCAGTACATACTACATTTTTAGACAGTTGACCGAGTAAGGCAAAAACTATTGGATTTTATCCATGACCTTTCAAATAACGTTATAAGTATCACGCAGAAACAATAAATTGTAAAACTTAAAGGTCAAATTAACTACAGAATTTTTTTGACTTAAATAACAAGTTGAAACATACACAATGATACATTTTTGATTTTAGTGAAATATTTTTTTTTCTTAAAGGCATAATATCATTTACAATGTACATAAGCAATAAAAATATATTTTCTCAAAAATTAAAAAAAAAATTAATAATGAAATAATAAATAGTTGTGGCCTTTAAACAATAATCCCAGTATTGTACATATTTTGACGTTTTCCGTAGTATTTATTTAAATACTCAACAATAATTACAGACGTTTCGTGAATATCTATAAAAACTACACACTATGATCACAGGTAATAGTATATTTCTTTTCAAACGATTTGAAAAATAATCGTTGTAAAAATATAAATATAATGCAAATAGTCACTATAACAACTAAGTAATTAAAAGTTATACGGTACCTACAAAATACTGTGGGTTATAATCCAAACAACGCTCTAATCTTCTATAGTAAAAAGAACTTAAGTTTTAATCGTTCTGTGTATTCCAATAATAAATACGGGACGAAATCGACCTAAATTGTTTAGTAAGCTGTAGAGTAAATGAGAATCTATATACATAAATTAACATTACTCACAATCCAAAACTAAAACCCATTGAAACACTTACAATCTTATTTTATACATTCGTAAGCCTATTGCATAAAACCAATGAAATTAATATAATACACAGTTTTATATTTACAGTGATCAATTTTAATCACTGTAAACATAAAACCTAACCTGAAATACACTAATACGGATCAATTATAAAAAAAAAACAAATTAATTATCGATAAAATTTTGATTAATGACATCCTAATACAATAATGAGTAATACTTCGTTGCATTTGTTTTGACGAGCTTTGTAAACGTTTGAGCTTCAAAATTTAATAAAAAAAAAAGCGGGTAAGTGAGTATCGCTCTGCTGTACATTAGGGGGTGGGGTGGACCTCGGACTATGGTAGGTTAAATTTGAATGCAATGATAGGTATCATTGTATACGAAAAACGATTCTGAACGGAGATGATTTGTCAGTCTGGGATATATTATATTTAAATATTGTCATATATTATATTTTGAAAAAAATTCACAAATTCAAACACTTAAGTAAAAGCTTCAAGATCTTACGTTTGATAATTTTTTAAAAATAACAAAATCGAAAATTATTTATTAGTAAAACGTAATTTTACACGCGTATTTTTGATTTCAAATTAAAATTAAAACTTTAAACACTCGTAAAATTTTTTAAATTGAATAATCCTCAAACTTTTTTATAATTATTCTAAGCTTAACTTATGGACAGCATAGTATTAAATTTTCAATTCTTAGCTATTGATAGTAAAATATTTATAAATTTTTTACTACCAAATAGTGAAAAATATTCATGATTTTGACGAATTTGTGTCAATATTTGAACTTCAAATGCTAATAAAAAAAAATTGTGCCTATGTATTTTTTTATTTTTGAATCAGAGTTAGAACAAGTTATGTGGACCCTTCAATTAAATTTTCAAGTAATTTGTCCCAGCTAAATTTTTTTTATCAACATTTATAAAAAAAAAATAAAAAAAAATTGAAAATTTCAATTGTCTATAAATAGCTCAAAAAAAGTCAAAATGTTTTGAAAATCAAATCACGTAAAGAAAATGGCAATATAAATAACTGGTAAAATTTTCAAGTATTTACGACTTATACTGTTTGAATAACAACAAATATCAAAAATCGTTTGAGGCTAAACCGTTATTTAATGCGGTTTTGTAAAAATTTAAATTTCAAACACTCATAAAAAATTTTTGTCTGAATCCGGTAGAGTTTTTTTTACAGATAATTGAAGAAAAATGTATGGAGAACCTTGTACCAAATTTTCAAAACTTAGTTATAAAAGAAAAAAATTTTACGATTTTTCAACCACAAAATTACTTGCAAATTTTCGCAATTTTGACATATTTCGTATAAATTCGAACTTTAAACACTTATAAAAAAAAATTGTGACTAACGATTTCGGATTTTTTTTTATCGCTTTAAGAACAACTTATAAGAAACCTTGTATTAAATTTTCAAGATTTTCTGGCCGGCCAAAAATTTTTTATCGTTATTATAAAAAAAAATACTAAAAAAAATTAAAAATTTCAATTGTCTATAAATAGCTCAAAAAAAGTCAAAATTCTTTGAAAATTTAACTGTGTATGGAAAACGCTAATATAAACATATGGTGAAAATTTCAAGTGTTTACATCGATTAGTTTTTGAGTTATAGCAAAATAAAAAATTCGATTTTGTCGAAAACTGGTTTTGCGTAAAAAATCCCGTTTTTCCGTCATTTTTTTAGGGTTTTTCCCGACTCATTTAAAAAATATTGAAAATTTTTAACTTTTGACCCCCCAAAGTACCAACTAGATTCAATTTCCTTTTCAAAGAGGGGCTGAAGTCCAAAATCGAAGCATTTTTACTGCTCCAAATGTTGTCGTCAGACACAAAAAAAAAAAATAAAAAAATAAAAAAAATAAAAAAAAAAAAAAAAAAAAACACACATCATTGTAAAATCAATACATTCTTCACTCCGTTCAGAATCTAAAATACACCGTATAATTAATACGTATACAAACAGATACTGTTATATATAATATTTAGATTTATTCAATTTACGAATAAATCGACAAATTACGCGTGTGTATCATCAATATCCAAATGTCAATAAAACAAAAAAGTTGAAACGCTGAACGAACTTTACAGTTTACGTACACTATGTTTTAAAAACTGAATTGGTATCAATTATTTATTTTGTACATGTTTTTAAAAAACTAACATATATTTTTAAATTTAGTGTTTTCCAAAAAATTATAATCATTTAAATTTACCTTTGAAAATTCATTTTCGATTTTCTTAGTAGTTAGTGAAAGTACCATCAATCTGCGAACAATTTTGAAGTTATTACAGAGAACGTAGTAGTAACGGCTCTACTGAGAATGGTTTTTCGAATAAAATGATTCATCACCATTGTTTTTATCATGTATAGTATAATACCTATTAATAATATATGATCCTTTACTAAGGTGTGTAAGTCAAGATAAATTTTAAACACCCAGTCACTGATTCATTGTATCCTGTCAGTCGTTAAATATTATTAACTGTATACATATTTTAAAAATACATCCAATTTAACCATTATACATTTCAACATTTGTCTTACATTGAATTTATATAATATGAAATGCACAACGAAAATTTAAATAATATTTTCAAATGTACGTATTGTACATGTAGTATAAATTGTAAATATAAAAAATAATAAACGAAAATAATGACTTAAAGAATTTTCCTTGAGGGCCAAAAAACATGATTTTATTTTGTTTTTGTTTATGTTTTTGTTTTTAGTCGTTATAACTGTACAATACAATTTAAACTTTAAGTAGGTAAAAATAAAAAATAATGATTTATAAATTCCATTTACTTGTATTTCATATGATATTGAAATAATCTAAAAATAAAATAATAAATAAATAATAAAAATTTGATAGGTACATCACTACTTAGATACACTTCAATTAAAGTTTAATGACGTATGATAATGAATGCGATAATGATTAATGTCATTATTATTTGGTAGTTAATTACGATAAAAAAACAGTAATACGAAATTTTATCAAACGATAAATAAACGTGCACATTATACAAAATCTTTAATACATTAGAAATGCCAGAAAGTACAAATATTAAGTTAGATAAAAAAATAAAGAATGATTAATCATCAAATTCAATTTGATACAGGTATTTTTTATCATCTTTGAATATAACTAATAAAAAAATCATTATAACTAATTAACATCTTCGTTTTTTTATCAAATAATTAAGCACACGTACCTACTCATATAATTGCCAGCAAATGTTTGTTATCCAATATTGTAGCGAATAAAAAACACATATAAAATAATAAATTATACACTCGATAAATTTGCATATGGAATTTTAATACCATTGATACGTAATATTTTATAGGATTATTTGATTATATTTATTTCTATAATTACTTAATTTCGTGCGATACGGTATGGTACATCCTACGTAATTCTTGAGAGAAATTTTAGCCGATTTCCACAAACTCATAATATTATATTTGAGGAAATCTCTTGAATCGTCTAAAGTCGCTTAAGGACGAGAAACAAACGTCTAATAACAATAATCATAATAATAATAACAGCGTATAATATAATACGTTCGTTGCATTTGAAACACAGCTCATTTCGTTTCGAGATGATAAATCATATTTCATGAATTTATTATATGAACTACGAATATACTTGTACCTATATAACTATGATAAGTCGTAACCGATCGTAGGCAAAACATATTAGGTAAGTACTAAGTACGCCAGTTCTTTTATTATTTTTGACTTTTTTTTTTTTGAAACATACATATTATTATTCAGCTTCAAAGAGTTTTTGACGAACTGACAGTTAAATATTATTATATTATGGTGAATATAGATTAGTATGAAGTATAAGAGGGACAAACGTTTCGAGCTAAAATAATTTTAATAATAGGTATTTTCAGTGTTCAAGTCCTAACCCATACCTACTCAAAAAAGGATAACTATATAGTATATATATAATATATATATATATATATATATATATATATATATGTAATATCATTCCTGTAGAGCAGATTTGATTAAACGTAATATTATGCAGGTACTGCTGTGATGATAATTATTATCATACCATTAAAAAGCAAGCTCATACTGTGTTTACTAGCCATGATGTTAATACGATTAAACGGATTTTATCGTTATGACTGATTAACGGAAACGTAAAAAAAAAACATAAATCCAACACGGTCCTAAAAAAATATGTGTATATAATATATAGTATAACCTATCGAAAAATAATATTTAAACCTATAAGTTTAGACGAGAACGTCAATAATAAATATTATAATAAAGTAATCCTCTTTCTGTCAAGTGGTAGGTAGAGATGCTCAACGTTTAGTTTGAAAGATATATTTTTTCATTATTATGATGTGGATGCAAACCTATCATGTATGATCAATAACATATTATAGAGTGTAAGATGTTAAGTACAATTTTTTTTAAATAAAAAATCAAACTCGGTATGTACAATTCTTGGATGATATTCTAGATTTTATAGAAATTACTTAAAGCAGGTACACATACACATTCACTAAGCATTATCATCTCTATCATTCCTTTAACATAGAAATTATAAAATTTTGATTTTCGAAAATTATAAACATTTTATCTATACTTAACGTTAATTTAACGTATAAAATTTTTGAAAACATATAATTTTTAATCTAGTAATAATTATTATCGACTCACACAGTTTTACAATTACCTGTAAGGACATATTTTCCGAGTTCCGAACTACTATCATGGACAAAATATTATCCTTGGATCGTAGTATACAAAGTCAAACAACTCAAAAAATATTTGTTCAAATTCCGATTTGAAACATCATAATATTCAATAAAATTAGCTGCTTAATAATTCACGGTATAAATTAAAGATTGTAATATCAAAAAAAAAAAAAAAATTGTGTGACATAACAAGCATTATGATACTTCTTAAATGGTGTAAAAATTCCGTTTATTTGAAATTATGGTCCTTTAGATTTATTTAAAAATTCCAATAATTAAAAAAAAATGTATTTAATTAACCCATACATATTATAACTAAATTATTTTGAATGAAAAAAAGACCAAATTAAAATATTGACAATATTCAAAAGTTTTTTCAAATATAAAAAATATAAATATTCATACAAGGGTAACCTTAAAATGTTAAATATATGTAAATAATTAATAATATTTTTTTTACTTATTACGCGTTTGCGGTGCAGATTTACCATTTATTATTTCAGTGCCTGTATAATTATATGAATATATATTATGATATATAAATATATTTTTTATAATAGACACTAGTTAAAAAATTGTAATGTAATTTTTTGAAAATTAATAATTTACTTTGAAAACAAAGTATATCTGATTGTGTTTATCAGTTTAACAACAACTTACTTATAATTTGTTAATAAACAAGCACTTATTTTGTTATTCAAACATTTAGTAAAAGCGTGTGTAATTAGTGTTAACAAAAATCGTTGTACTGAAGGACGTAAAATATGGGAAAGTTTTCAATTATTTCATTGGCTTTATAAATCTAGCTGTATGTGTGTTATACAAATATTTATCCACTCATCAAATAATTGTATTAAACTAATCAACATCTTTTTTTGTGTTATATTTAATTGAATACATTTTTTAAATTTATTAATACAATAAAAAAATAATAATAATAAAATAAAATACCTACAACTTTTTCTTATGATGTACATAACTTCTGATGAAAATGCTCGCAATATTATGTTTTGAGTGACTTAATGTATTTTTGATAAACGTATACACACTATTAGCAATTATATATAAATTAAATTTATTATACACATGCATACGAATTGTATAGCATATTGTTCAATTTATAAATAAATGTACACATCCGAGTTTCTACTGCATACATAATTCTTGGTAATTCACTTGTTTTTTGTGAGCATTAAATTTGAATGCAATCAACTTTAACAATCAGATCACGTTTATCAATCGAATTATTGTTATTGCTCATCATCAAACATGTGCGTGTGTAATGCACTAATGCTTGTAGTGTGTACGTATTGTATGGTTATAAATACAGATAAATAGTGAGAGGGAAAGAGAGAGAAATTTCATCACACAATACAAACATCCAAGCTATGTTAAAAAAAAAAAATACAAAACTGTGTCATTGAATTTCGATATTTTATTTTTCATTTTATAGAGTAAAAAATCTAATTGAAATTAATTGCTCGTCTAAGTTTCAAATCAATTAATATATTATTATTATTGACTTCTAATAAATATTGAAATTATAGCGCTTTTTATCGAGTAGATAAATCATAGATTCTATAATAATTATACAATGGAGATTTACAAAATGTCTATGTAAGTCTTAACTGTATTAAAACTACTTGTCTTATAAGTCAATTAATACAAAACTATGAGCTCACCAAGTTACGGCACACATTAAACATAATAATATACTGTATGAACATTGTACATATAACTTTATAAACTCAAATATAATATATTCAAATAAGTTATTGCTTGATGTAAACACTTAGTCGAAAATCTTAAGATGGCTAAGGATGCTCCACCCACAAACTTTAAATTATTCCCGTCAGTTGACTGTATCTCTAAAAGGAGAATACATTATTATTATTATTATTTTATTAGAAAATTTACAATCTGTATTAACAAAAACACAATAAATAAATGTTGTCATATGTACAACAAAACAATATAATATAACGACAGAATGACATGATAAGGGCAACCAACCATTGATAGAACCCTTCAAAAAACTTTTTTAAAAAAAATAAGTAAATATTTTAAGTTGTTACGTAAAGAAAAATAAAAGTGATCGAATGACCAGTGAAAGGGGGAGAATAATAGTTCCTATACGAGAGTAACAGATAAATACTTTAAGTTACATGAATTTTAATTTTATAAGACAGTATCTACAATAAATTTGTAAATAATCATTAACATATATTTAGGAAAAACATAGGCTTATGTTTTTCATCCTTTTATTGTGCAGAAATGTACACAACCAAATCGGTAATATAATTTTTCACGCCATATAAATACTAACATTATTATTATAACAATATTATAATATTAATACTTTAAAGCTTACGGGTGCATGTTTATCGATCGGCTTTTTCGGTTCTAATGACAAACAATTAACGAGCATTAAAATTATCAGATCTACCTCCTTTGACATATATTTTTATAAATTTTTTCCTTATTGTGTATCGGCTATCGGGAAGTTGTATTTATATTGTATTAAATATAAGAGCACATAACACATTATATTTTGTTAACAATTACTTATAAATTTATAAGTATAATTTGAAATGGCAATCTAATAATAGTATATGGTTTTTAGCCATTATAATAATATACTGCCTTACATATTTCAGAATTTATTTTAGTAAATGAAAATGCATCACATTCCAAAATATATTTTTAGTTTATTTAAATCATGAGCATACAACTTAGTAAATAGATTGTTCAAAACTTGTTAAAAATCATTTTCGATTTAATCCCATACGTATCAATTTTTAAAAATTAATTCATGCTTGTCTATTTAATACATACAGCACTGTCGCACTTCATGACGTATTACATAATGAAAACGAAACTCAAAGTCATCCATCACGTGTAACCTACTCTTTAAGGCTTCTACTATAAATTTTACTATATACGAAGTATGATATATATTAAACAGGCACGAGTAAGGTCATCGTCAAACTAATTTAAAAATATAATTTTTTACCAGCTGTCTCAATAACGTCCTTAGGCTGATGTTTAATCATGTCTGCGTCGTATCTAGATTAACAATATTGTCAAACATCGATATCAAACATAAATTGACCAACACCCGCTATTCCGCTATTGACATTGTTTGAATCTATGTCAGCTGCTCGTATGACTTTTTTTAGTAGTGTATATAGCTCATATGGTTTTTATTACTTAATCAGTTTTCTACAATTAAGAAGCTCTGATTTTCCTCTGATGACTCACTGCACCGACTATTAATTATACTTAATGCGTATTTTAAATCATAGATGATATTTACAAATCTTCACATAACACTTTAGTGATAAATGTTTAATATTAACAATTATAGATCTCGATTTTTTTTTCTTCAGTCACACAACACCGGTTGAAAACTACTAACCTAATAATAAGTAATAACTATAATATTTTATTATCCACGAGTATTTTAATAGTATTGTTATGCTGATGGTTAGATTAAAGTCATTCAATGTTATTGTTATAATAATTATTATTATTATCGAGTCGCATTGCTAAGATTCTTGTCAATCGTATTATGTGTGTTTGTAAATTATTCATCACTTTATTTTGTTTTGCAGAAATGCATATACAAAATAATATAATATTATTCTTATTTTTAATAAATTACAACAGCTCACATAAACATCTATATGTCCTATTGTATATATAAACACACAATTCACCCACGTAACTCATCATTATTTTCCCGGAAATATCGCGACCACTACTACTAATTTTTGTTGCTTACACCAGTTACACCCACTGAACTAAATCCATTATAATTAGTACAAATGATATATTTAGTTATTGTAGTGCACACTCTATACCTACTACACACACTGGTACAGCTAGTGTACTTACACATATAGTCGGTATACGCTCGTTGTGTATTGGTACGCACAAAGTAGTTGTTGACCGGATATGTCGCGCGTATATTAATGCTATATACCAACATTCCCGGTCCGAACAATTGTTTAAATACAGAATGTAATATAATAACAAACCAATCAATTAAAAAGAAAATATCGATATTAATTCTCCGACGGTTTTAATGTCGAATTATATTTTCGTATGCAATAGCTTTTATAATTATTAACAATGAAAACTTAACTTTAGTACGTACATACAGGCAGGCGCGGACTGGTAAAAAAGGGCACGGGATGCTAAATAATTTAAAGGGCAAATTTAAAATATGTAAATTATATATAAAATATTAAAATATTTTATTTTGTTTAAATAAAGTATTGAAAATACGTAAAAAAACGTAAATATATATTAAGTTACAACAAACATTCAAATAGTATAATATTAAATTACTTTAAATTCTTCAGTTGTATGATAAAAAATAAAAATATATTTTAGGGCAAGGGATGCTGTAGCATCCCAGCATCCCAGCCAGTCCGCGCCTGCATACAGGTACGTACACAAAAAAAATTCTGGGCGGGAGGGGGGTTTAAAAAATGTAGTAATACAAATTTTACAATTTGGCATTTGCCGCAATAAAATAAAACAATTTTTTCCTCGTTACTCGAAAATATTTCGTGGGGTTCAACCCCCCCCCTGTACGTGCCTTCGCGCATATAAGAATTTTAATCGTAGTTTGTTATTATACTAGAGATTTATAAATATAATATTTGTATAATATTTTAAATATATTATATTCTTATATTTATTTCTTACTTCAAAAGCTCGTAAAAAATGAATGTGGCTGTATACGCTAATATGTTATATTAGCCTAAATAAGCCTTAGATTTTATGTTGGGACTAATATTTTTATGGCACTCAAAAATTACGGGTCGACCTTAGGGATTAGTTAGTCCCAAGTTCACAGCCGTATTTATAACGAGAAACTTCTACTAAAATTTGAAATTTATAATTTCTTATGTTTGATAAAAATAAAATAGCTTTTATTAAAATACCTCAGTTACGTTTTTAAATTAGTTTAAGGATGACAACAATATCAACATTTAAAAGTTCTTACCACTTTAAATTCTCCAAAGTCAACCACCAAGTTTAACATCCTTATTTTTTCGTAAGTGAAATAGCTCACACAAAATAAATATAGAATTGTCAGTACTCTACTATGCCTTAATAATATACAGTTGGTACATCTATTTATTAAAAATTAACTCAATATTGACAATATTTCAAATAGGAATGATTAACCAGCCGAATTAATGATAACATGATTTTTCATTATGAAACATTAAAAAGGGAAAATAGAAGCAAGTAATAATAATCATAAATTATGTAAAGGAAGGTACTTTCAAAATTTGAAATTTGCTGCATACTATCTATTATATAGCACTATATACAGCTGTAGAAGAGAGTTTTCCCGTTTTAAACTTTTGAGTGATTATAATCACTAATAATATGATATATTAACCAGTGGCGTAAATTGGGTCCAATTTCTGGTGGTGCAGTGGCATATTCTCAACTTATAATTATTTCTAACACACCAATAATCTAACTTCCTAAGTAAAATCCTTCCCTATAAACTATAATATATTTTTCCATAATATATTTCTTTAAATAATGAATACCTTTTGAATTATTTTAGCAGTAAAACCTTTATTATTATAATACAATAAATTCCCGTTACAACGAATACCAATACAACGAAAAATCCCGTAATAAAAAAAGTCATAGAAAGAGCTTATAAAAAGCTATATATTCGAATTTTCGTTACAACGAAAAAAAAATTCGATCCCCTAGAGTTCGTTGTAACGGAATTTTACTGTATAAATAAAAAAAAACAGTCATAAAATGTTTTTTATTTATTTTAAGTTGAGACAACGTCCTTTATTTCCACAGATCTTGAATCGAATTCATCAATTACTTGGTCCAAATTAATATTATTCTTTTTTTCGAGCTACAATATAGCTAAACTGCTAAATTACTAAGCCTTTCTTGTCTCATAGTCGTTCTAAGGTAAGTTTTTAACCTCTTTAGACAAGAAAAAGATCTTTTGCAACCTGATGTATTATAGTAGGTAGGTATTGTTTGGAATATTTTTAATGTCTCTATAATTGACAGAAACCTTTTTTAATGCCATTTTGTTTTATGTATTCTATTTTTGATTCTAATTTTTCAGGTACTGAATTATTGCCATATTTTTTATTTTATTATTTTAGAATATAGATAGAATAATAATTTAATTGATAATACATACACGAAAATTACAATTTTGTACCTGTTTATATATTATTATATACTTCAATGATTTTTTGGTGGTGCAAAAACATACCTTTGCACCACCACATTTTAGATGTGATGGTGCAAATGCTGCATTTGCACTACCCAGTTTACGCCACTGATATTAACTATAGTTAATACGGTATAATACATAATATAATATGGTTTCAAGTATTAAGTTTATTACCTACCTATACAGTGTACTGTAAATTTATTAAGAGACATTTAAAAATAGCATTCGTAACTGCACACTGCACTCATATAAGTTGCAAGTGATTTGATTTGCATAAATTATTGAAAATGGAAATACATACAAGTTGTTAATTTAAATTATATTTTGTGTAGGAGAACTAAGACATAACACTAAATTGATCTGATATTTAAACTGAATATTTTCTATAAATTCATGTTCGTTAAAAATTAAGCGGAAAGCTTATTCTTTCTTTCAAAACCATCAATAACAATAATATTAATACCTCTGTAACCAAATAAAAATCAGACTGTTCTACCGAATACAGATAAATTTTTTTTGAAGTTAAAGCAAAAATATCTAATAAAAACAAAAAGAATCGTTATGCTGAGTGATTAGGAAAATAGTATAACAATGTTCGTTAATAATTTATTTAATTCTGAGATCCACATTATATGACAAGGCGATTTTGTCATTTATATTTCATATGATCTTATTATAGGTACTTCGAAATAATGAAAACTGATGTTAAGGATCCTTTATAATCAAAAAATGTAATTCAAATAATTATACACTATATACTTGTATATTATTATCTAGTATATCCTATTTTATGTATCATTATTTTTTATTTTTCAATTGTTAAATTGCAAAAAAATAACTGTAATCAATAAGTCAAATCAAATATGATATTATAATATCATACTTGGTGTAATCAGAAATACATTTTAATCATAACTTTACTATAAGTAGGCAGTGGCGGATCCAGGGGGGGTGCCTAGAGGCCTCGCCCCCCCCCCAGACCAGACATCTACAACTGTCTATTTAGTTTTTACTAATATAAATATTTTAAATTCTGGTAATAATGCATTATAATTACTTTTTTAGGAACAACATACATTTTTTATGTATTATATACGTATGGCTCAGAAGTAATTTTTTAAGAGGCCCCCCCCAAAATTCAACTCTGGATCCGCCACTGTAAGTAGGTACTACTAATTCTCTTTAAAAATTCGTGTTTCAATTTCAATTTTTCCAACTCAAAGGCAAATATATTGCTAATAATAAGCATGTGACGGTGTGATTTTTTTTTATATTTTTTTATATTTTATGACACTTTAGTAAAGGTTATGTTGCATTCTATTTTGTAAAAAAAACTTGTTAACACGCAATGAATAATAACCTCACGAAATAATATTCCTAGTATTAATATTTATAATAGTTACATATAATAGTAAATTAGTAACGCAATAACAGTTGCCATTTCTATTTGCTCTACCTGCAATTACCAGCTAAAATCAATGTAGGCGCATGCCATTTTGTGACACATTTATATTTTTTACTTTAATAGCAAATATTTATTTTTCATATTGTATTAAATCATCACTAATTGAGCGACGTCTAAAACAAACAAATAAATAATAATATTATGTGTGAAAAAAAAATCGAAAAATAATACCACATCATTAAAATATAGGTGTGTACAACAAAGTCATCTTAACGCCATGCCATCGGTCTCGCTTGTCGGAGGAAAAATATAATAAAGAGTTTCGAGAAACTTTTCAGCGAATTTTTAATAGTATCTTTAAATTATTTTTAACTCGTACACACCATACAATGCTACCAAATATTGAGTTACACGTGCTGTGCTTTTTGATTATTACGAGAATATAATATGCTTTTCATATGATAATTATAAATTTACCTACATTTTTTTATGTTGCTATTATTAATTTATTATTTTCAATACAGTTGAGGTTGTTTTGCTTATTCCAAAATGTTCATGCACTACTCGGATTTGTAATAGTACTTATAAAATGTAATGATTTGTTTATTTATTATAAAATTAACACAATTTACCTATCAGCATTAACATTTCAAACGGTTCTAAATGAGAAATCTATATAACACAATATTTCACTATTTTTTCATATAATAAAACTATACAAAACGTAAACTATATTATGTTATATTATAATACTATCTAAAATGTATAACTCTTATTTTATATTAAAATATCAAACTAAATGATTGGTGTTTGTGTGAATACGTTATATAGGTACTTAATAATATAAATGGGCTGCTTAATTTTAAGTCATTTTTCATAGTGATTATAACATCTATCTAAATGTATATGTACATAATATTGGGTATTGCATTAAAGCAATCAATATAAAATATGAAGATCATTAATTAATATTTGGTCATGAAAATATTAAAATAATAACTTCAGGAATGTTTAATGTATATAATATATATTATATTTATACTTTTTATAAATATTACATACTGTTTTAAGAAAGTTTTATAAATTGTTTTATATTTACCTACATGTTTTTGTTATAGAATACATTTTGTAATATTATATGTATAATATCTCTATATTTCTTACGTGTGACATCGAACGTATTAAATCAATTTCGTTTCACGCAAAAAAACTTACAGCAAATTATTTAAAACTTTACCTATGCGACCAAACACACAAGGCCATATCCAAAATACATTTTCGGGGGTGAGAGGGTTGTACTCTTAAAACTTAAACCCCTGTCAGGTACGACCTTGCAAACGCACGGGTAATTATCTGATGATTGTTGATTATATTTCAATATAATATAGTTTTGTTTAGTATTTACTATTTGGAAAATTAGTATAATAAGAAACGTAAATATCAGTTCCATCATGTTTATTTATTTATTTAAAAACGATAGACACTTCGGTACAAGAAAAAAAATGTATTCAATTGGATAGCTCTTTGCTCTACATTATGTGTTGAATGACTCACTTTTATGAGTGTTAAATTTGATTTCAATGATATATCACTGTACATAAAAATGATTCTGAGCGAAGACGGTCTGTCGGCCCTATCAATAAGTATACTTTATAATATATTAAAGTTGTGGAAATCAAGAAATAGTTATTATACAAGTGGATATTCTTTATCAATTTATAATTCAAAATTACAAATTGTTTTCCAATAAAATTTGCTAAATCAATGAATGATTAAATTAATATCTATTATTAATGAGTTACATCCATGGAATTGCTCAGATGAGCGGATGTTCACGCCCGCGCCTCCCACGGAGCATACGATTACGGTGGTCGTCGGCTCCGTGAAAATCGATTCCCGCCAGCCAAACCTCTAACACGAACATCAAGGCTGATCGGGGCGATTTTGGTCGTGGAAACGATGGTGTTCGAACCCACGGTTGAGAACGATAAAGAGATATATCCGTTATTACCGTGGGCACCGACGCGACGTTACCATTTGTCACCGTGCACGTGCAACCGCAGCATAATAGACTAAATTCATAGAAACAAAACTAAAATTTCTCACACCTATAAACATCTCAAAAGAAATTGTTTTTTAAAATGTATCGTAAAGGTAATGAAAATGGTAATATAAATATTTGATGAAATTTTCAAGTATCTATTGTTATTCTTTTTTTTGGAATACATTATAAATATTAACAAGAAAATTATAATTTTGAACATAGCCATTATTATTTAACAAGTTGAAGCTAAAAACTGTGCTTAAAATTATATCGTAACATAAAAGAATGCAAAGGTTAGCAATTTTGTTCACCAGTGAGCAAATTCTAAAGAATTAATGATGCAGAATTATTGTAAGATTATAATACAATGGAACGCTTAATACAAATTAGTTACCTAATCTTGTACAATGATTAGATATTTTCAAACTAATTATTGAGGTAATTCTGTGGAATTTATATTGATAATTAATAAGTCACGTAAGAACTTATCAGCCACTTTCCTTCTCAATTCCCATAAAGTTACATAAGCTGGAAAACTTGGAAGTTATATGAATTAAATTAAAGATAAAACTTATAACAAATTAATTTTAAAAAATTTGTCCTGAACATTTTCTACATGACTTATTTACGTAAAAAAACTGCAAATGGTTTATAATATTTTAAAGTGTTCTCTATTTTTCCAATAGCATATGAAAATAATATTTTCGTAGATTATTTAAATTTTAGTTTTTATACTTCATAGTTCATTGCACCTACGATGAAATTATTACCGTAAAAATAACTAAAATATTGAGATGAGTTTTATTTTTTTTACCACCTACAAATATTTTCAAAATTAAATAACATTATAAATGTTTCATTTTTGGGTTTGAGTACTCTTTTCCTAAATTAAAAATTTTAAAGTTATATAATGTAACAATATTATAAACATACAAATTTAAAACCCTTTTATTAAATTCAAACCTTACGTGGGATACACAATTTATTTAATATTCTTGATGAAAATTGGCGGCCAGAAACAAAATAAGTACCTACCTTTTAATTAATACTTAATGTAGTTATACCAACTCAAATTATGAAACGTACGGAATTATATTATAGAACATTATAATATTTAAAATAACAATTAAAAAGTCTACATTTAAAATGTTCAACAATATTTTAAAAACACTAGAAATTTGCTCTCAGATGAAAGCTAAATTATAAGTTTTAATATAATAGTAGATTAAACTGTTTAGTTGATATAATTTTAATTTCATAACCAACGACGATACATAGACACTATACCTAAGTAATCCCTATCTGTTGTGACTTTAATGTATCAATTTCCTATATAAATTTCTTCTATATTTCGAATAAATAAATTTATTATTTATTTTAGTATGCGTAATTACGCATATTCAAGGAAAATAAAATAAAATTAAAATAGGTACTGTGAATATTGTGAATTTGCTTTCGTATAAATGTTAAAAAAATCTATAGAAATCGCTCTTCTTTATAGTAGTTGACGAGTGTATCTCGACATTTAGTAGGTCACTGTAATTTATGTGTTGAATTGCTCTAATTGTTTAATTCAATGATAAATCATTGTACTTACGCTGAAAATGATACCGAGCAAAAACAGTATACTGTCCTATTATAATTATATGTATTATATTTTATAATACATTTATTTTAATTTAAGTATTTTTTTCTTTTCATAGATAATATTAGTAGATTGAATTACTCTACACAAATAAATCACTTATGTTAAATAATAATTATTATAATATTATTAACTCATATAACATTACTAGTTGTTAATAACTTATAAGACGTATACTTATAAATGTATTTATAAATACAAACGTACCACAGAATGGTTTGAGTAAATACGCGCAGTATAAATAATTAAAAATAAATCTTCACATTTTGAATATTTCATTTTGTATACAATTGATCATTTAAGTCATAGTAAAATTTTTCAAGTTTCTACTGTTCATGTTTTTTGATAACAATATAATAACAAAAATCATTTTAGGATAAATCATTATTTTATAATATGTGAATATCTAATATGGTAAAAATTTGAACTTCAATCATTCATAAAAATGTATTTGGCTTTACACTAAACTTTTTTTTTAATTCTAATAAAATAAAAATACTATGATTTTTTTATTCACAAACAAAATGTATGTAGTTCTTTATTTTTGAGGATTGAAATGAGAATTAGGTATTCATTATTTTGCAAATGTTATAATATTATAACATTATAAAAAATTATGTAGACGATGGCTGCTTAGAGTAGTTTTTGGTTCATTTAACTTTGTATACAAAGGATACTTTGTACACGTATCTATAATATATAAATTAATGAAAAGCTATAATTATAGCAATTATACTACCAAATTAATATTTTAATTTTTAAAAATTGTATCAATTATCCAGATTTAATACGTTTTGGATGATATACCTTTTAAATATATTTTAATTATTGTAAAACCATTTTAAAGGACTATTAATTAAAAGATCCTTGATGTATTAATTGTAATAACTAAGAAACTACTCGTTTGAATTTTAAAAAAAAATCATCTGCTTAAAATTTTATACTAAAATAAGTTTGTGCTCATTAAAATAAAAATAACTTGTATCGCTCCTTAAATCGTATACAAATATCTAAGTATTTTAAAATATGGCCTTAATTAGTATACTTGAAAATTTCAATAAATTCGTTATTAAAGAAAAAAATAAGGCGAACATACTTGTTGATCACTCTGTATATATTGCCAATAAATCAGTACAGTGGGAACAGTGAAATGAAATTGAACGATGATAATCCTACAGCGATTGGAAAGTTTCTAGTCAGACGGGGGAAGATTTGGATGTTCTATAACATAAAAATTGAATCGTAAAAGTTATAGATACAGGTTTGGGACGATATCTGAATTCGCAAAAAAAAATATTTGGAGATTATGGGCATATAAGCACTAAATTACATATTTTTACTATAATACACACGTCGTAATTAAGTTCAATTAACTACAATACAACACTGTTAAAGTATGGCAAATAATAATGGACAAGGTTAAAATTTCTTCGTGTATGTCGACCAACGAATATAGTATATGCGGTCGATCAGACGAGTGTAATAATTTTGACAAAAAAATTAATAATTCGTTTAGACGAATATCGTTTATACCTTTTGGACGAGTAAAATTATTTTTCCTACGTGGGCGATTTAAACTGATGATACGCATGTGGTTTTATTTTAGTAATTGTTTGCTTAACATTACGTCTTCATTACAATATTTGCAATAATTTGTATTATGTTAGAGTTCATTATATTAATAATTAATATGTATGTATATTGTGTACGACGTACGTGTATGTGGTTTTATTTTTTCAATTGTGAATGTATGAGTAATCTGTACACACGTAGTAACGTGTACTTTTTGTCCAAACAGAATTTTTTTCCAAAATAAACACTCGTCCAAACGGTCTACGCCACACTGTGATGGCGTCTGTGTTGCATACACGCGTTTTAGATAGTAGATAGGTTGTAACTTGTAAGTGGGTAGCCCAGGGAAGGCCCTCGCAGCAACTATATATAATAATATATTGTACAACTTAATGAACCCGTAATATATTACATCTGAACTTGTATAATAATAACAGCAATTATTATAATCATAGCGAACAATTCGACGATAATTAATATCGAGCGGGGAGAGGGGTACGATTTTTGTCTTAAAGTCGCTATACAAAATATATTACGCACGTATCTACCTAATTATAATTCATAATATATAATATATATATATATATGTATATAAGCCCGTGTGCGTAGTATAACTACATAACGTCTTATGATAATATTATTAAGTGTATGCGCATTTACCCGGCCTAATTACTATAACGTACGGTTTCGGAACTGGTCGGTGACCTATTAAATAATTTAGTAGATATGTACCTATATTAAATTGCCTTTATTTATATTGTTATTATATGATACACGGCACACCTATCTGCGAAATTCCGTTTTGCCCTCGACCCGTATTCGTTCGACGTATATTTGCTTTGCGGTCGCGGCGTCGATGCAAAAGTTTCGACGCTCAAAAGTCTGCGATTTCCGCCATACAATATATTATACAATACATGCATATAATATATATATATATATATATGTGTTATGTATATATACTCGTGCGTGTACACTATAGTTACCAATACGCGCCATCGTAACACATATTATATAGTGTATACACGCGTTTATATTTGCACATGTACAGGGGACATAGAATGTAACAGAAATAACTGAACATTTTAATTAACTCGTAGATAATTAATAACCTAATAACCTCTGTTTTAATAAAAATAGCCTTTGATATTGTTTTTAAAAATTACAATCATTAACAATCATAATGGTGATGTTTATTAGAACAAAACTCGTTATTATGCATATATTATTATTATACGTAGTTGGCTTTACTGACAAATCAAATTTCGTTTGTCGACTATTTCTACAGCACCCTGTATAGTAATATGTGCATTGTACACTGTCCCAAAGAAGCGCGCTGTTTGGGTTTGTGGCCATAAGTAAACGACCAGTATTTGTCAACCGACCCGATTCGAAAAGTTCCTATCGCTCGCTGTAGCTGTACAATACACTAAAATATACAAGAAATGACCGGCGACAAAACGACGGATTTGAAAATTACAATTATTATTATGGTGTAAAGCGTTAAATAGGGTGAAATACCTCCTCAGTTCTTGTTGTATTCGACAAATATAATACCTAAGTACTTATACTGCAAGTTGAATTAACATGCAGTTATCCTTATCACTTATCGATTCCCAAAT
This sequence comes from Schizaphis graminum, assembly GCA_020882235.1. Lineage (NCBI taxonomy): Eukaryota > Metazoa > Arthropoda > Insecta > Hemiptera > Aphididae > Schizaphis > Schizaphis graminum. The sequence continues at coordinate 22,738,771 of CM037034.1, read as the reverse complement.
TACCACTATTTGTTGATCACTCGCGATTTGAATTAACGAAAATTATTAAATAGGTCAACCCGCCCACGTGTCGTTTAATAATATAATTATAATGAACCGATTGTTCGTATAATATTGTTCTATAGACTGCAGTTTATGCCGTTTCGTCGGTTCACCTACAAGCTGTAGCCTATTGTTATACGTATAGTATAGCATTTAAATATTACAAATTATAATACTATATATACAATATATAACATACTGTATGATATACATTAACTTTATGTTTGTGAACAAATAATAAAACCACGGTTTTCGCAAAATTCACGGTTAAAAAAAAAATACCACCTACCATGTAATCTAACTTAACCATGTAGACAATTTCCTTTTCTCCAAGACTTATCTATTTCGACGATTTGAGATATTATGCCCACCCATAGGAACGACTATAGTATTATAATATGGTAGTGTAAAGATGATTTAACAATTTATACTTGAAATTCTCACCGATATACATATGTACATCAAGCATATTGCTGTATGGCAGTCAGCTGTGTATGTATGTTAAAAAAAATGTCAAGCTATTTGGGTTATGAATAACTTATTATAGAAGGTATACGCGTTTCTGGTATGCAATAACTATAAAATATGTATTTATGTACCCATTCTAATTACCCTAAAGTATTTAAACACTTAAATAGGGTTTTTTAATACATCGACTTTTTTTTTTTAATATTTCTTTTACTATTTGTACATATAAAGTTTTTGTATTATATAACAGTTCAAGAGTATTGTATGTTATTTTATATTACATAAGTATAACTGACTAGATAAACAGATACCTATACTAAGTAAAAATTCTTTAATAATAATTCTAAACTAGTTTCTTTTTTTAATTATTATAGAACTATTAAAACGATTAATTTTAAAATAACATAGAGACGACATTTAATTTATAGTACCTAAAAGAATATCCATTATGGTTCAAACAAATCTAATATTTTTAAATAAACGATCCATTCTAAAACAACAATAAGTATTATTTATTATAATCGTATAACGATTTTATATCTTAGTAGAAATTTTATATTAAAGACTGTTAGTTGTGCTCGTGTCAAATAAGGTCATTTTGGACGATGTTGTCTCCTACATTTCTCATGCGTATCAGTGCTACTGGTAATTTATTATTTGTAATTTAAAATGTCTTATTTCACCTATATTAATAAATAACATTTTTAAACCTAACTACTTTATAGATTATTAGCTATCACCTTGACTTAACTTCAAATATCAATCAAATATATTGATAATATATATTATTTTAAAAATAATATTCAATATTTATATTTTTTAAGACAATTACGATTTTATGTAAATTACTTTACATAGTAAAAGATAGAATGAATGAATTAGCAGTTCTTAATATACACCATAAATTATAGACACCAATTATGTTATTATTAAATTTTTAAAACAAAAGTAAAGATGGATAAAGGCTGAAGTTTTCAAAAGAAAATAAATTATTCAACTACTTATATTTATTTTCGCTGTTGTTATTTTTGTTATTATTATGAAGAATATGCCTATTAGGTAGGTATCTAATATCTTAGGTGGATTAAAATTTTGTTTGTTATCTATTTAAAATAATAATTTAAGGTTCCCTCCCTAAAACCATTTTTGGTATTTCATATTTCTAGGCACACGCCAATGTGTACTACATCACAAAAAACGTAGGTACTCCAAGAATTGTACATTGCAGAAAATATTGTATATATCGTTTGATATAATCGTGTAACTGTGTCATATTTAATGTTTAGTAGATATATTATATTTTTTATAATTCAAAAAAATATTCAATTTTACATATTACGATATCTTATTATATAACAGAAACAGATATTAGAACATAAGTTTTTGCAGTTGTAGATATGCAAACAATGGCGTTTATTGTGGACTTGAGGTGCTTTTTTAAAAATATCAAGAATAAAACAATTGATTATATAATATTATAATGTTCAAAGAAAATCATTAATACTTATAGTCACCCAAAACAAACTTAATTCTTGATAAAATGTATGTATGATGTAGATTACCATTTACAAACGCCAGAACTATAAGTATTTTTTAATATAAGAAATATTCTATAATTATATAGACACTAAAAGTTTTAAAAAATGTTGCCATTTTAATTTTTAATATTGTTATTATAACTATATTATTACTGCAATACAATTGCGTATTTGAAATGGATTATAGGTGGATGGTACCTCTATTGGGAATTGGTCTTAGTTTTTTTTTCATCTACGTATTGTATTTTATCTGTAATAATACATTTTTCAAATATTAGCAATAAATAAAAATAAATAGGTATTGTTGTTAATATAGAATTTGAGAGATTATATAATGTAATACGCTTAGGTAGTGGTGAAATTCTATCCATATCGATAGTTATATAAAAATTGTAATACCCTTACACTTTCTCTAACGTGGTCGAGCACACGCTACACATTAGAATATGTAGTAGGTAGGTATATAATATTATAATAATAATATATAGGTAATGTGGACATTGTGGTAGACTCACAAACTTAATATGAATTAGAGAGAAAGATTTTTGAACATTTGAGGAATACCTTTTTAATGTAGATACCAATACTACCAATTACCAACGATTAATTTTCAATAAATTTATTGTCTTACTTCATGATTTGATTTCTAAAAAACATACATAATTTAATTTTAAACTAATATATTATACATAAAATCTATTTTTTTATTAAATCAAGATTTAAAAGTTAGTTTTTTCTCTATTTTTAATCGCAAACGTAATCTTAAATTTAGCACAAAGTATATATCTACTGTTATCACATCTTCACAATTTTAAATGCAGAGATAAGTGAAGGAAGCCGTAGTTTATAGCTTATCCAGGTTTGATTCCTGTTCATTTAAATGCATTAAAAAATCTAATATATATACTAAAAATAGAGATAAAAAAAAATTATCTGATGTTTTAATTTTTGAAGGAGTAATAATCAAAATTTGGGAAAATTTGTTGCATACGTGTTTCAGAAAAATGCAGAAAATCACTAATCTCAATTTCCTTAATAACAGTTACCCTCAATTTTATATCATTAGATAAATTATATCTAATTATATTAGATTATAAAGAACAGTTTGTGCGTCAAGGGTTTCTACTAGCTTATAAATACTACTAAAAAAAATATATAATATGGAAAAAGTTTAAATTACATCTATTATCTAACAACTTTGTTCTTAACAAAACAAATTATTGCCTTTAGTGTGAGAATTTTAACCCAAGTTAGGTAGGTATAATACAATTACTCAAAACTCTATTCCCAGTGGACCAGTCTATGATGATTTTTTGAGGATGGTTATTAAATATTATTATAGGTATTGTTAGTTTGCTTATGAACTTATGGTGGTTTTTTAAAAAAATTATAAAATTATAATTTATTTGTGCAATTTTATATTATTTTAGTAGATGTAATTTGGGATTTTTTGATGACAACATTTTGTAATATCCATTATATCATTAAATGTGTTTATATATCACGGTTTTTAAATAAAATTCTATCTGATTGGGTAGTTGTGCGAGATAGGGATGCACAAACTAGGGCATACTGAATAATTTAATAGCCAACAACTGTAATGAGCAATCAGCCAAGTTTCTAGTACTACTACACTCGTGAGTAAGCGGCCGCAGACATTATCCGCAGATAAGTATAGACATTTGGTTGAACTTTATTTTTTTGAAGTGTTCTAAATTAAATAATCCACATAACGATTACCATTTAGCCATTTAGGTAAACGATTTACAGATGTACATATACGATTGTATTGGGAGGGTAAGGCTAAGTCTCCATTGATGTTCACCTTTGCAGTATTCAACTTTAGTTCTGTTCAAACAAATATTCGTGATGAATCAAAATATTACAATGTATGAAACATCATAATATATTTACATAGGTATATTATTACGGAATATTAAACTATATATTATAAAATATGAAACTTCTAGTTACCTATTTTAAAGTTACCAACGGTAACTTTTTACAATAAAATATAACCTATATAATTATACAATTTTTATTTAAATATTATTTACCTATTTATTTATTTATTTATTTGAACAACAGCGCATTAAGAGCATAGGCAGCATAATACAGATGATTATGACTCTTATATGTACCTACATGGTTATCATATTAAATCTAATAATATAAAACAAAAGTAGATTATTTTATTATAGAATATACATTAATGTTTAAATTTAAATCATAAATAAAAATGTAGTTTGCAATTAAAGTACAAACCCAACTATAAAAGCCAATAAAACATAAAAAAAAAAAATGTAAAACATTTATAAAAAAAAAATTAAGTTTTTTCATACGTTATGAGATCCTTTCAAAAATGTCATGTCATGAGACGCCATCTTAGAGTTGGTATTAAACTAGCAAAGAAAAAATTACCGATAGATATAATAATCTGTCATTTTTATATTAAACCTTAATCTTTATATACTTTTTATTGGTTTTTCCTAGCTTTTTCATTCACGTGACGTATTATAGTCTTCAATAACATTTTAATAATATAAACTTGTTAATAATACAAAATGTTTGATACACATTAAAGACAAGTGCGGTACTTCTAACCTCTACTTTTATTCAGTAGTTGAACCTTTATTGATTTTCATCAATATTTACATGATAAAATTCAACAAAATATATTTTACTATAAACTTTTATCTAATAATTTTCCAAATCGGAGAAAAACCAAACAGTAGGTATCTATATTTTAATGATTTATTTTATAGTTTACCGTGATAATATTTTAACTGAATTATTATTAATTACCTTTATCTACCTAAATATATATTTATGATGGTAAAGTAATAGTTTTCTAGCTTAAATTTTCCCTACTATAAAAAAAAAAAAAGCGGGTAAGTGAGTATCGCTCTGCTGTACATTAGGGGGTGGGGTGGACCTCGGACTATGGTAGGTTAAATTTGAATGCAATGATAGGTATCATTGTATACGAAAAACGATTCTGAACGGAGATGATTTGTCAGTCCAGGATATATTATATTTAAATATTATCATATATTCTATTTTGAAACTAATTCAAACATTTAAGTAAAAGTTTCAAGATCTTACGTTTAGTAATTTTTTAAAAATAACAAAAATCGAAAATTATTTATTAGTAAAACGTGATTTTACACGTCGTGTATTTTTGATTTCAAATTAAAATTAAAACTTTAAACACTCGTAAATTTTTTTAAATTGAACAATCCTCAAACTTTTTTATAATTATTCTAAGCTTAACTTATGGACAGCATAGTAATAAATTTTCAATTCTTAGCTTTTGATAGAAAAATATTTATAAATTTTTAACTACCAAATAGTGAAAAATATTCATGATTTTGACGAATTTTTGTCAATATTTGAACTTCAAATGCTAATAAAAAAAAATTGTGCCTATGTATTTTTATAATTTTTGAATGAGAGTTAGAATAAGTTATGTAGACCCTTCAATTAAATTTTCAAGTAATTTGTCCCAGCTTAATTTTTTTTATCAACATTTATAAAAAAAAAATTAAAAAAAATTGAAAATTTCAATTGTCTATTAATAGCTCAAAAAAAGTCAAAATGTTTTGAAAATCAAATCACGTAAAGAAAATGGCAATCTAAATAACTGGTAAAATTTTCAAGTATTTACGACTTATACTGTTTGAATAACAACAAATATCAAAAATCGTTTGAGGCTAAACCGTTATTTAACGCGGTTTTGTAAAAATTTAAATTTCAATCACTCATAAAAATTTTTTGTTTTAGTCCGGTAGAGTTTTTTTTGCAGATAGTAGAAGAAAATTTTATGCAAAACCTTGTACCAAATTTTCAAATCTTAGTTATAAAAGGAAAAATTTTTACGATTTTTTAACCACAAAATTACTTGCCAATTTTCGCAATTTTGACATATTTCGTATAAATTCGAACTTTAAGCACTTATAAAAAAAAATTGTGACTAACGATTTCGGATTTTTTTTTATAACTTTAAGAACAACTTATAAGAAACCTTGTATTAAATTTTCAAGATTTTCTGGCCGGCCAAAAAATTTTTATCGTTATTTTTAAAAAAAATACTTAAAAAAATTGAAAATTTCAACTGTCTATAAATAACTCAAAAAAAGTCAAAATTCTTTGAAAATTTAACTGTGTATGGAGAACGCTAATATAAATATTTTGTGAAAATTTCAAGTGTTTACATCGATTAGTTTTTGAGTTATAGCAAAATAAATAATTCGATTTTGTCGAAAACTGGTTTTGCGTAAAAATTCCCGTTTTTCTGTCATTTTTTTTTTGTTTTTCTCGATTTTTTTGAAAACTGTTGGAAAATGTTTACTTTTCACCTCTATAATGCACCAAGGATATTCACTTTGCCATCGGAAACCACCCCCAAAGTTTGAAATTGAAGCATTATTTCGACTAGTTATGCTGTACACAGACACAAAAAAAAAAAAACAAAAAAAAAAAAAAAACACACATCATTGTAAAATCAATACATTCATCACTCCGTTCAGAATCTAAAAAAACAATATAACAAGTGTATCAATCGGAAAATGTTACACGAATAGTGAATACTCGTGTACTTTGTTAGGTATCTATAATTAAAGCAAATATTTAAGCTTTGTATATTTCGGAAATTTGTTTTTTCATCGATAGTTTCATTATATTTAAATATTTTATTTCAAATAATTTTATAATTCAATATATTATTTTTTTTTTCCATTCATGCAATATGTTTTTATTAAAGTGAGGACCCTCCAAATTCTGGACCATGCCTTAAAACGGCACTAATGATAATAAATGTAACAACTACTATAATAATAACTACCAAAAGCTATAAAAAATGTAAATCCTGAGTGACTGAGTACTAATAAGCTACCAACAGAATATTTTTTTTGGAATATTTAACATTATACCTATTTCATCATTATAAATTATAATTATTAAGTAGGACAAAGTAGGTACACTATAATTTTCAGCACAAAAAAAACACACATAAAATGCATGTGTTATGTTTTACTTGCGGACTTATAAATAAATAATGTGGCGTTATTAAAACGGTTTTGATTATTTATAAATTACTTGTTCTTTTATCGGTATTTTGTTTGGCCATTATAATGAAAAAACTACGTGTAACAGCAGTAAAATAATTACACCAGGAATGTTTTTAAGACAAAAAAACACATCATATTCTTCTGAAATATTGTTTTTACTGTTTTTTTATAAAAACAATAATATCAGGCCCGGATTGAACCGGCGAGCTACCGAGAAAATCTCGGTGGGCCGCGTAAAATTTGGGCCGTTATTATTTTTGGACAAAAGTATTCTAGTATTTCTAGATAGTGGTATAGTAAAATATAGATCCAAATACCATTTTATAATAACTATTAATTATATTTCGTATAATTTTTTTGTTATATACAATAAAAATTAAATTTAAAATAAATAAATATTAAAGAAAAATATATTATGTTTAATCAAGGAAAATTTTTACCCCGCGCAACGGAATAGGTACTCATAACCGCGCGACCTACTGAAGGTAAAAAGTAAATTATAAAGTTTATATATATATATTATGTATAATATATGTGTTCATTTTTACTATTATGTTATTTAATTCTAGTATACTTATTATTTTTTTGAACCATAGGTGATTTCGGGTGGAGGGGGGGGGGTGAGCCGATAGAAATATAAAATCTCGGTGGGCCGAAAACTCTCAATCCGGCGCTGAATAATATTATTATTTATCAGTTTAATAGTTTAATTTCGTTTAAAAAAAAAGAAGAAACTGTTAGTACTCACACGAATAGATTAAATAGTATAATAATAAATAAGTCATAGTTATATAAAATTTAACTATTTTTTTTTGTTTTCTATAATATTTGAATCTATGCTATCGTTGGAATATATTATATTATTATTATTTACAATTATTATTGACGGACACTATCCTGGTGGCGCGATCTGTGACGAACAGAGTGGAAAAATACGGCTTTACCGCAGCCAACCAATGAAAATGTACTGCAACGAATAACCTGTTTATTCAAAATCGTGGTTTCGACGACGAATTGAGATAATACTATCTATAGACGTGTTCCGAACGATATCTTTACTCGAACGCTCGACGATGATAATAATTAATATTATTAATAATAATTATGACATGAATACATGATGTAATAAATCAGCAATAAGCTTAGGCTATTCATCGAAGTCCATTCTCCGTGCACTGCAGTTGACCACTCCTGAGTAAAAAAACAAGCTCCTAATTTCTAACTGGTATGTACTGTTCAAATTGTTTAAAACTGTTTTAATTCACAATATTATCACGGGTTGTGTACAATATAATATTTGAGAAGAAAACAGTAACTTTTGTGTATAATCGATACAAATTCATGTTTTTAAAACTGTTTTTAAATTATATACTTTAACTGAATTTTGATGTCCACAGATAATTGATTAATTCCACAATGGAAGAAAAGGAAAATCCAAATAGCATAAAACTTCCTGATACTTTAGAAGTCTTCAGGAATTTGAAAAATGCAAAACAATTTGCAATAGATATTGGTATGTTAAATTTCGATTTATTATTAATAGCTAAACTTTTTCAAAAAAAATATCCAATTTTCATTTGTTATTTAGTTATCAAAGTAACTTATTAACCTACCTATTACTGAGGTATTTTGTTTTTAAATTATTGGTATTCTATAATAGTCATGTACTCATGTAATAAATATAATTTACTTGCTACAACTCATTATTTATTAAAGTTTTATAAGTTAAAATGATTTTATTATATTATAAAATCAATTTTGTATACAAATGGCCCTGTTTAAATTAAAATATATAGCATATTATAGATAACTATATTTCTAAAGTAGCTACATCTAATATGCTAAAATGTCAAATGTCAAGTTCATTCTTTAAATTCTTTTGATAAATATCTTTAGAGTAATACTTTGTAATAAATAACTTATTATTATAACTAGCTTAGTAACCTATTATTATTTTTTAATTATGTATTGCAAATGATAAACTAAATATTTAAAAATAATTAAAAAATATTCAAGCAATTATAATAAATCTTAGATATCTGTACTTTAATTAATGGTACATTGGTGCTCCTTTAAAATTGTCCATAATATTATACTATGATGTATAATTTTAAATTGGATTTAAATTATAAACAATAATAAATTTATTTATATAGATATCTAATCCATGTTGATAGATTTGTACTATTCATATTTTAGATCTTATATTTATGGACAGTTTTAAACTTTATTTATACCCAAATTATTCTTTAGAGCAGTGGTTTTCAAACTTTTATTATACATGGCACAACCGTACACTTCAAAAAATTTTCACGGCACCGGGCACACTGACCTTTTTTTTAGATGAACAAAATTGTTTTGAATTAATTATTATTATATATAAATTTAATTATAAATTTTAGATTGATGGGCTGACAAAAAATTTTAATTCTTGGATGAATAGTTGACACATGCCTGCATTTTCTTATATCACAATTCAATGCAATCGGTAATTAATGGAAAAACTGCGGCACACCAGTGTGCCGCGGCACCCAGTTTGAAAACCACTGCTTTAGAGACTAGAATCCCCTTCTTAATACATTTTAGTTATTCATTGCTTGTTTGTCAGTGTTAGTTATGTTTCTAAAATATTACTATAATGTTCGCAATCTTACATTCTTAACTTTTTCAATAATATGATTTAATTTATCATCACATATCAATAAGATTAATATTGAAAGTTTATTTTATTTATTTATCTACTCATAATGATATTAATATTAATTCAGAGTTAATTTGTATAAACTTTTATTGTTATAGGTGGTTCGCTTACAAAAATAGCATATTATTCAACAGTATCATTTAGACGAGTTTATTATGCAACCGATAATATAGACAAAAATGATGACAAAAACAAGGATGACGTATGATATATTGTAAATAATTATTTCAATTAAATGTTAATTAAATTAAATATTTACATTGATATCTTTTAGAAACACGATAAGTTTGTTTACACGTATTCTGAACAAGCAAGGTTACATTTTGTCAAATTTGAAACAAAATATATTGAAAACTGTTTGGATTTCATTGGTGACAATTTAGTTAATAGTGATGAACGAAAAGGAAAAAGCATTAAAGCTACAGGAGGTGGGGCATACAAGTATAGCAAACTTATTCAAGATAAATTGGGATTAAAGTGAGTATAGTTATCATTTGATAAATATGTTTTAATTTATGCTAACATTATTAACATTAATTTTATGAAAATTTCAGAGTAGATAAAGAAGATGAGCTTACTTGTCTAATCACAGGATGTAATTTCTTATTGAAAAATATAAGTGATGAAGCGTTTGTTTACAACCGAAATGGTAGTCCAGAATATGAGTTTCAAACAGCAGACCCACATGTATTTCCTTACATGTTGGTTAACATTGGCTCAGGTGTAAGTATTTTAAAAGTGGAGTCAGATAATTGCTACGAGCGTATTGGTGGTACAGCTACTGGAGGTGGCACATTCTGGGGCCTTGGTACACTTTTGACTAAAGCCAAATCATTTGATGAATTACTTGATCTTGCTGAAAAAGGAGATCATAGAAAGGCTGATATGCTTGTAAAGGATATATATGGTGGAGATTATGAAACTTTAGGTATGCATTCAGATTTAATTGCTTCTTCTTTTGGAAAAATATGTCCTCGTCAAAATGCAGGTACAACATGGAAATAAACTATTATGTTTTATTTTTTAATATTCATTTGTCATGACTGTCGTGTTTTCAGAAAGTGATTACAATGAAGCAGATTTAGCAAGAAGCTTATTGTTTGCGATTAGCAATGACATTGGTCAAATTGCTTGTTTATATGCAATGATGCATAACTTGAAAAAGGTTAGTAGCAATTAACCTTTAGTGACGCACGCGGTATCAGACCATATAGTTGCGCGCGTGGAGTAATTATTTTTCGTTAATATAAAAATACTAATTTTTTTCATTATTCAATTATTATTGACTATTTGTTATGGATTTTAAATTTCAAATTATAAAATATCATTCTTATTAAATTATTTAAATACCCAATTATATATTAATTCATTTACATGCGTATATTATAAATTAAAAATATTAAAATTATTAAATCCAGATTATTTCGTTTTTGTGATTGTATTATAGTAACTATAAGATAGCATAACTCTCGCGATTGTGGAAAATCAAATAAATGATTATTATAGCATTTAAAATAGACTGGGGTAAAAAATTACCTCGTACGCCTCACTAAAGGTTAAATTTATTGTATACTATAGTAAATAAATAAATATATCCATGATGTGTATCAAATGTTTTTAGGTGTATTTTGGTGGTTATTTTTTAAGAAATCGTTCACTCAGCATGCACACTATATCATTTTCTATTAAATATTGGTCTAGAGGAACTGTTCAAAGTTTGTTTTTGAGGCATGAAGGATATTTAGGAGCAATTGGTGCATTTTTAAAAGGCACTGAAGAATGCGGTAAATTTTTGTATAATAGTATAGTTTCATTTTCAATAAAAATATTTTAAAAAATATTTACAGATAGTGACAAGTTTTCATGGTTAGAAAATTATGCTGGTAGTGGAAGTAACCGTACTCAATTGACGTTTGGCAAGCGAGTTGACCAACTCGAACTTGATCGATGGGAATCACCTTTAACGTTTTGCCCATTGCTCAAAGATCCATCTAGTTATATTCCAGATACTGTTGACTTGAACTCAGATAAAGAAGCAAGGTTAATATTACTTTAGAAATGATTTTATTCTTTATTATAATTGATAATTTAATATAAATCTAGATTAATGAAAATTTTATTATATCAACTTAAATCATAGATGTAACATGATGTAACTTAATACTTGTAAATTATAAAGGATCATTTAAAAAAATTTCAGAGAATATTGGTTAAATTGCTTTGAAGAAAGTATAGAAAATTATGTTAATTATGCAATTGCAAGTCAACCAACAAGTGATACAGCTGAAAAACGGGCCACTATGTTCAAGGAAAAATTTATTACTCGGGTGCAACTACTTAAAATTACACCTTTGTATGTTTTTGTTTTTGTTTTTATAATTTTTATTTTTTTAAATCATTTTTATTTTATACTATTTAGTGCTTATGGTAATTTGACTGTAAGAGGTCTTCTTGATACAATCAATCAATGTCTAAAAGAATTTGATTTTCCTGATCCATATTTAACTGTAAGATTTTATTATTTTAACATAATTAACAATCATACAAATAATACAATTTTCAGCAAAAACGAACGGAAAATGAGTATGCATTAACATGTCTTCAAGAACGATTAGAAGAACTGGATTCATTAGATCTTAAGGAAAGACAAAAGGAAATAATCATGGGTGTCTTAGCAGGGAATACTTTTGATTGGGGTGCTAAGGAAACTGTAGCTCTAATGAAAACTGGTGAATTTGATTTTAAACAAGCAAGGAGTCGAATTCCTGGTAAGAATTCATAAACAACATAAAATTGAAGAAAGTTAGGCTAGATTAATTTGAAATAATTTTAGTTTTGTATTATTTTTAGCTAGACCTTGGTTAATTGACTGTCTTGATAGTTGGGTCAAAAAAATATGCAACGAGCCATACAAAAAAATTGCTATTTTCATCGATAACAGTGGTATTGACGTAGTTTTGGGAATACTGCCCTTAGCCAGAGAAATGCTACGTCAAGGCTCAAGATTAATACTTTGTGCCAACTCTGCTCCTGCACTTAATGATGTTACTCATTCAGAACTTGTTGTGTTGTTACGTCAAGCCGCGGCTATTTGTCCTATTATTTCTAAAGGATTAGACGAAGGCAGCTTAAAATCGATGGAGACAGCTCAAGGAGGGCCTTGTTTAGACCTCAGGTAAGAAATAAATTTTAAATATAAAACAAATAAGTGATAACCATATGTTAGGCATTTTATACAATTATATTATATAAGTAAAGAGTTTAAATCTTAAAATTTTTTTAGTAATACTTAGTATTATTTAATTAATTTAGCAATATTGTATTGGTAACTGAATTACGATATATCTATTCATGAATAAAATTGTATGAACTGATTTTTCTATTTTCCAGTCGATTGGAACGAGAATTGGCAAATGAATTGACTACTGTGGATTTGATTATATTAGAAGGAATGGGTCGAGCAGTACACACCAACATAGATGCAGAATTTGTGTGTGATTGTTTCAAACTGGCCATAATAAAAAACCGTTGGTTAGCTAAACGTTTAGGCGGTGACATGTTTTCAGTAGTCTGCAAATATGAAAGTGTTAATGAATCAAAATAATGTTTAACAAATGAAAAAAAAATATTATATTATTATAATAATCATGGTATAAGTTACGCATATTGTGGTATTTGGTTAAAATTAATTATTTTTATTTTATATTTTGACAAATGATATTCTTATAATTTTGTACAGTTGTTATGTATTGTAAAAGTAAATCATTTTATACATTAATTGACATTCAGTTCTATGGGAACTGGCCTATGCGACAAAAGTGCTGATGTTGCTGCTTTCAGTCCCATAGCAACACATTCATCTTGTGATTTTCCTTGTAACACTCCGGATATGTATCCAGCGCACAGACTGAAATACAAAAAAATAATATAAATAAATTTAATGATAATATAAGATCATATGTGTCATATTTTATTATGTATTTGTTTTACAAATAAAAAATTAAGTAACTTGAATGCAGAGCCTAAAATACTGTCCTCTTTAAATCAAAATGTGTCTCTTGAATGACAAATATGTGTCCCAAGTTTTATAGCGTGTTTTTAGTTTTGATTGCAGAAATAAGTAATAAAAAACATTTAGGAATTTCAACACAATTTAAAATATTTTAAACTTTACTTATATTTATTTTATGTATTTTTAGTATCAGTATCATATAACTAATATTAATGTGTATGATAATTGGTACATAAAAGAGGGGGAATTTTGGAAGTTACAACTTCCACAGTTTTTTTTTTTACTCAAAGCTCAAAGGTAACAGTTAAATGAATAGCGTGTTCCCTGAAATCAGATGTATTTTAGGCCCTGCTTGAATGTATTTTACAACTGTTGTTTTTTATGTTTTTATTGTTATAAAATAAGGTTTCATGTACTATTTTATTTAGAATTGTACTTAATAAATATATTTTGTCTAATTAAAGTCTTAAACATGTAAATTAGGTATAATTTAATAGGTTTTTATTTAAAAGCAACCTGACGTCCTAGCCTTGCTTATAATACAATTTATTAAAATATATAAAAAGAAAGTACTGTTAGAATCTTCTCCATTTTTAAATATGAATTTACTATGTTAAAGTATACCTAATCTATAACTGTATAATATTAGTATGACATTATTAGGATTCAAATTAATTCTCTTCAAAAGAAGAAATCTTAAAAGTCTTTAGATCAAGGAATTATTAAAAAATGATTTTTACCCATGTCCTCAAACCAGTTCTATTACAGTTCTTTAGTAAACGTAAACTGCTTATACAAATAACTGATAGGAAATCACATTATAAACAAAAATTACAAAATTAAACAGATAATATTTTAGAATAGGTATCTACCTACTTAATAATTTTTCCGTGTACCTATGCAAATAAGATAGCAGTGTGGTATACAAATAATGTCAACTATATAGTCTAAAAATAGTGTGTTTTCGATACATTGTTCAACTCTGTGTAGTTAATGTTTCAATGACCTACATATCTAATGAATAAAATTAGAATTTATGGTTTGTATTGCTAATAGATTAAAAATGTTATTTGTAAAATAATCAAATGATTCCATGCAAATCCAAAAATCCTTACTTAATGTGATAAATTACCTATTACTGTTTGTATCATTGACAAATGTAATTGGTGTATTTTAATAATTTACACTTATATATAGATAATAATTGCATCTCCACATGTGCAAGCTCATATACATGTAAAATATTTACTTAAATTTAAGTACCTATAGAATCATTTAACCAGTCCATATTTTTTGTACATTTTTTTATTAGCATATCTAGACAAACGTGTTTTAAGGGTTGTACCTAACTAGTAAACAAAACTTTCTTTTGTCTATTTATCATTTTATACTGTACACAATTACACAAAAATAGGGACTGTAAATTAAGTATTAACTAATATAGTCTATATTATAGACTCTATAACTATTAAATAAAAAAATAAACTATAGTTTGTATCCAAGTACTTACAACATAGGTATTCGTTCGAAATTCAATTCATACACATTTCAAAAACGATGAATAAGTTTATAAAGATCTTGAGTTAGTTAAGTTATATCAACCAAGGCCGTAACTGAAAAAGTTTTGGGGACATCCAAAACTGTTTTTAAATAAATACTGATAACTTATAGTCAATTAACTATATTTACCATTAAAATTGTTCTACTTTTAAAATTTTCGGGGCGGGGGGGGGTGGTCCGGACCCTTAGACTCTCCTCCCAGTTACGGCCTTGATGTCAAAGTTAAAAACTTAAAGTTATAATAGTTAACGAACAATATATTCAACATGAAAGGTTATTGAAATTTAAAATAGACATTTAAAGTAGTTAATTAAATATCTATTTAAGATTATTAAAAAATTAACTAACCAATTAAGTTTAAAAGTTTCCAGAAAATTAGTGGGCACCTACCCGATTGATACCCACTTTTGTATTGTAGGTACTAGGTAAGTATAAGTAGGTACCTGTATCTAAATGGTATATTGAATGGCTCATATCCATTTTGCCGAATCCCAATTCGCTGACAACTCAGTTTGCCGACAAATATATCAGTTTTAAAATATTCCCTTTTCACCGACAAATTATTATTAAAGTTTCAATTTTTCGGATTCGCCGACAATAGTATATTTAAATCCAACCCCAAATTATTTATACAAATATACACATTACACTGTTTTGTAATGGGTGTTATAGTACCAATGGTTATAGTATGTTATTATTTTAAAAATTAATATATATATATATATAATATATATTAACATATTAGGTATATAAATATATTCATATTTTACACATTAAAATATAGGTATTAAATTCATATATTTATTTATACTTAGGTTTATGTTCTTTAAACGAATAAAAGCAATAATACTTATAAGAGAATGTCCAATATAATTAAAGAAGCTGTTTTGAGAAATGATTTGGCTTTTAAACCAAAAACATTTCAAATTGATTTTGCAATAGGAATGATTGTTGCCAATATATATTTATTTGGATATAGGTAACACAGAAATAAAAGGATGCCTTTTTCATTTTGAGGTCAAGTACAAAAATTTGGATTAGTGCACGATTATACACAATGATGAAATAAAAAAACTGTTCGAAGAATACGTGCCTTAGCTCTGTGTATAATAATATATCCAGTGCTTGAATTGGGGGTGGATGTGGGGGGACGGAGACCGCCTTCTTTTTTATTTATTTTTTTTAGCATACCTACCTGTCCCTTCTATTTATTTGAAAATTTGAAATGGAACGCTGGAAACGCTACATTTGCTGTAGTGAACTTGTAAATCATCAGTTTTTTGTGATGAAAAATATACTTATAACCTATAACCTATAGCCATAATATTTATATATATTTGTATCGACTATGAAAAAAAAATTGGTTAATAATAATAGGTAATTAATATAATCAATCGTTAGGCTGCGGCGATCACACCTAGACCTTTTTTTCTATGCGACTGCTGCGATCCTAGATATTGTGAACGTGACTATTTTTCACTTTTATTATAATAATATTATATAAAAAAAAGATGTCAAATCTATGAGTGTTTTTTGAACAAATTTTACACTAATTCGCATTTAATATCGATTGGCCACGGTTGAGTTAATTGCTAATTTTTTTTAGGAAATCTATAATAAAAAAAAATATTCATAACTAGGTGTTTCTAAATAATAAACTTAACTAAATTAACATGGATATATGTATTACTAAAAAAGATCTATTATATAATAGACAATTAATATACGTTATAATTTTACCAACATTACCAAAACCAAAATTTACGTTTTCGTAATGTGTACAATGTTTCGAACAGATTCGTATGTCATTCAACGGCGTCGCAGCCACCGAATAATCGGATCAGAATCGAATCGCACGCATTGTCAGATCATTACAGTGGCACACGAGACGGGAATCTCAAACGAGAGCGATACACTCGTAACGCGAAACTCTTACAAGTCACTGGAACTGTGCCATATGCTCGCTAGATCCGACGTACGCGCGACTTGTCATTTCTGCGGAACGGAACCGCCGTAGCTCTGCGCATATATCGACAATGACGATAACGCGCAGAGAAACGGGGTTTTACGAATATACGTTCTGTTTGGGAAACATACTTGAACACTTACGAACAACGTAATAATCTAAGGAAATGTTAGAGCTGCGAATAAGTATGAATAAAATCACTATATACCTAATAATGCGAATAAAAGCAATGTAATGTGCAGACAACATATTATGTTAAAGATCAAAAAATATAGATACTAGAGGCCTTCCCTAATCGCACAAGTCTGCCCGGGGTGGGTCTTGCTACAACGGAGGACAGCCAGTGAATGTGAATTCTGGTCGTTTCGTCGGGCCTTTTATACCCGGTGTTCTGTGACAGATAACAAGAAACCGAAGAAACCCAAACAGTATACAATCACCGATAAACGCACAATTATTTAAATAAAAGTTATTATAAAAACAAAATAATTATAATAATAATAAAAATAGTAATATTAATAATAACAATAAGATTACGAATAAGAATAATAAAAAGGAAAAGAAGAGTCTAGAACCTTATCCGTGCATCCCCCCCACACCGAACGGAAAAATCCCCCCTCTCATAGACAAAAAATTAAAAGTGAAAATATTAAACAATTATTTATTAAGTACAAACTTTTCACGGAATTTTAAGACTTTTCCAGAGTTTTTTTCAACCCGTTTTTTCCGGATTCGCGTAGTTTGGGTCTTTTGAAAGCCGAGGGAATATACGATTTTTTCGCCGTTTGCGTTCGTACGACCGCCGAAGATAGTCTCCTGGACGTTTTTCTTCGTTTTTTTTTATTTTCGCACATAGGATCGCGGAGGCCGATCGATGTACGTGATATTTATTTTATTGTTATTACTTAAATGTACACGTATATAATAAACGTTTGATTCGAAGCCCATTTGTCGATGTACAATACTGTTTTTTTTTTTTATTCAATAAATTGCATTATATATTTATTACACTATTTTTGTTGTTCTCGGCAGCTAAACTTTTACGTCATACTTATCTTCAACTACGGCTTGTGCTGTATACCATAAAAGCGTTTCTCGACAATGTAGGTGTATTGATGAGTTATCATAATAAAATGTTATATATCTTTATAAATCGTAATTTTAATTAAAATGTCATTGGATGATGTGCAATAAATAAATAAGTGTTTCTTCATTTTAAAATATTTTTGTATAATAAATTTAAAGATTTTTGGGGATTATGGGTGACTGAAGGTGATGTGGGGGACTTTGCTCCGCAGTTCCGCACAGTAATGTAATATTGAATTTTGTGTGGAACGCTCGTTCATCTAACATCCACTGAGTCCCCCTTCTAGTTTTTTTCAAAATCAAATACTGAATATATCAAAACCTACTTTTATTTTCATATAATATATCTACTGGCAATGTATTAATAACCATTTATACATGACAAATTTATATTTACTTTTATTTTTTGATAAGTCGGCGAATTGGGATTCGACAAATTGGGTTTCGGCAACATGGGAAGTCGCGTATTGAATATATATAGTACTTATACAGTTAATATAAACCATAAAAATAATTATTAAGCACCTATTATAATCTATAAATCTATGTCAATAATAAGTCAATAGTAATAAATGAGTAATAATATAATAATATAATATTATAATCACTACCCCTGAATAGTTATACCTACCTACTGTTATATATGAATACACGATTAAATATATAAATATTATCAAGGGACAAAATGCGTATTAATACCTATTTATTTGTCAGACTGCCAAACAATTGAATTTTGCTTTTAATAAATAGTAATAATGATAATAAAAAAAATAACGCTAACACGCCGAACTGCGAGGGAGACTAATACCCGCTGACCAGTGAGCACGGTCGTTTATTATACGAAGGTAGGTATAGGTCGAATCTACTGTTTCCGTGTGGAAATTGTTGAAAACCCTATTAGAAATCCTATCCCCGCGAGCAGTTCTCACCGTTCACCCACAATGAATAAAGATAATAAAGATATATTAATATTGTCGCAGAGAACAAACAATAAAATATATTATATAAATGCAGCCGCGTATACCTAATATTATGTGCTGGGTATTGTACTTGGGAGGTAACCACATTTATATTTATTTTGTCCAGTAAGGACCGGCCTACAAATTGCTTTTATTATGGTGTCCATATAATTGCCAATTATTGGTATAGGTACGTGGTTTAACGGTATACGTACGTAAATAACAGGCACGTGCGCAGGATTTCTTCGCGAAGGGGGTTGCGAAAAAAACAAATTAGTATGGTGAAAACTGTCTACTGCGGAATAGCATGGAGACCATCCAAAAATTTTGCTTTAAGCAGTTTTCCGCATTATTGAATAAAACGGAAAAATTCCGGATTATAAATTCGTATCAAATTTTCACATCAAAAAGTCCATACTTTTTGTTTAATGGCAGACACTTTGGCATTTTTATATGTATTTGAATAACGGACTTCACTAAAAAACTTTTCAGTGTAAGACTGTTGTTGATGCATAACTGCAGTTTCACGGCTATACCAACGGGATAAGTTAAATCGCAGATACGATAACCAAAAATACAAATTACCCAACTGATAGGTATATTTGATGCAGTTTTATCTATTAATTATAGTTTGACGATGTACCTACATGATATATATACTACACATGATACGGGTATCAACGTAACGTGAAGCGTGTCATACTTCCGGTTTATGCGAGGTTTTTACTTGAACGGGACCTACAAAATCGTTCCGTTCCAAGTTAAGAAGGTTCCGTTTCATCGAGGTTCAACATCTATATCTATATATTATTATAAAACTATATGAACATTCCGTGACTATACATAGAAAAATGTCGTGTTGGATAGTTTTCCATTTTATTCGGGGTCCGCATTACACTGCAGTTTTCACTGTATTGTGAAAAAAAGTACATTAATATTTGAAGTAGGTATATTATAAAAGTGTTGATTAATAAAAGTTTATTGATCATACATTATGTAGGTAAGTAGTTTAGGAGTATAGCAGAAGTAAACTTCCTTTTTATTCGATAAAACAAATACTTATAGCTGCGTTAATAACTTAGATGCAAAAAAAAGCGATCAGGGGGTTGAGCCTCTCAAACCCCGCACTGTGCGAACGAGACTGATAAATATAGGTTACCGACTAATAAGTTTTTTCTAGCAAATTTAAGGATATATTTTAACAAAATTAGATTTGCCCGCGATGGTGATACGATGCAATAATATAATGCGACATTTTTTTCACATTTAAAACGCATTTATTGTGTTTGCATCGTTCCGATTTATATTTTCGTTTCGTAATCGTTTAGGAAAATGCCACATCATCGTGAAATACAGTTTTTTTTTTAATCTATAGGGGACATTTGGGAAGTCTGTAATATTAATAATAACAATAATAATAAAAGGTTAGACAATAACAAAAGGTCGTATGTTGGGTATATTGATTTAATTGATGTTAACCCAATAACCCCCCGATGAGTTGCCATAAAATTGTCATAACTTCATAAGTAATTAAGCACTCAATTAAACCTTTGTATATACTATAAACCGTAATGGGGGTTCTGCTAATATAGTTATTATACCATTGACAATACATTTATTTAAGAAGTAGATATAGTGATTCTAGTTTATTAATACGTTCATTGTTATTTTGTGCATAAATATTGTTGATATTATTTATTGAAATATTTGGTCGGGGGTTCATTTCTACTCCCACTAGGTACTACATTGATATTATCCGAGGGGAAAAGCGATAATTATGCCCTTCATATAACTCCAGGAAACAAAATATGAGGTAGTAAAAAAAAAATTTATAGTTCATAACTGTACCGCTGAATGTACCTATATCTATATACTACAATGCCGTTTTGTTTTTATCTATTACAGTTTTTTTCATTTGCCTTCCTATTTTTTAAACATTTATTGTTGCATTCTCTAGTATAATACAAATACAGATAATATATAATATATAGTCGAATAATGTAGGTACCTAAAAAAAAATTATTAATTTATAATTGTACCTTCTTGGACTAATATTGGACTCTTGGTTTCATTTTAAGTACCTAACTTAAAACTTTTTATAAAATACAATATTTATTCGTAAAATTGTATTGTCTATTTTACAATAATTCATATTATTAAATCTATGTCTACAGTAATTAGACCGTTGATCAACTTGGAGCAACCCATATCCATTCTAAACTCCTCACCTTAAACAACCGTTTTCGACAGCTATTACGACTTCTTTTTGTATATATAAATAGGTACGTTAATCTCAAAAATAAACTTCTCCTCAAACCAATTTGGGCTTATGGTATTCAACTATGTATGGGGAGCTGCTAAATCCACCATAATTAATATAATCAGAATATTTCATCTGAAATTCCTTTGTCAAACAATATTAAAGCACCATATTATTATGTCTCAAATGATAATCTCTATAAATATACCTGCGTAAGTATTATATACCAACAGTACAAAACGTTGCCAAGGTATTCTACAAACGCCTACACTCTAATGTCCACAACCATCGCAAGCTTCTGATCTCAGAATTGTCGTCCCCACTATTCCCGGTGATCTCAGAAAGTACTTAAAACTAACTTGATGTCATGGGTTTATGACCTACTGATCGACAAACCTCTTCACATCATATCGCTAAGTTCCAACACTTGAGCCCTCTTATTAACATAAGCATCGTATCTCTTAAAACGTGGCTATTTTAATTTAATTATTTATTATATTTTATCTTATTTTATATTAACCCTAAATCATTTGTGGTCATTGTAAAAAACTTCATTTTCAAATTATACAATTACTAAATTAAAAACAGAAAAAAAAATTATTAAATCATTCTAAAATGTTCCAATGGATCCAACACAACACTCATTTTTGTAAAACTAATAAACATAAAATATTTCTAACAATTGTGAAAAAAGTACAATTGTTTTAAATAAATTGTATTTTGTTGAGTATTTATTCATACATATTTTATATTTGTATATGATATAGTTGGGTAATAGGAGTGGTTATTTTTAAACTTGAAACCAATGACTTCACACTATAAAAACGAATCAGATTGCAATTATGTTTACTCGAAAATGTATTCTCGTTATTCTGCAACGTCGTTATGAGTTGTACACTTCTGTTACCTGAATATCTGAATAATCGATTCGAAATAATAAAAACGATTCATATTAAACGCAATAGTCTAGTATTACCCGTTCTATTCACATCTCCAAAATTAGTTACCATTCTATATAAATTACTGTAATTGTATTAAATTATTTATACAAAGTAATAATCATTCTCCGGGCCAATCCATTTAATTAGTTCTACATTGTTATTGTTATAATTTATAAATATATTGAAATATTGAATAGTTCTGTTTTTAGTGATTAAGACGTAAGACCGTAATACACACGATAGTAGTACGCAAAAAAAAAAATGAAAACCTCTAGAGTTTGTACTTATAGCTGCAATACAGTATAATATTATAAAATAGTGTATAAATAATGTATATATTTAGAATAATATCTGTTGTATGTTTTCTCAGAACCGTTATTAATAAAAAAAAAGTTTTAAAATAACCACTATAATTGAGCCTTATAATTATTTATTATTATTTTTGTTATTTGACATTTATCGTTACTCAAATCAAAACATACAGCATACTCCTACTATAATAAGTAAGTACAGACTAATATATTTTCAGCATTATAAAATAGTAAAAAAAAAATAGTAAATACCCATTTACGATCTGAAATACAAAAATTATTATCCATAATTTATCGATTGAAAATAATTCTCTCTTCTATACATTAAGTGCTATGCGATAATTATTACATAGCTGATGCCTTGTATAATGTAAATGCAACCTCAAATAATATTAGGTGTGACAGGTAGGTATCTAGTGTTTACATAATATTAACAACTTATGTTGTTTATATTGATATCCGTGCGAAATCGTTACATATATTAGTTACTATTGTGCGAACTGTTTATTCAAAAAGCGTTATACTATTATTTATTATGCTAGGAGGATTCCGCGGGATTTCATACAGAATTTATATAGCGAATATCGGCAATATTGCATAAACAAACTGATTGTGTTCCAGACAAATCTCATCGTACAATGCGATGATCACCTTGATTAAATTTTACACTAGTGTTCAGGATTATTTGCGCATATTTTGATAACTGCACATTATTTTTAAGGTATACGTTTTTTTAAAAAAAATATAATGTACATATTTTAATACAATTTTGTAAATTCGACGGCGATCTAATTGTACTTTTATACTTTTGGAGGATATTAGTTATTTGAAAATTGGAATAAAAGTGTAAGACTGCAACTATTTATGAGTAGAGTTCAAGTAAAACTATTTACATTATTTAATGACTTTTAAATACAATTCAGGATTTTATACATTTATAGGTATACTTACGCAGTAATATATATGCTTTAAATCCTAGTACTTTTACAAATCACTAATGATCGACTAGCATTAGTGCACTTAGTGAAGTTACCGGTGAGATCTTCAGTCCACTGACAATTTATTGTCAGCACATTGTACTGGCTCATGACATGCTTAAATAAATGTATATATACAATATACATTATACATACATGAATCACATTACATTTATACTTGCAATGTGCATGGGTATTAGGTATTACTCATCATATGGAATTATGAAAATATATTCAAACATGCAGGTACTTATACCTAATCATACTGTGGTTATAACAATTTGTCCTCATAAATTGTCCATGTTATAATTACGACGGAATCGGAAGTTTATCAGTTCAACTATATATTTTATATTTAAGATGTATACCTACCTATTTACTTTATTTTTGGATTTATATTGAATTATGCAGTGTCGCTTTGTTTTATGAGATTCCGCTACAAACATAACATTTTAGAGTTCCTTCTCCTATATGGACACTAGTAAGGTGTTTAGCTCTCTTCGTTGAAAATTAGCTACCGAAATATTAATCGAACTTTATTTCCGTAAATAGACATTATATATTAGATATTAGATGTCATAGAATATTTATACCATAATATACATGTTATTAATTCTTACATTTAATGATTTTTTTATCATATTTCTTTTTCAATTTTACCTACCTGTAGGTTCGCATTACACCTTGTCATGTTGTGTTCTGTACTTATATTATTATTCAGCACGCGGGTAACGAAATGTTGATAACACGTTTTCAGCTACAAATAATAATAATATATTTCACTCTACACGACACGGTATGAAGGAAACCCGGCTTAAGATTATATTTCAGACCACTGTGTCGGCATAAAATATGTGGCGGCTCGCTAGTTGTCCCGAAATCGATTCCCAACGATGAAAAAATTGTTAAACGTATGGCCGTACGGTATCAAAATAAAAATACGTGCGCGGCATCGTATTGAAATCGAAGTTCGGTACCGAATCACGTATTGTTTTATATTTTATTTTATTTTTTGTACACTAAGTGTAGGTATACATGAAATATATCTGTAAACGGCCGCTGGAGGCCGCATCGACGTATTGTGAGAAATCATTTTGAATTATTTTCAGATCTTGTAGATATGACTCTGCGTGGTTGTGAATGGTAATGAATTGCAGACAATCTAATCAAAATTCGCTCTATAATGAACAATATTATTGTGTCGATACGTTTTTGTATACTTTGCGTATTGTTAAGAGATCGGCGATTGTTTTATCGGACTACAATATTAGTTACTCATGCAATACCTGTCTATATACCTATACTCAAAATATTTATAATAATAATGTTACAAGAATGGCTGAAACGATTTATTTGTTAAACATGAAATTGTTCTAAAATATAAAAATTAAAATTAAATATTCTTATATTATGGAAATATTTGTTTTTTTTTTTTAATGTAGGTGTATGATAAAATCTGATTTTCTGATATATGACTATATGAGTGCATTTGAGACTCATCACTGCCACCTACCGTAACATATTTTAATTACGATACTGATTTTACACGTCTAGTTAAATTAACTAACTAGGTATTGACAATAAAACTCCAAGGTTTAATACCGGATTTATCATTTAGTCCGTGTCATACTGATTAGTAAATATTAAATTAATTAATTAAATTTCGGAAAGAAATTGACTCGTAAAACGTAAATTATTTATAATAATTAATTTTTTAATTCATTTTTTATTAATTTATATTTTTTAAATAAGACGTTATTAATCTAAACACTAAACCTATATGGATATTGTAGTAAACTAAACTCCTCTCAAAATAAATTTTAGCATAGAATGATTCATCATAGTTGTCAAATTTAAACAATAAATAATAATACATGAAAAACAACATTATTTTGCACTAAGGTGAACAAAGTATGGGTATTCAACAGGCAATACAACAATAACATTATCCAATTGTTTTTTGTTGTTCTCGCTGTTTTTATTATTAATTAATAAATTATAATAACTAATAAATAATATTTATAATATAAAGATATATTTTTAAGAACATATAATATGCTCGTTTATATTTTAAAATTTTAAAGTATATGAGGTAGGTACCTAATAGAGTTCTCACCCCATTAGCAATAATGTAATATTAGAAACACAATTGGTAAGTATTTAAATTCCTATCGGGGATAAATGTTTTATTTAAAATAAAAATTGTTTATAATTAGCATAGTAATAATTTTATTGGTAAATAAAAAAACCATATTATTTAATAATATTATAATAATTTGTGGATGAAAATGTAATACAAGAAAAATATTTTCGTTCAATAAAGTACGTATATTAGTGTAATACTATTGATTTTAAATAGTACTATTTTATTTATAATTAATGGTATTACGTATACATTATGCTATAAACTAATAACTGAAAGAATTACCTAATTAATCGACAAATTATTGATTTATGAATGGAAAAATAATATAATATTGTAATTGCAATACATAATCAAATTTTAATATATATGAACGAACGAATATTATTAAAAATCAAAATAATAACTATGTATTAATTTATATCAAACAATAATTAAATATAAAATGTCCATATGTTAAAGGTTTTATAATAATTTTAATCTGTGCCAAAAGTCGTTTATTAACGTAACATGATATTTTGTACACATATTTTAATTGTATAAACTATAATAAATTATATTCAGTATACAACGGGCACAAGCTATATGTTATACGTAATGGTCTAAAAATAATTAATTTCCCGGTTTGGAGTTGTGTTACTTTTTAAACAATTGCCGGAGGATTAAGGAAGCTTGGCGTTTAAAAAAAATAAATAAACAAAACAAAACTGAAATAAACGCACAGTTCAGTGTGCCGGCATGGCCTCTGAACTACTGAAGAACAGATGACTTTTCCAAAATCTTTAATATTATACATATTATGTAAAAAGGCAACACTATGGCGGCTATTATACTAAACAAACTAAAACCTATATAATTTGGGAGTATCGTCGCAAACGAACGAATAACAACAAAATATGCGTAGACATCGCCATAAATCTAACGGATGCGATGTACGAAATTGTAAACGAAACATTTAGTTCGAAGTTTAGTGAGGCGTCGCTTCACTTGCCAAAATCTATGGCGCCAAACACGCTGCACACGGCCACCCTATTCCCAAGTGTGTTGACTGACAGAGTAATTTTAGAGGGTAGACGGTTTTCTACAACAACTATAGATCTA
Organism: Schizaphis graminum; assembly: GCA_020882235.1. Lineage (NCBI taxonomy): Eukaryota > Metazoa > Arthropoda > Insecta > Hemiptera > Aphididae > Schizaphis > Schizaphis graminum. The sequence continues at coordinate 22,711,637 of CM037034.1, read as the reverse complement.
ATGTAATGCGCAGGGTAATAACCTTACATCACACACACACATATATATATATTATATAATAATATAACAATGAATATTATCGTAGATACAATATATAGATGATCGTAATTATCAGAATGCAGAAGAAAACAGCAAATGAGTTTTTAAATTATATCCTGTCCCGTGGACCGCAATAATCGAAAGTTTATTTCATTATAGTTTTCTGAGTTTGAGTCATGCGTATATACCACATATAGATTATATATAGATACCCGGCGAAATGAGATAAAAATAATTTTTGAAAAAGTCAACTTCTAAAATATAAGATATAGATTTTATACGAATGAATAAATGTTACCAGAATTAAAGCTTGGATTTTCTAAGCTTAAGTGTACGTTTAAATCAGAAAATGCGTATTATTAAGAACAATAAACGATTTACAATTTATATTAGAATGTAAGAAAAAAAAAGCGCTGTTGTGAACGCTTCGACGGTTGTTTGGTTGATATCTTAAATTATTAACGACAAATTGACAGATATTTTTGTAAACCTTTACTGAATGGGCTTATTTTAAGTAAGTATAGGTAACAAAAAAACCATCTGAAAACGTAAGTTCAAAATTCTCGTAGTTGGATCAAGAGAACAGCGAGAAAAAAATGCTTGCAATGTATTTGTTCGAGATACGACTGTGGAATTATTTTATACATGAACAATGGTTTTGTAGTTATTCTGGAAGGCAAAAATCTAGAGATAAATAAGGTCTAGAATTTTTCAAAAATTTTAATTCAACAGAAAATTATGTCTTAAATTTAAATTTAATCTCAGATTATTCGATTGCATACATGATAATTATATTTACATTATACGTAATAATATATATTATATTATATATGAATTATATATCACTCTCGGTCCACACAAATATTCGTCTTATACAGTTTGTAGAGACCGATCAAAACGAATATTTCAAATTTCTAATTGAAACGAAATTAATTCGACAGTGATTTGAAATGCAATAAAAAATATAACCATATTTTACTTGTCGGAGTAATATACAACTGTGGGTCTTCTACGACGTGACGCGAAACGTCTACTTGATAGTTGATCGATCGTCTCGAACGGCGACGTTTTCGATTTGGCAATATGACGTAATAATATAACGATGTCTATATAGTTTCAAACAAGTAATATAACACATCAATAGTCAACAATATTGTATTTGCCATTATTATATACACTGTACAACACACCTGCACGGCTGCATGTGTGCAAATAAAATCATATTATTGTTTCTGTCGAGACCATAAAATAATGATTGATAGATAACATAATAATATACTATATTATTATTATTATGATCGTAAAGTGCGACTAGTGCAAGTGCTTATAACAATCTATGTATAATAATTCACTTAACGTCTATACAATATTATTACCCGCAATTCGCAATGATTATTTAATATACGTTGATTCGCCATATATAAGTTTATATGATAATAATATTAATGATAGGTATCAACCCGCTGTATAATTCTACGAGCACGCCCGCCATCGTTTTAACCTTTAGTTACGCATTCATTCAATTATATTTCCAGAACGGTTAAGTATGTTTTAAGACCATATTTTCACGTAGGTACTTAAATTTTTTATGTCATTTGGGGAGTGTTCTATGACGATACAAGTTTTTTAGCCCGTCTAATCTTAATATGAGAATTTCACCTTTTTACTAAAAAAAAAAATGGTGTATATGTTAAATGTATATGATATATATATAATATTATTTAGTAAAAAAAATATTATATGTATATTTTACAAATCATAAAATCCTAGGTAGTAAAAAAATTGGTTAGTAATATGATAAATAATAATTCAGAAACTACACATTCGAATAATTTCATTAGTGCAATAACAACATACCTATAATTTTTAGAAATATTCTAAAGACCTTCGACGCTGTCTAGTTTATGTGGCGATTACGCAAAACTAGACTACTTTTTTTGCATTGTATCGGGCATTATAACAACCCGGGCTGTCCAGTTGTCAAACAATTAATTATCAGAAAATATTAAAATATGGTGTCCGAAATAAAATATTTCAAAAATAGAGTTGTATCATCGTATACGCGCATCGATAGTCGATAATGCATTAATATCTTTATCATTTTGATATAAGATAATTGTTATTATTTGTTTAACGTTTAGTATAAAAAACAGTTGTCGGTGAAAAAAAGTTTTGTATCATCACAAGACACTAATTTAAATTATTCATAGGCATGCGATTATGCGAAATCTAACATCCATTTGAAGATAAATGATCTTTATTTAAAAATTTAAATAATTTAGAGTTTAAATAAACACGTATTTAAACAATAAAATCGAGAAGAAGATTGGTAAATACGATGGTTATTGAATCACCCGGTATAATACATATTATAAAGGTATTCATAAATTGTAATAATCGTGATGTTACTTGTCTATTTGTCGCCTTTCAAAAGAAGACCAGCGTCCAGTTATACTGCAGTACTGCACTATACAATATTGTCTCCAGTAATATCACTGCATATTGTATAAATCTATGTATTGTAGTTTCGTATTCCAACTGTAGCACTTCCGCAGTCCCTCGAGTCCAACCGCAAATTAAACATTAAACAATGTTTAATTAAAAAAAAAAAACAAAAAACTTTTATTAACAAAAAACCGTATAACTTAAAAATTATTATTGAAAACATTTGTCGTTAATACTCTTTCTTCCTCCTTTTTTTTCTCGTTGCAGACGTTGCAGTTGCCATCATACGCACGGGATCGCATATCATTGTCCCGTGCACCTAGTTATTATAATATACGTTCAAATATTTTTCCATCTCCGACGTCTCGTCACATTTACGACAATAGGAATAGAGAAAAATAAATTATACAGTTTTTGAAATTAAAAAGGAAAAAACGGTCGCTGATGATTTCTCTGGCACGTCATAAATCAAACGTCTGCCGGTTACAACTTTCCGCACGCAACTAATCGATAAACGTTGGTATACAGTAATCCCGAGCACTAAAATGTTCATCACGATAATGGATTTTATATGCACAACGGTTCTAAAAGTTTCAGTTTAATCTTTCAGAATTTATCGCGCAAAGATATTATTTAAAACCAATGAATAACAGCCGTTACCCCGAAAACATAAAAATTCTTCAGAGCGCCTCCGGTACACGCATATGGCATACCTACTGGATACGAATATATAATTATTTACACTAGACACAGACTGAGTAGGATTTTGAGTAATTCGTTTTAAACACATTCCTGAAAAGCGGTATTTTTAAGTAGCGACTATAGCGTGCACGCATATACATATTATATAATATTATGTATTATGTAGGTACGTGGAAATCTATTATACACGAATACGCGTACCTACATGTTAATATTTTATTTTTTTATTTTTGTCTTATTTTATTAATTTTTTTATTAATATGTCATACGTTCATTCCTGTATTGATATAATATATTAGTATTTAATATATTATATTAAAGCCGAAATACAAAAGTATTGCATTGTAATAACCACGCGCGAAGCATTTCACAAGACTGTGTCTTATAATAATACATCCAATGTGACTAGACTTCCGACATTTGGCGGAATGAATGGCTCGGTTTTCGAGATCTGAGTTCTCCTTTTTATGGTAAAACTTTTGTCCCATATTCATTTAAGTTCGAAATAAATTAATTTTATTAAATTAAAAATGAACTAAATACATTTTATTTTATTTCTATGATAAAAAATAAATAACAAAATATTGTATTAGATATCTACAGTCCATGGTTTAAGACTTTTAGTTATACAAATGATACATTGATACCACTAAAGTGCCTATCCAGGAGCGTTTTAAGTGTCGAATTAATTAAAAATAAAATTTCTTTCAGTTACATTTTTTTTATTGATAAGATAGTTGTTAATTTTTTTGGTAATTATACTATATACAGCAACGTTTTTTTATTAGTTTTCTGATTTTAGACTATGTATAATTGGTCTTCGTACTATACCTATTATAGTATAATATTATGATATCTAAAATATTTTTTTTATTACAATAATAATAGAATTTTAATTCTTGGACCCTCCTTCTTCTTATAAAAATCCTTATTACGCCACTTCCATCATTATTCAATAATCATCAATCATAATAATTATACAATATAAATGCGTATTATGTATGATATGTCTTATAAAGTGTTATTCAAATGTTATTTGCCATTAAATATTAATACTGTACAAAAGTGAAATTAATTTAAGTGTTTTATAATTTTCATCCAATAGTTACCGAGTAATTAATTTTTTAGAAAGTAAAGTCCCTTTTTGAACAGCAAAATTATAGTATGCTAATAATAATGAAAACGATGGCTGATGATAAATCATTTCGGTGACATTACATTATATAATATGATTACGGCGTTAATAATAAAATTGTCGATTTTGTAGAAAACCGTTCATAATAATATAATATACTCGCGTAATATACCTATTCCGTTCGATCGATGAACTTTCATGAGCTACGTAGGTATCTACCCTTAGCCAATTAAAATACGTTGTCTAACGCAATATACTTTTTTTCCGGCTTATTATAGAGTCGAAAATCTGCATGCATTTGTGAGTATTAGTGTAAAACAACCAACAATTTTCTTTTAATATAAATAGCATATTATAAAGTTAAATTTTAATCTTTGTGATGCAAATCATTTTCAATAAAAAAATAATAAATAAAAAGATTGATAATTGGCACGCATACCAATCAGTATATATAATGTGCATTTTCTTAAAATCATAAATATTGTGATTTTTAGTCAGTATTATAATATATGATTTTTTTCCTCGACAGAGATCCGATAATGATAAATTGATAATATTGTGAAAACGAGACCGATTCGATAAATATTTAAACTGTTATTCATACCCTATTACCCCATCATACACTACCCGGCAATAGATGTACCTATAACGGTACTATATATACACATACATGCAGCCACGCGTTTGCGCGTTTCATCGCCCGGAAAACAGTCTTATTACGTTGGTTATTCATAAATCATTGTTGTTATTATATTATACACATGCGTATGATATACTTAGAAGGGTTAACCTTAACGTTATATTATAACGTCATAGCTAGCACTGCATAGAATGAGATCTAATTTGATCATTCCGCTAATTGGGGATTTGAAACATATCCAGGGGAACACAAGGCGATAACGCGCATCTCTCCTACGCGGGTAAATTTCAAAACCGCTATATAGGTACCTACCAAACGCACGCACGCAAAATATCTATATATTTTGTTATAATGTGAGGAGAATAATGTTTTAGCTCTGAAAACATACATTTCAGTGATACGGCGGTGATATAATTTAAGTTAATTGGCTATCGCTCATATACCTGCACACAAAACACGCATAGGTATAACGTAATGTTATACGCATGCTAATATTATACAACGCCTGTCTTTGTTTATTGCCTAGAATAATTTATTTATCATTTCTATAAGTATATTTTCAGTTAACGTTATAGCAAATATTTATAGACGAATACCTATATGTATATAGCTCATATAGGTATGCCGCCAAATTCTTTACTAGTAACACTCACTATAGCTATTTCGAAAAAAATTCGCTTCTTTTGGAAAATATATCAAAAAGTCACACGTAATCCTTTGTTATTGTTGTCGTCCTTAATTCTTATGTTTATTTATTAATCCATCTATTAGCTCTTGATTTTTATAGTTTATAAAGCAGAATATTTTTTCAAAAAATGCATGTACAAAAAACGTCAAAAATGTCGAATACTATACTTGTATGATGGTTTTAACAATAATTATAAAATATAATATATAACCATTTTGAGAATACAAAAGACAGTTCCCTGAAATTTCGATCGGTGGTTTTGCACTTATACGAATAGCAGAACGTGTCTGTACATAAAATATAATAATATGTGAGCTGTAACCGCACAAACTTTTCGAAATCGTTCAGGCGACGGCACCAAGACGTATTATACGTGTGATTATTATTTATGAATATATATATATATATATATATATATACGTATATAGACCAAGAGTACTTAGACTCTTTTTGATAAATGTCTACCGGAAAACATTATTCCTTGCGAGATGTATGTGAGTTTATTTTCTATGTATAGGTAGAATACGGGTCCATATACGAAGCGGAACTGCCCATTAAACACATTATGGGCGAGTAACAATACTAGAATGGACGTTAATATATAGGTAGATAGGTACCTAATAGTTATAGAATACACGGACGTGTCAGTCATAATAGAAACATCACCGTAGAGCGCGATAATACTGCGGTTTTATCAATAAATGCGTATAAATATATGCGTTGGGAAACCGCCGGGAATCGTCTATTATGAAACCATCAGCGGACGACCCTTATTTGACCTGCACCCCCGGACGGTGACTGTTTGTCGGCAGCATAATTTTACGAGTGGAATAAAATCATTTTGCGAGACTCGGTAGAATTTTTTTTTAATAAACAATCCGTATAATACGATATATCCCGCAAACGGTTTTATATTATCACGTCTGCAAATCTAAAAGCCGCGCGTTTATATATAATATGCATTTACCTACATAGATATATACCTATAGGGATGTTCACAGTAAATCTCGTCTTTATAATACATTCAAATCACATTACTGTGTTTACGAGATTTAACTCGTTTTAGTGTGTGCGCTGGCAGCGAAGAACGTAATTTCGATTTTCATTTTTCATTTTTTTTCTCTTTACTTTGCATAATGTCGAAATATAATATAATATTACGCACAGCACACACACACACACCAGCGTAGAACATATTATATATATAGAGAGAGAATTAGTATGGACTATAATATTCCGGTATTGCACGTCGTCTCCCGTTTCGTTTAAAAAATAATTCAATAGTAGTCCGCCGCCCCGTTATCCCGAAATCGTTTCCCCGTGGCAACCGCCAAGATATATAATTTGTAGTACGGTTCAAATGTCAATTTATTTTAAAAACGAAGTTTTATTTTTCTCGTATTAAGACGGATCTTTTGACTGATGACACAGTGTTGTAGTCGGCAAGTCACTTCACCGCTACAACGGCCGCACATGCTATTTAATTACTATTACACGGCGCAGTATTATTATTATTATTATTATTGTACATCGGTGCGGGAAAACTTTTTTCGTTTCGGTATATTACACGCCACATGATGACCTATCGCGGGTAACTTTCCGACGCGAAGAAAATTATTAATCCCAGTAGGTAGATGTTTTTTCCAGTCTACCGACATTAACGTTTACACCATTAAGCTCTTAAACCAAACTAAAAAAAAATAAATAAATAAAAGATCGGTCGGACGAGAGAAATACAATGAAAACCATCGAATCGAATTTCGATGTTTTTTTTTTTTGTTTCCAAACACAATACCTGTATAAGGTTGTAACCTAAATACGGTTACCGCACACTATATATACTCAAATGTATATTAGTATAAATCTTATAACGCTAATACTATTCACCATCACTGTGTGTAATGAACACCGCGCACAGTGAAAACTTGAAATAGCACCGGCCATTGGCAAAGGTATTATTAATATATATATATATATATATATGTATGCATATATCGTTGTATTTTGTATTTAGAATCTCACTTTTGGGACACCGGGACACTGTGTGTGTGTGTAAATACGACCCTTTGGCCGAAGTCAACCGCTGCACTGTTCGGACTACATGCACGAAGGGCGAGGGGGAAAATGCTAGACAACCCCCCGAGCGCAATCGATTATATCGGCGGAGTTAAAGGCTCGTATATATACGGCTTCGTACAGTGAGTGTACGAAATACGAATACTCGTATAATATAATATATATATACCATGGGTATTAGGTATACCATAGGTACCGGAATACCGCGAACGACGATTACGACGACAACGGGCGATTGCTATGAGGTAAAAACAATTCACGATAAAATATAAAAACGTCTCGCACGCACTAACTCGACTTTGCGCAAGCACACACACACACACAAACACATCTTAAGCCACCGTGGCCTTCTCTCACGCGTAAAATCATTCCACTAAAAGTGATTAAGGGTCCCATTCTTTTCGTATAACCGCCGTTCAGCAGACGTGTTCCGGCGCGCTCGAAAACACATTTTCGTCGTACATAACCTGCACTCGAAACGTTGCGTTTCACATTTTCCGCGTGTATTATTAATGTGCGAGCGGTGTGCCTCGCTTTTTCCACGGTTGACGAGGGGAGTGGGGGAGGGGAGGCAGGTACACGGCGTGTTTCTTTTTGCGTTCTCATGCAAACGCGAAAAGAAGTGCGTACGAAACATATATTATTATAAAATAGAGAACACTGTGTACAAAATATTATTGTGTGCAGTGTGCTCCGATTTGGAATGACATTGACATGATATTTTTCTATTCCCTTTCGGTCATCGCGTATTAGGATTCAGAGTTAAGCGGGGGGGGGGGCTCTGCGTTGGTATTAAAACGGCGTTGTTCACTTTCCAAGACAGTGATGATGTTATAACGCCTCAAAAGTTCCACGTTGACACCGCGGCGAAAAATTCACACAGTTTTCAAGGAAATCGAAATAACCGGATAAGGATCGCGGGTGACACGTTTAAATTAAAAATAATAATACCCTTGCGGCAGTCACGCGCTATACTTTAATTCAAGGTGAAGGAATATGTGAGATAAGACTGATGTTCAACAAATAGGAATCTGCCAATGTGGACAGCTTTTCAATTATAGGTGTGCGCCGAGGGAAATATTCGTGAAATGGACAGATATATTATAAACAAAATAAATATAAAAACAAACACTAAACGCCTGTACTACATGTCATGACGAGTCGATATCGTATCGACATTAGACCCGAAAAAAATTATATACACATAATATTATGTATTTTTATGACCTCGTCCCTGAACTTTATTTACTTACGCAACTGTCTACACACTAAAATATCAGTAATTAAATTGTTCAGTGTAACCAAATATAATTATTACCTAATAATTAAGTAGTAGGGAAATATAAAATAATATGTTATTACTTGTGATCTATAACCAACACATATGTTTCTACATATACAAGAATTACACTTTTATTTTTTACATATACCTAATATTTTCCTCGGTAATTGGATTGACAATAGTAAAATAATCCGGCAAAAGCGATAAAAACATCATTTATTAATTTGAATAAATTTGTCCCTGATAATTTTTGTAGAGAAAATCGATTTAATTTTAAGTAACAAAAATGAATCAACATAATAAATAAATAAATATATTTGTATATTTTATTTATCTTTACTTGAACTTATTGATTACTGTTAAATAATATTATGTATTCGACGATTTTGCATAGACCATAATGATTGTCAAAAAAAAAAAAAAAACAATTTTTAGTATATTTTCAATATTTTTCGATCGACTATTTCACTACTTAAATCACGTCTAATTTATAATTTTTTTTTTAAATCTTGTTCATAACTTGGTAAACTCTTATATATTGAGAGTTATTTAAAAGTTGGTGAACAACTTTTGGAAAGTGTCGAATATTGAAAAGAAATCAACCGATTGCGAATTGAAGAGATTTAAACTAAACTAAACACATATATATATATAGTGAATAGTGATTGCACGATGTGTTAAATCAACATGATTATACTAGAATACGTATAAAATATTATGGTATTTTGTATTATACTGTAATTTATTCGTTATAAACTTATAAATACACGGTTACAATTAAATGAAAATCGAAGAAATAATTTATAGAGATAATTTTAAATAATTTTCAAAAATATAACCACGATAACAACAAAAGTTACTTATTTTATGGAAAAAAACTACTTTAGAGAATATAATTAAAAATAATGAATTTGAGATTTTGCCATTGTTTAAAACTAAAAAGCCCTCAGACCTAGAATGCACGAGGATAAAAACCATCACATTATTATACATATGAATTACAATTTATAATATTATGTAGTTAGTAGGTTATATATCGACATATAATATTTATTCTACGACTAGTAGCACTGAACTTATATGTCATGTGAAATGATCACTTCACTTCTTAAATGGTTGGGCGGGTCGGTCGTGGGTAATTGGGTATAGCCGGTATAGGTGATTTCAAGGGGTTAATGGGTTAATAAAATTAAACAAGGTGTTATATATATATATATATATATATATATTATAATTGATGATAAATAACGTGAAAAATAGAAGTTAGAAATCAATAAATAGATAAAAATCTTAGATTACATTTCACAAAAAAAGTACAAATTCAGCCCCCAGAAGCGATGAATGCTTATTAGACGAATTCCTTTTTAATCGATTATTGAGCTGAATATAGCGACCAATAAACCATAAAAAAGGTGGGCAAGTGGGTATCACTCTGATGTATAGAAGAGATGGAGAGTAGGTAACTATTATGAATGCAATGACGCGTATAATTGTATTATTTGTATACAAAAAAACAATTCTGAACGGATTTTTTTATAGGCATTTAAAAAAAAAATTTAGAAAAATCGAAAATTTAAATTGTCTATAAATAGCTTAAAAAAATTCTAAATATTTTAAAAATGTTATCGTAAATAGATGACGGTAATATAAACATTTGGTGAAAATTTCAAGTATTTACAATGATTCGTTTTCGAGTTGCAACAAAATAAAAAAAGCGGGTAAGTGAGTATCGCTCTGCTGTACATTAGGGGGTGGGGTGGACCTCGGACTAGGGTAGGTTAAATTTGAATGCAATGATAGGTATCATTGTATACGAAAAACGATTCTAAACGGAGATGATTTGTCAGTCTAGGATATATTATATTTAAATATTGTCATATATTCTATTTTGAAACAAATAGTATAGTTACTATATTATGTTACTATAGTTACTTTATAATATCTGTTTATTAATAAAAAAAGTATTTGGCAACATACACATAATGAGAGTATGAAATTTAATTTAAATTTTGACATATTTCGTATAAATTTGAACTTTAAGCCCTTATAAAAAAAAATTGTGACTAACGATTTTGAATTTTTTTTTATCACTATAAGAAAAACTTATAAGAAACCTTGTATTAAATTTTTAAGATTATCTGGCCACCCAAAAATTTTTTATCGGCATTTGAAGAAAAAAAACGTAGAAAAGTCGAAAATTTCAATTGTCTATAAGTAGCTTAAAAATGGTAAAAATATTTTGAAAATTTAACTGTAAAAAGATAATCATAATATAAACATTTGGTGAAAATTTCAAGTATTTACAATGATTTGTTTTTGAGTTACAGCAAAATCAAAAAATCGATTTTGTCGAAAAGTGGTTTTTCGTAAAATTGTCGTTTTTCTATCACTTTTTTTTTTCTCGACTTTTTTGAAAACTATTTGAAAATTTTACTTTTGACCCCCCCAAAGTACCAACTAGATGAATTTTCCTATTCAAAGAGGGGCTGAAGTCAAAAATCGGAGCATTATTACTGCTCCAAATGTTGTCGTCAGACACAAAAAAAAAAAAAAACACACATCATTGTAAAAGCAATACATTCATCACTCCGTTCAGAATCTAAAAAATTGTCGAAAACTGATTATGCGTAAAACTTCCCGTTTTTCCGTCACTTTTTTTAGGATTTGTCCTAAAGCTTTTGAAAACTACTGGACATTTTTGACCCCTCAAAGTATCAATTAGGTTAATTTTCCTTTTCAAAGAGAGCTGAAGTCAAAAATTAAAGCATAATTTCTACTTAAAATCGTGATGACAGACACAAGGTTAGACACAAAAAAAAAAATACATCATTGTAAAATCAATATATTCCTCACTTCGTTCAGAATCTAAAATAGTAAACTTAGATTTCTTGTTATAGAAATGTAGTGTACAAAACAAGAACTCAAAAAACACATCGGAAATCACTGTAGAAAATTTAAAAAAATAATAATAATCACTGTGTACTAGTATCAAATTTAAGAAAATATTTTGCATCATCAACGTACATCAAAATTTAGGGGTAGCAAACTATTAAATATCATATTTTTTTTTTAAATCAAATAATTCTGAAATAGTTAAATGATATCACTATAGTATTACCGGATATTTTTTAATCTTCACCCACGCCTACGTTTATAAAGACTAAGACAAGATGATTAATTTAAGTATTTGCACAAATTAATTCGAAAAGTTTTAATTATTATGTAAGGTATACTTAATTTAAAATTAATTTTCGTTCAATTTTTTATTTTAGACTTGTTATTAATTTATACATTTTTACTTAGCATATTTTGTATATTACGATACCTATTTATTTGAGTATTCATCATTCATCATATACCAAGCATTATACATTTAATAACGAGAGTACGAGACAATGCGTATTATATTATTTCTAAACGTTTCATTTTTTATCATAAAATATAATAATAATATACTCATCATAGCACGTCCGCCCACGTGAATTGCTTTGACACGCTAAACGTCAGTTATTTCATTGTATAGGTACTTATTTTTAATTACCTATTTTTCACACATAATATTGCATAACTATAATAAATTAAATAATATTCACAACATATTATAAATACATTCAAGATACAATACGTAGGTACTAGAATTTTCAAATTTGAGTATTTTGAAAAACAATAATTCATAATATTTAATTATTTATTTAATTATTAATTTATTTAATATAGATTGAAGCTAGAGCTGCAGTATGCGGCTATTATACATTTTTTAAAGAAATGAACTTTAAGCTATTTTACAATTTTTTGATTTTTTTTTCATTGGGTACTATCATTATTAATTTCATACTTAAAGTAGAACACTTTTTGTATTAATATCGAACTTTAAACAAATAGTTTATAATTAATAACAATTTAAAGTTTGGATAAGATGAGAATAGTGTGGCTCCAAACATTTTTGCCACCCTTATCCGTTGTTCAAAACTTTAAATACTTATAAAAAATATTGGTTTAATACACGATATTTTTACACAAAAAATATCATAACAAATAGTTACATTTAATATTCTTTTAATAAAAATAAATTAAAAATTGTAGTGTTTACACTCAAATTGTACGTCGTACGTATATGTTGAAAGTTTATAACTAATTATTGTGTATCGCATAAAAACAGACTGATAAATATTAATATTTACACTAAATTTATTTGTCTCTTCCCGTATAACAATTAATGATATAATTATCCCATTGGCCTAACCGTCTCATTATGAACATCCTTTTTAATGTTTATATCTGCGATTGTACATTAATAATATTTTAATTACTACTCAAGTTGTAGATGAGTAGTACTCATTCGAGGTAAATCGTTTTTAGTACCGTTTTGTATCATCGTACATTGATGCATAATGTATAATATTATGATTATCTTTTGAGCTTTATCGTACTGTTAAAATGAACAAATAAGAATGAGTTCCAAACGTCAACATATCCCTCTGTGTTGTTTCCGCAATTTACACTATCAATGTCGAGTCGCGAGAGATAATTATTTAAAAATTTGGCATAGGTAGCTACACTTTCGACGTTTATGTTGAATTATACATACATTTCTGCAGATGTCTTTAAATTGCATATAAGTGCATTACTCTCGGAGGCATATCCGAGATTTTTCTAAGGATCTGATTTTAATAAGGTTACAATTGTCAGTCACATATTTAAACATATTAATATACATATAATGGATGATGTTTTTATCAAAAAATTCTCATTATTTAAAAATCTATTAATGTTTTTGAAAATATCTTTTTTTATACATAATTTTCTAAAACGAAGCAAAACTTTTAAATAAAAAAAAATTTTAACGATACAGAGTATTAAAAATGTTGTTTTATTTCGACTTGAAATTATGTAAAAAAAACATTTTCAAAAACATTAATAGATTTAGAAATAATGAGTGATATTCGATAAAAGAATCACGCTGTGTAAAAAAAAAGTTGTATTTACGACAGGTTGTGAACGACAATAGTGATGCCAGCCTACTCTTTTCCCGATAATACCATATTTTAAATTATTACTTTATTGTATATGGCAGTATGGTGTCGCAAGGGTGTCTTTTAATGGAATTGCAGTGTAATATAGGCCTTTACATATAAATACCTAATTTAAGATTTGGTTGTGCATTATTAAATTAATTTGTTAAATTTTAAATTGTTCAGTTTAGTCATCTAATTAAAAATGAACAACTGTAAGATAAAATATGAAATTAGTAAAGCAAATTTTTAATTTTTATATAATAAATTGTAAAAATAATGTAAAGTTTGCATTTCAAGTAAAATAACATAATAATATTGAGATTTATTTAATAGAATGCATTAACATGTCGTCATGAATGTTTTATGGACACATTTTCGAAGGTTAAAAATGTATATCATGCCAAAAATGGGGGTGGGGCACAACTACACCATTCTACTTTGATATAAATCAGGGACGGGGCCGCCTGCGTCGACGTCTTAACGTAATTAGACGCAAATTGATAAGAGGAAGTAGGGGGAGGGGGGATGCTCACGCAAAAATCGTTAGACAAAAAGTTCTTTGATGATATTGCGTGTTAATATCCTGTACCGTCTGAGTTGGTGGGTATCTATATATTATACGCCGTATGACGTAAGTATAATATAATATATGCGTACTATACCGCCGCCGCCGCCGCCTCCTCAGTTTCGATCGCGACGACGACGTTTATTGCTTCTGAACAACTAGCTACACTACGGCACTCGCGTGTCCTCCTACATATAATACTATTGTCTGCAGGAGTGCGCATCGTCGTAATGAGTAACTGACGGATGGCCAAAGCTAATACGATGCGAAACTTTCGGAGACAGTAGCGTGTGTTGCGTGTGGCGATCGCCTATTATTATTCCGTGCTTGTGAGATGAGTAATATCATAATGCATTGCAGTATGCTGCACTTATATTCCGCGAACGGGTTACGAGAGATGATGTAATATTATAGGTATGTATGATGTCAACATTTAAAATTAATTTCGTCCAGCTTGCCGCTCGTTGTCCGCCAAATCCTCTAGTCCAGAGTATAATTTTATCAAAATTCAATTTCGTCTAATAAAAAAAAAAAAATTAAAAATATTTACCCGAGTTTTATCGAGCACACCAGCCAATTTATTATTATTTTGTGCAAGAATTCGTTTTTTGAAGTTTATTTATGAGGGTTGCTACAAGTCTGAGATAATGAACAATATTGATCGTAAATATTATTTTATTACAATGTTTAAAAATATTTTAAATCTTTATTAACTTTATTCTTAACGTCTCTGTGCATTTTCGCTTTATTCGTATTGGCCGAATGGCGACAGCGGTATTGTTTATCGAATAAAAACAATAGTTTTCATTCGACAGCTCTAATTATTGAACAATAAAAAAGTTATTGATAAAATTGTGATCAAACAAAAATATAAATTATGTTTATTGTTAAATATAACAAAATATAACAAATGTCAAATGGGCACATTTTGTATAATTTGCAAAATCATATTTGTATACAAAATAATAATTTATTTGTAAACACACGGGCGAAAATTCAATTTGGGCAAATTATGAGGATTAAATCGTATTTCAGACATAAAAAATTCCCTGTATATAAATGCATCAATGATTTGGATGAAATATTATCTATACACAATTATTTAACAAAATCGACCACGTTGTACATAATATAATATACAAAACTGCAGGTGTTGTTAAATATTGTAATCGCTGTTGTGTTGTATTACGTTAAGTCGTCTTGGAAATATGTGTTTAAAGCGTGTGTATACACTTGTACGCTTGTACAGATTTACTGTGGCGCGTGGCAAAAAGTTATTTAAAACATTATTTCGTTATTGAAAAACATTGTGCGATTATTACGCGAGTTTATAATAGTGCAATAGTTGGCGGCACGTTCGGTTTGGATATTTTTAAAAACGTTGTTTTGGAATAAGCAAATATTAAAAAATAAATAAAAAGAAAAAAAAACCGTCTCGAAATATCGATTGGACGTCGTTGGATTTAATTTTTGAATGATCGAATCCCGAAGGAATGACACGGTGGTTTATTTGCGGACTAGCCTCTAAAAATAATACGCAGTTGACAAACGACGCGCGGAACGTGCTGCAGCGGACCGATGGACGTTTAGATTAATTATTATTTTATATTTCTCGGGCCAATATATACCTAGTTCTGAGCGCACGATAAACGACACACGGTTGCACGACGACGTTGGTCGTGTGTCCGCATCAGTGCCGTAGCCAGGGGGGGGGCACTGGGGGCACGTGCCCCCCCCCGAAATCTTTTTTTTTTTTTTTTAATTTGTTACTGTTACTACTTTATTATAATATATTAAAGAATAATTTGTTATTTTTAATAATATTTACATTTTTTTAACCCGTTTGTTAAATAATATTATAAAATAAAAAAATATCTTGTTAAGATTATAATCATTTAAATTTGTTTAACTGCTCTATCATAATATCCTTTAGTCTTAACTATCCCATTTGTAATTTGTATTAGGTCAGCTATAAATTGTTTTCTATTATATGTTTAATAAAAGTTAAAAGTTATGATCTTGTATTCTTGTTAGTAAATAGCAGTGTTGTGCACAGATAACTTTAAAATTATCTAGATAAGATAACAGATAATGCGTTGAAAATTTATCTAGATGAGATAAATAGACAACACTTAAAATATTTATCTAGATAACAGATAAAAGATAACCACATTTATCTAGATAAAAAAACAGATAATTAATATTCTTTATTGTAAATCTGAGGATAGTAATAATGTTTTGGTTGGGCGTTTTTCTTCTTCTTCCCAAGTTAGGATTTCTGCGTCATAAGTGTATTTTATAATGAAGACAAAACTGAGAAAATAGTTAAAACTATTATTTTGCACCTAATCTGCTTTTTTAAACATTAAGTTTGAATGTATCGGGCCAATGTTCGTACTCAGGTACACCACTGTCTATAGTCTGTTATTATCATAATATTTAATATTATTATTATGACGAAATGCAGTGAATATTCGGGATTTAAAAATTTGAATTTCTAAATCATTTAATGAATAATTATCTAGATAATTATTTTAAGATAACCTATTTTTTTATCTAGATAAGATAAAAAGATACTTAAAATATGTTTTATCTAGATAAGATAAAAAGATAATTATATTTTATCTAGATAAATTATCTAGATAATGCACAACACTGGTAAATAGTAAAAATATTTGAATGAAAAATGAAATGTGATTACAACACATATTAATAATATTGATAAAATGATATTAATATAGCTATATTAATTAATACACTATTCTATCAATATATGTTTTAACATAATATTTTAATACTTTGTTATTTTTTTAATTTTTAAAAATATTATTAAAGAAATAATAATACTTTGTTAATAACAAATAATATAATAATATGTTAAATATATGGGTACCATAGTTGTTAGCATATAATGGTAGTCATAAAAATAATAGGTCTGTAGTTAACACTTTATAAGCAAAGGGGCCATAAAGTAATAGGTGATGATTAGG
The DNA here is from genome assembly GCA_020882235.1 of Schizaphis graminum. NCBI lineage: Eukaryota > Metazoa > Arthropoda > Insecta > Hemiptera > Aphididae > Schizaphis > Schizaphis graminum. Next base: position 22,694,060 of record CM037034.1, on the reverse strand, counting down.
TATTCTAGCATTGCAAAATTTGAGAAAAAAATTAAGTGCCCCCCCCTAAACAATTTTCTGGCTACGGCACTGGTCCGCATTATATTAATATTATCACGTGTAGACGATTTCCTAAATCAAGAACGCGGTTAGAGGACGACTGCCGTCACGCCACAATGAGATTCGCCAGTCGCACAAATGCAAAATATGTTTATAAATGATAATACTCATCCGTACGATAAATAAAACACATGCGCTCACGACTCGCGTCTATGAAATGCACTGATATTTTAAAGACGCACAACGTCATCGCCGCGTGTCATTTATATATATATATATAATCTATATTATATATATACATGTTTTTGTTGTGAACGAGTAGGTATATCTGTCTGAATAAGTAACGTAGTCGACTGGAACGAATGTAATATATCCGAATGATCAATGATATATTATGTATTATTATATTCGTTCGTTTGCGAAAAAAAAATGTTACCACAATATCATCATGATTTACAACGTTGCTAAATATGTACAGAAGCAAGTATAGGTAGATATCAGGTAGGTACGACTTACGAGGCGATGATATTTTATTATACAGTATTGTTCAGAATGATTTTGAATTTTCTTTGCATTTTACACGTATCTTAATAGTTCTATCCTCTCTACGAACACTATATCAAATATAATTTTTTTAATTTATTGACCTAAAATTATTAACACGAAACGTATAGGAATAAGGTATCCAAGATAGATACCTACCAATAGTATTGTTGAGATATATTAATATAATTTAAACAGAAATTCAATGTGTGATATTTTCATGTACTATGTAACTATATAGTATATATACATATTTATACATATTATCATTATTATAATGTCCCTATAAGTTGTTAAATTAATAATATGCATATGCGATTAATTAATGGTTTTGAAACTACACGCCTATATATCTGTGTCTGTTCGAGTAATTAAATAGAATCGAAATTAAAATTTGGTTTTTCCTTTGAATTTAATTAACGATACGAAACTCTTGAATTTTAACTAATAAATGAATATTTTGTAAACATTTAATTTTTTAAATGTCTAATTAAATTTCCAAGACCTTTAAAAAAAAAATCATCTTAGTCCTATATAATAAGCACCTGTGCACCCGGCTAAGATATAGAATAATTATCATCACAGCATGCAACTAATTAGATATTACCTACCTAAAATAAAACTTTATTATTTTTACCTATTTATATTTTATTCTGAATTACTTATTTAACAGTAAGAACATGCAAAATGTAACATATATTTTTATAAACATAATATTATGTTGGCGATAAAAAATACTAACAAAAATAACTAAAATATGTATGAATAATTTATGATCTCCAAAACAAAAATGTTGCAATCATCTGTTTTTATTTGTATACATTATTTGATAATTTTCAAACATCTCGGTAGTTATTATAATATATTTTTAAGAGTAAACTTATATACTCGCTTTTCAAAAAATGCACTAATGTATTAATTAAAACTTGGCTTAGAAAGATTGTACATAGGTAAGAGATTTTCGTAGAAAAACAGAATAACACAAGTATACAATATCATTATCCTGTGAAATTAAACTCATTACTCTTTTCATTTGCAGGATGCCAGGTTACCTACAATTTGTATGTAAGTACAAAATAAACTTGGTTTATTCACAACCTCTGTTGGTAAGGTTATTTAATATTTAGAGGTAGATAAAATAACTAAACACAATCTATAACGTAACCACATGAAATATTTAAAAAATACAATTAGGTACTTATTATTTTTTTTAAATTGTAAGTTTAATATTAATTATATACTCTAATAATACCATTAATAATATATCTGGACAGTTATATAGTATACAATGCTGGTCTTGCTCTCGCTCTATGTTCTAAAAATAAAATTGATCTCATTATGTCGGATATACTTTACTGAATAATTGATAAAGATAAAAACAATTTATCGTATTCTACTTGAGCAACCATTTTTTAACTCAAATTATTAACATTCTCATTATAGGTTTTAATTTTTATTGAAAAAGTAAAGTCCTTACTAATAAAACTGTTAATCGGAAGAGAAAAATTTTTAAGTCCGAAAATCACCAGAAACAATTAACAGTGAACATAATATTAAATAATTAAAAATACTCACTTCTATTGACTATTGGAGTAGATCAATATTAAATTTTTCCTTTCTAAGTGTGAATATTTTGAGTTGAATAAGCACTATAAACCATAACTTTTAGTAGACTTTTCTGATTATTTTTATTATATGTAATTGACTAGATAGGTTAGTTTAGGTAAAAATATTATTCTGAATATGATTGCCTACTTATCGTATGCTAAATACTAAAAATAACAATAGAAAATATATTTATATTACTTATAACTTCGTTATATTTTATTATTTAAAATTGAGGATTGGCAATTGGTTAGTTTAATTATTAAACAAGAACTATAATAAAATCAAGCTAAAAAAAAACAAATGCATAATAATTAATAATTATTTTAAATTTAAACATTTTTTTTTTTACATGCACCTTAAAAATAATGCAGTAAAAGAAATTCAATTTCAATTTTAATCTGAAAAAAAAGATGTATTAAAGTTTATATTTTCATTAGTGATGTCAAAGTACTTGGTAATTAAAAATTGTGTCACTCTAACTAGCCTTGTTTGACGCACACTTGCTCGACATAATTATTTTTTATCAAAATCACTTAAATCAGTAAAAAAAAAAAAAATAATAAACAATAAATAATATATTCGTAAATCCTATTTATTTTTTTATAAAAAAAAAAAAATGGTACTGGTATAGAAATGTTGTATAATAATGTTAAATTGTTAAATAGTAAATGTATAAGGATTGTCCAATTAAGTATACTTTTTGTCCAAATGGATAGGACATTAAAGATTGAAATTTTATTATTATTATCCTAAATTTAAATTAACAAATAGTGAACATTTTTATTTAAATTGTTTTTTCGTATTTAGAAATATGTAGAAATAAATAAATTCATCAATAATGTAGGTACTAGATATTATTACAAATATTGATTCAAGTAAACGCAATTATTGAATAATGAAATATACTATGAATTTAACAAAATTATGTACGTTATAAAGCAATAGGCTTGAGACTATGACCTGTGATTCTCTAAGTGCTTATTGTGGTCGATTCACCTTATCTCTTTAACAAGGCTGACCAGTATATCCATGAAAATATCGTCCATCATTATAAAACCTAAAACTGTCGAATTAATGTAGGTTTCAACTTGGTAATACTGGCATTACAGGTCTTGAAAGAGTTGATTTACTAGCTAACAAAGCGATCACATCACCTACTACCTCAATCATATATATAATATACATATATATATACAGTAGTACAGTACCTTACCAAAACATACAAGTAAACACACACACACACACACACACACACATATATATATATATATGGCAAACAATTTGGTAATAACAGCTATCAATCTATCATTCACAAACATGCTCCAAGAATGAAATAGGAATAAACGACATATATTTTACTTTTATAAATATACCTTACCCTGCAAACATAATGCAGCAAGAATTGAGCACACCGATCTCAACCATATTTACCTATTCAAAGTCAAAGAAATATCGTATAACTGCATCCAATACGACACGTCAACGTTCTAAAATATTTCTTATGATTAAATATTATATTCTTGACATTGTTCAGTGACTATAATATTCTCCACGTCAAAACAACCCATTCACAGTGGAAAAAGCATCATTCGAAGAATTCATACTCAACTATTTTAAAACCATTAGTATTGATACAAAAATATTAAAATATTTACGATTGTAAAATATATTTTACCCGGTTCAATAAGCCTAGTGAAACTAAGTAAAAATAAGATGTTTTTATTGTGAATTTAGGCTAATACAATCTAGAAAATTTTATAAATTAATATTTGTTAATATCTATAATATACCTATTAAACAAAAATAGAAAAATAGATGTGTCCCCGTCGTGTTTGTTATTTGCCCACCACTTTCCTATACACTTTAAAACTTCCTTAACTCTTTTAATAATGATAATGTATAATTTAACCTTTGAAATATTTACATAAATGGGCTACCTCCGATTTTTACATTACACCAAAACCAACCATAATAGTAAAAAAAAATAGGTTTTATCTACAACAACGACTTGAACGACAAGGCTGAATATTAATCTTGAAAGCTACAAAATATAATATCGTCGAGACTGATAATGTTTTTCAAAGCATAATTTATAACAAGCCGTTGTAGGGTAGCGCTGTACCCGTCACGAAACATACAATTCTAATAATTAAATTATTGTATTTAATTTTTAATTATTCAAGCGCAAATGAATTTTGTTTGTATGTAATTATATGTCCGCCTGAGTTGTAAATACTTTTAAAAACGAATAAGCCACAAACCCATGTCAAAAAGGGTTAAGTTAATGTAATATAAATTCTGATTTCTAATTCGTGTCTAATTAAATGTTCATATTGATACGTATATAATGAATACCAGTCCCGCTTACAGATAACTACAGAGCTGTGATTTTTTTCAAGAATAAAAACAAATTACAAATTAAATTATTATAATTAATATTTTTTTTTAAATTAAGAAAGAAATATTATTTGAGTAAACCATTATTTTTAATTGAACAAAAAATAAAATGCATTGACCCAATTTCCAATGAATTATTGTATAATAGGTATTACATTATACACAATTTTCATAATAACTTTAATTTATATAAAATATAAATCTTGTCATAATTTAATTCAAACATCTTTGATAAATTCGATGAATATGGTAAGACTTACCATAGTAAGTATAGTTATTAGTTATACTTTAGAGTTGTCCTATGCGTTGCTGTATAGGTCATATCATAAAATAATTCTGAAGAATTTTTTTCCATCAAGTAGAATATTGTTATAAAAAATGTTTGATTCACCTACATTTTATATAAATATATAATATGTATAATTAAATATAATGTATTTCAAGAATTATTATCAAATGTATTTCAGCACAAAAAAAAAACAAATTAAAATAGATCACTGTTCATCAATTTTAAGGAGCGTAAGCGAAATCGTATCTATGAAACATTTGTAAGAACCCTAACAATAATGATAACTATCCACTAATACATAATAGTAACGTACCAACGCGTGCTCGAAAATAATATAATATACGACAAAATGAACGTTTTCATTGTATTGCCGGCATAAAAACCTTTAAATAAATGGAAATTTAATCATAGCTCGTAAAGAACAAGGGTAGAAAATAAATATTAGCTTTATTATTATTAATATCGCGATGTGATGAAATAAGAATTTTAATACAAATTCATAAAGCGCTTTTAATGCACAAGACCATTATACATATACAATCTTATTACAAATTATGAACGCGCTGCGGCTTTTATTGGATCAAATTCGTTTTGATTTTTATGAAATAAAGAACTTTTTTATCTACAGATAAAGAAAAGAACGATGTATACAAGTACCTTATGAATATTATTATTACGATTAAGTGGTGTTGATTTATTAATCTCAATCAATCTTTGATGACGTGAATACTGCAATATTTCTATTGCCTATTTAATCGTGTACAATTCAAATTTAGAAAATTTGAAACGCAATTAATTAATGATTATTTTTTTTAATATAATTTATACTTATATACTTGAATTTTTGAACATAATAATCAATACTTGATCGAAAATGTGTTCATAATATTATGGCGGGTAGGTGTAAATTAGGTATCTAAAATAACTACATATTTTGCTTTTTTGTTGAAATGCGTGTTCGGTTTTTGAGCTGTTTGGAATAATGATAAAGGGTTGTGTATAAATATGTATGTATATATGATATTCATATAATGACGTACCACAAATTTCATAAAAGGAAAAAAAAATGATATATTTTTTCATTCAACAACTATGTTCCATGAATGAGTGTGTTATATATATTATATTATTATATTTATATAAATAGTAAATATAACAATATCATTGCCACCGTAAGATATTACCCACATATTCCTCACATATTTATGACGCATATTCGAATTTATACTATGTAGATATATCATGTATATATACATATGATACATATTATTTAATAGTTATTTGCCATGTATAAATTTACAATACATGTTGAACATGGGAAATAGGGCTAGATTAAATGTCTACACCCCATCCAGTCCCGTTGCCGATTTTCAGTGTGTGTTAAAGGTCTACCGTTTGACAACAAAAAGTATCGGTAGGTTAGAAGTGGCAGGAAATCCGATGAAAAGGAAAAGAACTAGGGGAAAAAAATGTTACAAAGGATCGGAGAAACAAATTATTTTCTAATCAGTGGTTCCTTCGGTAACTGCAGGACTTTAGTCTTTTCTGGCGAAAAAAAATAATTCCTTTTTATTTTTTTCTTCTCTGTACGTGTTTGCCTTTCGTTTCTATCCGTTTGTGTAACTCTGTGTGCGCGCGTGTGTGTAGCATCTCCAAAGATTTGAAAACCCTGCCTCACAACGTGGTCAACAGATTTAATTTGTACGCTAATGTTTATAATTGCAACCTCTGTTCGGTTTCAATAAATATTTGTGCCAAAAAATAAAATTTTCAAAAATTTGTTCGTGTCTTTTACAAGATAATTGAAACGCTCTTGCAATACGTTTCTACATCGTAATAATGACGAGAAAATTCGATCAGAAATATGCCCTCAGGAATAGCAGGTATTACATTGTTAAAGTGTCACATAGGAGCTTGCAAGACGTATATGATATGTGTATCTTTTGACAAGTGAAAAAATCGAATAAAACAATATATGCACTGCAATGGAACCTCCTACTTCTACACACACCGTAATAATAAGAATAGTTTTCCCGGAGGAGCTTTTGGTGTAAACTGGCGTTTTCACTTACGAGCATTTTTTTTTTCAATTAACTTTTTTTCTTCCATCTTCATCTCTTCGCTCCGCGAGCCGCCCACTCTGTGAATTCCACAGTCATTCTGTACCAGCAAAAGCAAAATATCCATCGTATACGATGGGGCAGTTCGCGACGAGAATTGGATACCAGAAAAGTTTTTTCAGGCGGTAAATTCGATTCCTCTCTCTCCCCACCGGCTACCAGCGATGTATAAATGACTGTATAATTCAATACGGCCAGAGCTTCAGAGAGTGTTCCCGTCCATAAAAAGCTTGCGATTTGCCACTCTGCTAGTTTTTATTGCAGACACCTTAAACTGCTACTGCACAGCCACCGTCATCCAAATCCTATAACGGTACCACGGTGAGTACTTCCTCCCCCTATACCACTCAAGTTAATTAATATTAACCCGCGTTCGATATATACGAATCCATTATAGTAACATACTTATCATAAACCCCCCCCCAGTTATAATAACTATATAGACTGATTGCCTTGGACTGAGATTTGTTCAAACACGTTCAAATTAACGATAATTATTTACAAAGTAAATAAACCTCGTATTGATATAATTTTAAACAAATCAAACGAAATTGAATTCACTTTTATATCCAACAGATCAAATCCAATCTATTTAGGTATTGGTTGTTGGTAAAAAAAAACAGAAATAATATACTCAAGTCTAAAATTGTATTCTTCATTGAAATTATAGGTACTTAAAAAAAAAATCATTAACGATTTTGAGAAATAAATATATATGTATATATAAAATATATTGCCGTGAAATATTATATAACGTGAGTTAATAAATTAAATAGCCAATAGGCAATAAACAATATTATGAAATAAAAATTAATAGGACCCAGATTTTCATGCCAATTTATTTATTTTTTATGCAACAGAAACATGAAGTAGGTACATTATTTGAATCATGTAGCAAATACTTCAAAACTAAAACTTTTATTTTGTATTTTTCGCTGTTTTTTGATTTTTTGAAATATTTTTAAGATATTTCAATAATTTTTAATGTCTAATTTGCTTAGCTATATAATTTGAAATTATAATTCACATAAATGATAGTGGTGAATAATTTGGCATATAAAAAGTTTTGTGAGTTTATTTATATAAGTATATTATAAATATGGATTTGTCAGTTATAATTTATTATTAAGAATAGAAAAACATCATTTCCAGCACTCTGTCCAATAAATTATGCCATTACATTCCAATTCATTTCAGTTTATGTTTTAAAATGAGTTGTGTTAGAGAATTCTATCGTAAAAAAAAAATGTTTAGTTATAATTATTGAAAACATGACAGGATATAATAGGCATGATATATCTCAGTTTCTCTGCAGAAAAAAAATATCACTAGATTAATAGTTATTGTTATAGTTTTAGTATTTTACCATTAACTACTGCAAATAATTTATTTTTACAATATTCCCCTAGTTGATTAAAAAGAATTTCAACGTTTAGAATGGCTTATATAACACTATAATTATATCTATTAATAATTAATAATTACATAATATCGTCGCATGAGGTGATTTGAACTGCATATTTAATAAGTTGCAAATACCTAAAGTTAGTTAATATACTAATTTTAAACAAAGGTTTGTAATCATAAACGAAAGAAATTTTTAATGAACATTATGAAAATGTATAGATCGACGCTTTTACTACTTTTTACTTGCTTTTAATGCTTGCAGTTTGTATTTAATATTTTTTTTTTTATATTTGTAGCTACCCACCTTATCAATTAGTTCTTTTATACAATACATTTAAACTTTAGATTAAGCAGGAGTTATTAGAAGTAAATACATGTATAAGATGGGATTATTTACATAGTAAATATTTTTTACATACATGAATTGTATGAAAATATTAATTTAATATCAATGTCGAAAAATAATTTAGATAATCATTACAGCTATTTTTAGATTTGACTATATCAAATAATTTTTAATGGTTTAGGGAACTATAATTTAACTTCAAAACGTATAGTTAATGTTAAAATTGCCAAATATAATATTATTTAAATAAATATTGAGTTAATAAATAATAAACTATTGAGCAATTAACACTTTAGTGAACTTCATATTATCACTTCTGTTAATTAATATTTAATAATTTAACGAACTCCTGTACCTACAAAGAATTTTTTCGATTAAAATATTTAAAATATGATATATATTATGCGTAAATTATAATTGCATTATCTGCACACCTTATGAATTGTACTAAATTCTGTTAACCACGGTTTAGGGAATATTTCACTATTGATGATTTATCTTACCCCGTATTTTTAACACAACAATATTATCCGTATTTCTTCTGTGTTCCAACCAATATAAAATTTATCACAATATTCATTATCGTATTTGATAAATTCTTCATTTAGGTGTTTATGTCTATTGATTAATGTTTCGTAAATAAATTGTATCTCATAGTTGACCCATTTAATTATTTTTGCTCAGAAAGATAATACCTACGCCACATTTTTTGAAAATCATTGAAACCATATACCCGATTTAGATCCGTAATTAAGATGAGTTCGTTTATCCGAAATGAAGGAATCCGACCCGATTTCATACAGTGTATATAATATATACTTTGTAGTAGACGCCATTATTGTATATATTAAAATAACATGACAATATTATGTAGTATACCTACCTAGAAAATCGTTTAAACGAATAAAACGGATTTCCTTTAAAATCGTTATACCTAGTGTATATATGAGTTCAGTCGAGAGATCGGCGGAAGGCGGAACACATTATAGTTACGCAAAGATATTATTAACGCTCAACTATTGTACACATGTATGCTTATATACAGAGTTCGTCGTAATCGCAGACCCGGGCACAACTATCAGATAAAGCACGTTTCACTGCACTAGCGTGAAGTTTATCTTGTTTGACGTGTTTTTAAACACGTCGATTTAAAGTTTGAAGCAAGGACCAGCGCGGATAGCGGCAAGTCAATAAAACATATAATACAAACTATGTCAAACGAAAATTATAAAAACTCAGACATACTTTGTTCTCAGATGATGGGTACTTACGGTACACCGCGGAGTAGGTCACAGTTTTCTGCGGGCCACTTGGTCAGGTTTATTAGAGACGTATAATATATCATGTATATAACGTGGATTTTCTTTCAATCTGATAGAGATGAATCATCACATTTTAAAACGATTCTGAGTGGCATTTCGTAAAATAATATATATATATATATCATAAGTTATTACATGAAATGTAATTTTTGGTTTGTTTTTAAATCTTGGAGATAGTAAGCATATTCTCTATTAAAAAGTTCAAGTTCTGTACTCAAAAATTTGCATTTTCAAGCAAAAATCTAAATTATATAATGTATATTGTACATAATATAATATACTCATCCATTTAACGTTCGCTGTACATCTTTTTAGAGCGTTTTGGTTTTATATTGATCTTATATATTGTAATGGTTTTCAACCTTTTAAGAAAATATCCGATGAATTCTCAGCGTAGAATCCTGTACAAATAATTGGAATATTGGATTTAACAGTCGTTGAAGTGAAAAGGTTTGAATACAGAAAAACTTTAATAAGGTCAGTTTGAGAATAAATATTCTAGTCAGAAGACTGAATTGAATCGAAGTGGAAGTTTAAAACAGTGTTATTTTAATACTTCATTATAAATATGCAATTTAATAAATTTATACGATATTTTTGTACCTATATTTCAGAAATTTTTTTCGTTACTAGAATATTTTTAATTCAAAAGGTTGGTTCAACTACTTAATCATTTCGTTTATATTTTACAGCAACATTTAAAGTTGTGTATAAATCAGTGGTGCACGAAGACTTATTTTCAAGAGGAGAGATACTTCAAAGGTAATTCGACTGATTTTGAAAATTCGATTAAATCACTAAGGTACTAAAATGTTTTTAGAATATGAAGAAAAAAATTAGTCTTCAAAATTGTTGAAAGTAGGATTAGCATAAAAATAAAAATTGTATTGTGCATGACCACATCTAATCAATATTAAAAAAAATGTTTAAGTACTACTAAGTAATAATAACAAACTGAAAAAAAAATAAAATTCTAATGTTATGGCTTTACTCATATTGAGTGTCTTCAATTATATTATGTCTACTTAAAATAAATATAATTTAGATAGCTTGTTTAAAATGTCACTTTTAGATTCTGAACGAAGTGAAGAATGTATTGATTTTACTATGATGTGTGTTTTTTTTTTTTTGTGTCTGACGACAACATTTGGAGCAGTAATAATGCTCCGCGATTTTTGACTTCAGCCCCTCTTTGAATAGGAAAATTCATCTAGTTGGTACTTTGGGGGGGACAAAAGTAAAATTTTCAAATAGTTTTCAAAAAAATCGAGAAAAAAAAAAGTGATAGAAAAACGACAATTTTACGAAAAACCACTTTTCGACAAAATCGATTTTTTGATTTTGCTGTAACTCAAAAACGAATTATTGTAAATACTTGAAATTTTCACCAAATGTTTATATTATGGTTATCTCTTTACAGTTAATTTTTCAAAATATTTTGACCATTTTTAAGCTACTAATAGACAATTGAAATTTTCGACTTTTCTAAGTTTTTTTTTCTTCAAATGCCGATAAAAATTGTTTGGGTGGCCAGAAAATCTTGAAAATTTAATACAAGGTTTCTTATAAGTTGTTCTTAAAGTGATAAAAAAAAATCCGAAATCGTTCGTCACAATTTTTTTTTTATAAGTGTTTAAAGTTCGAATTTATACGAAATATGTCAAAATTTAAATTAAATTTCATACGCTCATAATGCGTATGTTGGCCAAATACTTTTTTTATTAATAAACAGATACTATAAAGTAACTATAGTAACATATAGTAACTATACTATTTGTTTTAAAATAGAATATATGACAATATTTAAATATAATATATCCTAAACTGACAAATCATCTTCGTTCAGAATCGTTTTTCGTATACAATGATACCTATCATTGCATTCAAATTTAACCTTCCATAGTCCGAGGTCCACCCCACCTCCTAATATACAGCAGAGCGATACCCACTTACCCGCTTTTTTTTATCTTAAAAGAATAATTTCATTTTAATTTAGATGCTATACATTTGATAGTGTACATAGTGTACAAGTTTAACATAAATTCAAATTTCATCCATATTATCTTAATATTATATATATTTACATTTTATTTGTTTATTATAAATTACATTTGAAATTGTTAATAATTCATATCTAAATGTTTTAATATACCTTGTATCTAGTTATTAAATCTGTTAAATCTGTATATAAAAACAGTTATTAATAGTGTATATTATACTATATTTATTTTAAATATAATACATTCTAATATTACCATATTATATCAACTTATATTATAACTCAGAATTTAATAGAATATTCCTGTAAATACTGTAAAACAGTAAAAATAGGATTATACTTCATAGAATAAATAGATAATATCTTAAATTAATAAATCAAAAATGTAGTTTGTAAAATTCATAATAGTTATAATATAAGTAAAGTTTTCCACAAATAATATTTTTGATTTAAAATAATTGACATCGTTTTTCATCATTAAAATACACAATTTAATGCAAATTTAAGCTTCTTCAAATTTAAAAAAAATAATTGTGTTTGTATATTTTTTAGATTTTTTAGTTGCTATACATATAAAATACTTACGAGAAATATTATGTTACATTTTCAAACCCAAGCTATAAAAATCGAAATTTTAAAAATTGTTTACTATACCTACGTAATTTACTCGTAGTTTGTAATTTTTGTTATATTTTGTAAAAAATTTAACTTTAAATGCATAAAAAAATATTATGCCTATACATTTTTAATAATTTTATAAATATATTAAAATAACCTAAATGGGATCTTATATTAAAGTCGAATATTATTTTATTAATATTTATATAAAAATAAATTGAAAAAAAATCAAAAATTCATCATGCATTTAAAGAATCAAAATATTTTTGAAATAATACCTTAAATACTTTGTGAAAATTTCATATATCTACGGTTATCTATTTTTGAATTACAATAAAAAAACAAAAATGGTTTGGGAAGAAATAATTATTATACGGGTAAATATCTGTATTGTAGTAAAATTTTAAATTCAAACGGTTATAAAAAATTAATATGATTTTCAGGTAGTAGTTTTTTATATGAGTTACAAAATATATAAAGAACCTTACATTAAATTTTTCAAATCTTATACAAAAAAAAGAACATTTTTTATACACTTTTAATAAAATAATTTGTAATTTTTGAGATTTTGACAAACTAACTATAAATTTTCGATATTTTTTTATTGAGAAATGAACCAATTATTAGGAATCTCTTATTAAACTTTCAATATTTTTTACCCATGTATACCTTTTTATCAACATTTATGAAAAAAATATTGGGAATTTTTGATTTGACCTCTTTGAAACTAGATATAATTTTCTATCCAAAACCACCCTCAAAGTTGAAATCGAAGCATTTTATCGACTACTTATCTTATATACATAAAAAAAACACACACATACATCATTGTAAAATCAATACATTCATTGCTCCATTCAGAATCTAAAATAACATGACGACGAACAATACAACAGTATAAAACATATTTAATAAAACAAATTTATTTAACAAACCAGCAAACCTTGATGGCTTGATACAAGTTTGAATTTCAAAATTTGGTTCATATAACAATAGTTAAATTTACTAGAAAGTTTCCATGTCGTTAAGTTTAATTTCTATAATGTCAAGCTTGTAATCATTTCGTTTAAATTATAAAACTGAAGTTATTTATACATACCAGGTGATTCTTTTATCATTCAACAGTAATTTTATTAGTAAATTAATGTAGTTTGTAAATCCTTTTTTTTATTTGCATAATTTGAAGGCATTACTCAATAATTTGGAAAAAATAAATTTATTAATGTAAAAATGAACAGTATTTTTCAACTAAAAATTATTTTATAAATATAACGTCATTATAAAGAAGAAAATAAATAATTCCTTTAAGGTAGTTACTAAAAATTAATAATTTAGAAATCAAGTAATGAACTTGTAGTCGGTTTAATAATAGGTCTTGTTAATTTATTATTATGGTAAACTTATACTACCGCAGATTTAGCTGAACATCGAATTGTAAATTCAATGGACAGATTGACATCAATTGAATTCCCGGAAAATCGCTTACGTTATCATCGTTAAAATGTTTTGCTGATCCGCTTTATGCAATTATCTGCACTACCCAAACGGCTAAACCTATAGGCTATGGTTATACTATGAATTATGATTAGACATTAGTGAGAGTATGAGCGAATTATATAAATGTTGAATAGCTTTATGAATTATACCATTGGTACATCATTTGCCTGCAATATGCAATCTAAATTTTTATAAAAAACGAAAACGAGATTATAAACATTATCATTAATCAGATATAAAGACTGAGCGTTTTTGGTACCACATCTTATTCGACATACTCGTAGATATTCTAATTTGTATTCGATTAATTTAATTATGTTACTTTTGTGCTGCTATTTTTTTTTTTTTAGATATTTAGTAAAGCGATTAATGTAATTGTTTGAATTTAATTATTTATAAACAATTTTAAATAAATAAATTTAAATAGTTTTCTTAATAATTGAGAAAAATATTTTTACTCTATTTGAGCTATTTAAAGCCATGTGAAATTTATGATTTTTTTTTTCAATAATTTTTTATATTATAATGTTTTATAATTAGACCAAAAAACTTTTAAAAGTTAATACAATTATATTTCTCATAAGCCGTTATTGCTAGTTTTATAAAATTAAAATAAGTGTAATTCTATAGATATTTTTTTATGCATCCCAAGCTTAAAAATTTAACGAATTCAAGTATATTCGCACGTAAAATAACGATTTCTCATCAAACCTATTTATACAACGAACCTATACATATATTTTACAATAAGTCGGTATTGATTCAAAATTTGATAACAATAATATATGAAATAAATAGATATTATTATAATAATTAAATATTAATAATACAATAAGTGCAATGTTTACGGCAAAATTAATGAAATAAAATCAAATAGGTTACTTTAATAAAAATATAAATAAATCATAAAATATTCTTGGTAATACAGGCTGTCAGACCGTCTTTACTGAAAATCGCTTTTCGTATGCAAATATTTATCATCGAATTCAAATTTAACACATAGGTAGGTATATTACATTACAGAGACTTACTCAATGATGAGATACACTCGAAATCTACTGCACAGCATAGTGATTACCTATTTAATTATCTTTTTTACCTCAAAATAAGATTACTAACCATTTTTCGTTATCTTTATTATTATTTTTTTTTTAGATAAAAACCTAGTTGTAATTACAGAGCAATCATTGCTGGAAAAAATTGTTTCTCGTACCAATACCAACTTAGTGTACATGATAAAAATTAGTATTATTAAAAATAATTATAGTTTAGGAATGAATATACTTTGAGGAACGAATAAAAGCAAAATAATAATAATAATGTAAGTTCTTATAAGATGGTAGGTACGTACCAATCACCGGCTCCAGAAGCACTGACAGGAGTTTCTATTTTTTGCGCTGGATAATGTACTAACGAAACCGTGTCATCGGATTGTCTTGAGGCCAACTGTCACAAAACAAAAACACATCGCTTAGATATTTTTATCACAAAAGAGTTTTGTTTTTTTTTTCGTATTTTTTTAAACAGACAGCCTTTCGGACTGTAAATGATTTAAGTTCATAAATCTCTATATATATATATATATAATACATTAATACATATTATACTTATACTATATAATATATTATACATACCAACAGCCCTTTGTCGCCAAGCGTTACCATAATGACGGGAATGTGAGATATTAGCTTACAAACGATGTCTTTTGAACTATTCATTATGCGATCTCGTGTGTCGAATTCGTCGCTGCCGTTAATGGAAACTTTAATGGCGTAATTTACACGCACTTCAGCTGTAATGAAAAAACAGAATGAAATTCCCTTTGGTGTCTCTCACAAAGCGTTCAAAATTAGTATTCGATGATAAGGAAGTTGTCCATCTATTACTGTTGTACACTTATACGTACACACAACACCTCTGTGTCAAGCACGCGAGTTTGATAATGTTTAAACGTATAAAGAGCAACTTATTTCAAAATCCTTGGGAGCACAACGACGACAAAAGTCAAACAAAAGTTGTTATAACGATAACCGTCAATATTGATGTATCAACGAAATGCCTATCAGATTTGTAAAATTTTACTTTTATTGCTTTTTTTTTTTTGGTATCAAATAAATCCACAAAAATCGTTTTCAGCAACAAGAATTTACACTACACCAACGCTAGCGTTTAAATGTAATTACATTTTTATGACGTTTACAAGGATTCTTAAGTTACATGACAATATTGTACTGATAAAAATATCTCAATTAAATTTTTCTCAATAGAATTGGTATCAATAACTCCATAGGCAAATTCTCGAAGAAAAAATGTTTAATCGAGATTAAACATATCTATAGTTTTATTGTTAACGAACAGCCCTCTCTGGTTTCGAAGATTACAGACTATAAATTCCAGAAATCGCTTCTACTAAAATAAAAACTACATTCCAAATAAACACTAATACCAAAATAATGACTAAAAATCGGTGAAAAATGAATATTATATACAATTAAACACGACACAAATGACAACTCTGCGTGCTTGTCAGAAATGCTTGGTGATGCATTATTATGATACTGGAGATTAATTTTAGTAACGGAAAATGTTTTATGGATTATGTTTCATGATCGTTCAAGAAAAATAATACACGACTTAGAATTCTGACATGTTAAATGTACCCCACGCATGTACACAATGCTTTTATGTATAAAATAATAATTTCACGATTTAATCATACAATAGCATATTATACCTATGTTCTAAATATATTCCATGAGCATTAGATAAATAAATATAATAAATATGTATTGTATTTATACACAGTATACTATACATTATATAATATCCGACTTATGAATATCTACTACATTTCTCCAAGTTACATAATATAGGTCAGAAATAAAGAATTATTATAAGCAACGATTTCGTAAACTAGCATAAAGGAATACTGTTTTTTTTTTTTTTTTAAAAGATTGTATTGATTGGACAAACGAAAATTAATTAGTCGATTTAATAAATTGGAACGCGCGTATAGCTGAAAACACAGCACCACCCTTTTGTCTTACAATACGAAACTCAGAAAATATTACGATTTATAATTTAACCGCATTATGAACAGATTAATACTGTCTATTATACTGTTGCACATTTCATCGTTCCAATAAAAATATTAAAACAACTGTTCAACAATTTACACGACTTAATAGTTTAACGCTGAGATTTTAGTATTCATATCGTAGGTAGGTAGGTACCTCAATATGTATGGGTACGTTCGCCGATAAATTATGATAGACTTTTACGACGTATACTCTGGTATACGAGACGTCGAAAGGGAATCGTGTTTTTTTTTTTGCTACGGGTGATCATTCAAATGTAATGTAATATAATATGACATGTACAATCAACGTGACAAAATTAAAACGCATCTATTGACACGATTCCTAATAGAACCACAGTGACCCGTCAATAATAAACTGTACTTTATGACTGGCATTAACGGTTTTATGTACTCACTATAGTTAATCGGTACTTAAACGTAAAACTAACTTTTTCGAGTTCATTTTATATTATGAGATGGTTCGGAAAATCCTTAATGATTACGACATTAACCTAACCTAACCTAACTCGGGTGTACCTCGTTTATGCACAAACATAATATTATATGTTTTCTTTTCAGCTCGATTGTTTACCCAACCATTAGTTGTATTATTCGTTTAGGACACAAGAGTGTAGACGACGCAAACTCATTATTCAATATCAAAACATATTTTTCTTACGGGTTACGTCGTATAATAATACATTAATTAAATAATAATAAATACATAATTATTTTTTGTTAAATCAAATGGTAAAACATAATAAGTACATAAAAATAGTATAACATAATATTGACAGTATATGATATAAAGACAAAGTGCTATCACTGAAACCCAAAAGTACAAAATTACATTAATGAAATCGTGATTTTTTTTTTTATTTATGTATAAGCATACTGTAATAGTACACGCCCACGCTTCTTATATCTTAAATATATTCTTGAATTATTTTTATCATCATTATAAATCTCTGAAACTTATTCAATTATTAAAGAATTATTGCTATCACAATATTAATAATAATTTTTTATTTTTATTTATTAGAATTTTATTTTTGTTGACTCTTCATACATATTATGTCTATTATTGTTAATAAACATTACTATAAAGAAATAAACTGCTGTGCTGCTCAAATGCTATGTGTATAACTCTTATATATTATATTATTATACAATATTTAATTGTGAGAACAATTTTCTGATTTTTTTGCTATTCGTTTTCCAATATTATAAGTTATAACTGGCAACACGATAATTTAGTAAAGGAAAAAAGTAATAAATTAACAAACGAATTTTTGCATAATTTGTATTCATAAACATTTAAAAATTAAAAAGATTTATACTTAATTTTCTACCGGAATTTTGATCACTACAAGGTTTAAAATATGTAATCAAACGCTTTAATTTTCTCATATTCGAACATAAATTATAACCCCATTACACACTGTTACTTAGGTATGTGTATAATAAAGAAGATAAGGTCCATGTATGGATATTTCGGTATAATATCTAGGACGTAATTTTTAAACGATCGTTAATGACGCTAATCGAATAATATAATCGAAAAATACCTTCAAATGTGTACCTACTACCTATACGAATTTAGTGATGAGATAACATTAAACACAAAACATAGTATGTTCATATTATAATAAGGTATTGTTGGACAATAATTCTGCAAATTTTCAGTTTTTAGTTACATCATATTAAGCATTTTATTCAAACAAAAAATATTTTTGATAATATTGTAGTTATAGGTACTTACAATAAGAATGGATTTTCAATTTGTATTGATTTTAAAAATAAGTCGAATTATATGATTTCACTCTGCGACATTCTATACTCTATAGTTATAATTGTTTACTGGTACATACTGCGGTTGCTTATACAACTTTTACTATACAAATATTATAAATAAATCATTACCAAGTATTTGCAGTTTGCACTACGTTTAGAATATACTGATTTTTTTTAAATTAAAATTCATATGTCAATGAAATTTTCTAGAATTAAATTATTTTGCGTTTTAATATATTAATTTACAACAAATTCCAACAAGTTTTCAACAATGTCCAACAAGTCCATTTAAACATTATTGGATATGTTTAGGAAAGTTCGGCTAACATTGTAATGCCAAATTCACGCCCCTTGTATTACCTCCACGAAACTCCCCTGTGACAGTCAGTTGTTTCACAATTATTTTAATTTTAAAAGCTGCGACTAAATTTTTAATTAATAAAAAAACAGACAAAATAGATTCGATCAAACTTCAAGTTAATGATACATTTTAATCAATTTACTATTAAGGAATTACATTAAAATAAATTTGACAATATTAAGTTTATTAAATTATTTAAGAAAAATAATTCTTTCGTGTTTTAAATTTTGAATTTAGCGAAGAAGTTGTAGATTTTACGAAAATATGTTATTTTTACAAAAAAAAAAACACTTTTTAGAACAAAAAATTATTCTAAAACACATTACTTTATTATTTTTGCGCTAAACATCTGTCCCCGTACAATTAAAAAGATTAATAATTACAAAAATATTTAATTTTTGTTTTTTATTAAATGGCAATTTTAATTTTTCTAGGTGGGTAGTCAGTTATTAAAAATGATTTAATATTTAAATTTGTACCGTCTTATTCGTATTTATTTTAAAATACGAGTAATAATGTCTAGATAAAATAATTAATGTTACAGTTTAAACATAATAGTTTCATTTTTTTTTCTTAATTTTTTATTTAAAGACTATAATATTGTAAATGATCTAAAATACAAATAAGTCATTCAAATTTTTATTTTATGTGATTAATTAAAATAAAATTTAATAAAATGTTAGTATATTTGATAGATATACTTTTTTTACATTAATTTTATATTAACTATTTAAAAACCAATTTGTTAGATGTTTATTTTATTTTAAATAATAAAATAAATTAGGATTTAATTTTACATTATTATATTTCTGTGTTTAAATAAGCAGAGAAATACAGCTACTATATTATAATCATTTTATAGACGTTTTTGATGGGTAGAATCAACTTTTTTAATTTAAAAATAAACGGTTTTTCATTGTTATTGACAAACCAAAATAAAAACTTAGAATGAAGTTTGAATTTTAAGAACCGTATAAAATTTAAATTATATTTATTTTTTATTTTTCTCATTTCTCTATCTCTGCCTTGTTCTTTTCCCTTTTAAAAATCTCTTACTACTGTTCACAATCGAAATAATTGTAATGCTTTTATAGTTCCAAGTGATTTCAGAATAACTCATTCGCTATAAACCGCTGATGGAAGACAATACGTCGCTATTGTACATGCATCTACACGCTGGCTCTTGACGTCTGAGTGGTATTCATGTAAGAAGTTTTGGTACATTAATCATTGACGACGTTGTTCGTCGTCAAGAAAGAGAAATGTAGTGTACACGGTATATACCGTTGGGGAGTACACAAATGAAAAACAAAAATCTTGCGGAAAACATTTTGTCAAAACATATTCCAGCGACGGTGTGGTACTGTACGTACTGTGTATGCTTATATATTATATCCGTTGAAATAATTGTTAAGTAATCAAAATTTTACGTTTATCCAAAGTAGAAAAAAAAATCTGTTCGGTTCATCAAAACATACATTTTAAATATTAAAATACTGCTCAGTCTCGCTGAATTATACGTGCTTCCACAAAGAGGATATTTAGAATTTTTTTAAATGTACGCACGCTGTACACTTATTCTGCTAATCGTTTTCATTTCATTTTATAACTTGTATGACAAGTAACGTATTATATAAACATACCAATAAACAACATACATATTAAACAAATCAAAATTAATTTTAGATTTGATTATGTAAAGAATCAATCAATTTCAGATTAAAAATAATTTGTTGTCACGGTTGTTAAGTGCTTTTTGATGGGTTATTGTACCTAGGTACCTTTTAAAATCATTTTTACTATGCATCTATAATATTGTTGGCGATGTGCGACTGACGGGTCGAGTGGAAAATATATAGTTATTGAATTATAGCATACACAAAAATGATATTATAATGTAGTAATATGAATGTAAAACCGTGAATTTTAGTTTCATATCTGCTCCATCGCAGCATCGAAATGTTAAACAGCGTCGAGTCAAAATCAACTTCATCTAGATGATATACAATAGACTACAATGCTGCGATGAGTGGAAGATAAATTACTGAATACATTTAATCATCAATAACACCAGTCAACGAAGTGTATGGAAAAATAGACGAAAACATTTATTTAAATATCTATTAAAAATGAGATCCTATTTATCGATTTTTCAGGCAATAAAACCTTTATGATTACATTAGACTATAATATTAAATAATATATGTATATTTCCATTATATATATTATTTTCAATAAAAAATAATAAAATAAATATTATTCAGATTTCAAATACCTACTTACTTGCTTATGTGCAAAGAATAGCCGAGTACGATAATACAACAACCATTTCAAAAACTATTATACATTTGAATTATTTGCATTATCATACTACTTTTTTTCAATTCAACATGTTACCTTTTGCCTATGCCATTATACTGATTTATGTCACACACAGTTGTTTTATATAAATGTCAGATATTAGTATTAGAAATTTCCAAACTTAATTTCTGACTAGTATAAAATGAAACAAAACATATCTACTCGTAATTGACATAAATAGTGAAATATTAATAATGAACTACTTATTATAACTTTCAATATGTCGGCAGTTGGCAGGCATAAATAATATTGGTTGAAAATTGACGGCGCTGATGGTTAAATGTAAATAATAACTATGAAAGATGAAACACTAGATAGAATTATTATATTTTTGAACAGTTTATAGTTTTAAAATCAATTACTAGCAGTTAACTAAATAATATATATTATGTATATATAATTTTTTTCTCTCATTTAAAAACTATACTTGTATATCATTTCCAACTCACTCAAGTAAAGTTAAAAAGTTGTTTATACACAAGTTATACAACTTAACTAGTTAATGGCCGTTATTGATTAGAGACATGTAGTCTTATTAAACCTCAAAGAAATTGATGTAGCTCCTCATTTTTAATTTAATAAGAACATAGCCAACGTATGATAGAATTGTTGAAGAGTTCATTAATTTTTTTTAAATATAATATCAAGTAATCCTTTTCTTTCATATTGTAAATCTTATTTAATTTGTCAAGTTATATGCAAAATATATTTTTGTTATTCTATTTTCCAATTGGTTTTAATAAAAATGAATTAAAATCTAAAACGTTTTACTGGAAATAACAAAAATAATAAATCATAATATGATATCAATCTAAAATATTAACTGAAATATTTTATTAAAACATTGAATAAAAAATAAATAAGTATTATTCGTTTGTTGAATAATTAAAATCATATTCTACTTACCTAAGGATCATATAAAAAAAAATACTGAAAATTAAAATCACGAATTTATTGTTAAATAAATGACCTTAAGTGTAAACAATATGACACTTGTACAATAAATATACAGCCACAGTATTTATAAGGTCATAAATAATGTTTTATACTATGTGAAGTAACCCTTAAAATATAAATACGTAGATATCATTCAATATTTTTAGTTATTGTTCCATACAATAAATGTAGACTACAATAGGATTATTACATCGAATTATATATAAAACATGTCAAGAATACATTAGTCACAAGCCAACGGTCAATATAACATGTATATAAATTTAAAATTGTTTATGTTACGAAAAAATGAGATAAAAATAATAATAATATATTTTTGAAGATTTTATTTTTGGCAACAATCTATGATGGATAAACTACAACATAACTTGACGTGTAATAACTCTAATATAGGTATAAAAATAATAATTTTTGTGAATTTGTATCAACAATAACGTATACTATATATATTTTATAAAATTAATACTTTGCCGTCAAATATTTACGGTTTTGAATTTAGTAATAAATACAATTTTCAATAGGGATATTTCGTAACGCCATGTTTTCTACAAACAGAATACAAATGTATTCCAATAAAAAAAAATAATAACACGTTCAATAAAAATATGAAATCATAATTTAAATACATATATATTTATATATATATATATATATTTATATATATATATATATATATTTATATATATATATATATATTATATATATATCGTTTTTGAGCCAATTTATTTTTCTGACACTTCACTTAATATATATATATATTAGTAATGAAAAATACACGGGAGAGTAATCATGATATTTCGATCTCCGATTGGCGACGAAAACCCACAATTCTTTTGCTGTCAGGGATTTGTAAGAAGTCTGTGGTTTGTTTATCGATAACGGCACTTTCACGACTTATCCCCGCATCTTCGTTGATTTCCGTTTTTCTTTTTAACTCGTAAAAACGATTTTAACGATTACCTCACCAATACGCAGTACACATAAATATATTCTGCAGTGTCCACACACGTTAGGCAGTGCAAATTTTAAAACCGTGGTATTCCTTTGTATTCTTTTCCGCACAAATTCCCACATGATATTTTTTCTTATGTTATATTGTGTTAAACTATAAGTAATATAAGACTACGAATGTACCCCTTCATTGCCATTGTCCGCTCAGTTTCAAACACCGATATCGGCGATACCAATATTTGATTTTAACATACCTAAGAAAAATAAACTACATTGGAATATGAAATTTATAATGAAACGTTGTCACTAAAAAAAATTAAAAACTTAAAAAGTGATGTCGAGTTTCACTGATAACAATAAAATAAAATTGTAAAAATTGTAAGTATATTTTTTTAAATAAAATTATTACAATAACTTCAATAAATTATCCAAAATAGATTATTCTAAAAATGTTATAATACTTTGAAAAAAAAAATATTGGTTTACATAGGTATAAAAGGACCCTTTTTAATAGTTGACCGGGCAGCTGTATATAAATATTATTGGGCTATTAATTTCGCAAAGATGGCTCAGGCGCAAGTTACGATATTGTTGTATCAGGTTTCAAGTTTGTTATAAACTTTTGTATACATACAATATTACTCGTAGATAATCCTATCGTTATAATAAAACATTAAAAACGGTCAATGTCAAATTTTTCTGTTTTTAAATATTGTTTAGTTAGAATACATAACACGGTTTCCACGTACATAATATATTTTCAAGTCGACGAAAAAAAATAAACCTGAAAATAAACGCAACATGACGTATGTATCATTTATATATCATCCTCACGGGAAAATTATGGTTTCTACTGAATCGTCTGAAAAATACATACATGTACCTGTGTCTCACTGCGTCTTTACTTAAACATACCCGCCTATCTATTAATATACTCTTCTACTCACTTTTTAAGTAGTCTTTAAAACTTACATAACTATTTTCATACTTAATGCAAATAAGTAGTTTAACTTTTAAAATATTAACATAAATTAACTCTATAACTCTAAATAAAGCCATCTGAACTTTGTTAGAAACATAAAACAAATATTATAATTTTTTTTTAAATTTTCAATTCAGGTTATTTAGTAAATTAAACAATATAAATTTAAATTTATAATTTTTTTGGCTGTCAAATACAGTAAAATAATATACAATTAAGTTTCTAAAATATTGATTATAACAATTATATGAATATTAAATAAATAAATTTATTGACGTGGGAAAATGTATTGAGATAGATATACATTATTTTCATTAGTACATGAAATATAGTATTAGTACATTGATAGTATAGCTTCTAAATATACATCTATAGATATATACAAGGTAGAATCTATACTTAATTTCATATTATTTATTAGTATCTATTTCGATTTCAATTTTCAAACAATTTGAATCATAATTAAGCCCTTTCATCAAACAACTGAAATAACTTACATATTATTATATTATTATAATGTCTTTCAATACTTTATATCATACAATTTCTTATAAACTATATATTAGTGTTTTTAAATTGTTTATTAAAATATGATTCATTAACTTTTTATAACGTTTATTAAAATATATTAATAATAATATTTATACTATTTATATTTGGTTATTAATGTAGCACTTCTTCTTAGAAAATAAATGAACAGATTGTGTATTGTTTGATCGTCAAAATAATTCATGTGCAATACAATTTCTTATGCGTAACTAATTTAAATAAGTAAATAAAACAGTGATAAAAGCCTTAGCTCTTTAGTAAATATACATAACAGCAAGAAGCACTAAAGGGAACAGCTAGTTAATCACTTGGAATTACAATAATATATAATATATTGTAAACAACTAAAACTTTTGTGGTGAGGAATGACAAAACATTTAGCTAATAATAGAATTTTGTTTTTAATTTGAGCATTTTTAAAAGAAAATCTATCCTGCTAAACAAATTGATATCATTTTTTTTATATAATTAAAAATGATTAAATGTTAATAGTTTTAAAATTAATAATATAAATCAAATAAATAATCTGTAAAAAATATTTGTATTATTTTTATAAAATATACACTGGTATATTATATTAAGTAGGTACCTAATAATTACTTGAATAATGGTTATCTTATTTTTAATTATTGCTCTTGAAAACCGTAGAAAATAATTTATGTGAAACGTATTGCAACTAATTAAAATTATTTTTACTATTTTTAATAATTCATAGCCTTAAAAAATTAAATTATTGATATAAAAGATAAAAATATATTTTATGAAAATATTACAATGATTATTTTTTTTAACACTTTAAAAATTATGTAATTTATTAAAAAAAAAGTGAGGAATATTAAGTACGTGCAAACAATGATTTTATGTAAAACTGGCAACTACAATCAATATTTATTACGGTGCTTTAAAAATGTGTGACTCAAATTCATAAAAATAAAAACACTTAAAAACCAAATAAATATTACAATAAAAAACATATATGTTAAAATATATTATGAACGTGTGTATTCGAGAACTAATTAAAAAACTATGTTAAGATATGATAATGTTTACCTGGAAGTTTTTTTGATATTTCTTGTAGCTCTTTTAAGTTTGGAGACATAAAGGAAAGCGCTTTCCACATATCTGAATAGAATGGTTTGGAAGCCACAGCAATGTCAGTTGTTTCAAAGTATACTGCAGAATATAACAAATCACAAATCACTAGAGAAACTATAGTATATCTAAAATAGATTTACTCCGTTTTAGACAACCGGACCCTTACCTGGTATGTTTTCCTCGTTACAAAATCCAATTACGAATTCCATTGTCTCCGGACAAACATTACCATCAATAACCACAAGCGGACTCTGGTACAACGAATCAATGTTTTTCTTGATCTTTCAACGCGGAATAATGATAACAATATCGACGATGCGATTCATGAAATAATAATAATTATTATATTAAAACAAAAACCTATTACAAAAGACGAATAATCGATAGAGTTGGACTATGAAAATTGTCAGATGACCGCCTGAACTCTCTCACGTACCTGAATATGGAATAACAACACGATTTTTTTCGTGCAGTAAAAAATTACATGGTAAACCACAAATACAAATAAATTCTTTATAAGATTAAAAGCATAATAAACTTCCACCAAAAAATGTATTGTTTTAATCTATTACAAAATAGATAGAATAAAACTGAATAAATTAGCATTATTAATATAAAAATGAAGACATTTACTCAATAATTTAAAACTATTAATAATATAATATCATATTTTACAACCACTAATATTCTGATCTACTTGAACTTGACTATGCAAGTAACTTATTAGTAGCAGCTTTCATAAAATTGTTTGAATATAGTTTTTACCGCAGCGATCTATGACTACTGAGCGTATAGGTAGTTGAAAAGAAATTCACGGGATTGGAATTCTTTTTTACCTAGTTTTTAAAATTAATTTTAAGTTAAATTAAATTACCTATACCAGATTACCTAAATTAATCTTAAATAACATTAGAACTATTTATATTATAAAATGTCATTGAGTTTGATACATGAGTTAAAGTAAAATTATGTTGTATTATTTAAGGAGTGTCCTCAGTCCTGTAGTGATCATGATACAAATGTCTGTATTTCAAACGAGAACTCTTTTTTATTATAAATTATTAAGTGAATAACTTTTTTGAACATTTTAATGTAACTAATTCAAAATTCAAGCTTGTAGTCTCTGAGTTATTAAAATATTTACACTAAAGATAATAGTCCTTACAAATAGTTTTCAAAAATATAAAATACATACAGCATTGGATATAGTATTTATTTTACTTCGACTGTTATTACAAATCATACATTTTTAAAAGATTAATAATAATTAATACAATTTTCAAATTACCACAGCATCCGTAGTACCCAAAATCACATAACTATCATTCTTAGTTCACAATTTTAAATAACTCAAAAACTATAAATTGAAATTTCAAATCCAATACGTCGATATTTTAAGAAAAATTATCCAATAAGTAATTCATAGTTGGAAAAGGGTTTTTATTTTAAAACAAAAGTTTTTACTACAGCGGGATACTGTTTAAGCAGTACAGGTCATGTTCAAATCTTAAAAAAATTTAAATAGGATCTTTAATTATACAAAAAACTTCCGGAATTCAGATTTCAAATGATTGCATTATTAAAGGAAAAAATAGATCAACGTAAAGATGTATTTTTTTTTTTTTTGATTATTGTTACTGAACTAAGTCGCTAACACTACAAGGAGTATAAACTTAAAAGAGTAATAAAAATCAAACATAGCTGTAAAATTGTCTGCTAACAATCTTCATCATGTGTTAATTATTTTTTTTAATTGAGCGTAAAGCATTAATAATTTAAAAATGAAATATAATTAATTAAAAGTGACTTTGACACGCTAACAGTTATTGTATTAATACCGAAATTGATTGTTTTAGAATTATGAGATAAATGTAAGTTATAACTATCAGCAATAACAATTTAAAAATATATAATGGGATTGTGTTTCATTTGATTCGACTCGATCTTCAAATTGTAAACTTTTCGATAAAATTAATTGAAAATAAACTTTCGAGTAATTGTATTCTAGATTGTTATATATTTGTACGATGATCGTATTTGACAACTTTCTAGATGAATTTCTTTTAATTTTTATTTAGCTTCACAATAAATAATAAAACAATTTTATTATATAAACTAAACAAAATATACAAAATATTAAGTACCATATAATTCATTTTAAATTCGTAGTCCGCTAAGTAAATATTATTTCAGACAATAAAAGTAATTACAAAAACTTTAATTTTTATCAAGTCATTAAGTTTAAACGAATGTTTTACTACCTACTTAGATTTATTTGAATAACATTCGCATTATTTTTGTTATAATCATAAAAACTAAAGTAAATAAACTTTTAATTTCCTTACAGTTAAAGATGTGATACCTATGTAAGTAAGCATAAGGAAAATATTATGTATTATATGTTTATAAATATATAATAGTTTTTTAAGAAATTAAATTAAATGTAAAATAAGTGGCTGCATATTTTATTGTTTTAGTATCTACATAATCAAATCTTATATTAAAATGATATGAAAATACAATGTAAGTAATGATTATTGCCGATGAAGTAGGTAAAAAAGATTAATAATAAAAAAATGTATAGGTTTATTATATTATAATGTATAAATAGATATACATGTTATATATTATGAATATTAAATATGATCGTTAATAAAACCATATGGTAATTTAACATTTAGTAGGTATTTTGTTTAAATTATATATTTAAATTAATTTTATGGAATTCGTTGATTTTTATATTGTATGATAAATCAAAATATATTTTTAAAAAAAACTAAGTTCTTGATTTCTATTTTCTATTATTACCATATAAATAAAATACTATTAACAAATAAAGCCCTAAAACTAATGGTTATAATTGAGTAATCCAGTACTCGATGTAGTCGAAACAATTAAAATATTAACTTGACGATTAAAGTAATTCAATCACACCAACCGTATCAAGAAATTCAATTAACATAGGGAACAACTTATTCGACTGAGAATTTCTGATATACTTACTATAGGTATCTAACGCGCGATTACCTTATACCTCGCATGCTCAATATTAAATCATTTCGATGATATTTAAAAAGGAATTAAATTACAAATTATAATCTAACATGAACCAAACCCCCGTAAATTACCAAGTCAACAGATATGCGTTTGTGGCATTCCATGTCGCCGATGCAGGCCATGCAATCGCCATGCCGGTCCTGGAACACCACGCACCAAGACGTCGACTGATCACCGGCAACGACGATCTTGTCTGTGTTCTGTAAAAACGGTATTGATGGTATAGAAAACGTGTGAGATATAACGGCGCGGATTAAAAAAATAATACTGACTATGTGGTCGAGCGATTTGATTATCGTATCGCCGTTCGAGTCGTCTCCGACAGCGGACAAGAAGCAGACGTCGTGTCCGAACCGGCCCAAAGCGTCCGCTATGTTTCTACCGACCCCGCCGCTGACACGTTTCATTTGACCCGCCAACATACGACCGTCCAACTGAAACATAACATGTGCATATGACAATATTAAAAATATTTACTGTCGTTATACATATCGCATTCGTGTAACGTTATTGTGTTGTTCGTATTGAATATATCCAAAGAATATCCGATGGAAATATGTTCTGCTTACACAGTACACGACATATGTTTTAATTAAGCTAATCTTGAAAAGTATATATACACTCAATAAATGTGCACACGTGCAATTTTGCAAAACTATGAATTCTCATTAAATATACATTGCGCCAAACGAAGATTTGATCAGTTTGTAGAAGCTTTCCATTTGTACCATTCCGACTAGTTATTATTAAATAACGTACAGCGAATATGTCGCGAGGATATGATTCATTTCGGGCCCTCTGTAGTGTTTATTATTAGCATAGTTATAATCAAAATAAATACGTTAACAAACGATGTGTTGCCTTCAGATATAAACAAATAGATACGAACAATTGATTAATAACAAAAAACAATTTAAAACACACTTTTTTATATAAAAATATAATGAAATACTCAGAAATTTCAATCGTTTATATTACTATATAGTTAAAAACTTAACGCGATTCAATTATTAATTGCGTTCGTTAAAAATTCTTTTAAACGATTAGTTTCAAAGTTACAACTTTTAAAATAACAATACCTTCAGCAAATACACAGGGTGAACCACAAAGCATGCTCTCCTCCCCGTTTTTATTTTAATAATGAATTCGTGAAAATTTTAATTCTCGAAATTTTTAAGTACAGGTAACATTTATAATTGTATGCAATTTAAGTAATCCCGTAGCTTATTTTTTCAAATAAGAACTAATATTTTTTTTCTGAAAACTGTTAAGCACATGATTTGATAAATGTTGACGTGACTAAATCGAAATCTTAATAAATAATGTTTGAGTTATTTAACTTTGTGTACAAAGAATTATAAATCTAGGATATTAAAATGATTTGAAAATAAATAAATACAATTTTATAATTTTTTTAAAAATGTCCCAGTTCCAACCATTAGAACTTTTAATACGAATTCCGAATAGAAACGTCAAAATTAAATTGAATATACTAAAATTTACAAAAAACCGGGATTTAAATAATTCACTATTGAGGGTTAAATGGGGATGAACATGAAGGTGAATCACCCTGTTTAATTTTATCTTTTTGGCTATAATTTTTTTAACGATTATTTGGTTTTAATATAAACACGAATATATTGATATTTTTTACTGTAGATATTACACACACATAATACACATACAAATTTTTGTTACATTTATATATAACAGTTGGATATTATATAGCCTACGATATGACCAGGATCGAATAAACCTCGGGATGACCGAAAGCTTTGATGACACAGTTGGTCAAAACCCTAGGGAAAAATAAGAAAATTCTTAACTATTAAATACTGTAACTAATTATATTCTATTATCTAAGTAATTGTGACTAATATCCTTGTAGCCAAGTTGTTATAAAGACCAATAATACATAAAACAAAAATAGCATAAATTACCAGTTATGCATTATACCTACATATACAAAAACATAATAAATGTATAAAAATAAAAATAACTTTATTAATAATTTAAACTATATTCAATAATCTGTTAAATTAGTAAAAACAATTTGGAAAAGATATACATTTGCTCGAAATTTATTTTATATACATATTCTTAAAACACATCAGTCGATTTACACGTATATTTAATATAATTTATGAACAGATTAGCAGTGGCGTATCCAGGGGGGGGCTTAGGGGGCTTCAGCCCCCCCCATTGGCCGTGTTATGGAGTACATTTTGTAATAATAATAAATCAGTCCCTACTTCCTACTATTTAAATATATCACTAATATATTATGTATATGTTATAAAAAGTATATAATAATGAAATATTACAATTAACAGCTATAAGACTTTATTGAAGCTAGTGATAAGATGTCAAATTTTTATTTACTTTGTTTAGCCCCCCCCATTCAAAAATCCTGGGTACGCCACTGCAGATTAGGAAAATACAAACGAACACGGCCTGCCACGCAGGAAAGTTGTGCAAACAATACTTGGTTCGTTAAGCTTCATACTGGGCACTATAGGTTATTATCTGTTCCATAGAAATTCGTCGTACAATTTAACCTTAAACCACCTCGCTCTGTTACTAGATGCTATAGGAATTCGAGCATTTATTAGGCCTTAAAAACACTGTATAGGATAAGTAAAGCTAAGCGAAATTACAAGCCACGCGAACAATATTCTAATTTCAGTATGGATAAATTAAAGCATGGCTTCAGGACCGCAATTTCACGCAATTAGGTCAACTAAATGTCCGTTGCTGCTAAAAAAATAATAATATGGAAGCAGATAACGACAAAACGAATCAAAAATAATTTATCGATTAACATAAAATACATACTATTTAATACAATATATATTAATATCATTAAAAACACCAATTATTCCAAATAATAAAAAGGGATACCGTAAAAATGTATCCTCTCTACGATAAAACGTCATATTGTTATTATTAATTTTTAGTTTACAATATATTTTATTGTTTTTCTATTTAGTTCGAATTAATCTATAATTAAGGCCAAGCATATTTTTATTCGCCGCAAGTCCCGTAAATCCTAAGGACAGCCCCGAGCATAATACGAAAAATAACTGAAACTTGCTTGAGATAATAAAATAATTAATATTTTACAAAATTCTAATATGTGATTTGGTTGTATTTATTAAGAATGCGACATATTTGTATAGTAAACATTATAGTCGAATGGAGTGATAAAAAACAATTATCAAAGTTTATAAGAATATTTTTTATACAATTCATAAAAATTCACAGTAATATTTTAATATTTAAATATATTATTACTTTATAGATTATAGAACATATTGCGAATTGTAAAAGTAAATACAATGTATAATCGATGGTTTTATCTAAAGTCACGTTTGTTATTCACTCGAAAAGACTATGTGTTAAATTGTATGCTCTATTTCGAGAGTTTGTAAAATTGTAAACGTACATTGCTTATAAAATGTAATAAATGTATTAGAAAATGTTTTCGATGTTTTAGTTTTTTGATGATTATTATTATCATTATTATTATTGCAAAACATCGAATAAAACGTACATAATGTGAGTATAAAGTATAAGCTGTAGCTGACATAACAATATTTATGATGAACCATATATTATAATGTTCAACGAGACCGAGGAAAACGGATATTGGCGGATGGATATGCAAACAGATAGCAACGCAGTAAATATAATCGATGTGATAAATCAGCATTGACGTTAAGCACTAATATATACCGGTAAACGTACACTACCAGTGGAACTTATTCACTCAGTTGACAATTAATTAACTAGTAATCGGTGATCTATACATTTATTACACAGCGTACCAAAATGCATGCCAGCAAAAACACATTGGTACGGGAAAATGAATTGAAATATATACACCGTGATCAATCAAATTGATTTACAATATACCATACAATATACATATTATATACATATTAGTTGAAATTAAAAATATAATACTCGTAATATTTATCCCGTTTCCCGTGTAAAATAATTTATGTTAAACGCTAAACTAATTCACGACGAAATAAAAACATCACACCGAGATACGACAATTTCTAACTCGATTTCTTTACTAAGATTGCAGTAATAATTCAATTTCGATATTTATTTACTCGATGAAAACACGATATAATATTAACTTGCCAGCTATTTTAAATTTAACGAAGACAGATTAGGTTCGACTTCGTCAAAAGATATTTTCTTACAGAATCGTATTGCCATCATTACGTATACAGCGGCAAAGGTCCTTTGACATTGGAAAAATTCAAAATATGTATTTTTATTTTCATATTGAAAAACTTAGTTTTTCGTACCAGTCTATATGCATAACGATGGCGCGCGCACACACATCACACACTCGCGCATACACGATCGCATTGATCAAAAGAAATATGCGAATTAAACCCCTTAGTCACCGCGGTTGCAGACCACGAAGGAGTACGGAATATATGAAACGCCGAAACACATATAAAAGTACGTGCGGTGTCCGTTAGAGATAAGTCGCGATTAAAATTCATGAGCCCATAAAAAATGACGCGTTTTTTTAAGTGTGGCATGAATTATCGGGGTCGGAGGTGAGTGGACGTGATAGCAGTCAACGGAAGGACGAAGAGGAAGAACCGAAGACTTATTCGATATAAATGCGTGAGCCTTTTCTCTACTTTCCCCGTTTTTCTCTCTCAATCTCTCTCTCTCACACACAGTCTCGCGCTTCATAGCTGTTTTTTCGCCGTATCTCCCTTTCTCTATTTCGCTCGTCGTCGTCGTTGTGTACTATATATTCCATCTCGTTGTTCCGTCTTTTTCCTTTAGCGCATTAACCGCGCCGTCCATCATTCCACAAATGAGATATAATAATAATTGGAAGGTAAAAGTGAAAGAGGTAAAAAGGGTTCGACGGGGCGAGTTTAGGGGTCAAGACACGGGACAGATTTTACCGAGATGAAGCCTAAATTGGCGGCCGGGGGAATGATGCGCGCGCGGTTGACGCGTTGTGGAACAGGGACCACAGCGGTAAGGGGCAAGGTGGATTGTCAGGATCGGTGCCAGTGCAAGCGGTGAAGGATAGTTCACGGGAAAGAGTGCGTGTGCGGGGGTGGGTGGTAGTGTTGGTGATGGGCGGAAAAGGCGGCGGCGGTGAGAAAGCGAGTGAAAAACAGTGAGAAAGAGAGAGAATAGACGTAATAGAACGACGTGTGGTAGCGGAGAGTGGTCGTATTAACTGGTTTCCATGGTAACCTTTTGATGCGTAGTGCATTGCCGGGATAAAACCAGGCGCGCGTCATACTCTCTCTCTCACACACGCTACCCATCTTGCTCTCTCGGTGCCCCCTCACTCACTCTGTCTTTCTCTTTCTTTCACCCTTTCTATCACACTCTACACAGCGTGCTTCCACTTTTATCGATTCGGCGACCACATAACCAACCCATTTAAATATTTTCAAGTACACGTTATTGTAATGTGTGTGCGTGCGCGCGTGTGTGTGTGTGTGTGTGTGTGTGTGTGTGTGTGTGTGTGTGTGTGTGTGTGTGTGTGTGTGTGTGTGTGTGTGTGTGTGTGTGTGTGTG
Organism: Schizaphis graminum; assembly: GCA_020882235.1. Lineage (NCBI taxonomy): Eukaryota > Metazoa > Arthropoda > Insecta > Hemiptera > Aphididae > Schizaphis > Schizaphis graminum. The sequence goes on along the minus strand of CM037034.1, from coordinate 22,659,112 downwards.
TGTGTGCGTCTCTATATGTATGCGTATGGGGGTGGGATGTTGATGGTATGTATGTTTGTGTAAGGAGAGAGTATAGGGTGTTAGGTGTCTGTGTGTGTATGTGTGTGTCTGTGTGTGAGTGTGTGAGTTAGTGTGTACATGTACATTTATGAACATATACGAATACGTTTATTTGTTATTTTAATATATTTTGTGTGCGAAGAATCTTGGACTTTCTGTAGGCCAAGGCGAACCTTATCGATTCGATTAGCTATAATATATTATATATATTATATGATGTATGTGTGTGTGTGTGTATAATTGGGCCATACGTAGCATGCTGTTCACAAAACACAATATTGTTAAAAACGTTGTCGCCGCCGTTACTCGTTATATTATACCTGCTATAACATAATCTAACAACCAACACGCGCTATAGCTGCCTATAGCTGTCTGTCGCAACGCGATAATATAAAACAACAACATCACATGTCGAAACGTGAAGGTTAACGCGCTGACATTTAATACGCAAGGCCGCTCGCCCCCTTCCCAACCCCTAAAAAAATAAATAATAATGATAAATAAATGTTCACGTCAGTGTGTTTTAGCGTGTAGTACTTTAATATATAATTACAATACGCCGACGACCAAGACACCACAACTATCGTTGTACACAACGTTTATCAAGATGACAGAAAAGAAAATTATAAAAAGAGAAATCGGTACACAATTGCAGATCGGACGAGCTGTTCCATAATGTACCTGTTGATTTTGAACCCTTAACGCCGGCGTGCCACTCTCTCGCTCACTTATTCTCTCTCACTCTCTCACCCTCTCTCTCTCTCTCTCTCTCTCTCTCTCTCTCAAACACATAACATCTCTCTCTCCTCTCTCTCTCACCCTTTCACTCCCATCTCTTTCTCTCATCCCTCTAATTTATTCTAACTACCTATCTATCTCCCCCCCTTTTTTTTTGAGGTCGTCCAATTATTGTAACGAAACTAAACGAGTCACTATTGTGTATGAACTACTAGGCTATTAATTTTGTATCACATTATTGTTATTATTATAGGTACTTATTTTACTCGTTTAGGTAATTTAACACCATTCGATTTATGTATAAATGTACAATATACACTGAATACACCGCTGGCACTCTATTGGCCAAGTGGACCGATGTTTTGGCTGTCAAAAAAGTTGTGTTGTTGTGCGGAGGAACGGATTCGTTTTTTTTTTGTTTTTTTTTAAATTGAAAAAGTTCAATTTAACTGGCAAACTTGTGTCGTTTTTTCCGTATCCCAAATAAAATTTCCTTTGCATATTGTTCTGCAAGCGTATTTTCCCAGAGTCGTTCGGGTAAATGAAATTCCTATCTACATTCTACTTTGGACATTTCAACAAACAAAAAACAACCAATGCATAAAATGAACACCACCTGTTTTTTTTATGAAAAACACTCGCATATAATACAATATACTTTATGAACACATGTATATATTATGTAATATAGATGTATTAGAAATTTTATTGTATTCATCCAAGAAAAACATTGCAACTTCTCCCGTCAAATCAATATGATGAATTTGTACATGGTAGTACATAAGAATAAAATATTGGATTTAAAATGAATTAATATTTACATAAAACATTATAAATAGTTGATAACCTAGATTTTTTTATCTTTAATTACTTACAATACACCCTCGTCTACGTCATGGTCAACAAATCGACATTATAAAAGGATGTTTATCTATAGAATGTTTAATTTAAAGCTTAACATTCAACATTCGTTACAGAAACATATACTTAAACAACGTTGTACAACGTTTTTATGCGCAACTGTTGTAGACAATTTGATAATTAACTAATCAACTAAACATTATTCCAGAATATATTTTTCGCTGGTATAAAATGATAAAATAACTAATAATTACTACAAATAATTAAAATATACTAAATGGAGATAGTTAATCTAATAAATATATTTCAATAAAAATAATTTATCATTATTCACAGCTATAGTTTATAAGACAAAATATTCTAAGAAATACTTCCACATTAAATATGTATATAGATAACTAATAAACAATTTAATGATTACAGTGAAACATGATTTTGACAAAAACATTTTATAATTGTTTATTTAATATATTTAACATGTAAATATATTTTTTTAAATTATTAAATACAAGTATCCGTTAATCAAAATAATGCACGTTGAATTATTTTTTTTTTTAATATCCTAAATTTTTATTGAACATTTCTTCAACATTATATACTGGATAATTAATTAGAAAGTAAGGTCGTATGAATTATATAAAAACAATAAAATATTGGAGTATTATAAAATATAATAATTGTATAGTTTTACTTTTTACGACATGTCTGCAGTATATTATATTATATTGTTACCATATAAGCACATAGAATGATTTGAATAGTAAGAATAAATAGTTTATAAAATAATATGTCAATGTAAAGTTTTTCAGACTTTTTTAAATGTTTTATAGTACTTATAAATTATAATAATTATTGAAATAGTGTTTAAACAATTGATTCAATAATTGTAAACAGTATCTGCAGTATCATGAATTTAAAAAAGTAAAAAAAAAATATTAATATAATATTATTATCAGGTAAATACGAGACACCGAGTGAATAAAGATAGAATTTCATTTGAAACATTTGCATACCGTTTTGACAGTGGTTGTGGTTGTTTGCCAAAAAAAAAAAAATAATAATAATAATAAATAAATAAAGGGCGAAAAACAAAGGAAAAAGGTACAATTTAACCAGCTGTAAAGAAGAAGGAGCGTAGAAAAAAGAATACGAAGAAGAAGAAAAAAGGCGTACTACTACTACCGGGTGTCCGAATCGCATAATAATTACAGATTTCGCCACCAGTACCGCATTGGCTACGGCGTCGCGTTACTCATTCATAGTGTGCGTTCGCGCTGTAACACGGAAAGTTCTGAATGTGCGCGCTGGACAAATATAAATAGTAAAATAAAAATAAAAGTATGTGCGATTCGTTAGAATTTTTTTATCAAGTTCACACTACTAAATAAATTATACAAATCTAATACATTTTTAAATTCTATTCAATTACATTTATTTTTATTATTATTATTGTTATTTTTGATAAAAAAATAAATAAATAAAAAAATATGATTTATTAGCGTTCGCATCACAGCGACTCGAACGCGTCGAAATCACCAAACAAACAAATATTTAACATGTAACTGTATTTTCTATTCATAAATGCGTCCTATTCGATTGCGTCAATCGGATAACATCTACTTACAAGGCAAATGGCGGTGGGCCGAACAAACTAGACTGGGATTTCCAAAATGTGAGTACATAAAGACAGAATTAATTTTGAATGAAATAATAGTTTTTAATTATAATAACTAAAAATGAATTTAGGAGTTTAGGGTTAACGGATGAATAGCTACTCTTAACTAAGGTTATTGTTTAACCGTAGGTATATATTGTTGAATATTTACCATACAGTACGGGACAATAAAAATAATGTTACCGTTTCTCTTACAAATTATATAGTAAACACTATAAATTATAATGCATAATAATGTCGAAAACGATGTAATTAGACCGATACGCGGTGGTTTAGTCAACAATATTTTTTTCGTTTAAATGTATTATATTTGATACCTGTATACCTGTCACATATAATAAATTATAATTTATAACCCTAGCAACTAGATATTATTACTCTCGATTTGTCAATAATTATACATTCACACAGATGACTTTTAGTGACTGTCATAACTTTGACATTAATAACTAATGAGAAACTATGACTGATAATGTATAACTTATAAGACATGATAAGATGAAATTAGTAATGCGAACATTGTGTCAAGATTTACCCGTGTAAGAATAATTATGGTAAATACATCCGGTCATAATATGTATTAGCATAACATTATGACAGAATTATTAAAACAATATACATAATACTACGTAAAGTCGTTAGGGTGCGGAAGTTAGCATTTGCATGTAGTTACCGAATGGACCAAAACAAAAATAAAATTAGATAGGTTTTCAGCTACACGTTATTATACAGACTAAAAAAATTAATATAACATTTTATTTTCTATACTTCGTAATTTTCTTTGAGCGCATACAGTGTATATACTATATATTCTTTAAGCCAATACTCTATACTTGTAAGCTGTGCATATTAGGTGGCTTAAAAATTCATATTATTATTTGGTACTCTCTTCATAAATATTTAAAAATGCTATAAATTATAATCGTAACTTTACGATTACAGAAACTTCTCGGTGAATGGAGAGAATAAGTTGTTTTATTTGTATTTAAAGTTATGTTAATATTTAAAAATGAAAACTTTCGGATTCCATATATTATTAAATTTAATTAATATTAAAACAACTGTAAAAAATAATCTTAAAGTATATTTAATAGCCAATGAATTAAACGATACGCTTAGATATAAAATAGTCATACTTGTTAGAACTCATTATATGATCGTCATCATCATCACTACCATAATTTCTATCGTCTCTATAGGTAAGATTAATTAAACGTCAACAATAATTAGGCTTTTTGCGGATGAACACTGTCACTTAAATTTATGGTCAAGCTCACCAAGACATTAACAACGGTGCCAATTTAACTCGAGTAAAGTTTTAACGAGACTAACAACAAAAAAAAAAGGGAGGATGTAAACGAATCTGTAATTTTCAATTTTGTTATATAATATCATCATCACACCTTCGGGCGAGATTTTATGGCCACTGTTTTGCACAGTTATAAAAAATTTTTTTTTTCAATTATCGAAATCAATTACCATTTAAACTAAAGTATCGCGAAGTAAAATAATAACGTCTGACTTTATTTAGCATGGTTTCGATATTCTCATAAAAAACATGTCGGCGTGTGCTATTAATCTTGGACAACAAAAACGCATACGCTAACATAAAAACAACTGTATACGGGTAGTATAATATACGTTATACAATCAATTCAACAGAATAATAATATGCCTATTGAACGTTTGTCGAGGAGTTGAAATTGGTAAGTACGGAAAAAAAATGCACTGTAAATATACATTCACGTGAGCAGATTTATCATGTACCGTATTAGAATAATAATAAAACGTATGCGCGTGTCAATAATTCGAGTTTGAAAACATTAATTTACGCTCTGCGATCACACGAAGAAAAACGCTGTATTGTAATTTTGTAATATACATTGTGAACCTTCTGCAAAAAATGTTTTTGCAATTTTTTTAAAGTTAGCGATTTTTATTTATAGATACATGCATATAATAATAATAATAATAATAATAATAATACATATACAATATAGGTATAATACTGTAGCTACTGCAAAGGTCACATCAGCACCGCCGCCGCTGCCTTCGTCGTCGTTGTCGTCGATAGCGTCCGTACACGGTCGAGGGTTACGAATTTAACGTAAAATGAATGAAACGTTTTTCTCTTCGCTAACCTTCCGGAAACTGCGCATACGAACGACACGTGTATAATATAATATACTTATTACGAGACATAAGTGTGCGGCTACTGCTAAACTATTGCCTCCCACGATGATCACTTTAACGAGGATGACGCGGCAATGTCCTAGTTTTAGTCCACCGTAAATTGAAAAACAACCGGTAACATAAAATTAACCAACTTTTACCATTAACGTATCAGGTATACATTACAGCTGCAGTCAATCAATATTAAGCAATTATCGTTATTCATTAAACGAAATAATCACTATAGCTGATATAGTTGTTTTATATTTTGAAGTCTGAGCGGAGCGATGTATTGGCTTTATAACAGTAAAGTTAGTTTTTTTATTTTGTGTCCGACGCTATGTTTGTTAGGAGCATTAAAAATACGACTTTGTGAATATTTCTGGTAGATAATTAGATCCATTTGGTTATTTGGGAGGTTAAAAGTAAAAAAATCATAAAACTTTAAAACATGATCAGGACAATTATTTTAATTCAAAATTGAATCTTCGTAGGAAATTTTAACTGTTACCAAATAGCATTTTATAGATATGATATAATTTTTAAAGAATTATTGTAGGTACTTTTCATTATATTTATAAAGATAGAACATTTTTTTTGTCTAAGTAAAAATGACTGAAATTTTAGTATATCGTTGCTCATAAATTATTTTTATTGAAATAGAAATAAAATTAGCGTAAATTCTCAAATGTTTACTACATTTTGATATTCTTAACCATTATGATAACTATAATTTCACTTCAAATAATCTGAAATTCTTTGTTTAACTCAAAAAATATCAATAGTAGAAACCAAAATATTCCATTATTACTATATAATTATAATTTCCTGTTCGCAACGAAAAGTTTTAAGTACCTATTCGGAATAGAAGATAACCAGAAGTATTTAAATTTAAGCTATTTATATGCGTTTAAAATTTTATAAGTTTTTAGTTTTTTTTTTATAATATAAATGATTACTTTACTTTTTTTTCTTCGGTAAAAAAACTCGGAAATAATAATATAACGTAAGGATTCCTTTTTATAGTATATCTAATTAAAAATATTAAAATAATTCGAATCCGGACTGTTTGGATTAGGATTTTTCACAGTGCAAACGATAATTTATATTATCTCTCCCCTGCCCATTTTAACTATTTAACTCTCTACGACGATATTTTACGACTATAGCGCACTTTTCTCCTCGTCTACCCCTCGCGTACATATATAGGTACATGTATACGTTTATTTACGTGTCCATACGTTCAGGTAATCCTTATCGATTTCGTACCATTCCGCCGTTGACGTCGCGTACGTACTCCCACGCGCCCCGTTTGCTCTACCGTCATACGGTCGGTAAAAAAAAAATCATTCCACGACTCCCCGCGATCTATAGTGGTGTCTCGTCGTCGACGGCTGTCCGGATCGTATGTTTCTGTCCCAGTGCGCGATACTCGGGAAAACGACGAACTTATCGATATTTCGACGATTCGCCGATACTATATATATTATTCGTTTTTCCGTCTACGCGGCACGAACGACGATCTCGACTGCGTGCGTTATACCCATAATATTAGTATATACCTAATACAATAATATACTATAACATCATCTATGTATCACATGTGGTATTAATATCGTGTCGATTACACTTCCCGCGTCCGCCCAAATCCAATGCAACAAAAATACGTCGATTCGACGTCCCGCGGTACGAATAGTTGCGTATCATATTATAATAGGTACACTCGTATAGACACGAAGATATTGTGTTTCAATTTCTGTGTTATATATTATAATATATTGGCCACGCGTATTTATTTTTAGGTAATCGCTGTGACTACAATAATATTGCAGTGTTCGTCCGTGACCGCTGCACACGCACGAATACGATAAAAATATGCTTTTTTACAGAGACGGGTTAGGTCCTTACCGCGTCTTCGATGGCAATGCGAACATATTAAACACACGCGATAAGGACAATACTCGATTGCCCGTTGATGGTCACGGCGGCCTTGTCAAACATAACGATATCGTAATATCAAAACCAATCTACACTATGATTTCCAAGTCCAACCATATCGTTAAGTACATATAATTAAGCTTAAATTGTGTTATTCTACACTTGGTTTTTATGTTTAGTTAATGGTTTTGACAACCTGAGTATAAAGGCCGACTGTCTACAAAGAAATGGAAAATAAAACTTAATACTATTTTTATTTTCTCCATCAATCATTGTATGCGTTTTGCTTGGGCACATTGATTGAGGATATATAGTAATCGAGGGCTGGACTTATAAAATAAACTTGGTTAACATTTAATTTGTGTACTTTTTTGAGTCCGCCACGACAAAAACATCAATTTTTATAATTATTTTAAGCTTGGGATATTGTATATATAATAACTCAATCTCGACAATTAACGTGTTATCAATTAATTAGGCTCTTGCTGGTTTGATATAAATACAAAATAAATCCCTTTTTTTGACATAATACTCATAAAACTAAAATTAAATCATGGATGTTTAAATGAAATTATCTTATAATAATTTATACTATTTATAAGCCTTAATTACATTGGTATTTAGTATATAATTATCGTAATTTAGGTAAGCACTAAGCCACCTATACGGTGCTAAACATATGCAAGAAAAGAATAAAAAATATATTTTTGTGATTATCTTATCTCAAATATCTCAATAGTAATGAGATATTTGGAAGATGATTCGCCGAAGTACAACGTGTGATAAATTTCCAATAAATTAAAGTTCTGTTTGAAACAATAATGATTAAGTTTCTTTTATCAACCCCAACATTATTTTGTAAAGAAAAATGCAAGCATTATTGTAACCCCATTACAATATTTCCTTTGCAACACTCAACATCTAAAAGCAAATTTGATTTACATGTTATTATGTATTCTTTTGAATTATGATTTTCAGTCAACTTGACATGTAAAAGCTTTATATAAATGATTATTTTTATAATATCTATTAGGTATTATTTTAAACTAACCTATAGTGCATTCAATTAATAAGTTATTATAATTAAGTTGGGTTATGATATTTTGTTATATTATATATATTTTGTAGTTGTGATGTACTTAAAAATTATTGCTTGTAAACTTAGTAAAAGATAAGGGCTCAGTCACCTTTCAAAGATAGTTGAAAACTACTTCATATATACATATTTTATGAGTCAACCTTATTTAATGTAACTTGTTTTCTCTTTGTTACATAGAAAATAAAAGCACATATCTTTAGAATTCATTAGCATAAATTGTAGCGTTCATCAACTCACAATTGGAGTTCATGTTAAATATATAAATATTCTTATGATGATTTTTAAACTTTAAGTATCATCATATAATCAAATTAAATTTTCTTATGATTTAATTAAGTAGTCGCGTATGCTATTTTAGTCATTAACTTGAACAAGAGCTAATAGTAATCTTACTATAGTATCTTACATACAACAACAAAAATAGTAAACAAATTAATAAAAATAAACTAAGCAATAAAACATAAAAAAATCCCTAACTCAACACAATTTATTTATTAATTATTATTAATTAATTATTTATTTATTTATTTAATCTTATTTATTTATTTATTTTTTTTATTTTTTTAACTTTAACATATAAAGTTCTAGTTTTGTTCATTGTACTTAAAAAAAAAATTTAAAAAAACTATTTATAAAAATAGTCAAACTGGTTTATTGCCATAAAATAAATATGTACGTAAGTTTCATAGTAGTAAAAGTCCACAGAGAATACCAACACTTTGTTTCCACTTCATCGAACGTCAAGAAACTATCCTTTACTCCCCGGGGAAGATAAACGACTAATCGAAGATTACACCAGTTTTTCTTTCGATTCAACTGGATATCCAGGGGGAGTAAAACAGAAATTGTAAGTCATTGCACGTCAATTCTAACCATGCCGATATGAAATAACGCTACTACTACGTTGACGGGCAAATGAAAAAAATATTATCGACGTGAAGCAATTATTGTTGTATAATAAAATAGTTGAAGAGACAATAATTTCCCAGCGGAATGCAGGCTTACGGGACAATAATATAAGTTATTAATAATAATGAGAATTTGAATAGAATAAAATAATATTGGCATCTCCCAACTCCATTCATGATCAAACCATATGACGCGAACGCTCGTGCTCACGCAGTGCACATACTCATACACATACACATCTGCACGACAAAGTCCATAATAAACAATCCTCTACTCCGTTGATTTTGCAAAGAAAAGATAAAAGCGAAAAAGCCCTGAAGCACTGAAAAATAAACGGAGACCTGGCCGATCGCTACGTCGTCGACAGCGTATATTGTTTGTTTAACGGGCAGCCATATGGTTTTCGGATCATTCGCTTCCCACGGGTCCACCACCGAGCTTTATTGTGATTAGATGTTTTTGAACATGTTACTGGGATAAAATATGACAAGAGGATATCGTTGAATAACAAAATTTAAAAAAAATACACGTTTGCTTGTATGTCTGGTACTGCGAACCAAAATTTGTTTTTAAGAAACATTGCGATTAACAACTATTGAAATAAATATTAACTTATTTTCAAAATTATGTATAAAAAATAAACAAAAACTATTTTTTAAAAAGGTATTATATTATTGGTTTAAATTCATACCTAACGATTAAAATTTTGTACTGGATATCTCCGCCTTAAATATAGTGGTATTTTTGAAAAGGTACCAATAATTTGTTAATTATTCACAAAAAAAACTTCAAATGTTTTCACTGATTTTTTAACTTACAATAGGTATTTATTTGTATATTAAGGTGGTTAGGTTAGGTAAGACATTAAATGCACGCAAATAACATATATTGATGTAAATATATATTATAATGTTAGTTAGGTTTATAAAATGAAAAAGGAAAACATACTTTATTACCATCATTAGGAGTACCGAGCAAATACTGTGCTATAGTATTACATTCAACATGTATTTGTGAAAAAGTACCTTCCTTTATAGTTTATTATGATGTGCCGCTCATAAAATTATAATTAACATTATAACAATGGCTATTGTCAATATCATCTGGATGCTTCTCATGATGACATATAAATTATTTACTTTTCATCGAGAATCATCTAATAATAAATTTGAAATTATCCTGTCAATATCGACATTTGACATTAACCAATTATTACAGTCAATAAGCAAAATATTTCTTTCAATTTGGACGTCTGAAGTTCACTCAATTTAATGTTGTTTATGTTTACTTGTTAAGCTTACCTACTAATTTATAGATATAATTCACTCACGCATTACATGAACTACTTTAATAAATAAAACATCAAGAATAAAAAATGAATCTTGAAACAATAAAAAACATGTACACATTTTTGTTTTATTATAAAATATATATCGTAAATTATCGTGTCATTCACAATTAAAATTAAGTCAATAATGCTACCTAATCGTGCATACCTAAGTGAATATATTTCCCATTTTGGTAAGAACAATTTAAAAAAAAAAATTGTGATCTCGATGTTTTTAGTAAAATTCATTTCATAAGTAAAATATTATTTCCGAAAAATACTTCTATTTAATCCATCAAAATTAAACTTTACAAATTTAAATACAATATACATAACATATAAATATATATATATATATATATATAAATATATATATATATATATATATATATATATATATATATATATATATATATATATATATATATATATATATATATATATATTATCTTAAATAAAAGTAAATGTATTTTTCACGATTATATAATTGTATATAATGTATAATATAGTCCATGGACAATTTTAACATCATCACATTGTTTCTAAAAATAATTAAGATTTGAATAATTTATAAAACACATTTCTTCGAGTTTTAATTTATTATAATATTACATACTACACTATTACATCTGAAACAACACATCTGATTAAACCATATCATGTAGTTGAAAAATTCCAGTTGCATAGTGTCTTTCTGGTGAAATGAGTTGGGTTAAAGCCTAGTAGTTTACAGGATAAACAAACTTATCCTTTTTGAAATATTCAAGCCAATCCCATAGGCTCAAAATATCACACTTTTGACCTGTACTGGCATACTAAAATTATTATTTTGAAACAATTTACAAATAATAATATTATTTAAGTGAAAATAAATCTTAGCCTTACTTCCGTGAGCACTAATTATAGGTATAACACCACTATAAAAATGCGATTTAACATATTTTTAGTAACCCATTTACAATTAGTACTCTTGAGCAAATGATTATTTTTCTGAGCAATTTAACTCGCTCCAACCAATTAAAGTCTCAGGCAGTTAATGAACGTATAAGGGTGTTAAAAGTACTACCAGCCACATTCAGTAAAAATAAAATAAAAACATTATTATTACACCTTCACAACAATCGTATACAAAATAAAACGCTTTATTGTAGACAAAGTTTAAACGTGCTTACTTAAAATTTACAATACACCCGAAAAATTATAAATTTTCTTTAGTAAAATATAAATTTTAATGGTATAATAATCTTTATTTTAGTTAATAATAATTTTTTTATTTTTCACCATACGATCTAACACTCAAGTTCAGTTAAAAAACCATTTGGTTTTAGTGTTTTATGCAAAAAATAAATGCGATACATTTTTATTACATTATTATTAAATCATTGATATTTGTATAACAATTATTTCTTAATTTTATAATAATCATAAAAAATTAATACCTTAAAAATATATTAAAATACTTCAAATGGTAAATAAAAATTCTTTTTTAAATAATATCATGTATAATAACAATACACTTATTATTATTTTTTTTTTTTATATTATATTTAAAAAATAACATAAACATCAAATTGCACTATTCAAGAATCAGTCAATGTGTAATTTACAGTTTTATTTAATTTTTATGTACACGTTTTCCACGGCAATAAATAGAATTGTATAAGAAAAATTAAGACATTACTTTTTGAACAATTTTTCAGTTATTTTATGAGATTAAACATATTATACAAATATGTTATTAGAAAACTATTCAAATGACTGTATGTTTGAAACTTATTCGATTACATTTTTGTTACAATTGTAAAAAAAAAATATTTTAATACACTTTTATTCAAATAAATGCATATTCTAATAATTCTTTAGATACAATTTCCCAACTTTACCGTTAGAACTATACATAAATTTATTTCTTAATCCTCAAAATATTCTGAGTAAAAACTTATTCATATAAGCAGGATAAATGGTCAAATAATAAATGTATACCAAATACCTATTGTATAATATATTTTAGTATAATGATTTTCAATACCACTCTCGATAAGATTATAAATATATTTTTAATATTTTATTCAAGCAAATATTAAAATTATTTACTATAATTATTTGTATATTATAATATGTTTAAACAATCGTGAATGTTAAAATTATTAGTATTAAATACGGTATTATGTTACTTATTATCGCTCAAACTTCTAATATTCGTAAGTCGATATAGGCCAACAATAGTAAAAAAATAAATAAAAATAATATACTATCTTGGGAAATGTCGTTACCCATGTCAACACATTTTACTGACCTACTTTTATGTTTCAAAACTTCTTATATTTTAAAAAATATTTTAAGAACCTACAATTTAAATATTTTCTACCAAACTCATGAAATAGGTTAAAAATTAAATGTGATAATATAAACTTCAACGTGCACAAGGAATTTAACTAATTCATCGCAAATCACGTTCTATAAAACAAAATTTTTCAAAAGTGTGATAGGTAGCTAGGTAGCCTAGGTATGCTATATATTAAACGAGTCAATTTCATATCTTCGAGTAAAATTTAACGAACCGAGAAATTAATTAATATGATCATTTACCTTTAGTACTTATAAATGAACAATGTACAGTATGCATAATGTATCGTACGAGTTAATTTTTTTTTCTTCTCCCCAGACAAGTATAAAAACCTCTACAGGGTCTCGGCGCTATTACTAAAGCTTCCACGCGCACGTTTAAAGGTTTCACTATTAAAACGCCAATGTCCGTGCCAAAGTAATTCAATGCCCGGGGGATAACGAGGGGCGATAAAATGGTTTGACCATGTCATTATTTCGACCTGAATAATAAATTCGTGTAGATGTTAAGTCATATTAGAAAATACTTGTTCAGAGTATCAGGACACTGACGCTACTAAACAATTTTTGGACACGCGAAAACAACGAAGGAACAATAAATAAATTATTATTGTGCCCGTCTCTGGAGCATCTCGTTCAAGCTACTTATATCTTTCAAAGTTTGTTTGGCTCCTATGGATTTTCACAATTTGTCGATTAACAGAGCCAACGAAACGGATTTAAATGAGTACACCTTTGGAACTACAAAATCCCGTTACCGGAACCGGAAACGGAACAAATGTCAGATGAAAATTAAGAACATGAATTATTAAAATAACCATGAGTATAATAACAATTGTTGTAATAACGATAGTTGAATATAATATGTATAGTATTTAGAAAATGCTTCATAGTTTCTACATTAAACGATAAAACGAACAGTTTCTATACCCGAATCAAACAAATCCAATAAATGAACACTATTAAACGGATATTCATATTCTGTTTTTTGAGTCGAAAAATAGTACATACAAGTATTGCGCCCTCTAATAAATAATATTCGATGTATTTAAATATATAAATTGTACTTTTATGTTATTCCAGTTGGCGCCTTTATTTTGCTTTGTTGTACAATGTTTAATAATAAAACCTAAATACAAAAAGGAAAGTATTACATGTGTCAAGAAAATAAAATTACTTTTGTTGAAACAAAAAAAAATTCTATGTTTGGCATAGTTCTAAAAAGGTTATGCCAAAACCATAAATACAAATAATAAACGCTTTTAACTTTTCCTATACAGAAACTTTATACAAATGTTGGTAGTAGGTGGTGAATTTCCGAAAGAAAAATAAACTAGTAATTTTTTCATCTATTTAACACAATATGCTATACAATTCTGAATTTTCTATAATAATATTATAACACAAGACTTTTAAAAGTTATTTATAGATGTACATAATAAATATGATTTTAATATATATCTGAAACAATAACATACATTGTTATTTTAAAACAAACAATAATAATTAGACACCATTCCAAATGTACAAACAAGAAATATTCTTGTAGTAGTCAGTGTCTTACATAGGGAACATAAATTAAAAGCGAAAAATTGACTTGGGTGGAAAACATTTTATGAATGGATTTTTTGTTAAAATATATTATTTTTAAATTCAAACTAGCTTAGGGTTAGTTAGTAACAAAATGATTATCATTAACACTCAATGATAGGAACAACTTTGCTACCTACTGCTATAATAGCATAGGTAGATAGAAACCTAATATTTATTTAGGTCTACTTATATAATATCAATATATCAGAGAAGAATTTTTCTCTTCCCGGTAAGCATTAAAACTAAACATACAAAACTGTAAACAACCATCATTACATAAAAACATAAGACTAAGATAACTGAAATACAAATATAATATTATGGTTATAGATATGGTTTTTACATTAATTTCTTTGTTATTATTAGAGTAAATTAATTCAAAAACGATGTTTTTAAATAAACAATATTAATGTTAGTTTACTGTTCATCAGAGACCTTAGAAGTGTTTAAAATGTTTTGAAATTGTTTAAATGATCATCGGTATTTTGATTATTTTTAACCATTCAAATAAACATTTATAAACTTCATGAGTAAAATCAGGCAGACACACGTCGTCGTAATGATGCAATGTTAATTTCGACAACAATTTAATCTAAATTCTCGTGCACCACGAGCTACTGGACAAAGTTTACATTGTTTCAGCATTGTACAGAAATGGTCAATGATGTAGGGAACTATATTGTATTAAAAACATATATCCCAAAATATTTAAACATCGTACATAACGTTCAAATTTCTTATCTAGTAAAGGCGATTAAAAATAAAATTGATAATATCAAAGGCATTTTACTTATTCATATTGTATAATAACATTTTAATACTACTATTGAATTTATCAATTAAGAATATTAATTAATTAAATAATTAATCTAATTTTTTTTTTATAAATATGCACAATAATGACATACCATAATATACTAACCTACCTACCTAAGACTGTTTTACAAAATTGAATACTCCTGTTCATTTGAATAGTAGTGATAAAAAAATATTTTTTTTCTAGTCGGTCTTTTCATTTTTCTGTCCTTCATAATTTATATGATTCCGAGATTATTTTTATCTTGTTAGCTGTATGATGCCTAATGAACAAGTGACCACTCTGTTTAAAAAAATAATCCCCTCAGGAAATTGTTTATGTATGTGACCATGTGGGTATTTTAAAATTATTTATATTTTTATATTCATTTTAACATAAAATAATAATAACATAATATGTGCCTAATATATTATATATTATAATAATTTCTTTAAATATTATAATACAAGGTGATTCACTGAATATTCTTGCTTTCTTTTATGATATATATTAAACCAATTTCTGATTTTTTTAATTTTTATCTTATAGCGATATCTTAGTGATACAAAACCTATTATTTTCAAAAACGACCATAATTTTGAAACAATAATATTTTTGTCATTTTTTATGTACCTATTATTACCAAAATTTGAACGTATTTGATTTATTAAACCAAGGATAATAATTGTTAACAATAATTTTATACAAATAGAATGCTATGTAATATTAAGCCTAGTACTTTTCTTATAGTCAAGAAATTTTTACTACTAAGTTTTTCTAACCTTAGGTATAAATCACAAAAATGTTATACATTTTCAACTTCAAAATTACTAGCAAATTTTCGCGATTTGTTTCGTAAACATTTGAACTTATGCTTATAAACAAAAATTATGATTTTTGATTTTTTTTTTTTTTACTACAATAAGCACAACTTATAATCAACCTCATATTAAATTTTAAAGATTTTTTGGAATGTTAAATTTTTTTTATAGGCATTTCAAAAAAAAAAAACTTAGGAAAATCGAAAATGTCAATTCTATAAATAGCTTAAAAAAAGCCAAAATATTTTGAAAAATTAATCGTAAACAGGTAACGCTAATATAAATATTTGATGAACTGAATATGCATATGGATAAAAATTCCCGTTTTTCCGTTACTTTTTTAGGGTTTTTTTTGGCGTTCTTCAAAAATACTAAAAATACTATTTTTACTTTAGACCCCCAAAAGTACCAACTAGATTTATTTTTGTTTTCAAAGAGGAGCTGAAGTCAAAAATCAAAGCATTATTTCTACTCTAAATCGTGATGACAAATACAAAAATAGAAAAAGAAATTAAAAAAACACATTGTAAAATTAATACATTCATCACTCGTTCAGAATCTAAAAATAAAAAAAATAAAAGCATAATTAAAAAAAAAAATTTACGGTCGACATACTTGGTATAAATCACAATAAAATGATAGTATGTTTGATAAATTAAACACCGCTGAGCCCCGAGGAGCTTCATATAATAAATAAATGTTTCTTTTTATTGTAAAGTAAAGAAAAGAAAATAAACTATCTTTAATTTTTTTTCCAAAAAAATCTGCGATAGGCTTTATAAAAATACTATTAATATCTGGTCTACCTATAGCGTGCTAAAAGCGCTTGCGTGACGCCTAAAACCAAACAATATAGGTGGTATGGTAGGTATGGTTTCTGTTGTGATGTAATCCAACAACTATTTTACACCCCTATATCAATATAATATGTTACGGAAATGGATACAAGACCGTTAAAATACATTCCATTCCGGACCACTTCTATATAAACATAGGATATCATAATTAAGTAACTATACATGAGGTTATTCTGTTTCTGTATAATTTCATCAAATATATAATATTATGACGTGCTTGCTATTATATAATGTTCTTATGCATATTATACATTAAACAAGCAATTATACGAATAATTATTTGTAAATATACCTGTAGTGTCCATACAAAAAGAGTTGTTCGGGTCACAATATTGGCCGTTACCAATTTTAAAGCTTTTTCTTATGACAATATAATAATACTTATCACTTGATATATCTTTGTTGTTACGTTCTTTGTGAATTTTTTTTTTTTTAATGTTTGTCCCTAAAAGTCATAAGTTCTCATAAATTTGACCCTCAAGTAATTTTTAACTTGATACTTAGCTGATACGAAGCATACTAGATACAGTGACATACAAAACTGTAAATTAATGTACGTAGGTAAATAGTATTATTTTTATGCAACAATTGCTTACGGTTGCATGGCTAACATTTTTGAATTGAACACTGCTGTATTATTATAACTGCGTATATTATAATCATCCTTACATGTTTACAATACATTATGCGAATGTACTAATAGGTATTATTAACTTTTTAAGGTTTTACTTTACAATTTCAAAATTAAACATAATATGTAGGATTTAAAACGAGAATTGACTAATGTAAAATGGAAGAGGGTAATGTAAACTCAAGTATCACCTAATTTTAGTAGTAAGTAAATCGAACGTAGCGTTCATTGATATAAAAATATACAGATTATCATATACTATTATTAAACTTTTATAGGTAGGTACCTACTGATCACATAATAACATCTACTATTTTTTTTGTTTGTAGTATGTTGTCTAGTATTTACGGATTATTATTTAAATAAAATCTTTTAAACATTCAATACCATTTACTAAAATATTATTATAAGTAGCGTAAATGATATTTAGAATAATATCAGTTAAATATATATATACATAATAAACAATGTATAATGTATATAATATCATAAAGATAAAGGAATATTAAAACCAAACTAAAAATAGAATTTTTTAATAATCTCAGATTGTTTTTCTTATTTTAGATGATCGAATAAACAAGAAAAATGTGTACACATTTTATGTTTTAGAATTTTGGATTTTAGTACAGTTATTTTCTTTTATTTGTATGTAGACCCCTAGCGGCCCTATGATATTAAGCCACTTTATGTACCTAACGATTACAATAGAACCGAGCCATTCGTAAAAATAATAACATAATAATATTTTCCCGAACCATCTTCGCTATTGAACTTTCACCATTATTATTGCATTAAAAAAAAAAAAAAAATACAATAACTGTGTACGTGATTAAGAAAAGTTATGTTGAATAAATTGTTTCATACGTTTATGGTTTACTCATAAAATATTAAATGTTTTATTTTGATGTTCCGTTAAACTCTTCATGCGAGAATATAACAATATATTATCAGAACAGTAGCGTGATTTGTGTTGTTGGCAACGTACCTAGTATGCAACATTTGCATCGTACGATTTTACATTTTTCAATACCCCATATAAATAAATAATATATATATATATATATTACCATTTTGTGAACAAAACGGTCGTAGGTTTTTTAGGTTTATTTTGTAGCCCTGGGAGAAATGGGAAATTATACCACTTAGCTACATAATCTAAATATTATCCAAGTGCAATCTAGACGGTTCCACTTTAAGTCGTAATTTTGCCTAAATATATTACAGGAATTAAGCAAGTGGCAGTGTAGTACATTAACAACATACAATAATTATTAATACTGAAAAGTGAAAACAAATGTCTAGTTTTAATTTTAGGTAAGTCTATTAATAATAAAAAAAAATGATTTTACCTGTCCAATGACTAATACCATGAGAATAAAATTATTTAAAATTTATTTATCCTGCACTATAAATGAGTTAGGTGCGTAACTTCTATAATATAATTTGAAACGTGGAATCAAGATGTATAAAGCAACAAAGTAAAGATGTACATATATTCAATATGAATGTTGCAGACAGGTCAAAGGAAAAGTGATTTAAAAAGGTATAGTCTTTGGAGGGTAAGTACTATAGTGGAATGACAAAAACACGAATGACCTCAGAACAAATGGGAAATGTTGGAAAAAGCACACAACAGGTCTAATACCTATTGACTATAAATAAGGTTTCCTGTACACACATAAATTATTTATAACTCAATACATTTTGACCATTGCAAAAATAAATGAATAATTTAATATTTACTAATTGTATCGTCAGTTTATTATGTCGATGCCAATACAGTTAAATAACCCACCGCATTAATAAATTAAATTACATTTGTAGAACATATTCAAATATTTCTACCGTTTATTAATTAGCACTACTGTTAAAAATGTAAATAATAAATAATAATTTATAAAAATATGAAAAAATGGTGAAAACCATTTAAAATGATTATGTAATATGTATTAAAGTTATATATGAGCAATATAATGTATTGATATGATGTAATAATAATATTATATATATACTGATATAGATAGTCATAAACACACATAGTTATTAGTTACTTACTGTAGATTTGACAGGTATTGTTTAGCTTATGTAATCGGATCATTTAAAATAAATAAATATTCCTAAATAAAATAAAATGTGTAATAAATAATATTTGTGAAGTAGTGTTGTTTGGACATCCCCTTCAATCAAGTCGTTCAACCCTATACAAATCACCTATATTACTTATTGTATAAATTAATACAGATTATATATATTATTGTTTGTACTTAATCTTAATAATAATGTAATATTATTTAAATCAATGTAACGAAATAAATTAGAATAAGAGTAATAAGACAATCGTTAAAATCAAATATAATATTATATACTATGCACATAATATATTACTTACATTATTATAGCATGGAATAATAATAATAATAATATGCGTATACTGCGATAAAGGTCACGGACTCGCGACACCCGGAAGATAATTCACCAAAAATTACGACAAAGGGTCGTAGATAGGGAAAGAGCAAAAAAGTGGGTCGACTAATAATAACAGTTAACAGTTAACGTTTTGTTATGTAAATAAAAGAAATGATTTTTATCACTTTTTAAACAATCGAAAAATCAGTTAAAATAGTTTTATTTCAAATAATCAAATATTTTTTAATGATGACAGAGTTTTAACATACCAATCGCATAGTTTACATTTGTATTAATTGTACTACATTATATTGTGTATATAATTAAATACACGCGAATTTCGTAATTAATGTCCGATGACTACAAGATCTCAGATATTGTAGCGAATTATTTTTAAAGACAATAAGTATGAAAGAAAGATATAATTCTTATACATAAATTTGTTTCATATCATTCCGATTACAAATAAATCAATAATTTTTATATCAAAACGAGTGGAAACACTTTATTTTATAATCGTTTTAATTTTTTTAACCTAAATCGAATTATGTCAAAATCACGAAAGTCTGAAAATTATTCTGTAGTTATTAATTATTCTGTATAAAATTCTTAATGCTTATAACTAAACCTTGACGATCCAATATATTATTATTCCTCTTAATTAATTCTTACAAAAGCATATAATTTTAAAAAATATTTATTCATAATTTATTTTGTTTAATAGATGACATTTTGAGTTCAGATTTTGACGAAATTGAATATTAAATTAAAAACAACGATTTCAATTATTTTATTATAATCCAAAAAATATATTTTCCGTAGAGACTTGACATTTTTTACAATATTACGAATAATGAATAATATTATTTACAATATACGATGCAATTTTAAAATATTAAGGTTAATTTTAAGCATCTAATTTATACAAATATACCACGAATATATTCATACCTATCTATATTATCTACGTTATTGGTAATGACTTATAATATATTAACAACAGTTAGTAATATTACGTATATTAATTAATTAATAAATAAAATATACATTTTTTTTTTGGTTTTGGCAAAAATTATTACTTCATTCTAATTTAAAGAAAAAATATTTTTATTAATATTTTATGCTTAGCAGTTAGCAATATAAATTTATAATATAATATCATTAGAAATTTAGGCCGAGAAACTGTCTTTGCTCGGAATCAATACTTTATCGTTGAATTAAAATTTATCACGTCTATTTCAGTGATATATTAATGGCAAAATACACTCAACAGCTTCTAGCAAAACAACTTACCTGGTTTTTGGACATAAATTAAATAAATATATTTTATTCATTTTTTATAAACGCTTCAAAGATTTATTATCCTGCAAAATTTGAATTTTACTCTTTGATTTTAAAAGTGAGTTATGCTTTAATAGTTTAATTATATATATTATATTCTTATATTAGATATATTTTAATAAAATCCTATTTTATTAAAATAAATTAAATACGAGATACACAATATTCAACAGTCGTAAATAAAGAGTAAAAGTTTTATCAATAAATATTTGCATATTGTAAATTATACATTATACGATATAAATTACTATTTATTGAAAAATAATCGTAATTCCAACGAAACGAGGTACGCCCACGAACTAAACCGATGTAAAAAAGAGCTTGTATAAAACAGTATTTCGTAAAATGCAAAATATATAAGATATTCAAATTCAAATGAATATTAAGTAGTGGTTAGATAGTACTCATATTTCAAAATCAAAATATCATAACGATATAAATAATCGACGATACAAAAAATATTTCTAAAGCCAAAACTAAAAAATCTTTGTTTACTATTATAGTATTATAGTATAATGTTTAAGAACACATTTTAATTTTTTGTATTTAAAAAAAATAAATAATATATTAAGATTTTTAAAATTTGATATAAAATAGATTACATATAATATTGTTTAGTACTTAAAATACTTTAAACAATTTAGTAAAATCATTTATATTTTTAATTAAAAATTCTATTAAGTTGCATGAACATAAAAATTATCTCTCTGTTAATCTCATCTAAAAAATACCAGATCATTTTACAACTGATAAGAGGTTATCATTTTTTTTTAGAATTAAATCAAGATAATAAATTAATAAAATACTAAAATAGCTGATCGATTTATAATTTTAAATTTTAATCGAAAATGTATAAAATTAAAATAATGACAATATATAGTAAAATAATATTTATTTACTTAGAATAAAAAAATAATAATCTAAATAAAACATATGAAAACTGTTTGTTTATAAATATTTAATATTTTTTTTTAATATTTCAAAAACGCATAAATTAATTCACATATTATTTTGTGATGGAAAGAAGAAAAAATTATCATTAATCCTTTTGAGTGACACACAGAGCTGATAATATTATATTCATCACCTTGAGATAACTTATTTCGGTCATATCATCATCACATATATCACACATAAGGCCAAGATTAAATTCAAAAGTAATTGGAGAAGGGCTTACAATTATGTAACTTATTCTATTCGATCAGAACAAAAGTCCCAATGGATACTATAAATATTATATTATTAAATTAATCGATTATTAGACGATTCTCCAATCATGCTCACTCTCATTTTTCCTATAGTTTGAATTTATAAAAATTTTAAGACATTTTAAGTACACTAAGGATCATATTTTTAATAATTTAGATTTTCATATAATTAAAAACGTGTCTTAAGCAAATACCAACATCCATTATTCAATTTAGAAATACCTTTTTTTCTGTAATTTGTTAAGCAAATGATTTTTTAATATTTTTAACATACTGAAATTTTAATAAAAACCAGTAGCTTTTGAGTCGTGTAACGTTTTGTAACCTCTAGTTGTAATAAACATTTTAATAACTCAGAAACTACATGTTCAAATTTTGTTTTAAGTTAATAATTAACAATAAAAAAGATCAGTTCTCATTAGAAAACAAAAAGTTAAAGTAAATAAGACAAAAAATGTAAATGATTGAAAATATGATCTTTAAGTATACTCAATAAATCAAAAGGAAAAATAAAAGAAAGAATGAAGGTGAACAAGCTTGACAAACCACAGTATATATATATATATATATATATTGTTATTAAAAAGCAATAATTATGTCAAATACTTGTATTATTTTAATTTAACAAAAGCTATTATGTAACTGATGACAGCTCACTATACTCAGGTCATATTGACGTGTAAAGGTTGCAGCCGAGAAAATGTAAGGTTGACAGAGCAGAAACGTTATTAAATGAAATCAATAATGTACCTTTACCTATTGTTGATAAAAAAGAAAAAAATCGGTTCATCGTCGTGTGACACAGATTTCTCAGCACAGTACAATAAAAAAATACGCGAATGTGTACTTATTTTTAAACATATTTTAAACCCTGTTAATATATATTGATCCTAACTTTTCTGGGAATATCTAATGTGATTCTGAATTAAATTGTTATTTTATTACGTTTTCAGTTTTAACTTGTATACCTATGATAATTTTATCTAATTATGAATTGCATAAAAAGTACGTTTGACGTTAATAAAACACAGAAAATACATTAAACGGAAATGTTTAACAATCTTTAATATAATTAAATTTTCAAATGTAAATATAATGTAACGTGTGTATTGTGTGTATATTATATTGATATAGCTGCAGTAATAAGTAAAATAAAATACTAATACTAAAAATAACTGAATAATATTATACTATTATTATACTTATTATATAATTAATTATCTAATTAATCATTTTTCTAAATTATTTAATAATTTTATATTGTACTTTATAATTTAAGTAGGTAGGTAAGTAATAACGTTAAAATATGTTAGGATCAGAAGCGCTTACTGGGTTTTTCCCGGGAGATCTCCGCCCTCACAGCGGTGTAATCCTTTACCGATCACATATGTACTGGTTAGCAATAATTTTAAAATAAGACATATTAGTTAATAATACAAACATGAATAGTTTAATTATCATATATTATAAATCATTTTCTCTTCTATTTAACAAATTTCATAAATAAATCAATATAGGTAGTTATAGTTATCGTTATTTAATAATACTCATTTTTTAACCCTATAAATACGTTGTTTTTTAAGTACAGTATTATTGATAGTGCGTTGGTGAACGTCATATGTTTATTATACACCACATTCATATTGAATTAATATAAAGAGTCCCTTAAAATTATTTTACAAACATTTTAAATAAATTTGATATTAAATCTAGTATTTATTACACTTAGATCATTTTTACAAATTATGAAGGTTGATAGATTAATATATAAATTACTATAATACTGTCAAATAACTATAGTCCCTAATCTTTCAAACCAATTATCATGGATCTATCATCCTCAGTACACAAAGTTAAATACCTTAAAAACCGTTTGTTCGAATTTTGTTTTTAATGCATTACAATTTTCTTGAATAAATGCATTATAAAAGAAAAATATGTAGTTGAGCATTATACTCGGTAATCAGTAATCACCTTGTACCTAATATGAGTAAACAAACTATAACTTTTACATCTGTTTTATAATCTACACTAACATTCATAATAATTAAAACAGGGATCATCACAAATATAAATGTATGCGCTTCAATAAATAACAACACTTTCTATACATAAATCTATATAAAAATTGTTATTCCAGAGACAATTCAGAAAAAATTTATGATTTGTATTTGTTTAGTACTTTATTATTATTTATATATATATATATTATATATATTACATTAATGTAGGTACTAAAGATTAAGTTATATAGTTCTGAACAATTTAAAAATTGTTATAAAATTATATAATTTCCTTATTTGTGAAAATGTGTGATTTTCAAATAGTAAGCTATATTTTTAAATTTCAAATGTGAATAACTAACCTAAAAATTGGCATATAAAATATATAAAATTATATATATATTCTTTAAAATAGTTTAAAATGTTGAATGATACATTGGGTTTCATTGTAATTTAAGTTAATGATTAACAATATTTTCAGGAAAATTTTCTTAGGTAATTTTCAATAAATTTTGTTTGCAAGAATAAACAGAAGATTTCACTACACGTCATCAATCGCCTAAATCACTAAATAAAAAATCTACACTAAAGAGTACTACAAACCATAATTTAAGTCTTACTATAAATTATGAAATATTTTCGAATAAATTCAATAAATTTAATTATAGAAAAATATATAATAAATATAACATATCTGTTATAAATAAAAGGATTAATGAATTGATAAATAGTTGATTTTAGTATTTGCAAGAGTAATTTTTAATTGTGTTACAATAATTCTGACTTTTGTATGATATATTTTACTATTCGCTAACATCAGTTAATTTTAGAATAATTAAATTAAATACAAAATGTTCAAACGTAAAAGATTAAAATTAGGTTTTACATTTTAACATTTTAAAAAATGTTCATAAGCCTATCAGGCTTAATTCAGATAATTCAAGCTGTATTTCGTGTAAATAAATCATTAAAATTTTAATCATAAAGAGAAGTATGAATTATTAGAACAATAATCACTTGAATAAAATAAGGTTGAATACTCCATTGTTATGCTTTTGCTGACACTGTTACCCCTTTCCAATCTTAATTAACAAACTCTGACATAATGTCCATGTCAAAAATAAGATAACCTAGTCGAAACGTTATCAATAAAACTTTATAAACACAATAACGAAAAGAGTATACCTACATTTTAGGTGTGACATAAAAAATTCAAAAGATCATTAAAAACCACAGAAACAAATAAATTACAATCAAAAAACCAAATCACAAATATTTGGAATTAATTTTCTAGTGGAAAAACACTAGACAAAAGAAAAAAAATACTTATTCATTATATTTAAGATTTACAGAGAATACTTATATGAAAATAAGAAGTTTTCATTTAATACTAATCATAAACTGAATAAATTTAATTCAAGCCTAATTTTTATTTTATTATTATTACTGTTTGCAATCATATAATAATTCATTTATCTCCTATAAGGTAAACTTGAATGGGAAATAGAATATTATCATAATGATTTAGTTACATTTAACTAATATTATTTATATATAATATACAATAACAAACAAATATAACAGCAAAAACAGAGAGAAAAAATAAAATACATTAAAAATTCTAAATATTAATTCTATTAATAACTTACGAATATCGTAAAAACAAAACAAAAAATAATAAATCGAATAATTTTTATGCTTGTAATGTATTATAAAACTTTGAATATATTGTGATATAAAACAATAAAACTAAATCTAATTTATGAATTTAAACAATTGAAATATCAATATTCTAAACTTTAAAATTATAAATGAATTAATATTATTTAATACTTCCTTTACTGTAATAACTCAGTGACACATGTTACATACGATATTATATTAATATATTATATTCTTATTGTTTAAAAACATGTGTGTGTGTGTGTGTGTGTGTGTGTGTGTGTGTGTGTGTGTGTGTGTGTGTGTGTGTGTGTGTGTGTGTGTGTGTGTGTGTGTGTGTGTGTGTGTGTGTGTGTGTGTGTGTGTGTGTGTGTGTAAATAAAGTAATATAAACATATAGGCAATATCTTAAAACAGCTTCCTTCCTCGGTTCAGATTTTCTAGATGTTTTTTTTTAATTTTGGAGTCATTTTCTATTCACCGAACCAGTTTTTGTTTTTTTTTTTTTATCTAAAAATAAGTCATTAAGGTAACAAACATCATACTTTGCCGTGTTTACTACTTTTAAAACTAGTAACGGTATTATTTGAGTTGTATAGCAAAAAAAAGGTTGTAAAAAAAATTGTCAGGATTTAAGTTGGCTTGTCAGGGTATTACTAATAGGTGTCGTCGGGACTTTACACGATAGGATATAATATCAGACAGGATAATATATTAGAATATGGGGATTTTTTTCTTAATTTTCTTAAATTGTAAGTGGAATAAGACATTGATGACATTTTGTACGCATTTTTAGGTAATAACAAATTTCAGAAAGATTTTTTACAGAACATTTCTTAATAATTAATAAGTTTAGATCGACAACTCAATAAAAATAAATTATACGGTATACAAATAGGTGGTTCTACAAAAGTCCATATTAATTTTCAAAAAGTTTTTAAAAGTTGGACATATACGAAGCAATAAAACAGAGAAATAACTGTATATGATATATACTGTATAACTGATATAAATATATATTTATATAATTAAACATAGAAAGTAGTAATTTTTAGTTGGTCAAACTCATAAGGCTAAGAGTTTTTTATAAACTCAGAAGTTTATAATTAATTTAAATTCGAAGACAGTAGGACATCACTGAAACATTTTTGTGTCACAATTCTTATACTATATAATATAATACTTTAAAGTTATGGTGAAATAATATTTATTGTCCGTAAAGGTAATATTATAATAACATTATAGTACCTATGAAAATATAATATTTTTATAACAATTTTAAGTATAATATTATTCCATTAAAATCAACATTGAAAACAACAAAGCCAATTTTATAAAATAATTATTTATACATCAGTACATCACGATTTTTTAAGACTGACTAAAAATGCATTCTTAATAAACTTGATTTACCATAGACACCATAACACATTACACATGAAATGATCAATTATATAATTCGATAATTTTGATGATTGGTTGTGTCATAGACGAATAAAAAAAAAAATACTAATATTTTTCAAAAATGTCCTATGTCTAATTATTATATTTAATATTATTAACAAATTTAGGGAAAACATACTTGTAAATATATAGTAAGAAATATTGATAGGATGAACAGAATGGACACAAGTCTAGATATATCTGCCAAAACTTCAATAGAGAAATTCGATAAATTTCATACGCAATAGCAGGTATATAAATATAATACCTAAATTTGATAAATAAATTTTTTTAACAATAGAATATTTACAATCCATAATATTTATATACAATAAGCACAGGATAACAACAACATGAATAACAAGAGGAGGGAGGCCCACCAGTTTGAAACCCTCTGACTTGAGGGGGAAGTAAATACAATAATTTGTATTATACTAACGCATACACGTTTATATTATTATAATATACACGCTGCAAACATTGATTTATAGATAAGTTGTTAAAACAACGTAATTTCAATGTATATAATATAATATAATTGAATAATAACAAGATGGTTTTGACGGATAAGAACGGAAAGTGAAAACAAATTTTAACAAGCGGGTGAACGAGAATAATGGATAAAAATAACGAGCATTTCTGAGTTGAGATTCTAATTTTTTTTTTCCACGCCAGCCAGCCAGGAAGATATCGACAGCAGTTGAAATTTCAAATTACTATTGAAAAATAAATAAGGATAAGAAATAGACCATCTTGAACCAAATGGAGAGAAACATGATAATCCAATCTCAGATTTACGTTGTATATAAAAGTATAATAATTTATGTACCATTAAAATAAAGACAAATACCCTTCTCAATACCTACCTATCGAGAATGTATTTGTACATCTAAAATATTATTTCAAAGTAACAATGTCGTTAAAATATTGTGTGCAAAAATATATTTTCATAGCATCGGTTAGTTATATCAATGCACTCCAAACTATGACGCATAAATCATTGGAACGTTATTACTTATTTTACTGTGGACGTTTCCATTAGACGAATTCATAAGTCATTGTCGAGCAATTATAAATGACTTATTTACTAACGCGTTAATTTGAAAAACAAAATGGAACAATCGTATAGTCAAGAGGTTAACTTTTCTGATTGAATTGCACATAAACATAGTATGTATAGGTATTTATTTATATATTTAATAAATGTTAAAACCTATACAACAACAACAACTTTACTGTAATGCTATGTAACATAAACGAATTTTCAAAAGTTAAATTGTTTGACTTGCATTATCTCTGAGGAAATTCAATAATGATAAACATTGGAAATGTTGATAACGGAATCATTCGAACTGTCTCTTTTCTAAACGCTGAAGTAAACGTTTACGTAAAGCATTCAGATTTTAAATTTTTTGGTTTCAATAACAAAACCGTATTCGATTTTGTTTATACTTCCGTCGACATAATCATAGGACCAATGGAATAACTCTTTATGTGTTATCAGTTAGCTTATATACAGCACCAATCGCTTGCAAAATTCAACTTTAAAAACATTTTGAACGTTGGCGATTGTATTCTAAAACGTTTACCGCTAACGAATTTCCTCTTTTTTTCATTATACCCTAGCGCTTTCAATGGCGACTGAATAACGAAAACATCGGAAGTAACACAGACCATAGAAGTATTAAATATTTTACCGACAAGGTACTGTTACCGAGCAACCTTAGACTAGTTGGAAGAAATCGCATTGAAAAATGTCAACTCAAAACGTTTAAAACAAAATATTTGGACCTATTATTTAAACGAAAAAATTATATCGCTTGGTAAAAATTGTTAATTTGTAATAATTAATCATTCATTAATTATTTTATGTATATTAGTTGTCTTTGTTATAATATCAGATAGTCAGAAGTGTTGGGGACACAGCCGAACACAAATGACGAGTTAAACAATTATTATTAAAATATAAGGATAAATTATATGAATAAATAAAAAAAATGACCGTGCGAATATTTTAATCGAAGCGTATCAAAATCCATCAAAGCATATAATATTATATTATAATATTATGTACCTATATTATGGTGTACAAATAAACAATATTGCCCGCCGCGCGTTATTGTTATAACTACTATAATATACTAAAACGTCCTATATTAGTGGCGCTTTTGTTTTTCGCCCCCCCCCCCCAAAAAACCACCACCGAATCCAACAACTCGCCCGATCGTATTATTATTACGTGCTGTTACTGGCCACACTATTATATTGAATAGCCGGTAATTGTTTAATTTGCCACCTATACATACATGCAGGTACGACACTATATATGACATACAGCACATATTTTACATATTATTATATCGCACTAGTGTGTATATATTATACAAATAATATCAAGCAACGATAATGCACGGCCGTGCTTAATATTTATATTATGTTGCGTGACTATTTCCCCAAGGTTTTACATGGATTTTCCAAACCTATACAATATACACATACACTACACGTAAATACAATACATTTTAAATAAGCGCTGTAAAGGCGTATGCAATTTTCGCTATTCTTGTACAAAGAACTTGTAAATAATATAGGTAACTTACCTATATGCGTTCGGCTTTGTACACGGCGTGTGTAATACTCGGGCATCAGGTGGGGCGGGGCGTTTCGTCGGGCCGGTATAGTGTGTAATGCGTACGTGTAGAGGCTCGTCGGCCGCTCAAGACTTGTTTCGCCGCACATGTTTTGACGTACCGGACGTCACTTTATTGTTATTGTCTATAATTATTTATGAAATATTATACACTACATCCATCACGTCAGACCGATGATACGAAAACATTCGATCGAAAACTGTCATGAATCGCAGACGATGGCGAAACTGTATAAGTGTACGTCCTAGGCGACCGCCAAGTGAAAACCATCATATTGTCGTTTACGGTATAATACAGTCATACCGGACGTTTTCACGTTTTTCTTTCCGCGTCTACGAGTTTTTTATCACGTAATTTTAAAAAAACTCAAACTATAACCGACCGTTGATGCTTGAACGATTCGAATGATCTAAGTGTTATTATACTGATTAGGTACCGACAAAGGCGTAGGGTGATAAAATGTGTGAAGGATTAACGCCGAGATGATCCATTTAAGATTCTTCTTACACGAGAAAACACTAACGTATTTAAAAATATTATTTTTACATAATTTTAAATTGTTAAAAAACCATATTTTTACTATTTTTTAAAAGTTTTTTTACTTTTTTATACGACGAGATACATTATTAAATTCGTATTCCGAAGCAGAATGTTATTTGAATTATTTCGATTTATAAAAATACAATTTCAGACAAGTAATTTATTAGTTATAAGTATTTAAAGTTTAGACGAGCAAAGTAGTGGTACACGCTCCACTCATCCAAACTTTAAATACTTAGAAAGTTATAACTCATTAACTACTTGTCCAAATTTACATATTTCGTATATCGAAATACTCCAGTAAATATTCTACTTTGGAATAAGGAAGTATAAATACATTTTGCCAATAGACAATTGTACGATAAAAAAATAGTAAAAAATTTAATATTACTTATATAAAAATGTCGTTTTTAACGACATAAATTTTTTTATTCACTTTATTTGGATTAAACAACCAAAACATATTTTATATAATTAACTTAAGTGACTACATTACAAGAAGGTTGCTGCCAGAAGATAATATTATAGAGAAGCCGCCCACTGGCGACACTTGTCTAAATAAAATAATGTAAAAAAAAATATGTTCTCAAAAGAATAACGTTAATTTATTATTATTATTTTTTAATAATTAATGTTACGTTAAACAGATCATCCGGTATATATATATTACAATAAGCTGTTTCAAAAGGGCTTCACAATGTATATAATCTTACTAATCTCAGGCTATACGGCATCTAGATACGTTCATTTTTACCCGATTACCGGCTAACAATTTAGCATAATATTGATTATTATGGACTAATGAAAAAATAAAAATAAATACTATACAGGATCATGACTTATAATGTCCAATTAAAAATATTCAAAAGAGTATATTATGCTAAAACAATAAGATATTTCCTAGATGCTTTATAATGGTTAGAAATAGTATACCTAATATGTCGTGTTTACACGTTCAATTATTGCGAAAGAAACGTCACGTAATATTATTAAATTCAACCGTAACCCCCCCCCCCCTCTCCGCCCGTGTGCCAACACATTAATTAAATTGTATTTTTTGTTTTTTTTAAATAAATCCTACAATCCCCGGAACAGTGAGAATGAACATTAGCACTTATTTTCAGAAACCCTATAATAAATATACTCTCGTCAATCGTCATCATAAATCATAAATTTTAACTTATATACACGGTGTCTAGAAAGTTTAAGAACTTTTAATGGATTACGAACATTTCATAGAATGTTTTAAAACTTTATAGACACCCTGTATATTTATAATAATATATAACTTACCCATTACTGTGTGTACTAAGGGTATAAAATGTTGTTAATATTCGTGATAATGTGTTTGGAAGATATAACAGATAATATATGATAATTTTAAAATGTTAGTAAGTAATCTGTCGAAATCTTATAAATAAATTTATATCAATTTTATATATTTTTATAAAATCATTGATAAGGTCTATACTCTATAATATTATCCTTAGTATATAGGTATATCTTAATAACTCAAAAAGCCATTCGTTAAAATTTTTATTTAGATACCTACTTCAAAATTGTCAACAAAATTATTGTTTGATAATATTTACAGTAAACAGTATCTATTTCAATAGAAAATATTATTTTTTTACAAATAAAAAATTAACGAAAATGCTTAATCCGTTCATACAAATAAAAGGTTAGCCCTCTATAAAATATTTCGTGTATCAAAATATCTCATGTTCAATATACTCGTATTATATCCTGCGTTAAAAATAAACATGTCAACCATTAAGTGAATATACTGCATCAACCGATAAATAATTAATTTTTTTCTGGCGTATAAATAATATCTTGCAAAAAAAACCCGACAATATAAATTATACGTGTGCTCATTGTGTAGTTAATATATTCATAAATCATAATCCGGTATGACCACGAAGTATGAATTTTTTTTTTGTAAATTATTTTTTCTAACTTGACTGACTTTTTTATAAGGAGGATTCAAACATCAAAGTACACGTTTTTTAGTTACATTACACACAAAATATTTCTAAACCAACAAAAATTAAATTTTAAATTATTTATTTCCTATTATTATGAAAACTACCCGCGACATATACACAATAAAAATAAAATATAAAAGTTTTACTACACTTAGCCACTCTCGACATTGTATAATATGGTTTTTTTTTCATCAGGATAAAGAATTTTCTATACGAAATTATCACGAACACACCCGTTCACATTATTATACGTATTATACCGTTATACGTAGTACGTACCCGTAAATAAATATAACGCAGTGCGCTCGATAAACTCTGCCGGCATCCAATTTGTAGCGATTTTTTATTCAGTTATTTTAGCAGCTGGCGTAGAACGGTTAAGGTGGTCTTACACTGCCCGTCTTTGCAACGAAATCCGACCACAAACTTCTCAATTTATTCTGTATAATTTACTTAAAATAATGGCTACCATAAAATTGTCTGATAGAATTGTTTTTTCGGAATAAACTATAAACAAATCGCGTGTAGCAGTTGATCATTTCGAATCACTGAATACTTTTAAACAACATACGCGCGCATTGCGTAAAATAAATTATAATTAACATCATTGTATGATATGATTTTGTTGTGCTATTATAAACATTTATTGTACTCTTAAAAAAAAAATGTTTATAGTTTGTACGAGGCGCATCTCGTGTGTGCAATCTAATAAAATAAAAAATAGGTAGATACACACTATGACTACGGGCACGATAATAAATACTACACATCTAGTTGACGTTTTTATGTTGGGTATATTATTCGCCGCAGTCCGTGATTTTCACTTCGTCAAGAACTAAATTCCGTGTGCCGATATCTAAAAACGCTAATTTATTTTTTGTACATTATACACCCACGTACGTCTAAATTTTAATACTGCTCCGAATTTGTTGTGTTTCGACCTGAAACGGTATAGTGTGCATGGCGGGCGGCCAGAGAAAGAGAGAGAGAGGGAGAGAGTGTGTGAGAGAGAGATGTTCAGACGTATGCCGTACCCTGCCGCCCCCCCCCCCCCGAACCACTTCTACCACGTGCACTGCTGGCCCGGCTACTGTGGGTGGTAGGTTTTGGCGTACGGTGGTTGTAGGCGGGATAGGATGATGTACGCGTAGCGTGTACAAAACCTTATATCGTCGACGAGAAAGAGGAGGAAAGGAAAATGTATACACCCGACGTGAGTAATCGGAAGTCGATACTAATACCACGGCGGCGGTAGCGGCGGCGGCGGCGGCCAGGTGGTCCTAAACCCGTTGCCCTTACCCATTTCGCCACTGCCCCACCCGCGTTGGTCTTCGTGTGCATATACATGTATATACATACATATATACATTATATATCATATACTGCCCTATAATATTAGCTACAATATATAGCTTGCTGCAAGTTGTGTAGTCGTCATCGTCGTCTTCGTCGTCGTCGGCGTCCACCCACGCAAGCCAGCACGCCACTTTCTCCTGCGTACCATCAACGCACCCCATACCCCATACCTGACGTCGGCCATTAGCGTTTACGGGTACATTTTGACGTGCAAAGTTTTTTTTTCGTTTTTTTTTTTTTTTTCGCGGAGGACGAGGTGGCAGCTATATGGCGGCGCGTCGTTTTACCCCCGCGGAAAGGGTGTGAAAGGGAAGATGACGTGAACTACCGAGCAGACGGAAAGCAATATTGCAGAGAGCGAGATGGTTAGGGAGAGAGGATACACCGACGGACGGCGTGTGCTGCAGGTGGACTTACCGAGAGTAATTAATTATTTGCGTACAAGGTCAAGGTGTTATAGTTTTATTTATATAAACATGTTGTGCGTATATGTATAGCGATGTCGCTGAGGCCGGTTGTACAACGCCTGAACTTTATTCAAAAATAAAAAATAGATTTCCTATCCGCACTTTATATTCGTGACATATATAAATATATATACCTATATATAACTACATAATTACACAAACGAGGAACTATATCTACCGCAGTATTATTTAAACGCCTTATACGTATTATGCATTTAAATAGCGTAGTTAAGAAAAAACAAGATTGTTGTCAAGACCCACGTGTGCCGCGTAAGAACGTATACCCTACTTTGCTACGTGCCATTGAACGCCACATAACATTATATGTTTACGTTTCTAATAATATATTTTTATAATTTACCTTTTTTTTATCTAGACCAGTCTAGATACTATTTGAGTAAGTAATATTATATTATACAATATAGTCTTGTAATAATAACATACGCACATATTGACATAATCACACGCTCCCAATCCTTCTAAATCGTAGACACTATACAACATTATGTTTGATAATATAATAATACTTCACTATTTGAGCTTGTAAATAAATCATGTAACGAAAATCGACATATTATTAATTGTGTGTGTGTCCCGCCTCGGCAGCAAACGATATAGAAAAAAAACCTTATTCTGTATTTACGCCTAAGTATTAAAATTAAAACCAAATAATTTTTCACTAAATAAAATATAATAATTTTAACAATTTAATAAATGTTTAATAATTACGCTGAAAAACATTTAGAAAAATTAATTCATCGCGACATTAACAAATTACAATATCGTAAAAATGTATGCTAACGATTTTTGAAATATTTTAAAGTAATTTAATTAATGTCTTGATTGATTTTAAGTAAAAATATAAACTCAATTTCTAAGGATTACCTCATCGGTTTTAAAATAAAGCAAATTTATTATAATTATTGAACTTCACTATCTTAGTTTATACTGGTAGCTATTTAATAAATAAATAGAGTAAATGTTATTCATATGGACATGATACGCTAAAATGTGCGATCCATTCTTGAAAAATTCAAGACGTATATTATTCAGCTACCTATGTGAATATGTTTGTAAAATAATAACTGTTAAATAACTCATATATTAAACATCCTATATATTACATTATACCCAAGACCATATTTAGAATGTTTGTACCCTCGGGCATACAATTTATGCCGTCCCTAATTATCAATATTATGTTCGTCCACAATTTTAAAGTTGAGATTCTTTAAAAAATAGTTTTTTTTTTAATCATATTACTTAAAAACGGGTGAAATATATTGATAACAAAAATTAAAATATATTTTATAAAAGAACATAGACAAATAAGATAAACGAGTATGAATAATAAAGCTTTTTTATTTCACCGGTTAAATGATAAAACTAAAAATATAATTAAATATAATGTATATAGTATAATACCTTAATTTATGCAATATAAAACATAATTCACTCCATTGATGGATACAACATAAATAATACGTGAATAGAATAAATACAATGAATGACATAAACTAAATATTTTTCAATTGTAAGAAAGCGTTATAAATTCAATATTTTTTATAAATAATTAGTTATCACTAGGTATATAGTATTGTTTTAAAATAATATATATACATATATAATTTGTAATTCACAGTAAAACATACCTATAATAGTATCTACCTATACCAAACGTTTTTATAAATAACACAATGATGCTTTGTTTCCTTAATTAATGATTCACGATAGAAAACTTTAATTATTTCATAAAACTAAAACTGCAAACTTTTAATTAAATTATCTAGACGCAATATTTAATAAATATTTAGAAACACAAATTACTAATATTTACAACGTCTATTATCCGTTACACCTAACATAAAACCAAAGCCTCAGTTTTTTATTTAGTATATACATGACGTATAATCTCATTATGTATGTAAAATGTATACAGTATAGTGTATACATAACATATTATGTACATAAACATACTCATACCTAAGTACCACTTAACTATTTTTTAACTATACACACTGTTCTCAAATTTTTTCTTCGGTGCTGGGCACTCCGCAGACGATTTATTTAATAAGGATAAAAAAATTACAACTATAGTTACTTCTGCCATATTTTTATACTTCGTAGTTCGTACTTTAAAATTTCTATACAATACGTCCGAATAATACAACCTTGCATCCCCGTAGTATCCGTCCGCCTCGACTTTCGTCGCTATGATTATTGAACAATGAAAATAGCGACTAAACCAAATATAATTTTATAACCATCGTTCAATTTTATTTTTTGACCTAAACGCGTTTCTCCATCTTCTAAAAGTACCGTTAAAATATTATTGTATGCGACATTACATTAGGTCGACGTTGTGTAGTCTCCGTTTTACAAATGTATACAAAATTCAACGTTGTAAATTTGCGAATAGAAGAATCCATTGTGTATTGTTGCTTGTTAGTTCAATATATTACTAAGGGCATCTCGTTTGATATTTTAATTTTAAAGTGATTTATCACTTTATGAGCATTTAAAAACCGTAATATTTTACATGGTTATAACTATGCAAAAAACTTAACTTGATAATATAGGTCAATCCATCCTCATATTATTAAAATTAATGACCAAAGATGGGTTCTTCTGAACAAGTATGTGCTGCATTATACGTTTAAAAGTCTTGAGACAACACATGTGGGTATAGCTTCATCAGTTCTAACTCCTCTCTATTATTCGCTATTATTTTTCCATTTATACAATAATATTTCATACAGAAGTTAGAACAAATTATGTATTATACTTCAATATTGTGTTCATTGTTCTAGATATGTAAAATGTAACATAACACGTCTATTATTATACTTGAATAATTATAAATATGCGCTAATAACTCTATTGTTTTTAGCTTTGTCCATTTATTTTTATCTAAGATAAAATCGTTAGAATACAATGTGTAAACCAAACTATAATAATATTTTATTAACTTTTTTTTTAACAAAAAAATTTGAAACTCTTATCATTTAAGTTTTTGCACAATTCAATTGTTTGAAGTAGATAATTTTATGATTTATATACCTATTCTTTATAAAGTAATCTCAAAATACTCTTAACTAACATATAGTCTAACTTATTGCTTGACAATTTTACATTTAAATCACATTTGAATTGTGATACATTCTGAATAGGTGCGTGTTACCCTTTCATCGTTTCAGTAATCTAAAAAAAAAAATTACTGCTTAGAATAAATAAAGCATAATATAATGATATCTCTATTAGACATAATAACATCCAAGTAGTCACAACTTTGATTTTAAGTAATTTAATTATTTAATTTAAATAGCTTATAACGACAGCAATACAATGTAATAGCCAATAGGTATTTGATAGTTCAAAATATATTATAAACATAACATTTTTGAAATTTATACATAACAGACATCTTGATTGGGTTATACTAACAAATTAGCATTATTCTGTATTTTTATAATAGCTACATTCATACACACGATAGCGTGACCGCACTAAAATGTGCCACACATTTACAAAATAAATGTATTGACTCTATTTTAGATTTGATGGGCGTTGGCTTTGCGACGAAAGTAAATATTTTATACCTATTATTGATTTATCTATGTTCATCCTAGAACATATTTATTTAAAGTAAAATAATTACTGTAACGGCCGAAAATATATTATTATACAATATATATAGTTCAAAGTAGGTACCTATAGTATAATATAACGCCACAATCAGCATAATATTTACATTTTTTGAAGGAAAAGTTGAACTACAAATCGTGTTTTTTTTGTTTTTCATTTTGATTTATTCATGGAACTTTCTACTGCAGATGAACATATGCCTTAGCTGCCATAAGTCGTGGTGACACATTGCAACCACGTCTGCAAAATGATGAAAAATAAATTCATATCTATTTTGTGTGGAAAAATACCACCGTCATACGATTTTGCTTTGAATTTATCGTAGTTTTCTTTTTTACAATAAGTTCTTCAAAGCAGACTAATGATAGTTATTAGTTTTTAAAAGAAAATTAACTAACGTGTGTTCACCATTTATATAGTTTATGTGAATTGAATAGTGTTACAGTTCTGCTTATATGATGAACAATACTAGTTATTAGTGTCCACATCGTCACTCCAAAAAGATTTAATTAACTAAAGCACATTAACTGATTGAACACTTTAAGTAAAAATACATTTTATTTTTATGTTTTTAATTAACGTTATAGTTAAAACTACGTTATCACTTTTAGGCTATAATAACAGTTAAACGCATATTAAAAAAAAAAAATAATACGAATAATGTAGTTAGATAAATGGAAAAAAACGTTTTCCAATACAATATTTCAGCGTATATTAATCGAATTGTGTTTTAAAAAATAAACTACGGACAAAAAAAAAATGAAAATAATATGATGTGTCTTACATGTGTAAACAAATCTAATAAAAAATGTATACGCATCGGTCTTTTTAGTTTGAGATGTAATAATTAAAACGCTCTCCTCTCACAGGTTGGTTATATATTATTAAAGTTTTTATAAAAAAATAAAAATATAACAACAACGCAACAACTATTACGCAATATGTTAATCTCTAGTTGAATGCACAATCGTTATGACGGTTGAGCAGTAGAACGGGAGGACGGTAGTGGAAAAAACTCTAACTATATAACTTGGCCGCCTCGCGACAGCCGGTGTTCTCTTCCTACACTCGCGGGCAGGAATCCCCGACGAGGATCGAATACCTACATTGAAACACGATTAAAACATAGTGGTTCGATTGGCCCGTTTTAGACGAATTTGTGTTTACTGCTAGCCGGCCGGCCGGCGGCGCGGCAGATGCCATACGCGCGATGTATAAAACAAAGTAATAAACATTTTACGAGCATTTGCGAACCGCGGTCAAACACATTAACACGGGTTGGAGGGGAGTGGACAGGAGTGAAAAAAAAATGATTGTAAATTAATCAGGGTTATTGTTTATTTTAACCATTGAACCGTAGAGTCTGTTTGGACGGCCGACGATTGATGTACCGTCTATATCCGAGGCCATTTGCCAGCAAAACATATCGTCTTACAATAATGACGTTCATCTCTGTCAGTGACGTCATAAGAAGGAAAAAATAATATTATACAAATATTTTTCTAACGATCGTTGCCGTCCATATTTCTTTTTCATTAGACCTCAGGTTTCTTGCAATCAATAAGTCGGTCCGGATTGGGTAACGAACGGGGTGGAAATAAATGTACAAACAGTTGTCATTGTTCCCGTCCCTGGCGGCTCCTGCGCTAATTGTGTTCACTCTTTGGACAACGAGGTCTAATCGACATGGCAGGGAACAGTGGAAGGAAAACTTTTTATAAACTTTGTACTTTGTTCGCATACGTCCCTTCGTCACTCTCTTCCAAACTACAGTAGTTTCCTCTGAGTTTTCAAAGAACTCAGAACGGTTATCCGGATGTTTGAGGAATACGAGTCCTGAAAAGACGAAACCCGAGAACTACGCCTTGCGAGTTTATGGAAACCAAAACAAAAGAACAATATACATATTTAGTTCATTTTTCTAAGAACACGGGTACCATTGAAAACTTAACGATTCCTATGGCAATTCTTTATGCGGAATAGTATTTTTTAGATATTATTAATTTACCGTTTTTAAAATGAGTTTTACTATTATGAAGCAATTTTTTCAACGTCTTAACTGCACGAATGATTACAATCAGGTATAATTGAAACTGCGGTTTGAAATATAATGGAGGTTTAGAGATTAACTATATAGTATAAAATATAAATCCAAGTTCATTATTTCTTTTAAAAAGTTTATTTCAAATTCATATCATATAACCTACATACACCAGGTATATATAATCTTGATTTTCCTTTATTGTTTTTGTGAGATAAAAATAAAACAATGTTTTCATTATTTTTTAGAGAATGAGTAGAACTTTTTTTCATAAATAGAAATTTAAACAATTAGCTAAAATTATATTAATCGAATAATAAAACCAAGAAAACAATCAAAATATGTAACTATATTTATTATATTATGTAATTGTATAAAATATCTACCCGACCCTCTACCGTATTTTTAATACCTAAATATTCAATACAATAACTTGATGATTAATAATTTATTTTAAATCAACCGTGAAATAGGAATTATATTAAATTTATATAATAAAGCTCTAACTAAATTTACTATAAAATGTATTTATTGAACTTTTTGCCTTATTAATAGATTAGTAAAATTAGCGGAATATAATTTTATGAAACTATTTAATTTTCAGCACTAAATGAAATAATTTACTTTTAATTTATAATTGGCCCCACCTATTTTACCCGTCTAAAGTGAGTAACTGTTAGACACGATACGCGTAAAAACTATGAAATGATCCTTACCGACATACAACATAGCAAATTTGCATTCAACAGAACCAATTTTGTATTGTTAGATTTACCTACTATCGAACTGAAATGTTAAAATGACAAAATTGTATCTGTGTTTGTAAATATGATATTTCAATTTTTTAAGCGAAATAATATATAATATATTTATAATATATTATATATCTTCATATTATGAACATTTTTAAATTGTAATATTTTATATACATAATTGTAAGTTATTTAAACATTTAACATTTTAACATTTTTAAAAACAACCAACACACAAACACAAATAATATTTTTTCTTTAAGTTTGATCATGCTGAACTAAAATGTGCCATATTATCAGTGTCGGACTGGCCAAGGCAGCTAGGCAGCATTCGCTGCCTGGGCCCCCGTCTTTTTTTATATATATTTTATTTAAAATGACAAATATTATAGGATCTCTTATGTATAATGCATTACATTTTGATGACTATTTCTCATATTTAAGATTTATTTAGTTTAATTATGATAAATAAATTTTGTAGTATGGGGCCCGGGGCCCTTCCAAATAAAATCCTGCTTGGACCCTTTAGAACCAGACCTACACTGCATATTATGTTGTGCGTTTGAAAGTGGAGACAACACATGTGGATGTGACTTTTTTATATAATCTAATTGGATAAATCTTATAAAAATTCCTTATACGCAACGTATTATTAAATATGCTTTGCGATATTTTATATGTTTACCTATTAAATTATAACACACTAGTTATTTGTTATCACTATTTTTGTAAATGTCAAGACAATAATGCAATACATGATGTTTATTACATAGTTTTATACTTACTAATTAAACTAATGCGCAGAGAGGTAATATTTTGTTACACGTTGTTTTTAAACTAATATCACTAAGTAAATATAAAGATATAGACTCTATCTAATGCATAAAAAATGTAAAATGTGTGTCAACGTGATGATGGTTATAATAATTGTTGTGTATAACTAAGTGCTAGCAATATTCAGAATATTATGTCAGATTAAAATAATTATATAAACATAAAAACAATATTAATAATAATCATTTTTATGACCTAAATATTATGTTTTCCGTGTTGACGCGTTGAGTAATAAAATTTGTTTCCGGGAAATATAGTTATTGTCAATCAGAAACGTCACCACCTAAAAACTCTAACATTTAAATTATTTCGAACAGTACTGCATTATGTATATTGACATTATACTCGCAATATTATGATAACGTGCTACGCAGCCTACGTGCATTATTATTTATTAAACATCGTTAACACCAACATGCAACATTCAACCTATAGTGATTCTCGACTGAATGCCAAATCAATTCGCGTTGCAACAACCTACCATATTATGCTCACATAATATATTGTACTTGTTTTCCTTGTATACGGCTGATATTCGAGACCCGATATTTAAAAGACAGTAAAACTAATTGTTTCCATGTCAGTAGCCGAGGAACAGGGTGGAGATGAATGTAAAACTTTCGCCTGGAAGCGGATGTTCTCGTGAATATTTATCGTGTCCGTGTAAAAGTCAAATAACAATGTCGCGTGTCAAATACGTTCGCTCGAACACACACACGCACACAAGTAAACACTTAATACATGTGTGCGTGTGTCTGTATAAAAATACGGAATTCTGTAGAAATAAGACTTTGGCCCCGTGGGACCCTTGTGACAGCCCATACAAAATTCGATGTATCAATGGCCGGCGGCCGCGTTTTGACGTCCACGTCTGTTTATTTTTGGATCAGACGTCTTTTCGGGGGTGGAATTTCGTGTGGGCTGGGGGTATAAGTACGGTTGCAGTATAAAACTATACGATACGATGAATTCCAGACGACAGGTGCGTATATTATTACCTGTACAACAGGCATGTCAAACTCAAAGTATCAGATGGGCCAAATATATTGAAAAGTTTACTATTTGGGCTGCACATAAAAATTTAGCGAATTTTTAACTATTAAATTTACAGAGGAATACACGTGCACGTAACAAAATTTCACACGGTGTTTATCGAACGACTAACACGCGTGTTGCAAACTGACGATATAAATTATTAATCTTTAATATTTTTTTTTTTTGTCCATTAATATTGGTAGCCGTGGGCCACAAAAAAATGAGCCACGGGCCGCATGCGGCCCGCGGGCCGCGTGTTTGACATGCCTGCTGTACAATATTATGCACACTACGACTATGTACGAGCGAGTATTGCTGAATAGTTGTCGGTTTCTTCGTGTACACAAAACATTTTATATTATTATAAAGGTCGTCGGCATAAATAATTATTGTACACGGCGATGACGCCATGTGAAATAAATAACGAATAATGCTAATATGTAAGCATCACGTACGCCATTTGCAATAACCGCGGGTAACGTGACAGTCAGATTATAATTATTATTATAACATAGGTACTGCTGTGCACATTTGCCACATTTTAAAACCACGGACCGCCCTGCACTCGAGTAAGCACTCAAGCTCGTATGTTCGTAGTAGTATGATGTAGAATACGAATATTTAGG
This sequence comes from Schizaphis graminum, assembly GCA_020882235.1. Lineage (NCBI taxonomy): Eukaryota > Metazoa > Arthropoda > Insecta > Hemiptera > Aphididae > Schizaphis > Schizaphis graminum. The sequence goes on along the minus strand of CM037034.1, from coordinate 22,615,291 downwards.
TACATGTATTTTAGGTTTGTACCTCCTCTCTTCCGGTGACGAATTTTTCAAATGCTTTAAATTATTCCCGTGATTCAAATGTTGAACAAGCGTCGTAATTGTTGTTTGGATACGCCCATTAACCATTAATTTTCAACAATTATAAGCCACCGTGGTTGTACCTGCTGCGTAGACACGGATCTCTACGAATTATTAACAAAAAAAAAAAAAAAAACAAAACTGACCAACTGGCTCAAACGAGAACGCCCCTATTATGTTCTTACTTAGGAATAATAACAGTTAAAAAATATATAAACATTATTCATTTTATAACTAAATTAAAAATAACACTAGCGTCTAATTTTTACTATTAGTACCACATCTTTTAATATTATTGCATTATTTTTATTTTTATAATATTATAACAATCGTAGGTAATCAATATCTCTACGTCTTTAAATTTCCCCAAATATTGTAAATTTTTATAAATAATTATCGTTATCTGTTGTTTAATAACATCATACGAGTACAAACTTCTATTATAATAACATTGTTTAGATTACCATGTCAGGAAAACTTTGTTTTAATATAAAAAAAAATGTATGTATATAATTAATAACACTACTGTTAAAATAAACCGTAAATATTTACTATTTTGACATAAGAAATATACAGTATGAAATATAATTTAATATTCAACCTAAAATCATAATTGTTGCTATAGACACGACTAAACGTTTTAATAGTTGCTCTCGACAGTCTTTTTTTTCTTATGGCACCAACTTATAATGTTTACCATAAACTAACCGTTCACTTTCTTCATTATTATTATTTTTTTAGTTTTTTTTTTTTTGTTATTTAATAAATTAACATTATAATTAATAATCATGGATATTATAAGAACCTTTTGGGATATAAAGCAGATGCCATGTATTTAAGTTATATTGTAGTAGAGAAACTATATTTCTATACAACACAATTAACATAACTACGTATATATAAGGATATGAATATATTATTTATATAATAATGTTACCATAAACCACAACTAAGGCTACAACCATATTATTATTACTGAATCGAAACCATTTATGTTATGCTATAAATAAGTTAATACTACCCAGATGAATAATAATTTTCTTCTTATATAATCAAACACATAAATCGATGACAATTGACAATTAAATCGATTCACGCTTTCGATGAGAATTTTGTCATTTTTCTTACAGGTATGAAATAAAATAATAAAAAGGTAAAATTATTTTTAAAAATATAGTAAATAAATATTTCACATTTTTAATTAAATGTATTGATTAGGTTTTGTTAGCTAAATTTAAGTACAAACTTATCATTTCATAAACAGAAATCTAAATGTATAAAAATACTTTTCTGTCATACTTCTTTATTTAGAAATTTCAATGTTCTTATCAACGATTTTGTAATATTTTCACTAATTAAAGGTAAATAATAAATAATTTATTTCAGCAACGGATTAAAGTTAAATTTTCAATTATTGGACTAGTTGATTTATTTGGTTTTAATTCCCAATAATACTGTTTTTTGATACAAATAAATGCGAAAATTAATAATTCTTTCCTTGAATACCACCTACAATGTAAAATAATACATTTTCAATTAAGTTATTTGACTATTTGAATTATAAAAAAGTATTCTCTTAGGTAATTTTTCAATTATTTGTAACTAAAAATAAATATTAAATAGTATAAGTAATCTATAACATGTTAACATTGTAATACTCATAAAAATAATATATTTATGTTAAGTAATCGGTTTTAATGAATAATAATAACTTTAAAATGTACCAAAATATAAGAAAATGTTGCAATAAATATTAAAATATAATATTATGCATATAAAACATAGAATACTGTGTATACTAGTCAGTAGTCACAAATGTGTGGACTACCAACACAATAGCATGTGAATATTATTTAGTAATTATAATAAAGTCTCTTTGATGATTTATTATTTTTAATAATTTCTAATGTTTATATAGTTCGTGTGAATTATAGTTGTTACTTCTTAGATTATTTTTTTCCCATTTTAAATTCAAGAGAAAACAAATAATATAGCCAATGTAGGCAATTCATATATTATATATCTTGCAGCAATGTACGGTAGTCGTGTTAATTTATTAAGTTGTCCGTATGATCAATATTATTTTCAATACCACATATCAACACACATAAAAAATATTACCATTATTAAGAAGATGACACACCAACATGTATTGTCGCGTCTTATAGACGTATATACAACATAACAAATTCGTGTTCAACAGTTTCAATTTTAAATAGCAACCCTTAATAATAAGAGAATTTACTAATTTTCCAACTCAAAGGTTATAACACTTTCTGTTTTTGTAAGACATTTTAATTTTTAAAAAGTTATAAGTAAACGAAATATTACAGTTATGAAATCCTCATTACCCACGCATAATTAAATTACTGTAAAAAACAATAAGAAAATCCTGTTAATATTTTTGGATTTACGCTTAATAATAGGTCACTATTCACTATAGTTCACTCAAACATTAAAGCCTACTACACAACATTCAAACTGCATTGATAATTATTAATTACTAATTATATACAATTAATAACATTATATTAAGTGCATTCATTAGCCTAGACGTCTACTCATGAGCTGATTTCATGTGCACTTGTATAATTGTAATTTTGACAGTAAGGTAGTAGAACAAATGATGGATACCGTCAGATGAAACTAAGATGCGAGTGACATTGTCAACGCCCAAACATTACTCAGAGCTTTATATGAACAATATTTCTATAAAAAAAAAACAAGTAATTAATGGACTTTAATAGAATATATCGCTGAACAACGTTTTACACCTTATGTTTTTCCCAATATTTATTGATTTGTAGAAATTTAGAAGTAAAGTTTTACAAGTTATAAACTACATAACAAAATAAATTTATAGTATTCCCTATAACAATATTAAAATACTAAAATGTGAAAAATTATCCAATGTTTAAGAATATTTAGATAGGTACCCTAAAAATTATAAGATACAGTTTAATATTTTATAAAAAAAAAAATTTATATGTGAGGTATGAAAAGTGACAAAACAAAAACATAAAATTAGACAACCACTATGCTGTGAAATAGGTGTCAAGTATTTCTAGCCATTGAGTAAATCACTAAAATATATATTGTATCAAATTTTAATTCAATAATAAATCATTGTACATGAAAAGTGACTTCATATTATTACTAAACATATCTAATAACGAGTATTAGGATTTTTAAGCTTTAATTTTTAGAAATTGCACGGCTTAATATGTTTATACGTGTCTTATACATTATACTATTCATTTGTCTGATCTATTTTAGAATATGGATCGATGATCTGGAATCCGTATTATCATCAAGATTACCTTTTTATAAAATTGGAACGGCTTCAAAATCAATTTTTACGAATGTTAGCTTATAGAACAAACAATAAGTTGAACAACCATTAGAATCATTAGCTATATTGAATTTTATATTTAAGCTTTGGAATTCAAAATACCATTTAAAGATTTGTGTTGGCTTTATAGTTTGCTAAATTCGAAGATTGAACGTCTACGTCCCGAAATACTATCTTTAATCTACTTAAATATTCCAACTTTCTCGTTAAGATTCGCACACCAACAAAACTATGCTTTTGCATGTAAATGCAATTATTGTCTTTTTGCGACGAATGAACCGTATGCCAACAGTAAGAAAAAAACTTAAGAAATTTCTTCTTCCACTCTACTATTGATACGAAATATAGTTTACGAAACACTTCATTTATAATACCAATCAATTTTTTATCTTATTTACTTTTGTTTATACCTTAAAACTCGTACTTGTTTTTAAATAACATTATTATGTACCTTTTTATAATAATAATAAATATTTTCTATATTAATATTATATATTTTTAATTTATTGACTATATACTCAATGCCTACTAGAGCGTTTATTATTATAACTTATAAGTAAATTTAAAAATAGTGATTTTAGCAAATACGGTATACTATATTAAATAATGTTTCACGGTATGTTGTTTTGTATTGCTATTATATAGTAATTCATGTTACTAACTATAATAATAGATTCATTTAATTATAGCCAAAATATATAATTTATCATATTTTTATATAAAATTATTTTAATATCATATATTTATATAATTTATTAATGTTATTCATTTTGAGTCAATTTATCGCTTTATCCTAGAACAGTGTGAATAGTTCATGGTATAAATTAAACAATAGCTTAAAATAAATCTAAATGTTTTGAGAATATCTGATGTCATTGTTCATATAAAATATAATAATATACGTAAAAGTTAAATAATATTTTTTAAATAAAAAAAAAAAACTAAAATTATTATTTTAGGTTTAAATATCTAATTTTGTCCAAATTTTAATTTAAAAAAAGTTCTATATCAAAAAAAAAATGTTACTATTAAAAATTTGGTTTTAGAATAAACTACTTACGAGAAACCTTGTATTAAATTTTCAAATCCAAAGACAGAAAATTTATATTTTTTATTACTCATATAATATATACTATTTGGATATTAGATTAAAATAACAAATTACATTATCATGAAATCAATGTTTTGATTAAATTGAATACCGAACATAGATTTTGGGTAGTCGTGTTGAATGACGATAACGGTTGCTTAACCACTTTCTACACACCATTTGGTAAACATGTGACCTTGTTTTAAATAATAAACCAGACATGAAACAAATAAACAAATAAAACTCAATGCAGTGAACTAAACTTATTCAACATTAGATTATTTCATTTTAATAACCCGAAAATATTTTTATAATATTAAAAATAAATATCTAAACTCTCAATGCTTAAACATATGATAATATAATTTAGTAAAATGAAAAAATAAATTAAAAATGAATAAAATTCTAATACCACATCCCCATATATTAAAATTATACTGTTTATGGATTAATATGAATTAACTTAAAAAACATAAATATAATTTATTTTAGTTGAATTAATTATTAAGTATAATAAAAGATTTAGCAATACATAATAAAATTAACTTAAAATAAATAAAAATAGCTTCCATGTAATAAGTATTTTTTTTTTATATATATACAAGAAATAAGTTAATATATTCACACTGATGTTACTGCGCATTTTGGATATTTTATGTTCAACAATTAAACTTTTTAGTACACAAATAATTTTATCAATGCCAAATGATTCAACTAAATATTCTTTTTATAAACAAAAACTGTTATTTAACTATGTATGAATTAAACTCAAAACCGAAAAAAAATTATAGACTATAGAAAAAAATATCCGACATTAATATTATTTACAATATAATACTTCAACGTGAATATTTCAACTTAATATTTCCTTGGAGAAAAATAAATCATCTAATCAATACTAGTCTATATCCAAACACTCCAAAAAGAAACCACCTGAACTATAGTTATAATAAAAAATAAATTTAATTTACTAATATATACTTCTAATTCCAATGCATTTTATGCGTGTGTTTTTAAGACTAAAATCAAAACTAGAGTATGTCCATCATGGTAGCATTTGTATAGCTGAATACTTGAAGTTTTTCTTAAAGCAATTAAAACAGTTCTTAAGATAGAAAAAAAACCGACATTTGCTCTAACACGCACTACAACCTATATCCAATCTTAAAATCAATACACTGATAGATCCTTCAAATTTAAATATTATCAACCTTATTTACCAGTCTAATAAATATATACTCTTTACATCAAATCCTAAGTATTGTAACATAAAGACAAAGAGAAACAATCAGATATATTATCAGCCTAAAACACAAGAAACAATACCAATAGTGAAACATTATCTTTTTTCACCATTATAGTTGAAATACACAAAAATGTAGATAAATACTGCATTAACTATAATAGAACACTGAATGAAACAATGTTACAGAAAACAAATTAAGGGAAATATAACACTCAGTTGAGCTCTAGCCAAAATACAGTATAGTTTAAAATCGTAAATAAGAAGTTGTACTAAATAGACTCTACACTAGAATTGGCCACACGAAAATTTCACGTGGAACGTGATTGTCCAACATGAAATACAAAAATCACAGTTAAACACGTCATCATCACACATTGTTGAAGTTTCAATTTTAACTTAAGCCAGACGTTAATTCAGCGTTTTCCATTACAAACAATATATACAAAACAGTTTAAGTATTTAAATGTATAAATAAAATAATCTCCTACATTAAAAAAATTGAAATTTATACATTAATAAAATATTATTATAGTTCATGTTAGCAATAAACAATAAAATAAAAATAAAAAATGTATGTAAAAGTAGTATTACAATTGGACAAAATACCATAAATATATATTATATACGTATAATCTTTTGTTGAAATGCTTAATTATTAAGCATGTTGCTGGGACCTGAGACAATATTATTTAACAAGTAACAATAAAACATAATTTATACCTGTTTATACCTTGTCACAAACTTTTAGAAACAACATTTAAACTTCTAATTTTTATATTACGAATTTGTGCTAAAAAATAAATTTCCCAAAAAAATTCCTATCACAATAATTATTTTTAAACTAAAAATGTTGTTAGATAGGTAAAAGATTTAGAATTTTCTATTAATATTCGTAACTAAACACAAACATTCTTCTATAATAATTATATGTAAATTATGATATTAAGTGCGGTTGATAGTGTTGTAGAACTTGCCATAAACAATAAACCAAACATGTATGTTACATACAGTCATAAATACATTTGTACAGTTCAGGGACTGATATACAAGATATTTACAGCATAAATAAGAAATATACTCATATACCGGTGAGTTATTATGTATATTATGCAAAAGTTAAAAAGTTATAACATTTAGAACACGGAATGAAACTTAAACATATTTTCTTTTTTTAAATTGTATTAAAAATTAAAATTAAATACTTAAATAAATGATAATAAAATAGTAATTCATGCAATATACCGTGACTGGAATACATCGGTAAAGTTTGTAAATCAAGTATCACTATAAATGATATACATGTATATATTACATATCTTGAAACGTGATAAGCCACATTACACATATAGTTTTACATAATCAAACACCAAAATCTGTAGTATAATAATAATTAGTTACAAAACGAATATTATATTACAAATTTTCTATTATAAATTAGTAGTGCAAAAATGAAGATATTTGTGGATACGTCTTGGACTATACCTACTAACAATTTTAAAACCATATCATGTAGACTAGATTTTAGTAACGAATCAACAGAATACTGCATCGATAGTGATTTAATAATCGTGTATACGCAAACATACTTTAAATATACATCTCTGCAACTTCGAGTTCACGAAACGAACATATAGTATAAAGGGACACTTGAAATATTCACGTAAAATTTGCATGCGATTTACAGTCTATTAAACTATTAAATCATCTAACACGTAATCGTAAAGCTCATCCAAACATTATGGGACGAAGAAAAAAAAATAGACCACTGTTGATGCTAATGTGAAAAACTCGTGAATTATTTATATTTTCATAAATATTAAACTTGCGTGATTCCCCTCTATCTAGTTTTTTTTTTTTATATCCATCGCTATTTCTTTGCCTTTCAAGCTATTCCTTATATGTGAATTCATTTTTTTATACCATCATTATCCATTCTTAAACGATAAGCAAGGCCTTGTGTGCTAATGAGATGTTATTATTTATTTTTGTTTGTCATGCGATTACCAACTATTACGAATTTATTTAATTACATGTGGTTTAATATTTCAATTTTAAATAAAACTCGGCCACACGCGTCCCCATGAGTGCACTTAGAATAGTGTTGTCAAGACTAGGCTATGCGGCAAAATATTACGTTTTTTTAATCTAAAAGACGACATCATGCAATAATGGTGCATATACAGCTATATATAAATCCATTCAAGTACTCGTAAAAATCGAAAGGCTTAACCATAAATATAACGTCTTGGGACGTTAAAAAATAATAGATTTATTACGACCAGGGCGGATAGAAGAAATGGAAGAAAAATAACACTGGGCTGTAAAAAGAGTTTTATTACAGTATTCTGTCAGGCGGTTCATATGGTATTCAACTGTCGTTTAAACTCCGTAGATTTTACTCCGTTAACTATAATCCCTGTTAAGCTATAATCTACTCTGATTAATCGACAACAGAACATTTCCACGTGCAAATTAAAGATATTAACTCACAGCCCGTGCAATTTAAATTAGTTAATTATTATTAGATACTCTCGTAAAGGTAATTCACGATAAAAGTATCATAGACATTTAAAAAAAAAATTATGTAAAATATTATTTACGTACATGCATAATTTCGATCGTATCATTTTCAACAATAGTTCGATATCTTACGCGCAATTATTTCCACATTCACTACTGTTTTGTCTTTACTGTTCCACTATATATTAACCACTTATCGAGAAGACGAGTAACAAATAACGTACCTCTATTTATAAAGACGTATTAAGTTGTCAAAATAGATAAATTTATAACAATATAATAATAATTTTCCTAAAATATACAATTATAATTTTTATTGATGACAATTACGTGGAATGATATAATTTTCAAAAAAAACAAAATTATTATAAATACATGAATCGATTTGAGTAGGTACTAAATATTATAGAATATTGAAACATAATAATAATAATAATAATAATATTTGTTTATTTAAAATTTTTTAATAAGTTATATAATAAAATAATGCATAGTGTTTTCGAATAATTCAAAGTAATACTTGAAACGTTATAATTGTGTATAAAAAAAAAAATTAATGTACCTATATTATTTAGTTGAAATCCATAAAATATTAGAGAAATAATAAATGATATAAATAAAATTATTGCGAAAGTAATTAAAAAAAAGTATATGAAATAACGGGCGGATGATTAAAATGCATGATTAATTCTGTTTTAATAATCATGTTACTGAATAATTATAAATATACTATAAAATAATAAATACCCCTTCAATGAATTAAAGCATACAAAATAACTTGTCAAATGTTAAATGTTACATATAAATAATATACATACTTATTATTAAACAGTATTATTATTTATGATATGTTAACATGTAATAAAAATACCTAGCTTATAAAAAGTATTTTTAAAAAAAAACTGTTTTGAACAACTAAGCAAGTAATAAATTATTAAATATGTTTTTTCATTATATAAAATATATTAGATTTATTTTGTTTGATTTTTTGATGTTTCCAATAACATTATAATATTTTTAATGATTAATTTAATACATTTTTGATAGATCAATTAAATTTTCTGTATAATATGTGAACACTGACACATAGAATATAATATGTAATAACCATTTCAGTCAAAATCAAATCGAAGGATTAAATGAATTCATTATATTTCAGTTCAAGTAATTAAGTTTAGAATTAATCAAATAGCAAATCTTGAATAGGCAATTATATGCAGAAGATACTAAAATTAAAACGCAAGAAGCCGACATAGTATATGTGTGTAGTCTACGTATATGCCATACACGCATGCACAAGTGTGCTAATATTGCATATAGTAAAACGCCGTTTTATAGAATACACAAAATAATGGAAGTGACGCTAACATATTACTGCAGAGTGCATATAAATTATAATACCGTAGTTTACGTGTTATACCAATAATACATGAATCCAAAAACAAAGTTGTACGTGCTATAGTTTGATTAAATCGCATGAAAATTAATTATAAGTTAATATTCTACTACTGAATATTTCAGTACTTATCGAAAATACTGGAAAAAAATTACGTTTCGTTTCGTCATCGATCTAGATCGAATATTTCCATACAATATTTTAAATCACAAAAATGTTGTTTTATGAATTATTTATCAAGCGACAACTGATTCTTGTATTAGTACATAGTTTTAACAGCTGTCACCTACAGAGTTGAGCCCATATGGTGGTCAACGTGTATTCAGATTTCAGACCTTATAATGAACACTGGTCTTCAATTTATACCCGATGAAAAATCCTGAATAACCTTCAATTCTTATTAAATATTTTATTCCTATAGATTCTATAGGAATAAAATATTTAATAATCTGCACTATTGTAATAACAACATGAATCATATATTTTATGGAATTGAAATATTAACAGAAACATATATTAGTAATGTGTTTCCATCCGTCGAATGTACAAATTACTCACTTCAAATAATATTTACCGGTAAAATATTTATCGGACAATCTGATCGCAAGCCAATGACTTGATTAGTTTTAACACTCAACAATAACTTTTGAAATTACCCATGCAGGTGTTATTTTTAAATTAAATTCAAACGTGTATTAAATTGTTACCGGATTATTATCTGACGTGATATAAATATATCACATGACATTACATTTTTCAAACTTTGATTGATACGGTTAGATTTTAAACAGTACAATATTATTTCCCAAATCAAAGAAATTTGTTTTTAGATTGTGGTTGAGAAGTTGGCGTAGTTAAACAAAGTTTTAAAAAATTGACATAATCTAAATAATACATCAATATCAAAAATTAATAGTACAGTCCAGTAATAGAAATAAATTCGAACTTCTAAGTTGTATTAGTCTTATAACTTATAAAGCATAACACATTCAGACATATTTTATTTTAAATCTGGATTTTAAATTTGGATTATATACTCCATAACTTATAAGAAAACATGCAATTTGGTTGAAACTTCAAACAGATCAGTTGCACACGAGAAAAAAGGTTTTTCAATATATTATTTTTTCACCACTACGTTTATAAAAATAAGGTGGTAAAAACTATCGAAAATATCAAAAGCATCAATAAACATAATATTTCTGGTTGACACATGACACTTCCTGAAATAAACCACATTGAGCTACCAACGTAAAAATATACGGAAATGTTATCACTTTATCAGTTAATTTAAATAAAATTAAGAATATAAAGAAATCAACATAAATATAGTTCCTATTAAAAACTGTAGAATATTTACATGTATATTTTAACTGAAAATAGACTTTTATAAATTAGTATCACAGATATTGATGCCACATAAAAAAAATTATATTTACTGATAAGTCATAATATTTTAAAAAGTCATTACTCATTAGTTATTATTAAAAAGACTCAAAATATTTATGCTACAAAATTTTCTAATATATCCATCAATCAATTATTAACATTGTAAAACCTAAATATTAATAATGAGATCAAAAAATAATAATGATTCTAGGATGTCACTTTCTATGTTATGTTTGAAGTTAAGTACGAATTCCGGAAGACAGATATTACTATGAAGTCTATTATTTATTATAGCAGTAGTAGGTATTATTAGACCATTACCGAATTTTTGCAATATGAAAACTATTTTTAAAGACTGTGGTCAATGATGTATTAAATAATAACAATATGAAAATCATACATAATATAGGTATGTACTAAATAAAAAACAAATCATCATAGCTATTATATTTATACACTAAACAGTATTAATAACACAAATACATAATAATAATCTCATTTTATAAAGTATACAATTAAACTAAAAATACTTTGTATGTATTTTTTGATTCAATTTTTGAATTTAATTCGTCCATTAACTTTATCATACAGCAACAGCGCCGTAAGTAGGTATCTACCAACGAAAATAACGTCGCCAATTAAATTTATTCTGTCTCTCATCAATATCGAAATAAAAAGAATACTTATGGTGTACTGCATATAAATAAGCACATAACTATTCCGTAATTACTTGCATAACATTTAGTGTTTTATTCAACCTCACAATATAATGTTATGTATTGTGAGTTATATATTACGGTTATCTTAATTTTAATTCAATAAACAAACTACCAACTATTATAAAATATAATTACCATAGAAATAAATGTGTTCTTTAATAAATATCTATTATTCAATGTTAACAATTTTCTTCTACCCAATAATTTAATATTAGTGTTCGAAAGTAAAAACAAATTATTACCATGTTTCAGTTTGGAAAGACAATAACTACCAATTATATTTAATCATCAATAGAACAAACTGAATAAACCAATAAAATAAATCAAAATAAATTAATAAATAAAACCTTTACACGGTTATTCATATTATTTTTCAAAGCATCAAACAAAATTAAAACTCATCTAAATGGATTATGTAATACTCCCTACAATTTTAAACAAACATTAAACATATAGGTATACTTAGAGTTTAGATTTATAATACAATGATTAAGCATATACGCATTTTAAAACATTTTTCAGGACCTCATTTGATGTTTAATAAATGTAAAAAAAAATTAAACATATGTGTGCGCTTAACCATCATTCTATTAGATCCTTTATGTGAGATTTTATTTGACATTTACGTCAAACATCAGGCACAAAAAAATACGTATAGGAAATGATTGGAGAATAATCTGTAGTCCCCCTCCCTTTCCAGTGATCCATTTATACGACAGCTTTTCTGTACTGATCATTTTTTACATCAAATCTAACCAATTTAGAAAACTCGATCTATTTAACAAGTTTCTTTCGTAATCAAGATGTACCCATTTAAAAAGTTTTCCAACAATAACTATAAAAGTATAAATTAACAATGATGTTTTAATGTATTCTTGTTAACGTTATTAATTAAATAAATAAACGTTATGTTTAACTTGCCAAGACTTGTGAAATAGTTTGATATTTTCTAAAAGTAAAAAATGATGTTCCGAAATTGCACGCTTAAAACAAACTTAGTGCTTCTGTTTTGACATTTATAAGGCATCTCGATATTTATGAATATTAGGCATTTAGGCTATGGGCCAGGAAAATGTTCAATGTAGCTTACAAAGTTGATTTTACGCATTTAATTATTACAGTAATCTACTTTATAATTATAATTTCATCAAATTAATCTAAAATATTAACATTTTGATAAGACATTATAATAAGTACCTAATATTGCTGTTTATGTTAATTTTAATTGAAAATCTATTTTTACTTAACAAATGACTTATCAAGAAATTAATTACTATCTCACAAAAACCTTCATAATTAATATTAAATAGAATCTAAAAATAAGTATTTATAAATGTTTAAAATTTATTTAACTTTAGATTTCATAATAGAGAAAATAGTAATGTAATGAATTGTTGTGTACGGTTAATAATTAATATGTAATATGTTATTTTAATCTGTATAATATCGTTATAATAATCAGATTCAAGACAAACTCGTAAAAAACACAACGTTATTAAAAAAAAAAAAGATATAAATCATAATTTGTAATTTAAAGGGAAATATTTAATGACTTGTAAATAATTTGAATAGTAGAACCATTATGTTTATCGACGAATAAAGATATTCTTATATAGGAAGCGATTATTTATGAACATTTTGATGCTTAACGCAATTGGTTTTGGGGATCAATTAATCGAGCTATTATGCATTAGCATTACAATTTTCAGTGAAACAAATTAAATTAATAAGATTAAAATAATGTCTTAACACTTAATAGATTAATAACTAAAGAACATGAATAAATTGATAAAATTATATTGTTTCCAATATAAATTTAAACACAAATGCTTTTAATGACTATATTATTGATTCAATTATTATAATTTAACCAAAGGAATGTGTTTAACCATAAAACAGTAGATATTATTTTTGAATTTACCTACCAACTTATAATATCGTAAATATAGTAGAGTTTTAAGTATGTATTAAACAAAAAAATGGTAAAATATAGAAAAAATTAATAAAATGTAGATCTTTTAGCTGTAAATTTTCAATAATTATCTATATAACTGTAAAATAATGCTTGTAAAATAAAAAAAATTGTAAAACCAACAATATGAACATAATTAATATTTTATCACTTCTCTGCACCAAGTTCTAAAATTCTGTATAGAACGAAATTTAACAATGATATTAAACAAATATAAAAATATAAATTTTATGTATATTGGATACAATTTGTAATTTTAAATTTAGTATTAAAAAATTTAAATATTGTCTCAAGTTAAAATATAATAAATATAATATTATTCTAACTATAGATATGTTTTATATTGAAAATCTTTTTTAATTTTTTTTTCTATTAACATTACAAGTATGAAGACGATAATGCAAACAATCACGTAAATTGATGTCTGTCCAGAATCGTCTTTTATATTACACGATAAAAGTCTCGTCCAAAATTTAATATGATAGTATACCCTACCTCTAAGCCCTATACATAACTGTGAATTCAGAAACAAGTGAAGAATTTCTATTTCTTGTGTTAGGTATATCTTAATAGTATATTCTCTGTAGAATATTGAACGTAATTTAATACATCTTCTACTGAAAGTCTATTATAACATAAAAGTAGTTCAATATATTTTTATATATTTTTTAAAACTTTGTAAAAAAACATTTGTAGAAGTTCATTTCCTTGCCATCATATTTACTTAAAAACTACATTTTTCGAATTATCTAGTTCAAGTTATAAAATGATGATTATCTTGTCATTAAAATTACCCGAAATAACAATATTTTTCAAATACCAACTTTTGTAAAGTATCAATTGTACTTAAAAGTTTCAGTTGACTATAAAACAAAAACATTAAAAATAAGTATCATAGTAAAATTGAATACATTTGGTTCAGTTTGAGTTCATTAAATTTGAAAAATATTCCGTTTGTCTAGTTAAACTCTAGGTCCGTAACATAAACATATATATTATACACACACCATTTCTATATTATATTAATATATACATTTATATAACTGACTAACTAAATTGAATACTGTACACTAGCGATATGATAGACGAGAATTTGTTTTCGGAGGCAGATTGTGCTTTTTCAAGCACATGTTTGGAGCGTTAATGCTACTAAACGATGAATAGGTACTGTAACGTCGTTGCAAAGTATTAAATATGCTCGACGGAGCGTGTGACGGCTGATGAGTCAGATGTATGATATTCTACATCGCCATAGTGATCGTGTACGATATACACTAAGTAAATAGATGAGTGGGACGAGTTATCGTAGAAATAGCACTAAATTCGTGACAAACTTGTAAAACAAAAACGTTAAGATCCTTATCCTTGTGTTTGAGAGGACGTCGTACAGGCTCCTCCCCTGACCTAACCCCTAGACTCTAGGGGGCGTTATGTGTCCGCATAACGATCTGAATTTCAAAACAATCGAATTCAATATTATAGCGAATCGGTCCATTGTTGAGGATATATATATAAAGATAAAACTGATTGTTCGGGTCCCCGAACGTGGGATTTTTTCGATTTTTTTAACTTGAAGCGATTTATGAAAATTTTGAAATGTACAAGTTTAAAACGATCGTGATCAAAACGAAAAATAGCTACATGTCACCGTGCATTAGCGAGACGGAATTATCGCGCGTGGGTATATACACTATTATACGGCCACACGGTAATTAGGTGTTTGGTCATTAGTATAGGTAATTGTACACATTATCGCGTTACACGTACGCCACGGTTTATTACGGTGTATACCTAAGTGGCTAAGTATACCTACTCCGAATCAATGCGGTGGAGGTCGGATAATATATACTAGCCGAGGCCATGTGTGTCGGAACCGCCTGAAATTCGAACGGGAACTGAACTTACTACACATCGTCGTAAGGCACGACAACATCGCAATTAATTAACTATACTCTATTCCAAAAGAGAACGGTCAATCCGGCCGACCGATTTTCGTCGGTCGCTGCGCATCTCCCAAACAAACGTTGGCTAGCAAGGTGGGGAAATTTTTTTGGGGGCCGTTAGTTGTATGCGCGAAAGTGACCGTTCTCTTTTGGAATAAAGTATAATACGTTTCGCACACGATCGTGGCCAACGGTCCTCGTACAATAATATCGTCTGATGGCGTCTAATGTGTGTGCGTGTGTATGTGCGAGCGCCTCCTAATCTGACCCGCAACAGCAGCGCATCTTTCCACCGCACTAGGTCATCATCATATATATACGTTAGGTTTTCCGCCCGTCCACTTCCGACCCGCCCCCTCCTCTGCCCCGCAATATAATGCGGCGGTGTGCGTGTGTACCGACGTGCGCGCGCCAAAACATAAAACAACGACGGCGATTATTATCATCACTAAAGTTATTATTGTTATTATTATTATTATTATAGCGGCGGCGGCGGTTATTTCGACATAGAGCGGATGAAGTTACCCCCATGATGCCCGTTATGCTGATCCAGCACCACTTATTGGCCGCTGACGTATTCGAGTGCTTTACCGTTCGGATGACGGTATCTCATTCACCGGCACACCGGGCAATGCGCTACTACCGTATCTGGATATACACGTGCAACACCGTGCTCATGGTGTGCGTCGTGTGCTTCGTGGTGATCGCCTACCAGCTGGTGGTGGCCGACCAGCGGCGGCACCTGGTGCCCGGCCTGGACCTGTGCCATCCCAGCCTGCTGTACGTGTACGCCGCGCTCTTCGTCCAGTGCACCGTGCTGCAGATCGTCGGCTTCCTGGGCGCCCGGTCGCTCAGCGAGCGGCTGCTCAACGTCTACTGGCTGCTGCTGCTCGGCCTGCTGGTCGGCGACGCCGTGCTGGGCGTCTACTGGGTGTACAGGTACGACAAAATGGTGGCCCGGCTGAAACCGGCGCTCCGGGACCGGTTGGCCACGGACTACGGCCACGACAGGCGGTTCACGGCCGTCTGGGACGACCTGCAGCGCGACCACGAGTGTTGCGGCGTCAACGGGCCGCCGGACTTTTTCAACGTCACCGTGCAACTGGCCGGTGAGTGCTTCTTTATTAGCATTTCTTCCGTTTGCCTCGCCCTGATATAATATCAACAATTGTACTGTACATCCGTGTAATATTATAATATTATATCGTTATCGCGTACGTCCGCCCCGGGACTGTGCCGGTCGGGCGGATATATTTTATATGCGCCTATATGTATACCTATATGCTACACGGTTCGTGGGAGATTGGATGTAAAGCATGTCCGGCTGCAGGGGGACGCGGTCCACCGGATGTAGCTGCAAACCGTGTGTGTAGAGTACATCGGCCGATGTTCTGTGCGCGCGACTGTAAGTCCAGGGCTGCGGGCGACTCGCCCGGCCCACCGATGAAAAAAATCGACACATTTTATAGGTGTACGTGTACGACTACGTGAACATAAATTTAAAATACAGTCAACAGTTCAAATACTTTCAAATCGACAATTAACACAACACGTGACATAAATAAGAAATCCGACGAAAACTGATTTAAGATTTTTATAGTGTTTCAGCGGTCTAATGATTTTGAAGTGAAGACGATTTTTCGATGTCAAAAAAATAAAACTTTTCAGAAATAAATCATTCGCTGATTTCCATCCTTTTAATTTGAACCATGATATACTATTATTATACAACTAGTGACTACCTAAATGTTTATATTTTGTTATACTTTTATAAAAGAAATGCCCAAAGAGTAATTCCGAGGAGTAATACCTTAAAATAGACCCTAATAATCAATAATTATCACTAATCAATTTTCAATTTTGTTTTAACTATATTATATACTAAATAATTTCTTTTTCTTTTAATATTTTCTAAAATTAAACTATTATGATTGATTGCTATGATATCAGTTTCCGCGGTTAGATAAATAATATATAATATTTTAAGATTAAATAATATTTAGTAACTGAATATATTAAGGTAGCACTACATCGAAAAAAATAATTTTGTAGATTAAAAATAACAAAAATAAGATGTTTTAAATATTTTTAACCTTATTTTTAACTAGGTATAATTATAAAACATATCTTAATATGCAGGAACCATCAAAATTGGCTATCCTTAAAATCATGCCCTCTAGTGACCACATGAACTTCCCCCCAATTTTTCACTACGCGCAATAATATGGATCGGCAATCGGCATACAGTATTAAAGTCATACTATATTTATATTTTTTATACTACTTTAGAATGACACTATAGATTTTCAATAGTAGTGAGTTAGTTAGTATATTTTTATATGTCACCGAACTTTTTTTCATGTCATGATTTAATTTTGTTTTGTGGGAGGCACAAAATGTCTATATAAGCTCATATATATATACATAGATATACAAAAAATCGACATCGTCATCGTCTGTTGGTGCCCACACCCACAAACCATTATAGGACTTGCCTCATTGGGTCACACAAAGTTCACAAATTATTATTATTTTATTATTATGCGTACGTAGGCTGTGGGGGAGTATGTGTATAAATATACTTATTTTTCACGTTTGAAAATAAATTATTAGGACGATGTATTATTTACACCAGATAAAATATTCTTGACTCCAAAATTTCAAATACAATTTCAACCCAAATATCCTGCAATAAAATATATTCGTACGCATATATTATACTCGTATAATAACGGACGAATTTTCAACGCGATCAATTGTGTATATATACATTGTATACATATCGTGGTGTACTGGTGAGTACCTACCATTAACCTCTTATATAAACTGATGTCATCTATTCACCCGACCGGCTCCTCTTATAGCAAATATTTTTAGTTGTAAGTTATTTTTATGAAAATACACTGAAACGCACATAAATCGATATCGATATATGATAATAAGTTATGATAAATGATACACATGTAAAGTCTAATCTTAGCAACTATTCTACTTTACAAGGTATTAGCATTGTATAATCATAAATTTATTTTCTATATTAAATTAAGTTACATTTGATTTATTAAAATTTATTATTATAAGCATATTATTTAACTATATGGTTATTACTAAGAATTAATGATTGCTGATAATTAATTTTATAGATACATTTTCAAGCGGCGACTCGTTATGTTTAATTTACATACCAAATTGTATAATAATTACGATATCTAGAAATCTTAAATCCGATACCACTATATTATATTTTATAGGTATAGCGAAGTTATAATTTAATAATATTTACATAAACAATTGTATCCCTAATTTATAAGGTAAAATATAAGCTATGCATAATACATATAGATACAAAAAAATATAGGTAATTTTTATTTATTCTACTACTTTTAAAATAGTAAAAACAAAATGATGAAAAAATGTATGACACATTTTCAAAAACCTAAATTCTGTAAGAGATTTATGATTCTAAACCTCGTTAGAAATTCTAGTTAAGCTACGTTATTAATTACAATGTCTCTTGTGTTATAAATGGTTACCGGAATATACAGGCTTAATTATTCAGCATTTATTGCATACAGCCTTATAATAGACCTATATCTTCGAACTTTCACGACGGCTGTAAGTCATACTCGTTGGACTACTATTTAGAATACAATTATATTGTATTCAATGTACACTTTCCATGATAATTAATTTCATTTTTTATAAATGAAATTTGAAAAACATAGGCGTATCACAAGAGAGTCCTTCTTACATGATAATATAACAATAACAAATTTATTCATATACCTACATAAAAATTATTTTATTACCTATATATTTAATAATATAAGAGGTAACTAGTTTGATGAATAAATATGTATTTTTATTGAATATTTACTTTAAAAAAGTTAACACTAATTAAGAACCTCATTAGTTAATACAATGCCTGGTTTTAAAAGTGTTTTATTTTATTTTGTTTAATTTAGGTATTAGGTATATGTACTTAAAAATCTAAATTTATTAAAACTTTCAAAGATGTATATTAATATTATCATACCTAAGTTAACTACTTATCAACAAAAAAATTTAATTTAATTTAATGAAGTCAATTTACATTGTACTTGACAATTACAATGAAGATTAAACTGTTTAAAAATGTCTCTAAATGAGTAGTTTGTATAATTTAAATAAATATAAATGATGTAAATAAATTAGATAAATTAGGTTATTTAATATTTTTTATTCGTGTTAATCATTCAAAATACATGATAGAATTTTTCAAATTATTAAAAAATTATATTATTTTAATTTATTTTTAAACAAAAATTAGTATTAATTAAAGGACTGACAAAATAAAATAAAAATTATCGAGTATACTTTTTGATACGTTTTTGAATATAATATTATGTTGTACAAAATCGAAACATTATTTGTTTATAATAGACTATAGCCTCCCCCCTCTACCACACATATAAATTTATTCTACGCCTATGTCGAAAATAATATTATATAAAAAAAAAATGAATGCTAAAATAGCACTAGATAGTAGTATATCAGAAGAAGTAATAGTTATGGTAGTTTCTACATAAGCAGATGCTCAAAATCAGAAAAAAAGTAGCACATTATTATTCTAAAAATTTTTATCAAGTACCTACAATTTGTAACCCTAAACAACACTTTCAAGAAAACCACAATAGAAAAAATACAATGTATAACTAATATTTCCAATAATAATCTTATTAAATCTTCTAAAAATAATAACTGTTTATAAAAAATAAAATAAAATAAAGTTTTTAGATATTTCTATTTACATAATACATTTATTCTAATAACAATTTTGAAAATAACTAAATTGTATTATACCTAATTCAGAATTTCAGCAATTAATTAAACAATTTTTTTTAAGTTTTGAATAAAAGGTAATATAACATGTGAATAAATAAATAAGTATGTATTGTATTAAATGTCATAAAAATTGTATAAGTAAAAATAAAATTACCAATTTTAAAATCTTAACTGTGTAAAAATGTACCACTAATCGGCGTCCATTTATTATTAAAACATATTATCTTTGATAATCGAATACTTTTCTAGGTTTTTTTTTTTCTAAAATGTATCAAAATAACAAAAAATCAATACAAATTATGGCTATATAGAGGGGTCCGAATGAATATTTTAAGACAAAACCTTTAAGCTTTTACCCGAAAAACAAATGCAGGTTTAAATTTTAAATCAATACAATATACACATACACATAATTCATAAAGTATAAACATAAAATATTATTTTAGAAAGAATTTAGTTTAAGATATTGTATCAATCCATCAATTAACAATCGTGAAAATTCAATAAAAAATGACAAAATGTCTATGAAAAATGACCATCTAAAGAGCGTTAATCAAACTTGGTTATCATATACGAGTAGAGCTGAGCTTTAATTTCTTTTAACTAATATATTATAAGTACATTATACAATTATAGTAGTTAGTATATTAGGTAACTACAATAGTATTTATATTACAAGTATTTAATAAATTTAAAAATTATGAGTAAGTAAGTTGACCTTAAAACAAAAACCCAGTGCATGCATTTAATTTTAAATAGACGTGTATAAAGTTTTAGAAAAAATGCAAACATCATCATGCATCTCCATAAAAAATACAGTATGATGATTTATATAAATACAATGATAATAAACGATTATCTAGCGTTTTGTTTAAAACACAATTTAATTAAAACAAACTCCACCAAACATTGATACGTCCAGATATTACTAGCCTCCATTTTTGTGTAGGAAAAAAATAAATATTAATTATAATATCGGCATGAGAAAAACTCAGAAAAATTAATGTCATCTACTTTTTTTTTTACCATAGTACCTATGCTTTTGTCATTGAATTAAAATTTTAGAATAAACATATAATTCTTCTTACCACTAAAACAACACTTATTAGATAAATTAAATAAAGTTAGATAGAAAAAAACCAAAACAAAATTGTGAAACCAATGCATAAATATACTATAAATTATAAGAAAATTATATATTTAGTGATCAATATAATACGACATCTATATTTAAAAAAATAATTTTATTACAAAAAGAACTTTTATGACTATAATAATTATGATACACACGAGAAGTTTTTTTTTTTTTTATTATTAATCTAACAATAGACCAATGAGTATTTCTTAAAAAAAAACCAATATTTCATACCTGAAATTATTTTATAAATTAAACTAATTTTTCAAACTATTAAGTAATATAGATAAAATGTAAAATATGATTATAATATGTACAAATTATAGTTAAAAATAACTGAATTATAGTTATAAATTAAAATAAATGTATATGCATAACATTCAAAAAGATTAAATTTTGTTTCTTGTGTAGGTAATAGTAATACGCACTGCTTAAAATTATGCAATTTTTATAGTTCCAACTTACTAGAAAATAAATACCTAAAAACTTAGTGAAAATATTTTAAATAATATGCTAATTTTAAAAATATTATAATATAACTATAGATACCTACTATACTTTATACGTAGATAACACAATTATTTATAGTTATAATATATTTAGTATTAGTTAAAATTATAATTTTTAATGATTTTTGTTTCAATATAAATAGCCTAGGTTTTGACAATAATTATTATAAACAGGTATTAATGTCATAAAAAAATAAATATAAAAAGTACCCACTTTACTGCATTTATTATAATGTTTTCCACTAAGTATAGATTTTATGACAAACATTCAAGCGTAAGATAGATGCCATTTAATTTATGCATAATAAAAGTACATTACCAATATACAGACCATACATATTTTGAAAAAAGACAATTATTATTATTTATTTATTATTATATTTTGTCAACAATCAAATATTTGAAGTATATAATTTTATTGAAAGCGAACAGTGATAAAATAAATAGATAAATTAATTATATTTCGATCAAAAAGCAAATAGAGATTTGAAACAACTTTATTAGTACAGTTCCCACTGTTTTCCATAATGCATATTTACTGTTTAAGTAAAGTGAAGTTTTTGAAATATACACATGAGTTTGGTCAACTTTAATTTAATGAGGAGGTATAATATAACGCACATTAGTCGCAAATCTTGGTCCTATTTAGAAGATAATTTCGCGATGTTTTTATCATAATATCTTGTATATTATATTTTATTAATTTTTGTAACTAGCATAAGACAATAAAAAGTATATCATGAATAAAATATCATCATTCTAACAATTAGTTGAACAAAAATACAATATTTTTCCTATTACTTTCTAGTTGAACACTTTGTCGATTACACGACAGTGCTACCGGATAGCTGCTGCTACCATAAGCCAGAAGCAGTGGCGTCAGCATTCCGAAGGGATTACTGGCAGCCACAGACAACAACTATTGCTATATTGACCACGGTCCAAGCGGAAGAGCACGACAACATGGAAGAGATGCCAATCAAGTGTCGGCTCCCTTCGTACCGGTACTACTATCCCGGATGTGAACGAGCGCTGATGGCGTGGATACGTAGAAGTGCCGACGTCTTGTTCGTCCTCGGTTACTGTGTCATATCATTTTTGAAACTGTGTTTTCTAGGCATTCTGAGGTAAACTGGATCTAGACGAGTATTTTAGTACTTTATTCTGTAAGGCTTTAGACAACTTTTACACCCGTAACATTAAATGATTAAACAAGGATATCCTGAATATTGATGAATATCGTCAGCATTATTTATATATACGAATAGACAGTACGTACCTACGTATATACAATATACATTATTCATCACACTTCTCTATAAACACAACATCTTATTCAATATCTAAGTTGCATTTGTTTCTTTTATATTTAAATGAGCCGATTGACCTATTGAGTTTTCTAACAATGCGATCGCTACCGTTGATTTTGAGACACAGATACAAAATAAATTCAATAGAATACACGGTCAAACCTATTATACTTACGAATAAACAACTTGATAAATATGTCAAGAAGTCTTCTTAAATCCTATAGAATATTTCTAAATATTTTTTTATTTGTACTGAGATATTGATTATTTAATTATTCAATATAATCAAAACATTTTATAATGATGCTTTATAAAATAAAATATAGGTAGTCATATATATAAGTCGAAAACACGTAATGAAATTAATTCGAAAATTTTATTATGATCATAAATATTCTGTAAGTAATTGGTTCTAGAAAGAATTTCAAAAATATA
Organism: Schizaphis graminum; assembly: GCA_020882235.1. Classification (NCBI taxonomy): domain Eukaryota; kingdom Metazoa; phylum Arthropoda; class Insecta; order Hemiptera; family Aphididae; genus Schizaphis; species Schizaphis graminum. The sequence goes on along the minus strand of CM037034.1, from coordinate 22,591,373 downwards.
AAAATGAATTTCTAATAAAATCTTAGTTTTTTTTTCATAATTAAAATACTTATTTTTACAGGTATGAAATTCGAGAAATGATACAAAAAATAAAAATACTTCATGGAGATACAGCTCGACTAGAATTAGTCAATGTACCCCAACAAGCTACAGGGAAGTTGTTACAAAAAGTTGAACATAATGGTAGCGTAGTACGTGTATCTACTCCTATGAGACAAGACACTCAAATAGGTAAGAAAGATATTTCTAAGAGCCTATTATATCTATGTATACTTTACAAAAATAAAAAATAATTTTTTATCAATAATTCTCAAATTAGAATACCATATATAACATACATAATAAAAAATAATACACCATTTTAAGAGTACATTTTGATTTTTTTTTTAAATTTAATATTAAAAATATAACGTCAATTAGAGCTATTTTAAACTTAACAAAAATAAAATCATTGTACTTTAATTTTGAAGTGCATAAGTGCACCTACCCAAAATTATAATGAAATATTAAATAAATCAAAATAACCTTTAATACATTTTAATTTTAATTTCAGAAGGAAGTTTAGATGGAGTGAAACCACTTCTAAAAGGTCGTTCGATAGAAGCGACATTCAGGGTAAAGTCCTCGAACACGGACGGCAATGAATCAGACACTAATAGCCACAGTGCGTTATTATTGTGTGATGACAAGCGATTGACAGGCTCATCTAGTAAGAGTAACTACGAACTTCACGAGTTAAAAGATGTAAATCGACTACTAACCACCAGACACAAGAATCAAATATGACTACGAAGATGCGTGGCCGCTTGGTTCCGAGTGATTGACAGTAACCAAAAATTCCCATTGTTGGCGACACCAAAACCGCATAAAATTTATTAAACAAAAAATTAAAATTAAAAACAAAAAATATTATTAAAATTGGAAGATACATTTTTTACGTGATACCTACATTATAATTTATTCAAAAAAAAAAAAAAACGAAAAAGAATACTATAAAAATAGATTTCAAAATAAAAACTAAAAATAGTATAAAAAATAAAATTATAATTTGTCATTATACAAGTACATAAACAAATAATTTGAAACATCGAAATGATTAGGTAATTAACTAATAAACTGTTAGGCATAAATGTGATTGGAGTAGACTACATGGTGCTACATGTCAATAAATTGATTAAGTATAACAATAATAATTAATAAAAGAAATGTATAATGATTAAAAATCAACTTATAAAAACATGTTTGTGGGGGTATGTTGAATTAATTTTATGAATCATCCAATGGTTGTATTCGAAGGATTTGCATTACCTCGATATCTTTTTTGATAGATACCTATTTCAAATTTAATATTTTTTTCTTCAAATTCTATTGCATTATTAATTGAACCCTTTTATTCTGCCTTAACTTTTTGTGATAGTGACATTTATTGTAATATTTTTTAAAAAAAAGTCAAATTTTGTAAGTAAAATATAATTTGGTACTCCTTAAATAAATTGTATAAAGATAAATTATAGTAATACATGTTATTTCGAAATATTACACTAAAAATTGAGCGATTCAAACTTCTATATTTTATTTAATATTTTAACTAAATAATAAATAACAATTTTTTCTGCAATCTATTGCCAACATAAAGCGATTTTATTTTATTCATAATTTTAAATTTATTTATTCATTTATTTATTTTTTTTTTTTTTGTAAGTTTGGAAATCTTAATATAATGAAATTTTAAAAAATATTACTAGCAAAACAGATTATCAATTGAGATTAAACTATTTATTCAAGTGTCTAAAGAGATATAAGTATAGTATTATTTTAGTACCTACATCTTAAAAGGAAAAGATCTTACATAATTGTTATTACCTATATGAATTTATATACACAATTTGATATAATAACAAATTATTATATACTCTCATTAAACCTTGAATGTATTTGAGCCATATTAATACAGTTTTAAGTTTTATACACAATTCTAGTGACAAGTTTATTTCTTATTTTAATTAAATTGAATTCTATTTGACTTATTTTCAATTAAGCTATTCATAAATGCTTATGGTATACAGTCATCCAATCAATCTATTAGATAATATATTATAATCTCATATGAGATAATATGAACTTAAAAAACGATCTATAAACTCGATAGAAGTTTAATTCGAGTAGCTCAAAGTGGATACCTCGATATATACAAAAATGTTTAAATAACGATTTTGAAATAATTAACTACAAAGTTAAAAAAAAAATGATTTTACTTCCAGCAAAAATATGATTAGGTACTTACTTTAAAATGTCAATGAACAATGAACTATAAAGCATTCTATATGGTAATGAGTATATAATGAACTCAAAACTTTATTTTGCAGTCAAATTTATATAAGTACTTAAAAACTAAACCTAATTTCCTTATTATTATAACTATTTGATTGTTGAAAATCTAAGACAAGATCATTACAACCTACTTATTTCTAATTTAATATAAAATAGTTATACTTCTTATCTTAAAGTTTTAGTTTTCCAATGGAACTAAATTTTATAATACTGTTACTTCTAATATTATGTATAGCCTATTTTCTTGTGTCATGGACTTGTCGCTTCCCAATTGTCTTTAATACAATCATGAAAATGTATGCAAAAGTTTGACTGTACTAGCAAACCGTGGTTAGGTATGTTTTATTTGTTATTACTTAATTAAAAATAAAATGTTAAAATGTTTGTTGTACAATAAATGTTGTAAACTTTGTACTATTATTTTTTAAGCATTCCTAGAGCTATTATAATTATTATTAATATTATTATTAAAATAATGATTTATCAATATTGTTTTTAATCATGTTCTAAAATACCTATCCTTATTTTCCTATCATATTATTATTCTACTAATGTTGACACATAAAAAGTACCTAGTTAATAAGTATTAAATAGTATTATAAATATTTATTTTAAACAAGTTTAAAATTACCAAATTTAATTATTTGTATTTATTTAAACTTATAATTACCAATTAATAAAGTTATAACTTATAAATTTTAACTTACCTTTAAATCTTCATCAACTTGAAGCACATAGTCAACATTACTACCACCAATTACTACCTAGATCTCAAAACAATAATAATAATTTATGGTTTTAAAATATCATCCAAAAGTTAAAAGTTTAATATACGTACAGGAGAATTTCTTGATTTTTTTAGACTCTTTTTTACTTCAAAAACTGATTTTGAGGTAGACGACAATTTTGAATAATACTCCAATGCAATTTTACTTCCAATCAAAGAATTATTCTTCAATAAAGAAATGTCTAAAATAAAATAATAATTATGAACAAACAAAATACAAAACCTAGGTACTTAATTAAATAGCTTATTTTATATTTTTACTAGTTTCCATGGAAAGTCCTTTTGTCAGTCGACTAACTTCACTCAGAACAAAAGGTGTAATATTTTTTCCCACTATTCCTTTTTTTTCACACATCTGACGAGCATTTTCTATTGCTTTGTCAATATCTGTTTCTTTAAAAAGTTAAATCATGTTATTTGTTAGTCATATTGTATTTTATACCTACCTTATTTATATAGGTATACAATTATTTATAATGCAAGATATAGTTACTTTTTATTTTCTCTTCTAGTATTGGAACAGCTAACAAAACACCAGATCCTGTATTTTGACATTGTTCTAGCAGACCAGCTGCTTCATAGGGTGAAGTTACATTACATACAGACTGATATCCGCTTAATTTAGTATAAAATGCAGGAAATTCCCCATTTGAATCATATGAAGCAACGCAAACACCCACAGTTTCCTTTAATTTATATAGTTGATTAGTAAAATATATTTTTATAATAACTGTTCCAAAATGACACCAAGTACATAAATAGGTACTTACTAGATACTCCAATGTTCTTCCTATATCAAGTATAGATTTTACACCAGCAGAAACAACCATTATTGCACATCTGGACAACTCAAATAAATCAGCACTTATATCTAAGGAATTTTGACCATCTATATGAACTCCGCCAATTCCACCTGAATATTATAGTAAAAATTAATTAATTAATGGTACTACGTTTTTAAATTTTTTTCAACGTTATTTGTAATATATATTAGATACATATTACCTAATTTTGTGATAAATAGATTAGATAGATACGTACCAGTAACAAAGAATTTTATGCCCAAAGCATTAGCAATAACCAATGTGCCAGATACTGTAGTGCCCCCATTTAAACCCTATAATTACAGTTAAAATATTACAAATCAGTAATTATACTTTAATTTAATTAAAAATATTATAGAAGTATTTCAAAATATATATAGGAAAATATTTTGAGATTTACTTGGCTGAGCACAAAAGGAAAATCTCTTCGAGAAACTTTGATTGTTTTTTTCTCACCTGGCATGCCAAGAACATTAATCTGTTCTGGACACATACCAGCCTTAACTCTGCCATTAATTATACCAATTGTAGCTGGAATAATATTCTAAACAGAAAAAATTTAAAGTATAGATTATAAAATAAATAGTAGACTATATTACTATAAACATATATGTGTAAAAATATATCTATAATATTATTATGTTATAATAATTACATGTGATTTTATGATGTGTTCCATTTCTAAAGCAGTCTCTACATTTTTTGGGTATGGTAATCCATGTGTAATAAGAGCTGATTCCAATGCAATTACTGGTTTTCGGTTATTCAGAGCGTTTTTAACTTCGGGTGTAATATCTATAGAACTTCTAGAAAAATAACGACATACATACTTGAAATTTCCCTTCATAATGAAACGTGTACAGTATTATGGTTACACTGAATATTGCAACTTATATTGTAGTTTGAATGTGAACATAAATTTAAAACTAGAAGGTAAGTATAAACAAAATGTAGTGTTTTGGTAGCTTTATAATCACTATAGGTAAGGTGTGTAGTGGTTTAATATAAAGATAAAACACTTATGAGAACATTCAACTGTATATTATATTTTACTGTAAATATGGAGTAATAACGTAATAATAACATTATTTAATTAATTCAATAAGCATCCAATTGATTGACCTTTGTAGTCTGTACACGGTTAGATAAGTTGCGTATATAGTTAATTATTAGTGTACAAGTATTATACATTTATACAGCGTGATAGGAAAATAAATTAACCAATGTTAATAAAAAACTATATAAACATAGAAGGTACCTACATAGATTAGTGGTTTAAACTACTAATAAAAAAAAATCAGTAGGTACCTAATCATTGCTTACCTACCGCTAATATTATTATGTTATTACCTATTCATAATTTTTATTTCCTACAAATTGTATTAGGTGCCCATTCAAGTACGATGTACCTATAGCTATTTCAATATTTACTACAAATATATTTAATAGGTACGTCGATGGACGTTAATAAATTTAAATACATTAAACTCAATACTAGTTTTATTTATTTACCTCATAGAGTAAAGAATAATTACCTACATTAATAAATATTATTAATTTACCTATCGTTATTATTATTTTTTTTTTTAATAGGTACTGTTGTTCCAAAAACCGGGAAAGTAAAATAACGTTCTATATATTTCCTATAATAAGTATTGGGTATACCTCGGGCGCCCAGGGCATAGCCAGAAATTTTTAAAAGGGGGTTATTTTAATTTAATATTTAAATACAGCTTAGAGAGGGGGCTCAGTGTTCATGCATCCATCATGAAGCTATACTGCCAGATTAATAAATTATAAAATATATTAATTAACTTTTGAATACTCGTATTTCTTTGGACAAAATATATTATGGACCTACCTACTGAATAATATTAAATTTAAATGAAAAAATTATAATAATATTTACATCAATTTAATGCGACGACTTTCTCTTGCCAAATCTTCAGATAATAAAGCCCTAAACTCCCGGCTCACAATATTTATCGATAACATTTCTAATAGTAACTGTTAATTGCATATTTTGTAAAAAGTAAAAACCTGAATCATTTTTAACATATAGTTTTAGGGTAGGAAAGTTCCCCCCTTCGACATTTGACTTTGTCCTTCCATTGCCCCCTCCCCACTATAATTTAATGTTAAATTATGTAAGTAAATAAAGAAATTGTTTATTATTATTAATATATAAAATAGTATTAATTACTTTAAAGAGTTTTTATACTTAAGTTGTATTATTTTAAGTTTGACTGTAATATTCAAATTAAATATGCTTTTTTTCCACATTTAGAATCAATTAATATACTTAATAGTTATATAATAGAGTTAATTGTGGCGGCACACTTTCTAAAATTTCATACATTATAAAAAATAAATAGTTATGTATTATTACACAGATATACAAATAAAAGAAAACGGAGGAAATTTGAAATAATAAGCTAGGTACCTATATTTTTTGATTATTTATATAGAAATATTACATATTATTATACCTACCCAAAACAATTTTAGCAATACTTTCCTGAAAATATAGTACAAACAAATTAATGGGTGATCGAGTAGTTATACATAAATGCCCCACTAGAAAAAAATTTCGCCCGGTATCGCTGTCTCCCCCCCCTCCACCAATAAAATAATATCTGGCTCCGTCACTACTCAAAACACCCTCTCTGGCTATGCACTTGATATGTATCTATATATTGTTATAAGCATTTGTTATATTTTAATATATAAATATATTGGTTCTATTTGCTATTAAATATTAATATTATATTATAGCAATTTATTTTAATATTAATAATTCGATAAACGGCAAATATAATTCTACGGTAGTACCATCGTATACTGTACAGCAGCCTCTAGCCAGTAGATAATAGGTACCTACCTATTAGAATGGTCAGTGGTATGGTCTCGAGCATACCCATAAGACCATAAAAGCGTAAAATTGCCGCAGTGGCGCAAATAGGGGGGCTTAGCCCCCCCAAAATATCTCAAAGCCTTCTCAAAAAATAATAGTATAATATATGTATGTTATTCTTAATAAGTTATTTTTACCGGTTTTGGTAATTTTGGGACTTGAGCCCCCCCTAAACATTTTTCCTATTTGCGCCACTGATAGGCAAGAGCTTCAAAAAGTCTAAATATTTTAAAAATTGTATTGAGTACCTATGGAAAATGATAATTTTCCATAGCAGTAGAATGTTTTTACAATTAATATAGTATAGATGGTACTATTTACCTACATTAATCTAAAAAAACGAAAACCGTTTAATAAGCAATCGTTATTTTACACATAAAAAAAATATTTTTAAGTTTTTCCACTGAGCGTACATTTAAAGATCTACAATTAGTCATTAGAGACCTATTCGTTTATGAATAACTACAAGGTACAACAAAGTACCAAAATTTATTTTCCGACTGGAAATTTATAATTAATAAGATTGTTGTACCTATACCTATATTGTTAGATTTGTAGTCGTACCTATTATATTCCTATAGGAATATAATATAATATGTGTTTTTAATATGGTATACCTATTGGCTACTGAGTTACTAGTAAATGTTGTATAAAGAATAATACCTATACCTATGGCTTTATACATTATACTTTAAATAAATTATCGACTTACTCATTGATCAGACAAATGATAACTGACCACAACCACCAAAGCTAGCCGAGTGAAAGAATATACCTAATCAATATTTTGAATATTTATTACATTACCTACAATCTATATTATATTATTTAATTAGGCATTACATTCTTACCATGTCAACTTAAAGTCAACTACACTCAATGGTCTTAATGTATTTATTTGTGGACCCTAATTTTTATACACGCAAAAGTATGACTAAGTGACAAGTGTAAGGGGAAATGAGTGTGCACACAAATGAGGAATATGCTATATGCATCTGCAGAAGATTCAATAATTTCTCGGTTCACCGTATTTATCAAAATAGGTAAATTGCGTCCCCGAAAAAATAGTCTGTCATGTAGGTAGGTACATGATTACGTAAATTTTGTGTTCTACGAAATTCGAAAAAAATAAGCTAAGTTATACGTGTAGTAGTTTGAAAAATTATGGAACAAAAAGTTTGGCAATTATGGAAAAATATACATAAATTATATAGGTACTACAAGAAAAAAAATGAAAGAATTGTAAGATAAATATGAGATAAATATAAGATAATATGTTTATATACCTAGATATTGCACGAGTTGGTATAATAATATTATACATGCATACAAATTTTCATCAATTTTATATAATATACATTTTTTATTCTGTAATCATAAACAGCAAAACCAAAATTAATAGGTACAATTATATAGTCAGTTCTACTATTCTAGTTCTATATATATAGTTCTATTCTATAAGCCTGGAAGATATTTATTTTTAAAAACAATTAACAAAATGTATGCACAATACACTTATCAATAAAAAATATTAGGCTGTAGCTTGCAATCTACATAATATACCAGTAACATAATATAATATTTTATAATAACTACCTACTTACGTACATTCATGATTTACCATTACCATTAAGTTTTAAGGGAAATACATATTTCTGATTTACAAAAACAGAAAACGTTATCGCTATAGGGAATGTGATAATTTATCTGTAATATATTATGAATATAATGATAAATTTAAATCATTAAAATAAATTCCTCTTTGAATGTCAATAAATAAATTGTGCTTGCCTACCAAGTACCAAAGCATTTTTTAAATTTTAAAGTTTTAGTAAGAAATAAAATAGGAACCCTTCTTTGACTACAAAAATGATTTTAAAATGTTTGTAATTTTGAATAATTAGAAGTTATTTAGGTAATTAAAATGCATATAAAAAGAAATAGTATACATTTATTCTTAATTTTTACATACAAGAACAAGTTATGTGGTATTTAGAATTAAATTTTCAAACTTTTTTGCTGTAAACTAAATATTTTTATTGAGTTTAAAAAAAAATGTCAAATGCTTATAATTAAAATATTTTTAAAACTAAATTTAGTATAGAAAATAATAATTGAATTAATAATGGAAAGTTAAAAATTACTAGATTTAAAAGGCACTTTTCAATCGCATCAATAAAACTTAAATAGTTTGATGCAAAATCATTATTTACACATGAATATCCAATTTAGTCAAAATCTAAATATCAAATATTCGCAAAAAAATATTTCTGGAATTATATTCAACATTATTTTCATAATTATTCAGGATAATTTTAAAAATTTCAATTCTCTAAGGTTATTCATTATTAAGTTTTAATAAGAAACAATATTGATTTTGTCAAAAATCAAATTTATGAAATTTCTCATTTTTCCAGTTATTGTGTAATACACTGAAAATATTTTTTACTTTCAACACCTCGAATAGCAATTAGATTAAATTTGCAACCAGAAACCATCTTTTAAATTGAAAATCACAGCATTTTTACTGCTTCAAAATAAGTAAAGACAGACATTTTCTAAATTATTTGATTCAATTAATTTAGAAACTTATACAAAAATATATTATGTCATGAAATCATGTATTTGAATAAAAATATTTAAATCTAATAAGTAATAACAAATAGGTGCTTTATAATACTATAGCAAATAAATATAATATGATATTCGATAATAATTATAAGATCAATGACTGCATGTCTGCTCTGAATTATTCTGTAAAATTAAAGCAGAAAACACAAAAAAATTCTGATAAGATGTTCAACAAATAAAATATATAACATTAAATAACTATTCTGTGTGCAGACAAATTAATGTACAGAATAAAGCAAACAAAATTAATTTTCTGATGACGAAACTAAAATTTCTAAAACCATTTATCATATTATTTTTATTTATATAATATTGTTTAATGAAAAAAATACCTTAAAACCATAACCATTAGCCAAATTAATTATAATTTCATTTTAGTAAAAATAATATACAGTTTTAGTTTGAACAAAATAAAAGATAATTGAAATCAAATATTTTAATGACATTCATGATAATATAATTTAAAATATATCAGATTATGTTAAATAATAATTTTTAGATATATTTAATAATAATACAATTAATAATTGCAATTTAATTTGTATATAAATATGCTAACTTTTTGTTTACTTAAATAATTATTTTATTGACTATTAATAACAGGTTTATATAAAATACTAAAATATTGAGTCAACACTTTATTATTACAGTACATCTAATTTTAAAATTATATTACTTTAATACTTCAGTACCTTAAGAGGACGTAGTACCTGCATGTGTTGTCTCCGTCTTACATACACGGGACATAACAAATCTTTGTTCACCGGTTTCAATATTGTGCTGTTAGTTTTGATATTAGAGTGAACTGATCTATCATAAAATTCAAAGGTAAGATTATTATCCAGGGTCTCACATATATTTTATTAATATTAATATTTCTAAAATGTACAGTTTTAAAAAGATTATAACTTACTTAAAAATAACAATACCAATGAAAGGCTACATGGGGCCCTAGATAATAATCTTACCTTTACATTTTATAATAGATCAGTTCACTCTAATATCAAAACCAACAGCACAATATTGAAACTTGTGAACGAAAATTTGCTATGTTGCACATGTGCAAGACAGAAACAACATAATATGCGGGTTCTACATCCTCATAATGGTTATAAATTATATTGTAATGATTAAAATATTCAGCATTAATTTGTTCTCGATTTTTATAATTGATTTTAGAATTCATATATATTTTAGTTTTTAATTACTTTTAAGTATAAAATAAAATATACCATAAAAACCAATTTTAAGTATTATATTAATAATAATAAGATAATAATAACACACTGTTTTAAAATTTAAATTTATATCAATTAATATAGTGAAAAATAATGATTTAATATTTTCACATAGTTTTCTGAAAGCAACAAGTAAACAAGTTATTTATAATATGAATTGCAATCAGGCATAAAATATAACATCATATAACATAAAAAATAATATTATATTTGCTTAATTTTCTAACTACTATTATAAAGTAATACCTAATCATAGATAAAATAAAATATAAAATTATTTTAAGGTATACAAAGTTATGTATATTTGATTCTGTGTACAAGTATTAACCCAACTCCACATTTAAACATTTTTTATGTGGTTATTATTATTTTATACTTAAGTTATTTTTGTTTTTATTATGTACATCTTGCCGAGAGTCGGTTATTATTGACAAAAATTATATATATTTATATATAAATCACTAATTTTGTGAAAAAATAAAGGCAATAAAAAATTGGTTTCATAATAATTGAATAGTCATATAAATCCACAGATCCGATGGTTAAAAGAGAAGAGATATTCACCAATTGTGCAGCCATATGTTTTATATAATTTACTTTAATACAACCTGTGTATCAATTGTTTTAATGTTTTTTTCTTTTATACAACACCATAATTATAAAGTTATAAAAACTGTAGTGAAAATTGCTACTTGTTTAGTAAACAATTGGAAATCAGTATCCAAAATAGGGAAAACTCAAAGTAAAAATAAATAATGTCCAAAAAATTAGAGTTTTCGTAGATCCAATACAAATACCTGTAACAAAAATAAAAATAAATTTAAAAAATACATTCTGAACACTTGTAAGTTTAATTTTTTTAGGTTGTATTAGGGATCCCATACGTCCCGTATTTTACGGGATTGTACCATATTTGTAGGAAGTGTCCCGGTGTCACGACAAAAGTTTAAAAATAACACTTTTGTCCCGTATTTTCGATAATCCGTCTCGTATGTACCTACCTTATTTAAAAATGAAATTTTTTTATATCATTTAGCTTTTTAAATTTTAAATTGTTGATAAACTATACTATCTAAATCAAATAATAATTAATAAATATATTTTTATAAATTAATAATTTATAATAATAATTTTTGTTTAAAATAAATTTTTTGTTAAAATTTTATAATAGGAAAGTCACCATAATATTTGTTTTTAATTTTAATTATAATGTATATTTGTTTCCACTATCTAATAATGTGTTTAAATTTATTTTATAGTATATTTAATATTTAGTAACTGAGATAAATTAAATGTTACTCCTAGGCCAAATGGCTCAAATGTAAATTTAGCTACCAAATAAAAAAAAAATTAAAAAATTGTATTAAAAAAACATCACATATTTCATTTTGTAATATGTTAATTGGTAATATAAGTCCCTTCTCCTTCCTCAAATTAACACCAATTAAAATGCAAATTATAAATATTGAAGTATAGATGATTTTAAAAAAATGTCCCGTATTTAAAAAAAAAAAATCTGGGATCCCTAGGTTGTATATACTAATTAAGTTTAATAACACCGGCATTATCTAAATTATTAATTTTACGTTATTAAAATATTTAAATTTATAACAGTGAATACAATTGTATGTAATGTACTCACACTTCCATCAGATGCACTTGCCCCAACTTTGTCACCTCTAGAATTCCAGCAAACTTCAAAAATACCACCTGTTCCTTTATAACTATGAACTAATTGACCGCTCTGAAATAAAATTAGCAAAATTATTATGTTATCTAATAACAAAATGAAGTTAACTGTTATTTAATTTAATTCTTTTATTATTTCTCGTATTTTATATATATATATATATATATATATAAATATTTACTTGTGTTGACCATATATGAACACATTTGTCAAAACTGCCAGATGCCAAAAACTTTCCATCAGGTGAGAAGGCTACACTATAGACAGGTTCAGTATGCTTGGTTAGAGTATGTATGCATGCACCTCGTTCAACATCCCACAATCGTACAGTTGAATCAAATGATGCACTGGTAATATTTATAGTAAATAATAAATATTGATTATTAACGACCATGATATGACATTAATTCATTATTGTACTTACCTAGCAAGTATTAAATTCATGTTTGGATTGGCTGTTCCTGGACCTGTTGGACTCCATTTGATTGTGTATATTTCTTTATTATGCGCTTGTAAATCATGTACACAATTATCTTGTTTCATAGACCATATTTTCAAAGTCATGTCATCCGAACATGAGGCTAATAGGTTTCCTTGGGGATCCCATTTAATAGCATTTACTTCATTCTAAAATGTTTTTCAATTAGAAAGTAACAAAATATTTGTTATTTTTAAAGGAAATGTTATCATAGTGTCTTAATATTTTAATGCAATAAATAATAACTTACTGTATGCCCTTGGAATGATTTTACTGGTCGATCAAGGCCTAAACGACAAACATGTATACATTGATCAGTACTACATGATGCAAAACTACTGTTTGATTGCCAATCTACATCTAACGCTGGTGCTGTATGGAATGCAAATTGCTGGTTGCACTGGCCTGAAGCAGCATCCCAAATAATAGTAGTCTAATATAAACAAATAAACAAATATAAATCAAAAGTAAAATGGAAAAATAATAAGATTATTTACTTTATCAACTCCAGCACTGAGTATATAATTTCCTCTTTTATTCCATTTTAAAGCAAATATTGGACCCTTATGTTGACCAAGAGTGCTTGATATTCTACCATTAGTCATCCAAATGCGAGCATAACCATCATATGACCCAGTGGCTAATAATGTTCCATCACACTAAACATGAATAACATTTATTAGTAAAAAATTAGAATACTTATATAAAATATATAAAATTAGTTACATACATTCCAATCAAGAGAAGTAACATCTTTATTACTGGGTACTTCAGTTCCTCCTTTTTGAATACAATGTCTCAAGATAAGTTGAGAAGGAGAACCAGAACTGTCAGCCATATCCCAAATACGCGCTGTACTATCCCCTGATCTATAATTGAAAATAGTTTTTTTTTAATAACGAAAAACATAAAATGCAAGAAAACCATAGGATTTATTAATCTCTAGAATGTATTGATGAAAAATATATGTGGCTATATTATTACCTAATTCACAATATGAAATTAGTTAGTAATAATGTATTAAAAGATGTTTGAATTATAATTACCCAGAAGCAAGTAAATCAGTAGTTGGATTCCATGCACAAATAAAAACTTCAGATTCATGACCCTTGAGAATAGTAGATTTTTCAGCTGGTATTTCAATACTGCTGTCTAGTTCCATTGTTTCAGTACTAGTAACAGCTGGGGTAACTGTTGCAGTGCCTTCTTCACCATTGGTTTCTTGTGAGTCATTCTTTACCACACTTTGTTTTTGTTGATTTTGGCTCTGTCGACTGGCTACAATTTCTGGCATTACAGCATCGATCAAAGATAAACTCTCTGTCAGACGCTGTTCTGATCCATCTTCTCCAACACATATCTCAGCTTCGGTATAGTGCAGACCCTTTTGAATGATACTAATCAAAGCAGCTGGAGGAACCAAAGCTCCATTGATATTAGACTGGGAAATGTGCGATTCAATACCAAAAGTATATGCCGAATGTTGAAACCCTAAACGAAATATTCATTTAATTCAAATGTAAATCAAAAAACAATAATTAAGGGCTATCGCACTTACCGGATTCTTGTAGGTATCGGTAAACGAGGAAGTTCAATTCATCACTCGAAAAAGCCATGGTATGGATAACTTAAAATTATTTAAAAAGTACGAAAATTAAGCATGCTCTTGGATAATAATAAACAATAATATAAAATAATTAATACTAAGAACTTAGAAGTTAGAACTAACGAAGTTTGGTGGAAACTTAACTAGTAACTACTTAAGCAATAAGTTTACGAATCACCGCGACTGGTGAATGCACTACCGCTAAAAAAAAAAAAACCCGAGATAAACAAAAACTGTATATACTCTTTGGAATATTCTTATCGTCTTTGACGTTAAAAAAAAGATAATCGCGACATTCAAACCCCAAAAAAAATATTCTGCGGTATTGCCAATACGTTATCATATTTTTACCATAAATTATCCTACCGTGGTTGCGGTTGGTACACCGGGCCGGGCTATCAGCAACATACACGTAAACAAGTTGAACGAATTGAGTATTGGGCATTGGCAATGACTAAAAATTTCACTGTTTTAACTTTCAGTAAATTCGAAGTATTTTGAATTATGGTGATCAATTTCATACAACATTAAGATATTAAAGAGTAAGTACATATTACATCGTAACATTTGAAACAAAATGTGTATTCAAAAATGTTTTTGTGATTTAATGTTATTTTTCTTTTGCGATTTCTCTCGACCCTATTGACTTGTGGGTGTGTGATGTGTATTATAAAATGTTTATAATGGCAACTTTTAAGTGAATAAACCCAGCCTATAAAACACTTGGTTGATTAAATCTATACTAGAATAAACTAAATGAAGTTTACGCTATTCAATATGACCCAATGTAAATGTATTGTTGTGGAGGTGAATAGTTGTACAAAATATTCAATGTGTTAGAATTATTGTACAAACCTCATTAGATGATTTGTAAATAGTTACATAATTTACTATGAATTGCTGTAGATCGAAAATGATAATTTATCAATTTAAACTAATTAAAATATTATTGATATATCTATATTTAATTATAATTCAAAATATTGGTACCCCATAAATCTATATTTGCTTTAGGTATTAATGTTATCAGTTGATTTCAGTATTGACATTTTTTATTTAAAACTTAAATAAAATAATTGAGCTAATGTATTAAATTTATAAAGTCCTATTCATATATTCATATAATCTTTGTGTGTATAAAATATTTAAAAACACTATGCCTAAAATCTAAGTATTAGATTTCTAATAATACCTTATTTATAAATTTAAGTTCAAGTAAATATTTTACTAATAACTACATTATTAGAATTAATTAATACTGATGGTATTAATTGCTTGACCATTGTGTTTTATAACTGAAATATATATTGTTCTTTTAAATTACAGGTGAATTATAATTATGTTAACAAAATTTGAAACCAAATCTGCCCGTATAAAAGGCCTTACATTTCATTCAAAACGACCATGGATATTGGCTAGTCTTCATACAGGGGTAATCCAATTATGGGACTACCGTATGTGTACCTTATTGGATAAATTTGATGAACATGATGGACCTGTACGTGGTATTAGTTTTCACAGTCAGCAACCTATATTTGTATCTGGTGGTGATGATTATAAAATTAAAGTATGGAATTATACTCAAAAACGATGCATATTTACATTACTTGGGCACTTGGATTATATTCGATCAACAATGTTCCATCATGAGTATCCTTGGATATTAAGTGCATCTGATGATCAGACAATAAGAATATGGAACTGGCAAAGCCGTGCCTGTATTTGTGTTTTAACTGGTAATTACGATGAATAATCCTATTTATTTTCATTGATTGTTATAATCTTATTATACTTTATAATAGACTATATTATTAAAAAGTATATTTTTAAAAATATATAATATATATGTATTTAACATATTTATTTATATTTTATAATGAAAAGTGCTAAATATTATTGATTTATAAGACTATATCTAAGATGTCATAACTTCCCTCACTATTCCTTTTTTCTCTCAAATCCATGTACATCATTAACAAAATGCATTCATAAAATAATCTTAGACCAAAGTAACTAAAATTTACTGAGTATATTATTTTCATGGTTACTATATCATTTTATCTAAATATTGACTTAAAAAAATGTATTAATACATCTACCTAATACTTTTTCATTTAAATTTTAAATATATATACATATATTTTCAAACTATAAATAAAATACAAAATTATTATTAAACCCTTAAAAATATTATCATCTATAATTTTTGTAATAGATAATTTAAGTCGAAAAACTATTTAAAACCATACAAAAAACCTAACCTACCTTATGTATTTTGTCTATAATGTAGGTATTATATATAGAGAAAAAACAAACAGCCTACAGCACTAACATCCTCTTTACAAATTTATACCTACAATTATTCAATATTATTTTATACTAATATAATATATATATATAATTAGTATTTATTATATACGCTTTACATTATGTTTCATTATGTTAATATTGTTTTTAGGTCATAACCATTATGTCATGTGTGCTCAGTTCCATCCATCTGAGGATTTAGTAGTCTCTGCATCTTTAGATCAGACTGTTCGTGTTTGGGATATTTCTGGACTACGTAAGAAGAATGTAGCCCCTGGCCCTGGGGGACTAGATGATCACTTAAAGAATCCAAATGCTACAGATCTATTTGGTCAAGCTGATGCTGTTGTTAAACATGTACTTGAAGGTCATGACCGTGGTGTTAATTGGTGTTCTTTCCATCCTACTTTGCCACTTATTGTCTCTGGTGCTGATGATCGTCAAATAAAATTATGGAGAATGAATGATTCTAAAGCATGGGAAGTAGACACATGCCGTGGACATTATAACAATGTTTCCTGTGTTGTTTTCCATCCAAAACAAGAGCTTATTCTGTCAAATTCTGAGGATAAAAGTATACGTGTTTGGGATATGACAAAAAGAACATGTCTCAATACATTTAGGCGAGAACATGAACGATTTTGGGTGCTTGCTGCACATCCAACTTCCAACTTATTTGCAGCTGGACATGATTCGGGTATGATTATATTCAAGTTAGAACGTGAAAGACCCGCATTTACACAATTTGGTAATTTCTTATTTTACGTAAAAGAGAGATTCTTACATCGTCTCGATTTCACCACCCACAAAGTGACCACTGTCATGCAACTAAGAGGTGGTGGACGTACACCTATTTACAGTATTAGTTACAACCCAGCTATAAATGCAATGCTTGTATGTACAAGAAATTCATCAAACCTTGAAAATAGCACTTATGATTTATATCAAATGCCTAAGGAATCGGCAGACAGTAGTGTTTCAGAAGTACCTGAGAGTAAAAGGTCTAGTGGTCTAATGGCTGTCTGGATAGCTAGAAATCGGTTTGCTGTCTTGGACAAAACACATATGTTGGCAGTAAAAAATTTAAAAAATGAATTAACAAAAAAGAACATAGGACCCAATAATATAGATGAAATTTTTTATGCTGGTACAGGTTTATTGTTACTGCGTGATCCCGAAAATTTGACTTTGTTTGATGTTACACAAAAAAGAGTATTGGCTCAAGCTAAGATAGCCAAATGTCGATATGTGATATGGGCAAATGATGGGTCATTGTTGGCTGTTTTATGCAAACATAATATTTATATTTGTAATAGGAAATTGGAAATTTTGTGTACAATACATGAAAATTCCAGAATTAAATCAGGCGCATGGGATGATTGTGGTGCATTTATATATACCACTAGTAATCATATTAAATATGCTTTGCCAGATGGTGGTGACTATGGAATCATACGTACATTAGATTTACCTATTTACATAACAAAAGTCAGTGGCAACCAAGTGTTCTGTTTAGATAGGGAGTGTCGACCAAGAGTATTAAATATTGATACAACAGAATACAAATTTAAATTAGCACTTATCAAACGCAAGTATGAGGAAGTTTTGCACATAGTCAGGAACGATCGGTTAATCGGACAATCTATAATAGCGTACTTACAGCAAAAAGGATATCCAGAAGTGGCATTACATTTTGTCAAAGACAACAAAACCAGATTTTCATTAGCACTGGAGTGTGGTAATATAGACATTGCTTTGGAAGCGGCTAGGACATTGGACGATAAGGTATGTTGGGAACAACTGGGTCAGTCCGCGTTGCTGCAGGGCAACCATCAGGTAGTGGAGATGTGCTACCAGAGGACTAAGAACTTTGACAAGCTGTCGTTTTTGTATCTGATCACCGGTAATCTGGACAAACTGAGGAAAATGATGAAAATCGCGGAAATACGTAAGGATGTATCTGGGCATTACCAGGGTGCACTGTTGTTGGGCGATTGTCACGAAAGGATCAAGATACTGAACGAACTTGGTCACAAGTCTCTCGCCTACCTGACGGCCGCTACTCATGGTTTGGACGCCGAAGCTGAGACCATCAAAGAGGGCTACGAGGGTAATCTACCGACGGTAACTGCTGGCGCCAAGTTGCTCAGACCTCCCGCCCCAGTCAGCCAAGCCGAGTCCAACTGGCCCCTGTTGACTGTGTCTAAAGGTTTCTTCGAAGGCGCTATTCTGTCGGCGGGCAAAGCGTCAGGGCTCATCGACACAGCGATCGGCGAGGACGTGGCTGTTGAGGAAGAAGGTTGGGGGGCTGAGGCAGACCTGGGTCTGGAGGGAAGAATATCGCCTACGCACTCGGAAGCCGAGGAAGAAGCGGCATCAGCAGCCGCGGCGGACGGCGGTGGTGAGGACGGCTGGGACGTGGGCGACGAAGAGGTGGAACTTCCTCCGGAAGTGCTGGTATCTCGACAACAAGACTCCGACTATTTCGTAGCGCCGCAGCCGGCCGCCTGCCCGTCCCTTGCATGGTCAGCCAACAGTCAGCTGGCCATCGACCACGTCAAGTCGGGCGATTTCGAGAACGCATTTAGACTACTCAATGAACAGATCGGCGTCACCAACTTCGGGCCGCTTAAGAACCTGTTCATGGACTCGTACCTCAAGTCGTGCACATCGTACACGCCACTACCTACGCACCCATCGCTGTTCGTATACCCTAATCGCAACTGGAAAGACGGCGGTGGAAAAGGAAACAACAAGCCTGTGCTAGACATAAAACTAGAACAGCTACTCGGCGAACTACAAGCGTGTTATCAGCTGACGACGGCCGGCAAGTTCCCGGAAACGGTGGCCAAGTTCCGGTCGATACTGATGTCCGTGCCACTGCTGTGTGTAGACACCAAGCAAGAGGTGAACGAAGTCGTGCAATTGGTGCACATATGTAAGGAATACCTGGTCGGGCTAGTGATGGAGACGGCCCGCAAGGAGCACCCAAAGACCACGGCGGAGGACCAGAAGCGCATTGCCGAGATGGTCGCGTACTTTACGCACTGCGACCTACAAATGTCGCACAAAATCCTCACACTCCGCACGGCCATCAACGTGTTCTACAAGATCGGCAACCACAACACGGCCGCGTCGTTCGCCAAACGACTATTGGAGCTGGGCCCACGCGCCGACGTGGCGCAACAGGCTCGCAAAATGCTGCAGGCTTGCGACCTGAACCCGGTCAACAAGCTGCAGGTGGCCTACGACCAGCACAATCCGTTCTCGATATGCGCCTACTCGTTCGTCCCAATCTACAAGGGCAAGGAGGAGGTGAAATGTCCGTTCTGTTCAGCGTCGTACCAACCTGTGCACAGGGGAAAGGTGTGCAATATATGTCAGATATCGTCCATCGGCCGAGAGTCTACGGGACTCAAGATAACTGCGGCGCACTACCGGTGAAAAATGTAAAATGTTATCGTTTTGAAATCGCTAATAACTGTTCTACTTGTGTTTTATTTTTCTATTTTATTATTACATTTAGGTATAGCCCTATGCATATTATAACTATGTTCGATATATTTAATCCATATATGTATATATTATTACGTACGAAAAGTATTTTATTGAATAAATAAATAAATAATACAAAAATAATAACTGTGAACATACATTATCTTATTTAGAGTTAAGACTAGAATTTGATAAATAAATACATTGTTTGAGGCTGACTGTGGCCAAGTGCGTAATCCGTAAACAGTATACAAAGTGTACAGTAATAGACTTGTGACAACGTGTTAGTATATAATAATAATTTATAATAAATAATAATATTTAAGCGGCCAGTTATCAGAATTGACCAGCGGCGATAGCCATGATGTCGGGGTTGATAGTGGCTCGTGGACTACTCAACAAGTTGCTTCTCATCAGCGGTTGTTTCGGGTGCAATTTGCACTGACAGGAACTCACCACCTTTATGACATGGTTGAACATGTTGCCGTCCCTACACTTGAGCTGGACACGAACCATTTTCACGTCACCATCTGTGCATTGCAAAGCTTCCACCTATTTTGTAACAAAAATAATTATGTATATATTATCATACAATAAATTAGAGCATTAAATGTTATATTTTCAAACTTTAGCTATGAAAATTAAAAATATTTCATGAATTTTCAACTTCAAACGCTTAAGGTCAATTTTTTTTTTAGGAGGGAGGGCTTGGATATACTAATTAATTAGCACCTCCAAATTGTTTCATATCAAATGTTAATTTAAATTTCCAAGGTAATAGGTATCAATAGCCATAATATAACATCATGAAAATAATAGAGAGGCTTCAGCACCCCAAGTATTTTCATTGTACCTTTGCTCATTGGCTGATTGATTCTAATTCAATAAACAAATCCAATGAAAATTGTTATCAATTATGGTTGAAGAAAACCGAAATGGTCGTCATCACCTAAGAAACATTAATGCGTCATTAACTAAAAGTAATGGGCCTTAACATAATTGTCTAGCCTGTAATATCGTGTACAGTCTAATTTGATCGGAAACATAGTTATTAACTAATCATTAACATTAATTTCTTAATTTACATCCCTGACGGGATGGTATGCATATATTTATATAATTATATTTGAAGTCTACGCCCATGGGGCCATACATACCTGTTGGTTGTCAAGTATAGAAGATCGATGTCTTTGACTCAATGAGTTGGCCGCAACAAGACAGCGATCGGCACACACGACTTCTACCACGGGTTTAGTGGATACACATTGTCCATCGGTAATGTATTTGGATGACCGCAAGTTGCAGTTCATTTCTGAAAAATGTGCACCTGCAATATTAGAATAATCAATTTTGTAATTGTTATAACTGTTATTAGTTTATTACTTATAATTTATTAATCATTAATTATTATATAATTATATACGTATTACTATATTATAATTTATAATATGTTTTTAGTAATAGCAGTCTATAGGTCATGGAACGATCAACCGACTCAACTTTCGTCGAGACGCTATAGGTATGGGTTAAGAACCAATATTAATATTCATATTTACTAAATACTAATGTACATAATTGCATTTTTAATTTCTACATAATGATATACGTTGAAATGTTCAATATATACTTATATGGGTGAGTATAAGTATAATTAACTAATCCGTTTTCTGATTTCGCATTAATTTTATACAATATTTTTAACGTTATAAAATATAAAGTGAAAAAAAAATAAAATACAGATCATCGTTTCGTAACTCGTAATATTCGGTCTTCAGATTTTTTAGAAATATATTTTGAAGGTTCCTGGATTCCAGCACAGCTGAAGTACAACTAAACCAAATGTAGAATTCAGAAATGAAAAATCAGGGCATGAGTAAATAGTAATAAACTAATAAATCAATAAATAATCGTTTTTTCACCCGCAGTAAAACTATAATACCTACGTATAATATAATATAATACCGTAATATTAGGTACTGTTCGTCTTGTTGAAAATTCTTTTCAAATTATAAATAATCTAACCTGTAAGCCAGCTATATTATAGGCCTTAACCAAAATGTATAGATATCGTGGTCGTGACTCGTGACAACTGTCAAGATTATAGTAAATTTAAATTTTGATCAGATATACGTACATGGTACCTACATAATATCGTTTATAATAAAATTATATTGTAGATATTTTAAATTTATAATTACAAATTTACTACTATTCGCACGAATCATAAAACCTCTGTGGGCATAAATAATTAATTTGATTTTAGGGCGTTTACCAAAATGTTAAAAGCATTAAGCACCGTTAAAAATATTCTTAGTAAATATTTTACTAAATCTATTTTGTTTGGTTACAGCCGTACGCTTGTTAGTGTTAAAACAAACAGCTGGCTATCTATAATAAAAAACTAGGTATTTTTGAATACAAAATCACAATTTTGTAAATACATTATTATTATTATAAAATTTGTAATAGTACATTGTAATTATATACTCAAAGGTTTTATAAAAAATACTGTCCATAAGCGATAAAATGTATATAAATATAATACGATACGCTAGCTATTTACACTTTACAGTTTAATTTATCACTAAAAAGTGTTCTTATGTCTGTTTTAAATGTTAATATTATTAAATATTTGCGATAGCAGATAAGTGTACCAAAAAAGTCCATTTAAATATTAGAATATTAATTTTTAGAATAAAAATGACAAGTTTCTATGAACTATAATATTTCGTTTATATTTTTTTTTCGATATATTCATTGATAAATGATAAATGGTGAATAAACTTGAATTTATGTGACCAATATTGACAATATTTTATAATTTATTATAGAGTTTTATGTCTTATAAGAAACGTTATTAAAAATTAATTAATTTTTATTTAATTTTAAATTTATATTTGATTTGTAATCAAACATGACTGATATCGCTATTTTATTCTTAGCTAAAGATCTATTGATCTTGAGTCTTTATTATTGAGCACCAGATATTTGTATTTAATAACAACACACATTTTATATGTACGTCGTACGGACGTATTAAGTGTAAATACTAAAATACGAAATTTATCGGAGTACCCATATACAGTGGCGTAGCCAGGGGGGGGTTTTGGGGGTTGAAACCCCCCCCCTTCGGCCGTATTTTTATCAAAAATATAATTTTTATAATATAGAAATATAATCATTTATTCGAGGTGAAATGTATACTGTTATGCTGTATTCACGTTATCCATTGCACAGGTGATAATAATCATTATCATTCAATTATTTTATTATTTCAATACGGTTGTAGATTTATTTTATTTTATTACTAAAAAAAACCCCCCCTAAAAAAAATCCTGGCTACGCCACTGCCCATATAAAATAATTTTTATGAAATTTAGATTGGGTAAAAAATAAATTAATTTGAGTAGGGTATAAATGGTATATAATATTATAATAGCTATAGCAATTGGATTGACTAAGAAAAACATTATACAAATTCTCAGACTGTGAATCAGCAGACTTCAGATGAATGATGGTTATTAGTTATACCTAACTATACTAACATATTGTTAATTATAAATATACGAGAACAATGTATAGTTATAAGTAAATTTATATTTAATGAGCCTTTTTTACTGCGGGTGACTAACATTTAAAAAATAACTGTCAAGTACCTACTTAATCTTGCGTAATTTAATAAAATTTTTCAATTTAAAACTAAAGCTTATTATAGCTTATACGTCTTTAATTTGATACAAATATCCTTTTCCTATAACCAACCTTTCACGATTTGCATACAAAGTTACCCAAATTTTAATCTAAATAATTATTCGAATAAATATGACGTGTTTATTAAATACAAAATATTGTTTTTATTCAATTAATTTTATTTAAAAATTATTTCAAGAATTATTTTAAATATAAATTCAAATACATTTTTATTTAAATAATTACAAATATAATTGTAGGTACTTATAGAAGAATGCTTAAATTAAAATGTATTTGAATAATGCCTTACTCTGTATACAGAACGGTGCACACGAATTGCGTCCCGGACGCAATTCGTATTACCTTTTAAGTTAACATTTTTTTTGAGCTTTCCAGTGGTTTCCAAATTTATTTTTGATTTTGATATTTTTAAAAAAAAAAACCAATAATAATAATTAAATATTTATCATTAACATAATAATGTTAAATTAAAACTTGTTTTTAGTGTTTTGTACTTTTGGGCCGGAGCTATACATGGCGTATTTGCCGCGTTTCAAACGCTACGTATTCCGCGGCGTTTATTAAAAATAAACCAATGCTTTTTAGTTCGATGGACAACGCGGTGGAATACGCCGTGTGTAGCTCTATCCTTATAGATATTTTCGATAAAAATATTATTGTATTACTTTATTAAACAGTCATTTATTATTTTATATATTTAAATGATATAATTATATTTTTACAATTCAATTTTAATTTTTTTTTATAAATAAGTATGTAATTATGACTTATAATTTATATTATTATGATATTATTATATTTTTACAATTATTAAATTTACATATCTTTATTATGGCAATAACACTTTAAGAACCCCTTACAATAATCAACCGTAGATGAAAAGGTAACACGAATTGCGTCCGGGACGCAATTCGTTCAAAAAGGTACGTTTACCTGTTTTGGTACGCAATTCGTGTGTACCCATACAGAACCTTATCTACATAGGTATATTATACATCTCATCTGTTATATTTATTTACTATTTTGAGTTGTCTCTTCTTATTTCTTGGAAAAAATATAAAACATACTCTTTTTCAATCTAATTTAACACAGATCTCGATTTCAAATAATAAATTAACAGGTTTGTCGGGTTTAATTTAATAATTATTTTCCGTGAGTATTTCATTAATAAGAGTACCTGTAAAATTATAAAATGTAATGAGTATATTTACCATTTGGTATGTAGTATCAAGTATGTATTATAAATATATTAAAATTATAGGATAAAAAATAAATAACAGTTAGAAATCAAATGTAAAAAAAAAAAAGCGGGCAAGTGAGTATCGCTCTGCTGTACATTAGGGGGTGGGGTGGACCTCGGACTATGGTAGGTTAAATTTGAATGCAATGATAGGTATCATTGTATACGAAAAACGATTCTGAACGGAGATGATTTGTCAGTCTAGGATATATTATATTTAAATTATATCATATATTCTATTTTGAAACAAATTCAAACATTTAAGTAAAAATTTTTCAAGATAAAGTAAAAGGAAGTAGTCAAGTAATTTTTTAAAAATAACAAAAATCGAAAATTATTTATTAGTTAAAAGTTATTTTACACGTGTATTTTTGATTTCAAATTAAAATTAAAACTTTAAACACACGTAAAATTTTTTAAATTGAACAATCCTCAAACTTTTTTATAATTATTCTAAGCTTAACTTATGGACAGCATAGTATTAAATTTTCAATTCTTAGCTTTTGATAGAAAAATATTTATAAATTTTTAACTACCAAATAGTGAAAAATATTCATGATTTTGACGAATTTTTGTCAATATTTGAACTTCAAATGCGAATAAAAAAAAATTGTGCCTATGTATTTTTATAATTTTTGAATGAGAGTTAGAACAAGTTATGTGGACCCTTCTATTAAATTTTCAAGTAATTTGTCCCAGCTAAATTTTTTTTATCAACATTTATAAAAAAAAAATAAAAAAAATTGAAAATTTCAATTGTCTATAAATAGCTCAAAAAAAGTCAAAATATTTTGAAAATCAAATCACGTAAAGAAATAGGCAATGTAAATAACTGGTAAAATTTTCAAGTATTTACGATTTATACTGTTTGAATAACAACAAATATCAAAAATCGTTTGAGGCTAAACCGTTATTTAACGCGGTTTTGTAAAAATTTAAATTTCAAACTCTCCTAAAAATTTTTTGACTTAGTCCGGTAGAGTTTTTTTTACAGATATTTGAAGAAAAATGTATGGAGCACCTTGTACCAAGATTTCAAATCTTAGTTATAAAAGAAAAAATTTTTACGATTTTTCAACCACAAAATTACTTGCCAATTTTCGCAATTTTGACATATTTCGTAAAAATTCGAACTTTAAGCACTTATAAAAAAAAATTGTGACTAACGATTTCGGATTTTTTTTTATCACTTTAAGAACAACTTATGAGAAACCTTGTATTAAATTTTCAAGATTTTCTGGCCGGCCAAAAAATTTTTATCGTTATTTTAAAAAAAAATACTAAAAAAAATTAAAAATTTCAATTGTCTATAAATAGCTCAAAAAAAGTCAAAATTCTTTGAAAATTTAACTGTGTATGGAGAACTCTAATATAAACATTTGGTGAAAATTTCAAGTATTTACATCTATTAGTTTTTGAGTTATAGCAAAATAAAAAATTTGATTTGGGCGAAAACTGGTTTTGCGTAAAAATTCCCGTTTTTCCGTCATTTTTTTAAGGTTTTTCCCGACTCACTTAAAAAATATTGAAAATTTTTAACTTTTGACCCCCCAAAGTACCAACTAGATCCGATTTCCTTTTCAAAGAGGGGCTGAAGTCAAAAATCGAAGCATTTTTACTGCCCCAAATGTTGTCGACAGACACAAAAAAAAAAAAAAAAAAAAAAAAAAAAAAAAAAAAAAAAAAAAAACACACATCATTGTAAAATCAATACATTCATCACTCCGTTCAGAATCTAAAATGTTGATCTATGAGTAAAAAATTGTCAGTCAATATAACCTAGATGTCAATTGGTAAGTTTTTTCTTAATAAAATAAGTAGGTACTCATTAATGACGTGCTCTTGTGTCTAATGTAAAATGTTTCATATACCTACATTAATTGAAAATTTCTAATGAACAGATTAATATCAAAAGTATTAAAAAATAGTAATGGTTTAAATTTTAAATACACAAGATTGATCCCATAATATTATTTTAATTGCAAATATTTCAAACTTAACGAGCACAACCATTGAAGTATAGCGAAAATATATTATTATAGTTAAGTGCGTATCACACATTTTAGAATAATTTATAGAATTTGTTTTTATTATATATTCACTATTTAGTTTAAAATAATTCTAATTTTAATTTTAATTAATGGCTAATTATAGTTCATTACTTTTAAAAGAAATTTCTATTGGAACTATGTAAATATTATGAATGGTTAAAGTACCTTGCCACTTTGGTAACCGATAATTTATTTATTATAACGATTAACGGGTGTTGAATGTTTTTATAAACGGTTTAGCTGTACCTATAAATTGTTAAAACCTGTATAAAAACTACATTTTAAATAAACTATACGTTTATATTTTAAACTATCATTATTTTATTTTTGAACATATAACCGCTTATTAAATTTAAATCAAATAGAATTTTCTACATAATTTAAGTTAAGAAATAAACAACATTAATTGGTACACTTGTGATATATGATATTAAATTTGAGAGCAATTATTAATAGGGTGGCCAGATATAAAATACGAAAATACGGGACAGAGATGGTATTTTTTTTATTATGAATAAACATCTATTTTTGATGAAATGCTTAAATATTTAGTATTAAATCTTAATAATAATTGATAACTAATAAATGTAACATACTAAAAAATAATATTTTTTGGATATTTAATCACAATTTTAAAAATTATAAATATTTTTTTATACTTTAAGTATAAACTAGGTACCTATAATAGCTATAAATTATAATATAGTGTAATATGAATACGTATATGATTTAACTGGTGGCGACGTCGTGATCGTAATCGTCTCTATGCAGGCTGTGATCCATTAAGACGAACACCAAAAATAACTTTATATTCGAATAATCGAATTCGATACTTACAAATTGTTTATCACAATAAATTAGCAAAAACTGAAAAACATCAATATTCTACAAATGCATAATTATATACGATATAATACTCCGTATTCCGTAATTGATATTTAGTACAAATAGATGAAGAATGAAGATTATATTTTTAATTTTATTTACATATTTTCTATTATAAGAAAATAGTCATATTTTTAAAAACCGGGACAATACAGCGTCCCGGAAGCATATGTCGGGACAACGGGACAGACTTTTGAAATACGGTACTTTCCCGTATAATACGGGACGTCTGGCCACCCTATTATTAAGTATAGAGATAAATAAGGAATAAAAATCATAAAATAAATTCAAAAAATAATCAACTACAAATATCATATGTGAGTGTGAACTATAGTTTGAGAATGAAAAATATTGAAAACGTATTATAATTCTTTGGACGTCAAAGTTTATATTATAATAGTATCAAAAATATGTGAAATGTTTGTAGTGAAGTATAAAAAGTAAAATAAAATAGAGGTCGATAAAATTTGCGAATTGAGATGTTAAAAATTGACTAAATTGGCAAATAAGAAAATATATATATTATATATAATATATGTAAATGAAGAAAAATCAAATTTTAAATTTTGTTTTTTATGACAATTTCTGATGGTACATATGGAAATATATACGACCGCTAGAAAATCCAATCCCTGAACCTGATTATTACCGTTCATATTTGGTTAGGTTATCCTAATAGAGTAATAAGTGCATCTAATATAGATATACCTATATTACTATAATACTGTATACCTACTTAAGTACTTACCATTGTGTCTTAAATAAAAAATATATATGAAATTTTTGTGATCGACATAATAAAAATTTACCAGGTATAGGTATTATAAATCTATAATATATTAACATATGATATTATGTTGCTATTTTTATAGCTCTTCATCTAAACTCCCAGAAAGATTACAATGCAGGTTTACGTAGTTAGCAATTTTATATATAATATATTTAGGAGCTGCGTATTTTATATAGGTGCACTTAGAGGAATCTGAGGATCTTAAGGATGCTTATAAATTCCCATTGAATTATCCTGATCGTATAAAAATAGTTTGTATCGGGAATATACAATAATAGTATAAAATACTTCATACAATATAGTGTTTTTTCACTTTTTTATGAAACAGATTAACAGAAAATAAAAATAACGGGAATTACCAAATATTTTTCACATTTGCTGAAAGATTAAGTATACCTAAATAAATCAAGATCTGTGTAGGTAGCTAATTATTTATAGACAACTTTTGTAATCTGTGGCAGACGCTTTCTCCCAATGTACGAAAAATAATAATAAATAATTAAAAAACGGCGACATGTGTGATAGGTCGTAAACATAGAAGATATCCTACAGCAGATAAGTATATTTTTATTTTATAGATTATAATATACTACATTATAAATACATCTAGTTAAAAAAAAGTATGAAGTAAAATATATAAGTGTACTTATATATATAAAATATTAAATAAACATGAGCAAACGAGTCGAGTACAAGGTCAATGAAATTGTAATTGAACGTCTATATATGAAAAATGATACTAGGACCTGATACGATGAGGAGATATTGCTATAGGTTAGGTTAGGTTCTAAAATTCTTAGTAAGATAGTGCATTTATTTGACGAACGTATCGGATGTTTAAAAACTAGGTGAACCAGTTTCTATAAAACACAAACGTTAAAAACATGCACAATAATATCGTTATCGGCGGTGGTGCGTTTAAAAATCCGGTTTAATTCTGGGATGTAAGAAAGTTATAAGACCTTTAAGATTTAAATTGGTATTCGAGTACACTAGCCCTCTAGTCATCCCATCTTGTCTAAAAGTTAAAAAGCCATCGTGAAGAATTTCGTTTACGAATTTATTGCAAGTGTGGGATTCGATTTTGTAAATCGAGTATGTACTTTCTAGATAATTTAAAAACTTGTAACTAACAATATTTTAGTTTTTCTGCAACTAAAATTTAACAAAATTTAGAATATGTACTACGTATATCTTATACGTATTTATGTGAATTCACAGTCTGTAATTAACCTTTTTTTATAAATTAATATAACGTATAACTCAATATAAATGGTTTCCTCGCTAGGAAAATGTATACTATAATACTATAAACGAATTGTCATAACTAATAACTATAACCCGTTTATGTATAACTAATGTAAATAATTTAATGAAATAATTTAGATACGTGTTAAAATTACTAAAATATGTATGATTTTACATATTATATAGGTACGCACACGAATTTTGGAATTTAAGCTTTTAGGCTTTTAACACATATTATTTAGATTGCATATATAATCATAGAGAAAATAGTGCAGTGTTTAATTTAATTTTTATATGAATTAAATTAAATGTGCCAATAAAATTTAAATTATATTATATGTATAGTATTTAGTTAGTAAATCAATGCTATACAACAGTATGTACCTATTACAGTTAATTATTTTATTTTACCTTGTTACCAAATTTTGCTGCAAAATATGTGATGCACTAATGCATTGTAAACAATAGTCACTCAATTAAATATTTTTTAACATTATTTAATAATTATTAATGATAATAATAATATGTTTTTACATATTTTTTATGTACATT
The DNA here is from genome assembly GCA_020882235.1 of Schizaphis graminum. Lineage (NCBI taxonomy): Eukaryota > Metazoa > Arthropoda > Insecta > Hemiptera > Aphididae > Schizaphis > Schizaphis graminum. The sequence continues at coordinate 22,560,595 of CM037034.1, read as the reverse complement.
TATTTCAATAACAAAATAAATTAATTTCCTAGTTGTCAAACTACCTTTTATTTACTACCATATGACTAAAAGACCATACAAAAATGTGGTTTTTTTGGCTGTGTTTCACTTAGGTCAAGACTGGTTCGATGAAAGTGGTTATTGGCAGCCGGCCGCTGGCGGTTAGTATAGTGATTACGATAAATATACAAAATATGTAAAAAAAAAAAATATGTTTTATTTCCCAAAAGTCCCGTATCATCCTTAGCATATCAGTGGAAAATCAATATATTTAAATGCTGTTTTTTTACAGTAATAGCTATGGAAATTCTGATTTAATGGAATAAAATTAATTTTTTTTTCAATAATTCAAAAATTATCAAAACATTTTTTTATGCAATTAAGTTTTTTAAATTTTCAAGATAGCCATTTTGTTGATTTTATATTTAAAACAGTTCAGAAAAAAATAAATTAAACATGATTTAATTAATCTTGATTGGAACGCTGATTTCTTATGACAATCTATAAATATCTAATTATTAATGAAGCTTTCAGTTAAAATTAAAAAATGTCAATTTTTGAAAACGGTATTTTGTACCTATATAAATTTAAAATAATTCAAAAAAAAATAATTGTTTTAAATTATAAAATATCTATTTTAGCCTGACAATACTTTATACTTCTACTTAGGTACCTAATCAAAGTGTTTATTCTCATTTCGTAATTTTAGCCTTTAGGTTCACTTTACGTTCACGATAATTAAAATACTTAATAATAGAAAACCCGTTTTGCAATTCAGTACCTAACCGATAAGACAGATATTGCTATTTCTATTCAAATTTAAACTTTAATTAGCTACATGAAAGAATTACAAGCTGAAATAAACATATTTTATTATTGAAATTTGAAATGTGAAACAATTAATTTTTTTTAAAAGTTTGTTTATCCTATGCAATAATTTATTAATACAAGCTAACTAAAAATGATTCCCCACCGCAAATTAATTTTATGTTCGTAAGGTTTTCAAAGTCGAATAATTAATTATATCTCCCTGTACAATATCATTTTCATTTATAATTTGAATAATGTATAGTAAATTATCATTATGTATAAGTACGTATATACTATATAGGCTTGTTATACACCGGACGTCCGGACTCACCTGTTTGTATATCAAAACTGTCCTGCAACGTGTCATCTGAGTTTTGTTGATTGGTGCTAATTAACGAATCGATGACTTCGTCCATGGTGGTGGGCGACTTCGGCTTAATCTCGGCCGGTCGTTTGGACTTAAGGATGTCTCGCAGGAGTGATTTCAATACATCCTTAGGGTTCAGGTCACCCATTACGAACTCCGGACCGTTGGATTCCGTTTTGGGATAGCTTGAAGGCGGAAAACTGGAGGGAGGAGCGCTGTAGTACTCCTTGGATGGTGGTTCCGACATCGATGCTTGCGTGTGGACCAATCCAGACGATAGCGCCGGTGATCTCCCATCAAATTTTTCGTATTTAACTGAAGCTGGCCACTCGGTAGCCTGGTAGAATTCACGGGCTTGTATCGGGCCGCTGCCACTTTTAAACGGTTCCACCACCGGTTCAACAAATCCATATTTCATAGTTTCTATTTTTTTTGGTAGACTATCGTATCTCGGCGAGTTTTCATAGTAGGATGACGCAATATGGTGATCCCGCATATACGATTTTTCGATATCACGTTTATCGGCAATCACGGAAAAACTATCAGACCTGTCTTGTTCGTTACCGTAATCGTGATTGGGTATGGCGGATTGTTGTGCGTCACCTGGTACGTATTCTTCTACCTTGTACGCGAGTGTTTTCGTGTGTCCGTAATTTTTCAACTTCGGCACGATCGTGTCGGCGTTGGCTTGGTTCACGAGTGGTTGGTTCTTGTTGCTCACTACGGCGTCCGACACCCGTCTGTTCTCGACGATACTATTCGTGTCGACAGCGATACTGGGTGGTTTGTACGGCGTGAATACTGGAGGCGCAATAGGACGGAACGAGTCTTCCTGCTGATGAAAGACTCCGTCATCCAAGACGTGTTTGGGTACCAGGACGGTCGCAAACGGTTTCGATGATGTTACCGGGGTCGCGTTCACCTTGGCGCTAACCGTGAACGAAGAGAAATTTCGCTGGTTACTGGCCAACGAGGGTGAAATTTGCGGGGTGGTAGTGGTGGCGGAGAGGAGCGGTGACTGCGCTGCCTGGTTTTGCGCCTTCAAGACCTGTCTGATTTTTGAGCCATTGAATTTTGGTATGGTTCTAGATTCGTTTTCATTGACCGTTGGCACTCCTCGGAAGTTCACCGACGAAGTTGCATACTTAACTTCGGCCTCGGACCGAGACTCCGAATAAATTGGACTAAATTGCTGCAAGTCTTTGTTGTCAGTTGATGCGACGTTCCTAGCGGTCACAATATACGCGGATGGTGCTGCGGTCCTGAAAACGGAACCTGTAGTTGGAGCTGCTGGAACAGGAGTCGTACTACTGGCAGCATCCTGCAGTGGTTTCTTCTTGCCAGTGGTCGTCGCGGTGAAGAACACTCGCACCACGTCCGATGGCATTTCCGTAGTCTTCAACGTCTGCTGTTGTTCTGTATGCAGTTTGACCGCAAAGTCCCTTACGTTCGACAGGTTAGCGTACACCTGTGCCGGATACACTGGATACGTCTTATGCAACATGGCGTGGTTCTGCGACGTATCATTTCCAAAAGATGACGTCCGGTGATTTTTATACTGCACTTCGTCTATCTTTCTACTTTCCCCGGCACAGTTACCGACGGCAAAACAAGAGACCACAATGATCCACGACTTAATCATGCTGAAACACATAGTGTATCGTTTTAGTTTTTATCAATTATTTCTCAAAACCATGAGTATAAATATTAATACAAATTATTAAAATAATGATCCAAGAATCAAAACAATAAAACCATTTAAAATAAACGATTAATAACAATTTTATTTTTATTTCTATTGGTACCTACCTTAATTTTATATTATTGTATCGTACCTACCATATACGTATACTTGCTAGTTCAAACCATTTAATGTTCAGACCACGGTCTAGGTTACAGTGTCACTGTCAATGTGTTTTTTTTTTATAAATGTATTAATAATAACTACTTCTTTTATTTTATTATTTTCGATATAATGTAAAAGTTAAAAAGCAAAGAAAACCATATCCATAAGCAGCTGCAAACTACTTTCCCGCTATACATACCTACGCAAACCTAAACCAATCATGTTTATAATCAATTGACTTTGTAGTTTTAGCTTTAGAGACTTTCATTTGGTACTCATTTGATACCCTAAACGTTTTTATTTTCGTTCCACTTTTTGATAAATTGATATAACATATTAAATACATTCTTTCATGTATATTGCATATCCCATTTCACTTTCATATCATATTAATTTATACTTTCCTCTCATGTAACATTCGATCTTACTATATTTTTTGATAAGAATGTATTGTATGCAAAATGCAAAGCTAATTTCTTTAATAATAATTTTATTTAGCTTAACAGTTTTAATCATTCCAGTAATTTGAGATAATTAACACTTTATTTTTAAATAACTTAAAAAAAAAATAATTATATTTTATCCAAAATGTCAACAAAATAACCTAAAGAAAACAAATTGTATCCAATTATTATATTTTAAAAATATCAAAGCAATAAGATTTTAAAAGGACTACTAGTAGTCAGTAGAAAGGCAAACAATTAATATTAATATGTACAATGTATATTGTACCTACCAATACGTATATTACATTATACTCGGAAATGTGTATAATAATGATTTATAACAATAATACTAATGGGTATTGTCAATCCAAACTTTAAATGATAATAAATTTATAATTCATAAATAATAAACAAGGGTTCAGTTTTATTTGTTGTATATAATAGTAAAACTATTATTCAAGGCTTTAATTTCAATGTATTTGTATTTTGTATTGATTGCTGGATGGCACACCTATTCCTATAGATACAAATATTTTAAGTGTATACTATTTAAACAAAGAATTTTTTTACAATATTTTTTCATTTTAATATTATTATTATCGGTGGACTTTACCTGTATAGAATTTTAATATTTCAATACTAAGTATTTTTTTTTCGTTCTTTTAAAAATTATTTTGAAAAAATTCTACTTTTGACTCTAACCTAATCAAAGTACGTACTAGATTTTTCAAAAGCACACATCCTTATAAAACCATATGTATTGGCTTTCCTTAAAATCTAAAAATTAAAGTGTATACAAATATCATAATAATGTAAAATATTATGATCGTTATTATTTTTTAAGTTTCATTAGTTTCAACAAAAAATACAATGCTTATTGTTTTGAGAGTATGAGATTAAAACTAAAAACGTTAAATGTTTTTTTTTTAATATAATAATTTTAAATAAATGTTTAACAACTCTTACATTGTAGAGCCACAGTTGCTATAGTTTATAGTATAGGTATACCTACTACCTATATTATTTTGATTATGTAAACTCAGAATAATAAAATTTAAATGTTTGTTTAGTTATTTCTTAATTATCTAAAATAACCAATTTATTGAAATAGTTTACACATTGACATATCATATTCATAAAAAATATAATAATAGTAAGCAGGAGGTTATGAAAGATCACTAACACCAGTGGTGGAGTGACGGGTCTAGAATTTTTTTTTGTGGGAAGGGGACAACATTTTTCATATTATTAATAACTACATAATTTTGTAAACACAATATTTTTGATTTGTTATTAGGCCTTACAAATATAATATAATTGTCAGAAATTGGGCTCTTCGAGCCCTTCTTAATCAGCACAAACACGACAAACACTGATCATTGGTTATCTATATCTATATATGTATAATATGTATATTAAAAATTAACTATTTTAAGATGATATTTATATAATTTTAAACTATTTCATGAAAATCAACAATGTATAAAGAATTTGATGTGGTATACAAATAAATACAATATTCAGTTTTGGACTATTTTTAAGATAATAATTATAAGTCTAAACTCAAAAAAATTTGTAGAACATTTACATTACAGTACGCCTACCTATAAAACTTGCTATAAAATAATAAGTATGAAATATTTTTATATTTACCTCATTGTTGTAATATCACGATATGAATATAAACTAGTATAGTGACTAAAAATACATTAAATAAATAAATTATTACTTTCCTAATCACAAACGAACATTTTGATTTAAAATCGTAAAAATACTTTGGTTCAGGTGTAAGAACGTCAATAGACTGCGTCAGTGCTGAGACTATTGAGCGGTATATTTTGAACCAGCGGTAGTTACCAGTTTCCGAACTTGATCTAATTCCACAAAACTGGTTGCTCCTCGTCAAGTGATTTCAAATAAACCTGTCCTGCAGGTTGTATTTCCCTTTTGCGCCAGTCGCAAAATAGAAGATACAAAAACGGATCTTATTTAGAAACGTATGGCGATTCGACATGCTATTTTGGCAACTTGTACCCATAATATGGCTGATAATAGAAAACACATATAGAAATTAAATTCAATCAAAAACAAAGTACAAATAGAGTAAATTTTATGTAAAGTTAAGTTTTCAAATTTATTATTGTAGCATATAGAGTGAAAAGTAAACTTATACATTGTATTAATTGACAGTGTAAGTACATAGTACAGTAGTACACAATATACATAATCATTAAATGATTCTAAATAAATTGATAGTGTAATTAGGTTCTACTTCAGTAATTTATTATTTATAATTTTATAATAAACTAATTCATGATTTATCAACAAAAAATTGTTAATTGTGAATTTTCCATTGTGATTTTAACTTTTATAGGTTAGATATTAAGCACACCCTAACTATCGACTAGGATTATAAAATATATGCTAAAATTTAATTTTGCCTGGATGCGCTATATAAATCGACTAGCTTATTCTAAATTTAAGAAATGTCATTCGATATCTTAACTAAATCACGTGAGTTCTTAAATCGAATTATCCTATCAGTAGTTTACGAGTTTACCACTTACTCAAGTATCTTAAAGTCTTTAGAATCGTTTTTCAAGCTCATACATTTCTTGGATTCATCAAACTCAACACCAAATTATTCGTTCTTTTTACTTTATTCTTGTAGTCTTGTACAATAAATTCTTGAGTATGAGATATTTATATGACATCCATACCTAGCAAAAAAAACAAAACAGGTTAGAATGGGTACAAAATCGATTCTATCTAACATTCGTAAATAAAATTGTGTCACACTGTGATTATATTTTACTGCCTCTACTCTATGTGATATGTTAAATATCCATTCACTTTTTTCGTGATACACATACAGTGTAATAGACAGTCATTTTTAAATGCTCTTCTTAAAGGTTTTTAGATTTAACTAAAAAATAACTTGTATTTTTTTTAAATTTTCACGAATTTTGTCGAAATTTTAAATTTAAATGCTTATAAAAATATTATGACTATACATTTTTGATATTTTTTAATTGAAAAATAAACCACTTACTCAGACAGCAATTAAATATTTTTAGAATCTTCGGAGAATATTGATAATTTAACAAAAATATTTCAGTAAAATTTTAATTTAAGCAAAATTATATTATAGAAATGTTCCTATAATGTTCTATGGTCATATTTTGGCCACTTTTTTTGTGTTTTCTAAACATTTAAACTAAAAAGTTCTAAAAATATTCATACAATAATATTATAAAAATTTATTAAAACCTTAAATATTAGTGAAAAGTTCTCTTAAACAATTTTTGAAATATTATTATAATATTATAATTACGGAGTCGACAGAAAGGAGATTTCACAGCCCCCCCTACTGATATAATATATCACCAATATCACCATATATTATAAAACAATAAAATGAAATGGAAATTATAAAATTAAAATATTTTATATTAAAAGCTTAAAAATGTTTGTTCTGGCTAAAACTTTTATTAAAATGATTTTATTTGATCTATAATAATTATAAATATCAACAAAATTAAACTTATAAAAATTACTTTATTGTTTAGTAATATACATATAATATATATAAAATAAGTACTTATATGAATACATTACCAGTATATTATACACTGAGATTGTATAGTACACTTGTTTAAAAAAAATTATTACTTTAAAACAAATTGATTATCACCATAAAATAAAATAAACAATGTTTAACATATCTTAATTTATATAATTATAACAAAAGAAGTATTTAGCTTGACTTAAAGCTGTAATGTATTAAAATATCATTAAAAAGTAGGTAAATTTGCACCAAATTACACAAAAATAAAATAAACGATGTTTACATGATCTTAATTTATATAATTATAACAAAAGAAGTTTTTAGCTTGACTTAAAGCTGTAATACATTAAAATATTATTTTTTTTTTTTTAAGTAGGTAAATTTTACAAATGTATAATTTTTTTTAATACAGTTTTTATAAAACTTTATTTGATTTTAGTCTGAAAGATGTATAAGCTATCCATGTGGCAAGAGGTCTGTCAAATTCTTTGTTGATATTACCTTTGAATTTTGAATGTACACGTAATGCATCTGAAAACAATTATAATTTTAAATGTAACATTTATTGAAACAATTAATCTTATAGAACTTAAAGTGTTCATTTATTAACACTCAAGATTTTATAATTATATTATTTCAATTTTCAATATAGTACATTCGCAATTATACTAAACTTACCAATCAATAAATTATAACATTCGAGTTTAGAATTTTTTTTTTCTTTTTGAAACCCAATAAAGAATACAGAGTTAATATATAATACTAATATATTAGTAAGGGTGTAGTCAATTTGCACCAAAATTGACCCTAAATATTTACAATACCTACATGTGTAATTTGCATCAAAATGTTTAAAGTGCGTTTGTAATTTACACCAAAATAAAGATAATATAAATATATAAATATAATTTAATATGTATTTTTGTGTTAGAAATAAAAAGTCTTATTATTATAAAAATTACTATTCGATAATACCCATTGGCCATTACTAATAGATATTCATTTTGATGCAAATTACGAAATCCTATTAGTAATCTTGTGGGTATAGCTATTACATTTTTAACCATTTTTACCCATTCATAATATTTTTATTGAGATTTATAAAAAAAAAAACGTTATTTGTTTGTTATCGCTTCACCGGTATGACGCATAAATTAATCACCCCCTCCCCCATAAATAAAACAAATTATATATTATTAATTATAAAATATATTATAATTATAAATTTAAAAATATATATAATTGTACACTGTAAATTCATTTTATCGTATTAAATTTATTTTTTTGTATTGGTTTGAACAAAATACCTAGGTAATAAATAAACGAAAGATAGCGACGATCTAATATATTATGATATAAAATGTAGTTTTTTCATTTCCTAAAATAGATCATTTATCATGAGCTTAACACGATAATTGTAGAAGCAATATAACGGTATTTCAATTATATTTATATGGCAGGGTGATAAATTGTATACGGTGTGTATTGGCAACAGGTAACAAACAAGTACCAAAAAAACTAAAAAAATCGAAAATTCAAATTTTCTATAACTAACTAAAAAACAAAGTTTCTGTGGTTATTCGTTTTTAAATTATAACAAAATAAAGTAACTAATTTAATCAAATTCTGGTTTAGCCTAAAAATTCTCGTTTTCTTAATTTTTGCAGATTGCTTATTCCAATTATAAAAATAAGTATTGAGAATTTTTAATTTTTACTTCTCTAAAGTACAAACTGCATACAGTTTTATATTCAAAATAACACTCTAAGTTGAAAATTGAATCATTTGATCCAAAACTTATCGTATCTAAAAAAAAAAAAAACGCACTGCTCAGAATCTAAAAAATAAATATCTTAAAATCAAATACTTATAAATACAATTAAAATTATTAATTTTATGAATTGCTATCATGCCTTGTTTTATTGATTCCAAATTATATACCTAAAATTAAAAAGAAAAAAATCGTAAAATTATCCACTGTAATTGCAGTATTTTCGCTATATACATATTTCTACTAAAGCAAAACAGAAAACAATAAAGAATAAATTATTTTTAACCTGAGTTAAGTCGGGAAATACAGCTAGTTATATTATATATTATATAATTGTATCGTAATATATTATTGTATTAGGTTTATTAATATTATAATATAGTAATGTACTAATATTAAAGTTATTAAACTATTAAGTTTTGCCAATGACCTCAACACTCTTGGTAAAGACGTAGAAAGTGTGACAAGAAATTCAAAGTGCTTAATTAGGAATGTATACGACATTGAGTTTGAAAGTAAGCGAGCAAAAATCAAAAACCATGGAAATTAACTGAAGTGAAACAAAACGAAATAAATAATACGCAATTACCTATACCTTTAAAAAAGTAAATACCTTTAAGTGGATTTAAATCAAAGAAGGGATTGAAACTTAGAAATTAATAATGGAGTATAGAAAGCGAAAAACTATATACCCACCTACTGGCTACTACACAGCACTACCTTAACTACCTATGTTTTGCTAAAATTTGATACACAAGAATATTAAAAATAGGTAACATCCAATAAACATATCAAATTATGAAATATGAAATTATAAAATAACAATAATAAAAACATTTTTTTTTTTGTATAAATGTATCCAAAAAATATTAAAATATTGGTTTTTGACTTTTTGTAAATAAGATCACGAGCCGCGTACGTCGATGACATTGATTATAAATACTAGTATATACTATACTAGTATAGTATTTATAATCAATGGTCGATGAAGAAAGCCGCAATTTGGCCACCCCTGGTTCTATAGAGACTTAATAGAGTATAGACTATAATCTACAGTACGAGTAGCGAGTAATATATAGGAAAGCGGTAATGTCAAACCAATCATCGGTGTTTATGTTTTAAAAAAAATTCTAAGTGTTCCAACAAATGCCATAACATATATCAACAAATAATAACTAAAAATTAACAAAAATTTGTAGTTATATACGAGGTCTAATCAAAAAGTATCGAGACTGTTAAAAAAAATATATTTATTAAATAAAGTTATTTACATTCAATCTCCTTCAAAGTATGCTCCTTCTGAGTCCATACATGTTCTCCGACGTTTCTGGCGTTTCTGCCATTTTTGAAAACACCTGTGGAAGTCATTTTTAGAAACTCCTCTTAGCTGCTCCGTCGCATTTTGTTTTATTTCATCTACATCTTGAAAACGTTTACCCTTAAGCGTCATTTTTATTTTTGGGAATAAAAAAAAATCACATCAGCTAGGTCTGGTGAATAGGGGTTTCAGTAGCCGTTTTTCCCAGTTTATGGAAAAATTTAATGCACACTCGTTGTTCTGTATTTTCGGTCATTATGAAATCCGACGGGACGTAAAAACACACTTGACAGTTGACTTAATCGCACCTAGAAGCCGAGTAGCCGACTGAGACAATTTTAATCTAATCTATGTCTAATTTATTTTCCCAACATATAAAGTTAGATTAATATAGTCAGTCTCGATACTTTTTGATTAGACCTCGTAATATAACCTTTTTATTCATTTTTTTATACTTGTACTATCACATATATTAGTAATTACTTATATACTCGTATATTTATGATTTAAGTTATATAACAATAGTACCGATGATGGACACAAAATTTAACCTATTTTATATGCCTACGTGTTTTACATATTAATAAATATTACATGTTAAATTTTTAAAATAATACAAAATGTTTCAATTTTATTATTTGCCTGACTTAAAATAAGCATTTAACTAAATACCTAGGGGGATAGTAAAATTGCATAATAATTAAATTCTTCGACTGATTTGACTGTATGCCTACGGCAGATATATATTGTTAAGAGATAATACAGAAAGAACAAAGGCTACGATTAACTGGAATCTAAACGATAAGAGACCGGAAGGTAGACCTAAGAAGTGTTGAAAGGATAAAATAAATAACATGAAGACATTGAATAATTAGACATCATAATAAATTAGAAAGTTTATTTATTTAATCTATTTTGTGATTTAAGTACACAGAAGATAGAAAAACACGGAGGACTTTAACAGCTGCATAGCTCTTGAAGAGCTGGAAAGCGAAAGAAGAAGACTAATATAAAACATATATTATGCATTTTATTTTTTTTTAATGTTAAAATATTATGCAAAATAATTTGAAATTTTCCAAGTATGCAATATATGCAAATGCAATAGGTATTAAATTTTACCCGTTTATTCAATACCTAGTCTTAAATTCAAATATATATTTTACATAGCTGTTTTTTAAACTAGTTAATAAATATATGTTAATTCAAGACCCAATTTTATATTGTTAGCTTAAGTAAGAAAGTTTGAATTTATCTATCAATTATGATCAAACTTATAAGCGTAAGAATACTATTTGTTATTTCTCGTTGACTTTGTATGATATTTTACGTAAAAACCGACGAGAGATAACAGATAATATTCTTACCTTAAAGTTGTAGCCTGTAGGTATTATGGGTTAATTCATTCTAATATTAAAGCTATAACAAATTAACAACACAAAATCGGCTCTATACTAAATATAAATTTACTAGATTATAATATGTTTGTAAGACAGAGACAACACATGCGAATGTTGCATCATCTTAAATTTAAATTATAATATTAGGTACTCGTATTATAAATTTATCCATTTTAAAGATAATTGATTTTTTTTTTATTTATATAAATTATATAATATACCTTTATTTGTTATTAAAATATGAATGAATTGAAAATCATATTTACACAATGAATTACTGTTTTATTTTTTATTTATAAGTTTATAAATCAATTATTTAAAATTAACGACTTATAAAATCGTTAAAAAAATGTTAAAGCTTATTGCAAGAGATATTTAAAAGAATATGCGAAAAAAATAGGTTCAACAATAATTGTTTAAAAATTAGTAGTTGTTCTACTAATCAAAGAATACTACCTGTAAGAATACACCGGGAAGACTGAGAAAAATAAGTAACTAGATATAGGTACTAAAGAGTGTTGTAGCAGCAGTAGAATATGACGGATGAATAAGAATTTGCAAAATAGTCATAATAATCAAGAATCCCTCTCCTCGAAATGTAGGTGTATACTACACTTGCATCAGTGGCATGCAGCCAGGGTATCTTCTTATCTTCTACATTTAATTTATTCTGTGATAGACTATTGATAACTCAACTTATATAGTTATATAAATCAATAAAAAGAACTAAATTATAGTGAAATGGATTTTAAAAAAAAATCAAGTTTAGTTTGATCTGAAATTATAATTTATTTATTTATTGAAATTTGCAAGGCAACCTAAAAATATATCTGCCGTATTTTTATCAAAAATATAATGTTTATAATATAGAAATACATTTATTCGTGGTGAAATATATTCTGTTATGCCGTATTTATACGTTATCGACTGCACTAGTGATAATAATCATTATCATTCAATTATTTTATTATTTAAATACGGTTGTAGATTTATTTCATTTTATTACTAAAACCCCCCTCCTTAAAAAAAATCCTGGCTACGCCACTGTTACCATACAAAGTAGGTGGCATTAGTTACCTAGTGAAAAATTAGTGCCACCTTGTGATTAATGAATGTAGCTTATATACCATGGCCCATGCGGCCATGCCCCATGTCCCGGAGCACATAATTATTATTACTTCCTTATGGCTTACAGTGTCATCTAGTCAACAATTCTTATAATATGCTCTGACCTATATACCTAATACCTACATATCAAAATGTATATTATACTTTTTTTTTACATGCTTATAAGTTATAAGCAAGGCTTGGGACTTATAGCACTTAAAATCATTAAAATAAGTGTTTAAAAACATTATTATAAGCACTTAAATAAACATTTAAAAAACTTAAATTTGAGCAAAAATATTTAGTAAAAAAAAAACTTTCTTTTTACATGATAAAGTAGGTACTAGACATAACTGTGCTAAAAATAATATAATTAAAGATTACAAAAAATATTGAAACAAAGTAATTAAGAAAAGTTTCTAACTAAAAATCAAAAATAAATAAATAAATCTTTATATTATAAAAAAATCAAATTTCACTTTCAAGACATTTTATCTTATTGTTCATAGATTTTCCGAGGAATTTTCTGAAAAAACTTTAAAAAGTAGAAAAACTGGTCAAAAAAGCAAAAAAATTATCAAAAAAAAAAATGTATAAAGGCACACGTAATACGAATACACATGCCTTATATAATTCGTTTGTAATATTGTATTTATTTGAGTTAAAGGCTAAGACGACTGACGAGTAACGCGCACCACAAAATTGAATCTTCAATAATTATAGCATCGTTTAAAATATTATTTTATTTAAACAATCACGATTTTGGAATATAACAAAGATGATTAAATTAAATAATTATAATCGACAAAATAATACAATATGTAAATAATAATAAAAAACCATTCGATTAAATTTAAAAAAGCGGGTAAGTGAGTATCGCTCTGCTGTACATTAGGTGGTGGGATGGACCTCGGACTAGGGAAGGTTAAATTTGAATGCAATGATAGGTATCATTGTATACGAAAAACGATTCTGAACGGAGATGATTTGTCAGTCTAGGATATATTATGAAAAAATCGAAAAAAATTTATTAGTAAAAAGTTATTTTACACGTGTATTTTTGATTTCAAATTAAAATTTAAACTTTAAACACTTGTAAAATTTTTTAAATTGAACAATCCTCAAACTTTTTTATAATTATTCTAAGCTTAACTTATGGACAGCATAGTATTAAATTTTCAATTCTTAGCTTTTGATAGAAAAATATTTATAAATTTTTAACTACCAAATAGTGAAAAATATTCATGATTTTGACGAATTTTTGTCAATATTTGAACTTCAAATGCTAATAAAAAAAAATTGTGCCTATGTATTTTTATAATTTTTGAATGAGAGTTAGAAAAAGTTATGTGGACCCTTCAATTAAATTTTCAAGTAATTTGTCCCAGCTAATTTTTTTTTATCAACATTTATAAAAAAAAAATTTAAAAAAATTTAAAATTTCAATTGTCTATAAATAGCTCAAAAAAAGTCAAAATGTTTTGAAAATAAAATCACGTAAAGAAAATGGCAATCTAAATAACTGGTAAAATTTTCAAGTATTTACGACTTATACTGTTTGAATAACAACAAATATCAAAAATCGTTTGAGGCTAAACCGTTATTTAACGCGGTATTGTAAAAATTTAAATTTCAAACACTCATAAAAATTTTTTGTCTGAATCCGGTTGAGTTTTTTTTACAGATATTTGAAGAAAAATGTATGGAGAACCTTGTACAAAATTTTCAAAACTTAGTTGTAAAAGAAAAAAATTTTACGATTTTTCAACCACAAAATTACTTGCAAATTTTCGCAATTTTGACATATTTCGTATAAATTCGAACTTTAAGCACTTATAAAAAAAAATTGTGACTAACGATTTCGGATTTTTTTTTATCACTTTAAGAACAACTCATAAGAAACCTCGCATTAAATTTTTAAGATTTTCTGGCCGGCCAAAAAATTTTTATCGTTATTTTAAAAAAAAATACTAAAAAAAATTAAAAATTTCAATTGTCTATAAATAGCTCAAAAAAAGTCTAAATTCTTTGAAAATTTAACTGTGTATGGAGAACGCTAATATAAACATTTGGTGAAAATTTCAAGTGTTTACATCGATTAGTTTTTGAGTTATAGCAAAATAAAAAATTCGATTTTGCCGAAAACTGGTTTTGCGTAAAAATTCCCGTTTTTCTGTCATTTTTTTTTTGTTTTTCTCGATTTTTTTGAAAACTGTTGGAAAATGTTTACTTTTCACCTCTATAATGCACCAAGGATATCCACTTTGCCATCGGAAACCACCCCCAAAGTTTGAAATTGAAGCATTATTTCGACTAGTTATGCTGTACACAGACACAAAAACAAAAAAAAAAAAAAAAAAAAAAAAACACACATCATTGTAAAATCAATACATTCATCACTCCGTTCAGAATCTAAAACTATAAATGAGCATCTTTTTAAAAAATTGTTGAAAAAAAAAACAAAAAAAAGCAATTTCAAATTTCATAATTTAACGTGTTGTAACATGACATGTACCTACTTACTTACACTACTACATTTTAAGTCAATTCATAGAAATAAGCAAAAAGCAAATGCATTAAGTCCCGAGCCCTAGTTATAAGATATTCATTATTCAACAATGAAAGAAAGTGTTGAGTTCATAATCAGATCCGTAGACTTGGTACTAAGATTGGTAAATGGTAATTACTAGGTAATAGCCAACTGGTAATTAATAATTATAATATGAATATGAATCATAGACCTACAAAGTATTTTATAATATTACAATAATTTATATTTTATTGGCACGAATATATGGAGTATCAGAGTATATTATACCATATAATAGGCTGGACCGGCCGGATAGTCGCCGGTTTGTAATTCGAATTTCGCATTTTTGCACGGTTTCTTCCAATCTTTGATAGAATACTCCAATGATCTGCCAACGCGCCGAAAATTGCAAAGACACTTCGAACTCGTCCGCGTTTCGCCACGAGCGCCATCTACAAACGCGGCGGAGGAATGTGGCGCGCCTTGTGTCTTACCGTGCGTCGGTGCAAACTAGCAAACTGCAAACTGCAAACGGCAAGACGTGTGTGTGTGTGACGAGTGACGACGCTCGGAGTCGAGGCGCAAAAAATAAGAGGAAAAAAAAGTCCCGATTTAACATTGGTCATTGATTGTAGCAACTAGCAGCCTGTCGACAGGTACGTTCGAAGATTGCGTAGGAGGCGCCGGCGCGTGACGTACCGTCGACTTATATTCTAATTTTTAAGACAGTCGATCACCGGGTTTTATCGTTTGTTGTGTCGTTGTTTCGTGTACCGTGTATTGCACTATTGCGTCCTTGTATCTTAACGCCACTTTCCAGAAAATACGGACTTTTAGTTTTCCATTTCCCTCGATTTCCTGATTCTGGATTTTTCAGTCTGCCGGCCTCCCGGAGCGAGTTGGCTCGTTGTTTGTGCCTTTGCAGTTTTACGACCAGTGTCCGGGGTATAACGAGTGGTGCCGGTGCGATATATCTATACACGCTTCCGAGATGATGGATTCGCCGACCACACCGCCGGGCTACATGTCCGAAGACGGCGATAATAATGAATCTCACAGTGAGTAGTTTAGTAATAGTCGATTGATAGTGACAATCTGGCTCCGATGCATTTTGTTAGTTGTCGTTACTTTTTCCTAATGTACATAATATTATGAGTAGGTATGAGTCCCAATCCTACTGTGATGGGAGTATTGGACACCCAACCCGTCCTTTACTGCGAACCTGTATTTTGGTGCTCAATTAGCTATTACGAGCTCAATACCAGAGTTGGAGAAACGTTCCACGCTTCTCAACCTTCTATATCAGTTGATGGCTTTACAGGTAACAAAAGTCATATGTTTATCATTATTTCCTCATATTTAAATGATTTCCTTAATCAATTTCAGATCCCAGTAATTCGGAACGATTTTGCTTGGGCCTATTGTCAAATGTAAATAGGACAAATGTAGTTGAACAGATTAGGCGACATATTGGAAAAGGTGTACGGCTTTACTACATTGGTGGCGAAGTATTTGCAGAATGCCTCAGCGATTCTAGTATTTTTGTGCAGTCACCTAATTGTAATCAGAGATATGGATGGCATCCAGCCACTGTTTGTAAGATACCTCCAGGTATGTTTAATTTTCTTTACAGGTTTAATTAATTTAATGGCTTACTAAAAATTGCCTAAATGCAATATAAAGCATGGAGTATTCATATTGGTATGTACCAAGTACATTGTATCTAATTAAATAAATTGTATCTATATAAATTTCAGTTTCTTTTTTATAAAGAGTTATTTACTGGGTTGCCATACATTGTGGTTTGGAATATATGGTCCATTTTTTCGATAAAAGTTTTACAAAGTTATAACTGATGAAAAAACTATTATTATATTATAGATTATATATTATTGATTATTTTGTAGGTAACTCATTTTTATTTGTAACATTAAGGTAATTTCTACCTTAAAAGAACTCTTAAGTTCAATGCTGATCATTGTATATGATATTTCAATAATAAAAAAATAAATAAGATGTTTTAACTTAAAACTGATGGTTAACATAGAGCAGGTAGAATTTTTCCCATTAAAATTGTACATAAGTATTTGTCTCCATTTAAATAAAATTAAAATATAATATTTAAACATGTTTGATTTGATTACTTTATTTTAATATTGTATATATTGCAGAACATTATTCAATTGTTTAATAAGCTAGTTAAAAAAGTTTATCTTTAATATAATTGATATCCTTGAAAATTATTTATGTTATAAGTTTTTACTTAAACTTTTAAATAATTCATACATAAACTAGTAATTAAAAGTAGTGATTATTATTGTAAGCAACATAATATTGTATTGTATTGGTTTAAGACATGTACGCACCACATATTTTTAGTTAATTGATAATGATTAAAAAGTAAAATTCAGACAAAAATTCAGAATTCTTACCTTATTTGTTGATAACTATACCACACCTATTTATTTAAGTAAAAAGTAAACTATGATTAAATATTTTTCAGTTGTTTTACTAAATACATCAAGTTTTATCTAATAGTTATTGAATATAGTTTACATATCTTAAAATAAATATTACTGACTTTTCTAGTTATAGTTATAAATCATAAATATAATTCCAACTAAAGGCCTAATAAACTAAACATGTCAAAACCAAATGAACTCTATTCCCGACAACAGCAAGCTATAGAGTGTAACCATGGGCATATCCATGTAAATTAACTAGGAAACTAGGAGAGAACAACTAATTATAAATAGATCCAGAATAAAACACTCCTATTTAATTTCCATTGTGTGACAAATGCAAAACTATCCTTATAATCAAACATAATCATTTATTGCTTTAAGTACACAACATCATGTCTCCTTCTCAACAATCCATTTATATCAGTAAAAGCCCGCAATTAACACTATCATGGTTTTAAAATTTTTCTAAAAATTAGGCTTAAAACTATGAATAAATCTGTAAGAGATATATTTAATATCTTTTCTAGGCCAATAATCTTTGTTATTATAAATACTATATTTTGTTGTCTTAAATTTTTCTAATATTTACTTATGATAATTTATTTTTATTAATTTTACTATCAATTATAGAATAGACTATTCTATAATAATCAATGATTTTTCTAACTAATTTTTATCTTTACAGGTTTTTATTAATGAAAAATTATTATTATATTTTATTATTAATTTAGGTTGTAATTTAAAAATCTTCAACAACCAAGAATTTGCATCTCTTCTATCTCAATCAGTAAGTCAAGGTTTTGAAGCCGTATACCAGTTAACTCGTATGTGTACGATACGTATGTCTTTTGTTAAGGGCTGGGGCGCTGAATATAGGTAAATTATACTTATTTATTTTTATTTTTTATATTTAAAACTTTTTACTTGTATAAAAGATTGTATTTAATTATATTTATAGACGACAGACAGTTACATCTACTCCTTGTTGGATAGAACTACATTTGAATGGGCCATTGCAGTGGTTAGACAGGGTTCTTACACAAATGGGTTCGCCTCGCTTGACATGTAGTTCTATGTCGTGATTCAACTTTAAAATTTAAACCCACCTTTATTATTACTATATTTTTTTTAACTGTACATAACTCTTGGAATGGCTGTCTAGTTTAAGGTCGTGAATTGAATCTGTATTTAACCTAATCGACTAATTGGAACAGTGGTTTTGTGTTTTTATGTTTTATGTTTTTTTATGTAACATGAAAAAAACAACATTTACACCGAAATGTTAGTGATAGATATTTAGAATTATTATTGAGTAATAGAGTTAAGAATTTTTATTATTATTATTATTATTATTAATATATTTTTTTTATGTTAAAAATAAAAATTTTAAGTAACATGACTTTGAATATATATGAATATATTATAGTGTTAAGTTTTAAGCTTTTATTTTATAGGTTTGTTCAGTTTGAATTAAATTGTTTAATGTTGTATTAATTTAATTTAATAACAAGTGAAGCCAATAAAAAAATCTAAAACCATAGAACTTCCAGCATTAAATGAGCATGTTCATCAAACTGCTTTTTGCATTCACCACGTGCAATATTTTTTTCTTAATTAAACTGATAAGTCGTGTTTTGTAAGCGCCCAGGTTGTAGACAGATAAAATATGTTAAATATTGTTTAATATTAAGCTACATACAATTTTGAATTCATTGTTTATAAATTTCTTAAATACATCTCATTGTTTTGGCAAATAATTAATACATTTTATAAAGATTTAAATACTTTGTATATAATTATATTAAAACATTCTTTTCATGTGAGATTTTGAATTAAAATGGCAATTATGATGTCAGTAAGATCTTTGCAATGTTAATAAAAATATTCTTCAACATTTATTTTATAAACTTTGAAATAAAATCTTATTAATTATAAAGTAATGAATACAAATATAATATTATATATTATAGTTGTTCGGTACTTGTAAGTACACTAATTTTTACCAAATTAAAGATAAAATAGTTATGTATAATAATTAGTTGTTCTTTAAATCTTATATTATAAAATATCTAAAAGTAATAAAAATGTTAACTATTAAATCTTATAAGTATCTAATTTAAATTGTGATTACTTTTGGTTTAAATATGTTCTAGTTTGTAAGTAAGTATTATATTGATGTATGATAAAGTAAATTTTCAGCAAATAATTTATTAGTACAAATAATAAATAATAATTTTTTTCATTACTCAATATTACTTATATATAATTTATAAATATTGAATATTATATTTTTTTTAAATTTAAATTTGTTTATTATCTATTTTAGATGGATTAAAAAAAGTAATACTCATTCAATACTACATCTAAAACTAAAACTTTTTGGAGCTTGACCTTTTATTGTATAAGGTAAAATTAAATTAATTTTTTCATTAGAATTGAAATTAACCAATTTTAATATACCTATATAATCTATTATACAGTTCTAATAATTATTATTTATTATCATATATAACAATAATTCTCAAAGTGAGCGATACTGCCCTCCCCCCCTGTGGGCGTTGATAGTCTTTAGGGGTGGTATAAGATCCAAAGACTACTGTTTTTAAGATATACTACAAATAGTAAGAAAACATTTTGAGAACTGGAAAATTTTTGATTCTCAAAGTGGGCGGTGAATGAAATAAGTTTTAGAACCTATGATATATAAGCTCAATATCAACTTCACTATTTGATTTCATTTGTATAAATTTTTTCCATTGATGATTTTCTAAGGATAATCATAAATATTATATAGTAATTATTTTAATATTACTAGTTTTTATTAAATTATAGGTACCATATAACTATATGAGTAGGTTCAATGTTCATGGTATGAATAAATTACAATTAATCTCTAAGTATTTTTTTAACCTACTGTGTAATGTGTGTAATGAATAATAATTTTTAAATTATAATTGAATATCAATAGAAGTTTTAAAGTTTTATAAAGGTTACAAAGATTTTTTTTTATAACTTCCATTGTTTAAATACCTATAATATTTTTCACACATACAAATTTAGTTCTTTAAAACACACAATTTTAAGAAACTAAACTTAATTTATTGATAGATGGTATATATTTGTGTTAATTAAGTGTATGTTAAATGAATATATAATTTGTCAAATTGTGTAAAATAAGTACCATGTGTGTTTTCTATAAATACTTAAAAATAATGTGTTTTACATAAGTATGTAAATAAATGTTTAAGATTATTTTTATTCGGAAAATTAAAAAAATGTATTTTATTTAATTTGTTGATTATTGTGACGCCCCCAAAGTTGATATTATTATTTATTTTTTTAAATTCATAATAAGTATCTCTATAACTATCATCACCTTTAGTTGCCTATTTACGACGCCGTGTTATCATAGTTTTTATGATTACAAAAATAATAATTTTATTTATGAATATAAATTATGGATGTTTTGTATTTTTGAATATCTGTTAAGAATTCCTGAGTCTTTTCGTTTATATTCAATTATTCTATTACCTTATAAATAGTTAATTGTTGATGATTTAAAAACATCATCTGTGTCATAGGTATATTATGACGTAGTACCACGGCTGGCTATAGATATGAAAGCTATAGTATCTATATCCGTGGTAGCACCGATCCGCTTTATCATTGTTATTATCATTGGGTATGCTTTTTTGTTATCAGTCACTGCAACCATGTGGGATTTGATACTTGTCTTGTCTAACCACTGACAGTTTCAATAAAACATTACATTATTACAAACAATACAAACGTTGATCACTATTGACACTATTTAGTATTTACTAGTCGGAGTGTCACTATATATTTTGAAAATATTTTCCAATTCACAAATCACGACAATTGCATAAAAATGAATTCCCAAGTTACATCTTTAAAGGTTTTATAAAAATAATATTCTGATAATTTTTTAGTTGTATATTATAATTGGCATTTTATATTTTATAGGCTGATGAAGCAGTTAACTGGTTCCAGAAACGTTTGAAGAATGCTGTTAGTTATGGACTTTCTTCTGAAGAATGCAAAATGTTTGGTAAAAATTTAAAACTTAATACTAATTATTTACCAGTCAAGTAGGTGTATAGTTAACAATACATCAAACTATTTAATGTTGATGTGTAATCTAATAACATTCCGTGATTATTTGTATGTAATGATAGTACAATTAAATACTTTTTTTCAGAAATTTTCATTACATCAACCTTGGCTGATGTTGACATAAAAAAGCAGATAACTAATACAGTTCTTCCAACGTTTTTTGAAAACTTAGTATCAAGAAAAGTCAATAAACCAGTGAGAATTATAAATTATATATACCTTTTTGCAATCACTAGCATTGATTTATAAAAAAATAATTTAAATATTAATTCATGTATAAATATATAATATATTTTGAATAATTTTGCTTTTTATGAATTATACTATTAAATTTTAAATGAAATATTTCAATATTTATTATTTATGTTATAATTTGTTTGTCTAGACTATAGATGCACAAGCAACTATAATAAGATTGTTTATGAAATATTATGGAGGAACATGCAATCAATTCAAGGTATCAATATATTTATTCATTTGTTTTTAATAACTTATAGTTAACTTGTATTTTTACAAATGTAATATTGTCATAGAACATATTAGATAAATTTACGTCTAAAGCACTAAGAGAGTGTTTCAATGAAGATATTATTGTTTACAAAGTGACAAAATATCTTGCTTTATCTCCTCAATGTGGTGGTCGTGGCCAACAAGGTATTAATCATGCTGAAGCTTGGACTAATCAATTTAATGATTATCTGTACTGCGCCAATTATTTTTTGAACCAACTTTATACTAATGTTAATGTAAGAAACATTTAATTAATTAGATATTAAGAGTTATCATATATTTATATATATTATCATATGGTAACTTTTTTCCTTTTTGGTAATTAGTTTTTCTTTGGAATGGATGTGACAGATCAATTTGAAGGAAAATTTGATATATCAATTTTTAATTTATCTGAACTTGCACAAATGACTCCTAAGGAACGTTATGAAAAGTTGACATCATTATTTATATTTTTCAATACAGCAATCCAATCAATGTTATTGTAAGAATATCTCAGTATAAACATAAATATTGATGTAATTATAATTTATAATATAAATTAAAAATATAATCATATCTATAGATCAATGTTCCCTACTGTCAAACATCTTGATTCCAACAAAGTCATACAATTTGTCCTAAGTACTTTGTCAGTTACTTCAGAAAAACTTAATGCTACAATGATAACTGAAGATGTCATTGCATTGGATTCTGTTTTATGGAAATTACACTCTTCTGCCATCAAAACAATTTCAGCCCTTATTAAATGGTATGTGTTATCAACTTTCTATTTAAAATTTAAAAGATTTATTTTTCTTATAGGTTCATTGTTTTTAAACTTTAATTATATTTTCTTTAGATTATTAAAAATTAATAAATGTTGATATATTAATTTTATAGTTGTGGGAGGATATTAATACCTCAAGGAACATTGATTTGTCGTATTTTATTGC
Organism: Schizaphis graminum; assembly: GCA_020882235.1. Taxonomy (NCBI): domain Eukaryota; kingdom Metazoa; phylum Arthropoda; class Insecta; order Hemiptera; family Aphididae; genus Schizaphis; species Schizaphis graminum. The sequence goes on along the minus strand of CM037034.1, from coordinate 22,537,388 downwards.
AATCCTTAAATATGACACATTTTAATTCATCAAATTCTCAATATGGTACAACAAGATCTAAATTGTAAGTTTTTTTTATATCTTATTAATATTAATGTTTTAAATAATAACAATATTGTACTTCATTCGCATTAAGGCAACAGCGTGTGTTAACATATCAAGTTCTATGCTCGTGGCAATCTGTTGCTGGATCACAGAGTTCACTTGAATTGTTTAGTGAAAGCCTTATTTCTGGCATTCTATTTGATATCAAATTTGATAAACCATCTCTAAATTTAGTTGTAAGTTTGTAAAAGGTTATATTATATTTATTTTTACTATTAAAATAATTTACTTAATACTAAATTCTTCATTGGTTTTAAGGTTGATAAACAAACAGGAAACAAAAAAAGAAAGAGTGGTGCTCTAAATCAAAAAATTATGAATCAACGGGATACTATTGTTATGCATGATTATCATGCAAATAAAACTGTATGTACTGAAGCTCATAAAACACTTCAGTTATTTTTAAACACTTTATCGTCAAATTTGAAAGTTCTACAATTTAAAGTATGTGAAACATTTGTTATTAAATAATTATTAAAATAAATAATTTAACATGCATTTGCTTTAGATTTTTCAAAGTACAATCATGGGTTTGCTATTAGAAATTATTAAGTGTCAACGGCCAAATGATTATCCTCTACCATACTATGACGATTTGTGTCGTCTTAACTTGTACAAGTCTTTGTTAGCTATGATTATTTCACCACATCCACAATGCATTACACATACATCTATAGCATTGCGTGTTTTTACTATTGGCACAACTGATCGTAATGAAAAAGTAAGTTATCATTAGAAAGTTTTAAATTTTTGTATTAGTTGATATCACTGGTGTCTTATATTTATGTATTATGTATAATTAAATATGATTTCAATGCTATACCTAATTGTTTTTAAATTTATTGTTATTCAGATAAAAGAAATTTGTAGATCGTCATTAAGTGAAATTGAACATATTATCCGTCCACGTAATGATACATTATTTTTCCCTCTTGAAAATGAAATAGAAATTCCACAATGTACTCAAAATACTATACCAGAAAACAAAACTCATTTTTTAAATGAAACAGTTGAAGAATTGACTATACCCATTCAAGTAAAAGAATTAAAAAATGTTAATATTGACAATGTACAGCCAAATACAATTCTACAGCCTACTGAAAATATATCAGAAAATAAAACCCATGTTGTAAATGAAATAGTTGAAGATTCTACTCCGCCTGTTAAAGTAAAAGAATTTAAAATTATTAATGCTGAAAATGTTCAAACAAATACAATTTCACAATCTGCTCAAAGTCCTATCCCAGAAAACAAAACTAACTTTTCTAATAAAATAGTTGAAGACTCAACTTTGCCTATTGATGCAAAAGAATTAAACAATCTAAATACTAAACATGTTCAATCAAGTACAGTAATAAAATCTTTAAATGCTGATAATAGTATGGATTTAAGTACAAGTGATGATGATGAATCACCAATTAAAAATGAATTGGAAGAGGAAAATTATACAGATATGCTGAACGACTTTATAGATAGTGATTAAAAATTGTAAATATAACTTTTCTGGAACTCGAATAAATTAAAATTATCTAATACAATATTTTATTATTGATATTTAACAATAATTTATCACACCTTATAATCTAATATATTCCATAAATAACTCTTATTATATATCATATCATATAATTTTGTAAACACAATACAATAGAACCTCATTAATCCTATTATTCTAAAATAAAAATTATAAAAAGTTCCACAAATTGTCTACTTACTATTTAAATATTGTCATTAAAATTTTCCTTTATTCGCCTAATACTATGTGTGTATCTTGTACCTCCTTATAAATTATAATACATATTCTTAAATCTATACAGCACTTATTTTGGTTATTTTGTTTAATTTGGTATTTCATTAAAACGGACAATATAGTGCCCCAATTAGTCCAAATTAATGAGGATGAGATTCTACTGTATTAATATTTAATGTTTTACAAATATAATATTATAACTGTATAGGAAGCTTCGCAATTTTTATGTATCAAAGTATCCTGAAAAGTATTCTGCTCCAGAATCAGAATATGAAAAATATTCAAAACAGTTAAAAACTTTAAAAAATTATATGTTTTTATAGACATGTTGTTTTATTTCAACTGGATATTGTGTAAAAAAAATATTTTCAAAAAGAAATTTTTTTTTTTATTTATCAAATAGATTTTGAAATAATGAGTGTTGTTTGATAAAATAATCTTTTTGCATACATGATGTAAACAGAAATATTTAAATTTTGTAATAAATTAATTATAGGATATATTGTGATTATTTTTCAATCAAAAATTTGAGATATTATGATAAACTGTTATATTGTATCTAGTATCTACTAGGTAATTTATTTAAATGTACAAAGTTTTTATTTTTTTGAGTAAAACGTTTGGTGTTTAATTTCATGTTCTGAAGTAGAGTATGAAATCAAGCAATACTTCAGTGTATAAAAATCAAATTTCAAAAACAAGTAGTTACTAGTTAGTTATAAGTTATAACTTTGCGGAGTAGTATGGATCATTTTGTAGTATACTTCAATGAGTTCAATGGCCAATGCTATTTAACTTTGTTAATATAAACCTTAAATACTTATAAAATTAAAACCGATTAACTATTAATTTGAGATTGAATTTTTTTACATATATAACCATATAATGCATGTAGATACACGATTATTTTTCTGGGAAGATCAAAGAGGTTAAGTTTGTATATTTTCATGTAATGATAATAATTAATAATAAATAATTGCATTAGTAACTAAAAAACAATTTTGAGCGATAACATTTATTAGAATATTAGGAATAAAAATTTCCCGTTGCATTTATAAAAATATATAAAATATATGACGTATCATTTTATAATTTTTCTATAAATAATAATTAAAAATTAAAAATTAAAAAAAAATCTTATAATATTATTTAAAAAATATAAAAATGTATTTATTCAGATTTAAAAGATTTCATTTAGAGATTTTTTTGCTGGGGACTTTTTTCCTATTTACTACTTCTTAGTTGACATTTAGAATTAACTATTAAGAAAACAAATTAAAAAAATGTAAAACTATCAATACAGTTAAATACTACAATCATTGTAGAATGTAGACCGTAGTCGCTCACCCAGTTTTCACTCTATTATTGTACACTTTTTAAATTAATGTATTATTGTTTAAATTAAAATATTATTTATCAATCAATTCAATATTAAAGAAGATAATTCCTAAGTGCAAATTCTATAAAAGGTAAGGCGAATGATACCAGCCGCCAGTGATGGTGACATCTAGATCTAGGCGGATCTAGCTGTATTTTAATAGGTATGTTCTATTATTATCCCATTTTTAAATTAATTTACCATTCACCTTTATTCTATTTATTCTCATATTTTAAACTCATTACATCATTTAATACCTATACTATAATATTTAATGGGTATATTTTAATTTTTGAATTGAAAATATATTAAAATACCTATCTATACTTATATGATGAATATATATTTTTTTAACGTATTGGAAAGTTTACTAGTTTTTAGTTAGTCCTATACTTTACTTCTATAGTTCTATTGTTCTGTGATATCCTATAGGGCCTAAAGTATATACCTTTTGCCTATAGGCTATAGATAAAACTGATAAAAGTATGTATTATAAATATAGATAATAGATGAATTGTACAAGTAAGTAGTAACTACTTGTCTACATATACGAGGCACATCCAGAAAGTAAGTACTAAGTGTACTGAGGCTCCACGACCACAGGGAATATTTTTTCACTATGTTCACTACACTACTGTATAGCTTTACTCCTCTTCTTTATAACAAGACCATAACAAGTTAAGTACGTAAAAAACTGTGGTCACAAAAATTTTTCTCGTTACAAATGTCGGTCGAGTCTGCCGCCACCTCCTTTGTCCACTTCTCGACTTCCTCGTCAGTAGAAAATGTTTTTACGCCTATGTACTTCTTCAGGGAAGTGAACAAATGGTAATCTGAAGGCGCCAGGTCGGGTAATACGGAGGGCGGTTCAAAACATCCCATCCAAATGAGCCCAAAAATTACATCATGACATTGGCTGTGTAGGGTCTGAAGTTGTCGTACAGCAGGCAGACTCCTCTTGTTAACAGACTCTTCCTTTTATTTTGAATAGCTCTCTTCAATTGTTTTTAGGGTTTCACAATACCTTGCTGCTTTGATGGTCTCCCCCTGAGGTGAATATTCAATCAATATGATGCCTTTGTGGTCCCAAAACACTGATGCCATGATTTTTTTGACTAAAATGGATTTTAACTTATTGAGGGTGAACTATGGTGTGACACTCGTGATCGGACTGTTTCTTGGTTTCAGGCGTATAATGTGCAACCCAAGTTTCATCTCCAGTAACAATAGACTTGAAAAAATTATCACCTTCCAGTTTATAGCGTTCCAAAGAGGTAATGAATGACGCCGCGGATTTCGCACTTGGCGGTAGACTCGTTCGACATGTTTCACGAGAAAAATTCTTGTGACCAAAGTTTTCAATTTACTGAACTTGTTATGGTCTTGTTAAAAAGAAGAGGAGTAAAGCTATATATACAGCAGTGTAGCGAACATAGTAAAAAAATATTCCCTATGGTCGTGAGAGCCTCAGTATACACTCACTTTCTGGATGTGCCTCGTATAATACCTATATATTTTATAATTTCATAAACCCTAAGAAAATATATTATTTTACTAAATTTTTAAATTCATTATAATATTGAACTATTGTTTATTGATATAAGTATATAGTCACTGCCAAATAGGTAACTATTGTTGAACTGTTGAATTTTTGGCGGAACGATTTATTTTACAATGTGAATATTATTGCGTCTAGTCATAACACTCTTTACAATGGTAAAAAATGCTTTGATTTTAAACTGTAGAGGTAGTTTCTGGTAAGAAGTTGGGTCATGTTGGTACCTTAAATAATTGCCTTTATACTGGAAACTGATTTTCTCATTCAATAATTTTACTGTCTTTATCATATAGATAAAAGGGGTCCTATGGGGGCTGAAGCCTCTCCTTTAGACACCTACTTTAAATATTTCAAAGCTTAAACTTAATGTCTATGCTTTTATGTGCTTGAAGTAAGTTTTTCATTTAGCCCCTCCCCTCATTTAATTTCTAAATCCGCGCCTGTCATAGACTCATAGACCATAGTTATAACTTATATTATGTAAATATGTAACTGTTAAACTGTAATAGTCATGCACTAAAAGCTAATAAAAATATTGTTCAATAACGGTATTTAAAACTTTTAACGAATCATATATTATATCTTTTATTAAATATATTCTTATAGGTACACTCAATGACATTTTCAAATGTAATATTTTCGAATTTTCGATAACAATAAATTTATTCAACCAACTTTTTGTAGTAAAAAAAAAATACTTTAATTGCAATATATATAATATATATAGTATTAATATTTCTTGTTATTATAATGATTTTCAAAATTTTTTTTACAATTATTGTTATCTATTAAAGTATTAACTACTTAACAAAATAAAAACTCATTTATATTATAGATAGGTAAGCTATCAGCGAGTTATGGGTTAATAGTAAAATAATTTTTTTACTTTTATTACTCGTGTATTCATAAATAGGTAATTGTAAAAACTGATAAGGACTTAAAAAATTTTCTATTTTTTTTTATTCATTATGAATTTGTTTTACAATTTTAATAACAATATGAAAAAAAAATTTAATAATATTAATATTTCATACCTAATTGTTTTTTAAATTGAAGTTTATATTTTTTTCAATGTGTCAACTTTAATTTAATTAGAATTTAACTGTTTACATAAGGTATTTAATCTTTTTTGAACGATTTTCAATTTTTAACATTTTGTTTTGGACTCCTATATTTTACAGAGCAAGTTTATCACAATGCACGATAAACTAATTACTAATTGATTTTTTTATTTTGATAATTTATGTCTAAATTTATGGGCGTTTTTTTCTAACTAAATGGCAAAATCGATTGTTCCAAGACTCATTGAGTCAGTGGCGCCGAACTTCTAAAAATGTACTCAGGCCAGATGAAAATACAACGGCCCTAAGCCACCCCAGCGGCCACAAGCCTTATCCGGAATCTCTCAAAATGTTTGCTTAACACAATATTTTAAATTATACATTACCATATTTCATGGTATCATAACATTGGTACATAGTTTTTTATGTTGAATTGTCATTAAAATATTGCAAAGACGTCCACCCCCCCTCTGATCGCCGGCCCCCTTTAAAAATGTGGTCAGGCCGTGGCCTGACTAAAAGATAGGACTCGGCGCCACTGCATTGAGTCATAAATATTATTAATTCACTGGTTAATGGTTATTTTCAAATTCTGTCCGGTGACCGGTAGACATTCCATGTTTCCAGAGGAAATATCGCAGGAAAACGTCGAATGGTTAAACTTAGAGTATCTTATTTATGTTTTTGATGTATAATTTCACTTACGTCGGTTTTTTCAAGATATTTGAATAACTCTTTGGGCCTCGACACCAAAAGGAATACTTAATTTTTATTTTTTTAATAGTTAACTCTTCTTGAAACCTATTTAGTGCCTTAGTGGCATAAAAGCTAACCATCTAATATACCACAAAATTCAGTACTCTGAATATTTTTTATCGTATGACACTATGACATATAGGTATAATAGTTAATCAATACATTTTTATTGAATCCAAATTTAACATAATTTGTGGGGACATGACAATTTTACTATTTGCAATAACATAATTATTTAATAGCAATAGTCAATAATATAATAGAAATGGTATATCACGAAAAAATAACCCCATATTAAATTTTACCAATTAATCTAAGTATTAGTATTATGTCATTGCGTGTAATACAATTTACATCATATATATGTACAATTTTAATGTCCTCACAAAGTCACAAAATTGATAAATTAATGTATTATTACGAAAAAACGATTCGGAGCACGGCCTGTCTGTTATATCGACCAAGATATATATAATAAAGTCAATAAAGACATTTTATAAGGGGAATTATTGATTAAAAATATTCACCATTTGTTTAAAATAATTAAATTATTGAAATTGTATTACACATTTATTGTGCATTTTCATTTATTTATATATCATTGATATTTCAAACTAATTTACAGTGATTGAAATAATTGACTATGCTTTATATTTATAAATTATTGACATTTTATTACACTTACACATTTATAATTAGGTAGGAACATAATCTCGGGGACTAAGTTTCCGGGGTTATTTTTTACAGGGTTATTTATTACATTATTAGGCAAATCAATATAAATGTCCACTAAATTAAAATAAATATTTAATTTTTTATAATAAATTATTAAATATTATAGGTAAACAATATGTAAATGTATTTTAAATCTTTTTTCCTGAGTTCCCTTTCCGTTCATTTCGACTTGCAGCTCGTGTAATATTTTAAAATATTTTGTGGCCCAAGTATAAAAAAGGTTGAGTATGACCGGTTTATGTGAACTGTATTACTGTGAAATGTTGATATTAAATAATAAATATTATAATACCTATTTGATATTTTAAATCAATAAGTTTTCCAATTTTATTTCATTAAATTTCAGTATTTATATAATATAGAAAATATTATAATATGTTCTATTTAAATTTCCACAATTGTTTAAAATATTCAATTATAAATGATTATTATTTATTAGGTATGTGTAAATGACTAATCCATATGAGTGATTAAAATAACTATAAACCTTTGGCCGAATCGGCCGATAATTATTGATTACGATTTACGAGGAAAGATAATTGTACCAATTGTACTATTGTAGTATTGTAAACGGTTTGTCATATTAAATACTTAGCTAAAATAATAGGTAGATCGTATATTCGTATGTTAATTTATTATCCAGAAAACCGTGAAGTGATTTCGACCATTTCTTCCGAATTCGTTACTCATTAGTCATTATATTGTTTGATAATTATAATTTATTATTCATACCCAGATAGTTTATTCTAATTAATTGGCCTTTGACAATATTGCTCTTATTATTATTATTCCATTTTATAAGCTAACAAAAACGATAAGATTTAAATTTTAAATAATTAAAACTTTAAACTCGTGTATGGTGCAAAACAAAACAAAACCGTTGGCGGGGGAGAATTAATAATAATAATATATTGTCTAATGCCGATAGCCGATAAGATAATAACGATTAACGGCCATTTAGTGGCGTATTGTTGACCGTAATGTATATTCCTTTTCAATTTCAAATTTATTTCCATAAGTACCTCGACCGTCGAACGTCAGCTGAGAGTTATCCGCCTGCCAGTTGCCGATAATATATTGCCTATAATATAAATTATAAAATATGTTAAATAGTATAATATTATTTTAATAACCGTTGTCCGTTGCGTTTGTGTTATTGTCATAAATATATTTATAATGTACTACCTATGTTACCAATTATTGTAAAATGTTTTCACGTCAATTCATTTTTGGGAATACAATGATTTAGGTACCTACCGGCTTGTACATAAACCATTGTATTATTATTTTTCCGTTGTTAAAAGAACCGATTTTAAATTAATCTGTATAATATTTATATATTTATATATATATATCCACTTATTAACCTACCCAATTTTAAATATATTATTCATATCTATCAAATGCCTAATAATATGGAATCGCCATCTGTAATTTTGGAGACAAATAAACGTTATTTCGTCGAAGACAAATTTCTAATTGTAAACTGTTTCTATGATCAAAAGGTGAGTACTTAAGGATTACCAATGAAATTATAAACATACTATTATGATGAAAAATATATTGCTTTTATTAATAATGTTAATTAATTATTGTTATTTACTTATATGTAGAGAATTAGACCATTCCTTAAAGATTGGATTGGACTATATTCATGTGATAATGTTAAATTATATGAACCATTGATATTTGAATATGTTATGGACCATCCGAGGATAGATGGTAGTTGTTTTAAAATTAAATTTATACCAAAACTCTTTGCTAAATCAGTTCATTGTTCCGGTAAATACCAGTTTGTCTATGTGGATTCCTATTTTAAGGTAAAACAATTTAAACTTATATTTAATAATTTTGTTTCTACATAAATTTTATTTAAATTTTTTTTTAAACGAACAGTTTTTATGTATTTTTTGATAAAATATTAAATGTATTTTATTATATTTAGAACTGTAATATAATTTTAAATTTAATGGTTTAATTAGTCTTAATTTTAATTTATAGATAATTGCAAAAAGTGATCCAATTGAATTTGTGCATAAGAATGATTGTAACTGTAATAATTCTCTTTGTCAATCAAATTATATGGTGCATGTAAAAATAGGACAGGTTAGTAAGACAATTTATATGTAGTAAATCAAATTTAAGATTGCATAAGCTTGAGTATGAACCATACTGAAAATTAAAGGTCTTACCATTATAATTTAAGTTGGTTGGGAAGTAGTCATATTTTTTTTATTGCAACTATATCTTAGCTAAAAAATATTAGATATAATGTAAGAATATTTTAATGTTATTTCCCAAAATGTTGATATTATATTAACTTGTTCATAAAAAAGTTTTGATAAAAACCCTTTTAAAAAATCTTTACTAGTCTTCACTTGTAAAATTTACTAATTTTATCATTTAGCATATAATTAGAGTATTAAACTGTTTTCACATAATTACAAGTAAATGTGTAAAGTTTAAACTGAAATTTTTAAAAAAAATTATGGAACAATTCTAGTTTAGCAACCTATTGTTTTATTTATTTATTATTTTTTTTTAATGTGTGTTTTTACATGCTTTATAATATTACTACTTAATGTATTACGGAAAAACAGTACTTTTTGAAGTTTTTGACCAGTAACTTCAAAACAAAGTTTGTTTGACTTGTTTTTACATTCTTTTTTTACATTCTTATAAAACGTGCAAAAACATAAATTGAAAAAATCTATAGGTTGCTGAACTAGAATTATGCCAAAGTGTTTGTACTTGATAAAAAAAAATGTTTGTATTAAAATATACGAGGTCTAATCAAAAAGTATCGAGACTGTTAAAAAAAAAAATATATTTATTAGATAAAGTTATTTACATTCAATCTCCTTCAAAGTATGTTCTTTCTGAGTCCATATGTCTTGTTGTTCTGTATTTTCGCTCATTATGAAATCCGACGGGACGTAAAAACATACTTGACTTAATCGCACCTAGAAGCCGAGTAGCCAACTGAGACGATTTTAATCTAATCTATGTCTAAGATATTTTCCCAACATATAAGGTTAGATTAATATAGTATGTGCAAGTACATTTGAGTATGATACTCAAACCGGTGTACGATTAATCGTATCAGTCTCTATACTTTTTGATTAGACCTCGTATACTTGTTTATGTCTTAAACAATTTCTTATAAATATAAAGTTTTTTTTTTTTGTTTAGGATATTAATTTAGTAGTTCAACGTTTAAAGTGTCTTGAAGCAAGATTACTAGAGTTTGAAAAAGGTAAACAAGAAGCAATGCAGCTAAATGAACAGCTTGTCAAAAAATTAAAAGCATGTGAAATGCTTCGATCTAGAGGTGAACAATTTATTGATGGCCTTTATAATGCTCTTGATCAAGGAAAACCTGTTAAGTTAACAAACTCTAAAGGACATACAGTAAGATTTTTTAAACATTTCTTTAAAATGTATTGTGGTACTGAACTATTAGGTATCTTGTCGTATTTGCTCTACCGGCAACATTGACTGTAGTATACGTGCTCTACCGTTTGTTGTACTCTACTGTAACACGATAACTACATTACAATTTTAGACAATATATTCTTGTAGTAACTGAGCGATGTTAGAGTAGTTTTAATGACAAACAAAAGTTCTTATAAATATAAATTAAGTAATATATTATTAAAAAAATATTTTATATTATCATCGTTTGTCATTGTTATGTCATTCATTTCATTATCATTAATAATCATAAATATAAAAATAATTAAAAATAATAAAAAAATAAACTAAATTAATATTAAAATACTTGTGCATTATCTATCAGAAATGTGTTAAATTTATCGATAATAATAATATAAATTGGGTAGTAGAGTACTTACGATAAGCGCCCCGTAATTACAGGTAGGTAGACCGTTATCTGAGGTCAAAGATGTATTTGACTTGATTTTATGGAAGAGAGGGGCGAACGCATAGAAAATATCCAGTCTTAAAAATTTTAGCATTCTAAATAATTATTTTTTTGACAATATAGCTCCCCCCCCCAAAAAAAAAAAATGTGTGATCAGAGTTGAAACAAAATACCTATAATTTACACTAAATCACTAAATTATTTATACATACATAATATATTTACAATACATTATATTATAAAAATTGAAAAAGTTCACTAGTGATTAGTATTTATAATAATTTTCAACTTGATTTTTTATTTTTTCTAAATTAAAAAAAATCTAAGTTTTTTTTCATCATTGTAAATGTATTAATTATTTGCTCAGTAGGTTTATTAATATATCTATATACATACAGTAAAGTCAAACTACTTAAACGTTCTTGCTCCATTTTTGATATAAGCTATGTTTTCAATTTACAAAAATAAAAAGGATGCCCAACCATGCATAAGAAGAATTAGATAAGTTGTTTTAGAAATTTTTTATGTAATATCATATATCCTTGCTATTAGAAAAATGCAGTAATTTTAGCAAATAATACCAAAAAAGTTATGCTGTAAATGTATTTTATTATGTAGGTTCATATTATGGTACAGCCACTAAACACCTTTTTCTGTATTTAAATTTAGTTAAACTATACACATAATAATTTGTAATGTCTTAATAAAATATATAGAGCAAATATCTATTCAAAGAAATTTTTGGGGGCAAATACACCACTGTCTGTGGTAGAGCGTATACGGCAAGATAGCCAAACTATTAACTTATGAAAATGTATATTAACAATACAGCTGTTATTTAATCTTGTATAGTTGAATTAAGTATGTTCATAAAGTAATATTAAAACATATAATTGTAGCGTTGGGTCAAGCGTATGCGAACTACTGAAATAAGAAACCATGTTATATCTACTAAAACAGTCAGAAATGATGTATACTTAACAGCAATCATGAATACTCAAGAACAAGAAATACAGAGATTACGTGCCATTAATAATGAGCTTAGTAATACATATTTAAAGTATTATGTAAGTTTTTTTTTCTCTATACTTAGTAAATATTTTTAAATAGTACATCTAATTGAATTGAATTTCCAATATAGAAGCAACCGGAGCACATTTATAAACCACAGATAGCTGAAACTGATAATACAAAAGATGTCACCCAATTAAAATCATTTAATATTGAGTCTATTTCTTCTGAAGTCAAATTTATTGATGACTCAGAATTCAGTGACGACTACTGCGAATAAATATTCTAGCCATCTACATATTTTGTCTGTTTATATTTTTTTTTAATCGACTTATTTGTTATTATTCCTGTTATTGATTTTATATTTTAGTGCAAATACAGTATTACTATTATTATAATATATATATTTTTATTACAAATAATAATAGTTATTGATAAATTATTTATATATTTCTTAAATTAAATACCATTTATACTAAACACTTGAACAATTTAAATGATTTATTGCAAAATTATCTATTTAGTTAGGTAATTACTGATTTTAACCGAGAAGTAAACAGTATTTATAACCATATAATAATTATTATACTTAATAATTAATTTATATTTGCACATTCCTAAATTATACCATATACTCACTAAATGTAATTATATACCTAAGCATATTGTGGCTATGGATACTCACCTAGATGATCCGGTCTGATTTATATCGTTGGTGCCATTAGTGGTGAAAGATAAATGGTGCTCATATACAGCTAGCGAGCTAGTGTCATATTTAGGTTGAGGTTCCTTAGATACGCCCAAGTCGCAGGAGCTTTCATTCCTTTATGATAAAAAAAAATATATATCGAGAAACTATTATTTTTTTTATCAAAAGCAGCTTGAAAAGTTAATTTTTAAAATTTAAATACGTGTTATTGTTTAAAAAAAAATGCATAGTAGTAAAATAATAATTATCATGTTTATTAGATTTACATCACTATTTCATAATTTAATTTCTATGTTTAAGAGGATGCCATACCCGCATGTGTTGTCTCTGTCTTAATAACGTACATCATAACACATTTTCGTTCAGTAGAACACATTTTGTGACGTTAGCTTTAATATTAGAGTAAATTTACATATTATCAAATTTAAAGGTAAGAATATTATCTAGACAATGACATATGCTTTTAATGATATTATCATTTTAAAGTGAGTTATGAACAGTTTAAAGTTGTTATATCTTACATAGCTTTAAATCACTTTAAAATAATAATATCATTAAAAGCATATGTCATTGTCTAGATAATATTCTTACCTTTAAATTTGATAATATGTAAATTTACTCTAATATTAAAGCTAACGTCACAAAATGTATTCTACTGAACGAAAATTTTTTATGATGTACGTTAGTAAGACAGAGACAACACATGCGGGTATGGTGTCCTCTTAAGAGAGTCTACCATTCAAGTCTTATAATATAAGCAATCCTCCTAGGACCACCTAATTTTATGCTATATCATTGTTAATGCTATGACATATAAATTTTTTTTTTTTTCACAAACAATAAGACAAGTCACTAAATTTGCACTAGGGCTCAGGTGACTGTTAAAGTTACTCAAACATCTAATGAATAATGGATTTACCATTGACATCATTAGTGATTGAATACAACACTCATACTTAGATTTCAGCAGTTTTTCTACATTCCAACTTCCAAGTGCATCCTACCGCCAAAGTTTTGGTATCAAGTACCAACATTACAAAAAAAAACTTGTACTTTCCAGAACTTTCAAGTTTCAATTATTGTACAATCATGAGTGAATAGATTTAATAGCAATGTAACCATTGCTAACGTAGTAATGTAATGACATAGGTACTAGTGGTACTACATAGGTGGGCATGGTTCTCAATATGGCAAGGTTAGCAGTTAATACAAATTTACCACTTGCCAGCACTCATTAATTTTATAATTTACAACTTATTTATTATTTATTATATGGCCGTGACTATTTACGGTAGAAAATATAATAAATACTAAATAATGAGAGGTGACGAAGTATAAAATAAATACACCTTGGAATAGTGGTAAAAAAATAGAAAGTTAGATCATAACCTAAAATTTAATGAATTCTAATTTTATCATAATGAAAACTTGTATCAACTTTCGCGGTCTGCACTCTGCAGCAGTTATTGAATAGAGACTCCGAATTAAGATATGGCCGATAAAGGTTTATTTTAATTCGTGATAGAGACTGTCTAGTGCACGGCCATATATCTATATGGCCGTGGTCTAGTGACTGGTGCTGACTGCTGATTACTGATTAGTGACAATGTGTCATGTGAGTATATACTATATTTTGACATAGACGATAGACATATTCCATATGACCAATGACCATATAATAAATAGCATAAATCTATAATCATAAGACTTGTAAGTTGTAGGTTATAATTATTATTTAGTTGACAGTTCCCCATATTTCATTATTTACTGAACATTTTTTTTAAAGGTTAAAGTTATTAGATTTTATTAACACTTCTGTTCATAAAATCTTAATATTAAATGGCCGAATGTTGATTCAAATTCCAAACATATTTTGTTGTAATTAGTGCACGTTTTAAGTAAATTCCAATTTGTATTCATGCCATAATTATTACACCTGCCGTATCTATTATTGTATGTGGCTAAGGACGGTTTTGTTGGTAATTTTTCCGCAAGTTTAATACTTTGGATTTTGGTCTAGTATTTTTAATTTTTTTTTTTGAGTTCCTACATTTTTTGTCAACAACTCAAGATTTTTGCCAGTTTAGGGTAAGTAAAATTTATTCTCAACTCGATAGTCGATATCAATGTTGCATGCGTGTGTGTGTTTGCTAGTATGCATTAAATATATACAGCGTTCAGATGATTGCAAAACTTGGAACTATTTATCATATAGATCCAAGATCTAAGTAGGAACATTAGAGAACTACTAACAAAAATATTAGAATATAGTTTGTACTATATGCATTATGAAAAATAGGTACTATTGGAATTTTTTTTTTGTTTATTTTTAGTTTGTACAATCTGTATAAAATTTTACAATTGTAATAACAATTTAACCTGTAGTTAGTTGTGTTGGTGTTTATTACACCATGTATGAAAGGGGTTCTTGAGCACATTTTAAAATACATGATAGCTACCACTGATTAGTCATGTATTGATGAATTGATCAATACAGCCACAGCATTAAAGGCACTAAATTAGAGTTTTATTTTTTCCTGTAAATAATTTTAGAAGTAAACTCCTAATTAATAATCATATATAGTTAAAACGTATATTAAGTCTTAAATATTTAGATATGAAAATGTATGTTTCTTTATTATAGATTTTAATTAATTGTGAGTGTCATACTAACTAATGACAGGTTAAATATTTTATGATTATCTATTTAAATCAATAAAGCTTCTACAATTACATCTATATTATTTTCGAAATGATCAATTATCCTTAAGAAAATTAATACCTATTAAGTAAGATGTCCCGCAGTATCTAATTAAACACCGGTCTAGATATGGTTGGCATCTTGTCATTGTGCTGTTCCGTTTGAGACTGTAGAAATGTATACACTTTTAGATTTAGTGATAAATGAATAATTTAGTTAGTAATATAATTATAAATAGGTATCTCCAAATGAATATTGACTTTAATATTTACATGCTAACTGTTTGTCTTGGAATTCGGATTATCATTTAATAACAGAAAAGAAAATAAGTTATCTTAGATAACTATATATAAGGTTCATAAGTCAATATCATTAGTTTATGTTTATCAAATTAAATTGATTCTTTTGTTTTGTATTTTTATTTTTTATTATGTTACATTGTTACCTACTGAAATACTTATTAAAAAGATCAGACTTATATAAATGATAAACAGAAATCCCATAAGACAAGACCATGCATGAGCATTGGAATTTAATAATTTTATCTAAATAAATTGTTTTTGACCAGTTATAGCTATAGAAATATTAATGAGAATTATAAAGGTAGGAACTTCCTAACCTTAGCAATTAGCATAATCTAATAAAAATTATTATGAACAGTAAAAACTCTAATTGTATTTTATTTATTTGTTTATTATGAAAAGTAAAAACTAGTATTTCAAATTTAAATTTTTAAAACAAAAATCGTAAATTATATACTAAAAATGGTTTAATATATTTCTATTACCAATACATTTTAATGAAATAACTGTTGAAAATACTTGGGTATTGAAATATAATTATTTATGTTAGTATTAAAAATTAATACTTTCTTAGCCATCTATATCCATTTATATTTACTTATGTACCTATTACTTTTTTTTTTAGTAAGCTATTTTAAGAATAGGTACTACATATTACATTCTAAAGAGAATTTTTAATTTTAGGTATAAATTACATTTTTATGCAAATTTTACAATGCTTTATTGTTAATTCTATAAAAGATGTTTATAAAGTTGTTATTTATAATTCCAGTTTTTTAAAATAAAATTAAAAAATGGAAAATAAAGAAGTTTCTGTTGAAATAGTCACCAATAAAAT
This sequence comes from Schizaphis graminum, assembly GCA_020882235.1. Lineage (NCBI taxonomy): Eukaryota > Metazoa > Arthropoda > Insecta > Hemiptera > Aphididae > Schizaphis > Schizaphis graminum. Next base: position 22,520,601 of record CM037034.1, on the reverse strand, counting down.
ATATTTTATAGAAGATACCATGAATATTTCTTTCAAATTTATCAATAAAGTAAGTTGATGTTTAATTTTAAATTTATGTAAAATTGTTTTCTGTATAATTATGTAATATATATATATTTTTCTTATAGTCTTTAAAACCAAAATATTCCGATTGGATTGCGTTATATAAATGTAGCAGCAATAGAAATTTAGAAGAATTTGTTGCAGTAGAAACTGACTTAAAAATTCACACACCGACAAAGTATGGTTTTTATCAAGTTAAATTTTATGCAAATCAGTTGAAGAATGTTAAATGTAATGTATCCTATGAATTTCTATATGGCAACGAATTTAATGAGGTATGTTAATTTTATCAATTAAGGGATGTTCTTACAATGTCCAGTTAAGTGTTAACAGACACTTAACCAACGGAATTTTGCCGGTAATAAAATTTGTTATCAGGTGGTTAGCGTTAATCGACACTTGACCGGACATTCTAAGAATGATCTTAAGCCAATTTCTACAATATTCTATGTAATTATAGATCTATGGAATAAGTCATCCTATACGTTTTATTCATCAAAATGAATGCATCTATTGTTATCCCAATAACTCGGAATCAGAAACAAACCATTGCAGTAGTTGTGTCTCTCAGGTGACTATTAGTTTTATTATATTTTTTTAAGAGGTCGCTACACCAATTTTTGTTTTTACTGACTGCCACATACATACATAATATAGGAACAAAGATATTCCGTATTTCCACAGAGAAAACAAATATTGGTATAACGGTCCCTTAATACTTATTAATACATATGTTAAAAAACATAGTATATTATTAAAATATAAATTATAACTATTGTCAAAAATTTCACAATAATAAGAATATAATAATTATAATTTTTTTAATATATTTTACTTACTTTAAGATTAAGTAGGTAGTATGTATGTAATTATATGTATTCATAAATCATATTTGTATCAATATTTTGGAATTTTATTACTTATTTTGAATAAATTAAATACTATAAGTCAAATTAGTCTAAATAACTGTTAATGTACAATTGTTTTTGATTTTCTATAGGAATTAATCAGTTCATTATTATCTCATATTTCTATTTTGGATAGTCAATTAACTGACTGTAAGGTAAAATCTAATGAGATTATATCATTGAATAAGCGTTTAATGGCTCAAATGAACGAGAATGAAGTAATTGTTCAAAAAAATAATGAATTCTTGGATGATTTGTTTTATTCTAATGAACCTGTGACTAGAGATGGATATGTAAGTTAACTATATAGATATTTTTAATAAATATATAATAATATTTTATTATGCTTATAAGTTATTAATAAAATTATGTATGTTTGTAAAAAGTGGATTGAAACATGTACTGATATTGATTTAAAAATGAGTTGTATTGAAAGCAACGAATATGAGCTACAAGATTTATCAAATCAAAATTATAATTTTGAAAAAGCATTGGAAAAATTCATTAATAAAGAGGTATATTATATATTTTAATTTAGAGGATATGTAAAAAATGTATTCAATTATTGTATGAATAATTGCTTTAATATTTTAACTTGTGTTTTCTTGTTTCAATATCCTTTAAACTAATAAAATAACAAAATCAAAATAGTCGAAAACCCCAATCAGATGAAAGTTATTTATTAACTGACTCTATATGATTCCTTATCTGTGGTTCAGCTTATAGATATTTTATTCTTTTGGCAAAATATTTCATGTGAATATTTTACTCTAATTTGCGTTAATTTATAAAACAGATAACCTAAAAAAAAAATTGATTCTGTACTTCATTTTTATTGCCAACTAACTGGCACATACACTTTAAACTATTTAGAACAGTGTTATAAATTATATTACATAATATGTAGAAACTAAAAAATGTTTTGGTATAGACGTTTTTGTGGAGGGTAAAACCCTGAAGCCTTTTCTTTGCTTGGTAAACACAACAGTAACTTTTTAAATTTCTATTCTTAAGCATGTACCTGTAGATTATTTTAAATGGTCCATTAGTCCTCAATTCCTCATTAAAATGAATCTAAAAGTGTATTACTAGTACTTAAAAATATTTAAATTTTGACTTAGTACTTAAATTAAATTTAGTATTAACATTTTTAGGACAATGAAGTTAATGATGTTCAGCCTCCTAACACTGTGAGTCAGATACAAAAGTTCATGAATCAATTATTTAAAATGTTTATTTTGTCCTTATTGTTTGTAGGATACTGACAAGATGCTAGATTGTACAGTAAGTGTAGAAAGTGTGTTTACACCAGAGCCATCTACAGCAACTATTGTTTTTATTGACAGTGATGAAGATGATGTTTAATTGCTTCAATATTGTCATTATTGAAAACATCAATAAGAATTTAAATTTATATTTTTTGTTTGATAAATGTTTATTTATTCTAAGCTTATTAAGATAATTTTATCTATATAAACTTGTTGTTATGAATCAAAAAAAAAAAAAATGGAATATTAAAAAAAATAAAATGTTTAGTCTCTTCAATTTTGTGTTAGTTGATAATGTTTAAAATGACATTGACAACTATTTATCTATTATTGTATATACTTACTAAACAAAAATTTAATGTGTGTAGATTATAGAAAGTATATTTTTCAATGAAAAAAATATACAATATTATATATGTATCATCAACTTAAAGGAAATATATTACAAAGATGGTGTTTATGAATAAAAATATTAATTATTTTCAAATAACGTTAATTTATTATTGCTTATTGAATTAAAATTAACATTTCAGTTATTACATAAATTAATATTTTTATTTTTTAAATTAGCTAATCATTTTACAAGACGTGTGCCACTTTTTTACCGACATAATATTATTTAAATATTTGTCTAATCCCACTCACCTCTAGAAAAAAAAATCATAACTTCTTAAGTGTGACTTTAGACAAAAAAAAACATGATTTAGGAATGAAAATTAAAAAAAAATTGTTATTACTTAGGAAAACATAACAAAACGACTAATAGAAAAAAAATACACAATGCTCATATATATAAAATAAAGCAACAACAAAATGTTAACATAAAATTATTTCAATTTAGAAGAAAAAATTTTTTATAATAATTGTAGTAATTTAAATTAAAATATGAAAATAATGGAAACGTTAACGTAACAAAAGTTTTGTTTTGAGATAATTTATATGTTTAAAATATTTAAGAACTAAAATAAAACATGTTTATTATACAATAATAATAATTAATAACTCTATGGGGCTAACAGTGGTTAATCAAAATTATTAACAAATTTAATATACAATGTTGTGTGTAAACATGTATTAAATAAAATCTAAGAAGATAATACATAAATTTATATTTGTTTTAAAATGGTAAATTAACAAAAAAAATTTTTAATAACCCACATAAATCCGTGGTTAAATTGATTCAATTGTTTTTTTTATGTATAAATAAACAATTAAAACATAATAATATAAAGTGTTGAATTGCACGGTTTAATAAAAGTAATAAAAATAATAATTATAATAATAATCATAATAATAAAAAAAATATTAATGATAACTAATTGTCTACGGTGTCCCCCTAATATATAACAAAAATAAATAATGATATATAATAAATTTATTTATAATTGTAATCAAATATTGTTAATAATAATATACTCTGTACAAATTTACAAAAAATATATATTCTATATTTTAAATAGTAATAATAAAATTTGTAATTAAATATAATTCCTAATATTTTATTATAGTTGATGATGTAAATGATTGTTACAAAAAAAAAAAAAGTGAAAAGAAAACAAAGTTTTCATTTTGTACAATATATTTAGGGAAATAAAAGGAGAAAAGAACATTATTGTCGTTTTCCAGAACATTGAGAAGTTTATCCTACTTTTTTTTTTATTCATTATAGTATTCAGTCTCAATAACTAACTGGCCTTAATAGGTTAAAAAAAAAAACCGTAAAATAATCGTCAAACTCTAATTCAGTCGAACGTTTTTTGAATTGTTTGTATAAATGATTTTAGCAGACGGTAATGTATAAAATTAATAGAATAAATGTAAACTATATATTTTGGTAAAAAAACAACTAGATAGTTTAAAAAAAATTTATTTTTGGAATTATATTGCACAATACCACCCTACAACCAGCTCAAAACAAATAATAAACTAATCAAATTTAAAAAAGCACCAGGCGCTGCTATGTTTTTCAACTTCTTAGGACGTAAATTGTTATTGCTGTTTGTATAAATTCTGATTGTCGTTTCCTCGTTCGTCGAACAAAATATTGCAATTATACTGAATGATATTTTTTAAACTATGATTTTCGGTTTACTTATTTTAACATTTGAAATAATAATCTAATGCGTTTTATTTGGTTTCTGTAATATTTAAAATAACATAAAAAAAAATTTGGTAATAATTAACGTTTATACTTGAAAGAATTGCGTGTAAATATATATATAGCGAATGTCGGAGGTATATATGATAAAAAAAATTTCACAAAATAACGTCACATACACATATCGAAGAGTCACAGTGGTTGTTTAGAAGCTAAAAAATAATAATAATAAAAAAAAAATTAATCCACAATTTGATATAGGTAATATGATGAGGTTTCTTTTTTTTTTTTTTTGGTCAAAAGTATAATTATAATCCCTATCTGGGAGTGTAGTAATTTATATAAGAAAAATATATAATATAAAACTCAACATTATTATCCGGAAGACACGATGGAGAAAAAAAATTAAATAAAAATATAATAGTAATAAACATAATAATAATAATAATAATAAAAAACGTGTACAATATTTTAACGTTTTTTTTTTGTTTTTTTTTATATAATAAATGCCAAACCTTTGCGGAGAAAATAAAACGTGTCCGTAGAAATGTATCATGATATATATATATCAATTGGTAGGGCGGTAGCGTAGGTATCGCTATATCGCACCTTTCTCTCCAAACCCCCCCCCCCACCCCCCAAATTCGGCGCTCATCAACCGCAGACGTGTGTGTATGTGTTTGTGTGTGCATGTGTGTGTACTCACACCGACGGTGACGCCGCACGACGACGACGACGACGACCTCATGGCGGCAATAGGAACGGCACCTGCGGGAAGTCAATGGCCTTTGGCATGTAGCACTCGTGTACGGTCTTCATGTGGTTTTTCATCTTGTCGGGTCGCGAGAACTCTTTGGCGCACACCGGGCACGGGAACACCTTGCGCTGGTGGCCCTCGTGGTAGAGGAACGCGTGCCGCTGGAAGCTGTACTTGTTCTTGAACGTCTTCAATATGTCCGTCTTGGCGCATTCCAGACACTTGTAGATGCCCTCGGACACGGTGGCGTAACGGAATAGGTTCAGGCCGCGGACCGACATCTCGGTCAGTTGTTCCGCCGGGTCGCTGGACGACGTGGCCCGCCGCCGGATGCGCCGCTTGACGGGCGTCCTCAGCGACGCGGCTGCAGCGGCGGCGGCTGCCTGTTGCTGTTGTTGCTGCTGTTGCTGGTGGTGCTGCTGCTGCTGTTGCTGCTGGTGGTGGTGGAGTTGCTGCGACTCTTGCATCTGCCGCTTCTCCTCGTCGAGGGCCGCCTGCAGCTGTTGCTTGTAGCCGGACGTGTGCTGGGACACGGCCAGCGAGAACTTGGACTTTTGATCGGCCGCCATCACCGACCAGCTGGCTGCCAGTGTCAAACGGGCGTCGTTGTTGTTGTCTCGGTCGCCGCTGTCCACCGTTTGGTGGAGGTGATGGTGGTGGTCGTGGTCAGTCCGCGAAGACAACAACTTTAACATGTTGGCATTGTGCATGTCTGCGGAGCATAAGAAAAAAAAACACGTTTAACAAACTAATTCATAAGAAAGATGATTTTTTTAACGTAATATACTCTTAATGGTGTCTATATATATGCAAAACATAATATAATAACAATGTGTTCGCATTCAAATAATATTACTGGTGCGTTTTTGACACGCGCCAACTATGTGATCGATGAGGACAAATAATAAATATACAATACATAATATACCAGGTTCATAATGGATAGGTATGGTAAGGTACGACCATGACAAGAAATAAAATGAATAAATAAATAAAAACTGCAGCAAGCAATATACGTAATATTAAAGAATATAAAATACACGGCGTGTGACCGCGTGATTTGTGTCACGCGGTTCGGAAGCAATGCAAAAAATAATACAAATAATAGAAGTATACAATAATATACATATAAGTACATAGTACATAAAACTTAATTGTTATCGATAACACTGTGTATAATGTGTCTAGCTTTTTTTTTTATTGAAAAAGTGTAATTTGCATTCTATACAAAATGGTATAATCAGTAAATTGTAAGAAAATATAGAATTAAGTTGGCTTGAATAATTTGAGGAAGGGAACCGGTCCAGCAACAGTACTTCAGTATCTCCTAATTGAGATGGATTTTTTTTATATATTTATTTAAGGGCGTCTTTGGTCGTATTCTTTTAAGTATTCTTAGTGGTATTGGTTTGAGTATAGTTTGGAATGATTTTTTTTTGTTATGTACCACGGGGCTCTGCAGCTTTGTCTAAGACATATGGATTGAAAGGATTGGATTACTCTTATGAGTCTTATGTTCGAGGGTTTGGCTTGGCCCCAGATTTAAATATCACATGACCAGAGAGAGGAGGTTATTTTTTCATTGAGTATTCGTTTATTTTTAGAAATGATTGAAACCAGGATTTATATACCCACATTATTAATTCGAATTTTTGATGTCCGATACGAAAAATAAGGCGTATAAACACCGAAAAGCAGGCGTTCGGGTTTATCAAGTCATAAGTCATAAACTCATAACCGTTAAACGTTATGAGTACTCTAGTTATGACAACACGGGTTTTTGTAATTCAGGAAAAACTTCATTTGAAATTATGTAGCTCGGTATCTATAGAAGAAAATAGGGAGACAAACGTTATAACTAAAAACTATAACGTATAGTAGAATCTAGGTCAAAATGGTCAAAATGGGACAACAAATCCAAATAAATTGTTTTCAATTAACAACAAATAATATTAAAAAGATGTATGTTGTTGATATTATATGACTGTCGGATAATATGTTTTGAATAATTAATAATTATAAAATAAACTATTTGATACTACAATTAAACAAATATTTTTTGCCATCAAGGTTAGGATACCTCAGGCCATAATTCACTACAAAATAGTTTTTCATGGTTTTTTTTGTGGTAGAATCAACAATAACCCTTAACTCTTAATCTAAAATCGTTAGAAATATTGTTAAATTAAACTGACCAAGCCCGGATTAAGGTTAGATTGGGCCCCAGGACACCATACACTTAGTGGGCCCCCTTTCAACTTTACCTTCAAAAAATTTTAACACTACATTTTAAGGACTGTATAGGTACTCGTATAATCGTTTATTTTTGTACAAAACAAAAAATAATGTTATGTATTAATTTATTGTACACATATTGAAATATTATATATATATAGAAAACACTGTTTTTTTTTTAGTTAAAAAGAATAATAGTTTAAATTTTTTTCTTGCTTTTTCTTTAACAAATTTTTGAATTATTTCATTAAAATCAATCAATATATATAAATTATATGGGTACCTCATGCGAATAGATCAGGAATACCTAATAAAATTAAGAACATAAAAAAAATTAAAATTTTTTTATAACTATTTTAAATGTATTAAAAACATATATTTTACAAATAAAGATGGGCCCTCAAAATCAATGGGTCCCGGGACCGTGTCCCCCTTAATCCGGGCTTGAAACTGACGTATATTGTCTTATACTCTAATACACGATATACGTTACACCGATAACCAAAGATATTATTTGTTCCTCGTTGATTTGATTTTATGAAAATCTTTATTATTTATGTAATAATATCTATTATTATTATTTTTATTTTAATTAAAATTTGATAATAAATTAAATATTGGTAGGTATATATTCTCATTTTAAATAAGATATTTAAAAAAAAATATATTAAACCTATTTAATATTTTCTTTATACTAGATTTTTTCACAGAATATCTTTATAGTCGGACATTAAAATATGTCCCTGAATTATAACTAATCGCACTTGAATTAAATAATATTTAAAAGGTATAAGATACATGGCTAAAACATGATTAAAATAAACTACGAAAAGTAATTTATAATCGACAATTATCCGCAGTAAGCATTCACTACCTATGTTACTATACATATTGAAAAATAAAATAGGTAAGTTACTGCAATTTATTACCGTAAACGTATAAAAAATAATTCAGACATAATTTAACGGGCATTGCTCGACAATTATTATTATTTATTATATTTTATTACATATGAATATAATATGATTATTGCGTTTATAATAATAATAAATGGTTAAAATTCTAAATGTCAAAAGAAACAAATTCACTTATTATTATTATTTAATTATTATAGGTTATTAACCTAAATTTAATGTATGTTAAAGAATCGACCTTAAACGTTTATGCAAATATCTGTGTACTGTATAATTAATCATTAGGTGTGACGTAGGTATTTGTTGAAACTCGACTCGTATAGGACTATAGGTAATGAAAGAGTTAAATCGTTATTTAATCGAATTGTTGATACAAATTAATTTATAGGTAACCAGGTATTATGGGTTGTTAAATATAAATAAACAACTTTTCACCTGAATAATTTAAGAAACAAAGTTTTACTTCGTTTTTAAGTTGTACCACATGGCAGGTTAGTATATCTACTCTTTTTATTATGAAGTAAAATTTAGAGGTTTCATAGATAAGAATATGAAATATACTATGTAGCAAGTATGCACAGTAAGGAAATTATTTAATGGACTGTGTACATGTTAGTTTGGATTTAAGTATCAACCCTTCATAAAAAAGTTGTAAGCTATATTAATATATCATATAATATAAAGTATATTTAGTATTATTTAAGTATACTTAAATTATATTAATTTGAAAATCAAAGACTTCTGAGTCCAGAATCAATTTTAATAAAGGAGGTAAGTAATTATTTACTAATTTTAGGTATAATATTTTTTAATGTTATGTATATTTAATCTTATATTCATGTTTTAACACTTTTGTTTCTAATGTTTCTATACTAGTCACTAATAATTAATTAATAATAACCATTGCAAGTGTTTGACTAATTACAAATTAAAATATAACGTCAAAGTGCACTAAAAAAACAAACTAGGTATAGAAATAGTAATAAAATTATAAATAATAATAAAAGTAACCAAAAACTAATAAATGAATCTATTATTATTATATTTAAAAGCTAGAAGTCTACATTTTATACAGAAAAATTATTCATAAAAAAAAACCCCACCCCAAAAATTAAATATTTAATAGAATTAATTATACAGAGGAATATTTGTTTCATCTCAGACTCATATGCCACAAAATATATTTATGTAATTACAGAGGATAATATGTAATATTTTTGAGGGTTTGAAATCATATTAACTTTATATTCTATTATTATTACTGATTTTATAATTCAACTTAATTAAGATGAATACATTTTTTTTGTTTAGTAAATTTGTAAGATTCAATTATTTTGAGACAATATTTAGACAAGTTTATATGGCATATTTTGAAAAATAGTGATCTCTATCATTTTTGAGCTGGGTGATTTAATGCTAAGATTAGTGAAAAACGTAAAAAATAATGATTTCAAATGATGTTCAAGAGTTGCTTGTGAGCCAGAGACAAAATAAGTACACTGCTGACATATTATATAAATGAAATAATTTATATAAATGAAATAATTTATATAAATGAAATAATTTATGCATAATAAAATAGTGTTTCATCTTAACTTAAAAACTATTAATAAATCAAACTATAAATTAATAAATCTTTGTTTTTTAAGTTTATAACTGTAGATTTTAATAACATAATAAAATAATAATAAAAATAGTATTAAAAAATAATTATAATCTATGAAATATTTTTAAAAATGTAGGCAATTTAATTTTACCGTTATAATAACATGTAAGTAACTATTAAAATGCACGCATAAAGCTACAAATACATGATAATATTGTATACTGTTTAAATGTAAAAATTATCTACGTAAAATCTAGATACTAATTCATATCTCATGCTGTTATTTAATTATGTTCACCTGTCACTTACAATAAAGTTATTTGTTGATTTGATTTTGCAATTTTGTAGATTTAACTCCTATGGCCGCAAATATAAAAAAATATTGTACATAAAGATAACAGTGTACATTTTTAGAAATACTACTTATAAAAGTAAAATTACATTGTTTTATACAATCCGTAAAAGCTAATATTAGTAACATTAAGTATGAGCAGATTAGGTATTTAAAAAATAATAAAACATATATTTTTCATACTTTTTTATTTTATCATAAATTTCACATATTCAATATCACTGTATATACTAGGTATATAATGGCGCATTAAAACAAAACAAGGATAACATATACATTTTTAACGCTGCCCGAAGAATAAATATTAATAGGAAAAAAAAATAACAAAACAAACGGATTAATAACAAATTAATGATCATGTTAAAACAAGCTTATTTGGATACTTATTCAATTCAGTCAATTATCAAATTCAAAATAACAAACCAAAAGGAAATAAAATAAATTTAACTAATATTTATAGCTTTCACAGCCAATTTAATTAGTAATGGGCGTTCAAATTTTTCCAAAAATACTTGTTATGTCCCCAAAAGTTAAAACAAAGCACCATTGTTTACTAAACTAATTGTATGCTAATACACCCTGTCTAGCAGTCTATAAATAATAATTAAAATAATAATAATAATAACATAATATAGCGTAATATAATATAATATAAATATGATTGTATTTATAAACGTAAACAAATTTTTTTAACAACGTTATAATCTTAAGATCAAAACTACACATAATGGCAAGGCAGATTGAATAACAAATTGACTAAGAAAACACACAGCCCAACTTAAAAATTAGGTATTAACAAAAACAATCAAATTATACACTAGTTTAAAATTTAGTTTTATGCAAAAACAACATTTTTAAATTAAATAAAGACCTGTTTAGTCTTTGTAATTGACAATATATCAAAATTATTTTTCAATATTAAACTAAATATCTTTTTTATTAATTGCAGTGTCAAAAATACAACTTACATAATGAGTTATATACTATATTTATCCTGCTTTAATGATATTTGACTTGTAAATGGCAAGATAGGCTCTAATTTTATTTTTGACAAGTATTAATTATAACAATTGTAAACTCTAAATAGTATAACAACCCAAATTTAAATAATAAAAACAATTGGACGGGTTAGCTATGGAAGGAGCATAAAGGCAGAGGAAAAACAAAAACAAATTAAAACTTAGGAAGACAAAAACGCAAAAAAAAAAAAATTAACACAAATAAACCTTTACCCTACAAATAAAAACTATATAACTGAACTGCCGTTTAAGTACATAATTAAAAACTATATCCCATTTGGGAATTGTTATACTCTAGTTATTTCACTGAAGTTTCTTAACTTTGGTACAATATATGATTAAATGTATTCATGGAAACACTTTATCTGCATTATTACCTTCAATACTGGTTAATTGAGTCAACGTGTACAACGAGAACAACAATAAAATATCACAAACTATTATATTCAAATCTAGAACTGCTATTATTGTTTGTAGCATAAACTTTTGGAGCAGAAACTCTGTGTACTTGTTTCATATGTGTTAACATATTATCCCTTCTTGTAAACATTCTAGTACATACAGGACATGGCACTTCTTGTCTAATTCCATGATGAGATGATAGGAAATGTCGACAGAAATTACTAATATGAGTGTATGTTTTGCGGCATAAATTACACCTAAAAAGATTGCTTGATTCTTGAGTACAAAATTGACGAACTGAATACTTGTCCATAATTGGGCGATTAGCATGGTTTGTAGTATTTTCAAAGTCACTTGTTCCATTTGTATCTTTAAATGAAGTATGTGTTTGTTCAGATTCTACTTCTGAAAAATATTTGATCTTTTACATTAAATTTAATTTTACACAAAAATCTATATTATAGTTAATAGTAATAGACTATAAAAATGTTTTTTAATATAAATTCACTATGCTTTAAGTTTTTAGTTATTTTCAATACTTAATTTATAGATTAAATGTATACAATTATTTTTTATAATTTAACTAAAATAGTAAAAAATATTTAAATCTTCAATTTATAATTATCAAAAAATTAGAAAAAATATATTTTGAAGAGTAAAATTACTAAATTTAAATTAATTTTTAATTTTGAAATTAATATTTGAATAAAAGTAAAACATTTTTATAAGCCCATCCTAAAAAAATATTAACAAAATGATGGGTCCACTTTCCTCCATTTTAATTTAAAACTACTGAAAAATATATTAAAGGAAATACTACTTACCTGATTGTCAATCAAAATTATGTCCTTTAAAAATTCTTTTTATAGATTTATTACTTTGACAGTAGGTATCAAAAATTTGTTTTAACGCACAGACCAGAAAAAACCAGATGCGAAACCTTTCTCTTAAATTACTTTACATTTTATCCACCAAATCCATTAAAATTATATTATACATTTTATGAAGGAAAATTTAATGAAAAGTTATGGACAAAATTATAAATTTAAAATAAAAGAGGAAGGTGTCCCATCTGATTGTTAATTTATAAGCGCTAAAATAATCACATTAAAAAAATACAATGACAAAAAGACATGATCAGCATGTATATTGTTACATAATAATGAACTTTAGTCAACGAACTAAAATGGTAATTATCTCTTGAATGATGACATAGGTGGAAAGGTTTATAATAAAACTTACCACATGCGCTTTGGTCTAACTGCATACTAGTAGAATGAGTGTCGTATTCTTTTTTCACTGTACTTAAATCTAAAATAGAAAACAGAAATTATGTATTTCACATAAAATACAAGAATTTAAAGAACTAATATAAAATACATAAATATATTAACTTGCAACTTAATAGTTCAATACTACTAATAATAAGATTAAGATAAATTCAAGGCACTAATCAAGTGCCTATATATATATATATATATATAGGGAAATTTGTAAGATTAATCCATCTCTTAGGCTATATATATATATATATATTAAATTTCAAAACAATAATAATTTAATCTTTTTAAGTTATACAAAATATTTTTATTATATTCATAATTTTTACGAAGTTAAAATAATTTACCTTGGGATGTTCCTGGAACTGGGTCAATAGGCTCTTGTTTTATTTCCATTCCATTTTCAGTATAGTCTTCTTCCATGTCTTCATGATCAGATAAATGGCTTGGAGAATCCAAATTTCTAGGTGCAGCTGCAGCAGATTCTGATTCTTCAGACATGTTCAATTCTAATAAATCTGGAGGATCACGGCCACTTCCTACATTATTTATATTATACTTATACTTTAATTCATTTAAAAATTATATTGTGATGGCACAATATATTATTATTCACAAATTCTCAATAAGCTTACCTGCGCTTGTACCAACTGGCGTGGATGCTCTACTATCGTCATTATTATTGTCATTTGGCCGTGAAGGTGAGTTACTTCCTGTAGATAATTTCCTGGGGCGTCCACGTTTCCTTTTTGGTGCAGTCAGAGCAGATCCTAATAGCGGGTTCATTGGGTATGACAAATGTTGACGCTGTTGATCATGTAACGGATGAGATGGCAGTGGCCTTTTCATAGGTAAAGGACTATGGTTATGTATGCGCTGAAGTTGAGGCACATGAGCCATTTGGTTGTTGTGTACTGGTGAAGAAGACGGAGATGATGAGTGAGACTGAAGAAGAGAAGAAGCTAACGAGGGTAAGTCTCCACGATCTTCATTGACCTCAGTTAAACCTTTGATTCGCAATGATTCTGCTACTTTAAGAAAAGCTGCCAATCTATCTTGATCAACACTAACCTAAATAAATTAAACAATTTGTATGTTTAATTCTGTTGTTAAATTATATGAAATAATCCTCAATAACTATTTACCTCGCCCCTGTACATAAAGTCTAATAAAGATCTCATGTCAACTAGTGGAACATCTTTGAGTATTACAATCGGATGTCTATCAGGGTGTCCAACAAAAAGAGTCTATACAAAGTAAAACATAATTAATATTTCGTAAAAAAAAGCAAATATATTTTGAATAAATACTTGAAAGTAAGGACTGCAAGCTGAAAGAACCATTTTGTGAGCACGAAGCATTTGACCTTCGACAGCTAATGTCACATCTACAAATGCCTCGCTCGTCAATAGTTGATCGAAAACAGCAAGTAAGTTGGATTGATGGTTGTTCCATCGGAGGCAAAACCTCTGGGATTGTCCATTGTTTTGTGACATGTTCACTATGATTCATGTAAATAATTTTTAAAACTATCTTGCTACGTGTATCAAATTTTGATCACAATACTTGATAGAAAAATACACTCGAAAAATTCACCTGTAACAGATCAAATTGACAAATTATTAATATTACTTAGTCTGAAAGTAACAAAATTTAGCTATTATAACGCTGTAGTTATAATATTGCGTGCTTATGCGTTGAGAATATATTTTTTATTATCGATATGATAATATTATATATTATTCATTTATAACTACGAATAAAATATTGTCAGTTAATTTCAGTTCAGTTTAAAACAAGTCCATTCGTTTTGTATTTTAAAAAATAATAAGCAGATTCAATTTAATAACCTAAGATAACTCATTACAAAATGTTGGTTGATCCAAATAAAGATTGAAACTATAATATAATATGCTACTCATTATAGTTAGGACGATTTAAATTAATTTAATAATTTATTTTAAACGGAAGTAATAGGTTTCCAATGTTCTCCTTTTGGTATTTATCTGACTTTAATACTGACAGATAGGGGGACGATTATAAATAATGTAATGCGATAATTTTGACATTTTTAACCCCTATAGAATTGCTTATCGCTATAAACAGTATAAACCATGTACCCGTAACGCATATGAACATTACAGTAACAGTATAGATGCATATAATTATCCTTTTTTTACTACAGCATGGTATAATCAATTTTAGTGAAGAAACGACTTTAGTTTTATGAATTTCATGTTAAAACCGTATGACATATTATTACTACCAGATTTTGCACAACTTTCTTTAAACATATAAACATTGGTGTATTTATATTGTTTCAAAAACTATATTATAGGAATAGGTATTTTAATAAAATTAAATACCTTGTTTACACCAAATGAAAAGACATTTAACTATAACAAATGTCAAATAGATATATGGAGAATATTTAATATTATAATGTTCAGTTTGTAGCTATTATAACAACTGTACACTAATAGTACACTATTATTATGCATATTAAATAATAATACTTGCTACTGCGATACCTACCTATAATGTTATTATATATATCAGGTCATCAAACTCTCATTATAAAAAGAATTCGTCGACTGAATAAGAATTCGTATGAATAAATATAATAATTATATTAAATAAAATCGATATACAAAATATATAAGTTTGTTAATTAGAAATCAATTTGAATTACGTGTTTAGAGTTCGTTAAATAAAATTATAATATACACTTTTACAAATTATTATTTAATTAAAATACGTGGTACCCGCGTGTGTATATCACCATATTTTTAGTGAAAAATATAATACTGTGTTTGAGTAAAGAGTTTTTTTTTTAATGTTTATTTTAAAACGAATAATATGAATTTTAAATTTTAACTTAAGAACCTATCTCATCATAACTATGTAAAACAAAACTCTTTGATTGAGCACAGTTTATATTTTTCTTTATAGCTTCGATAATATGTAAATTTACTCTAATATTAATTAATAATAAACCATAGTATGAAGCAGGTACATAGATTTGTTATTTTACACATGTATAAGACAGACAACGCAATCGTCTTTTAAATTAATTAAATTAATTGAATTATTTATAAATAAATTGTAAGTGTATGATTAGAATAACATAAAATAATTGTTCATTAGGTAGGTGAAACCAACAAATTTTAGTTGATTGATTTCATGAATTAATTTAGTTTTATAAAAAAATAAAAAAAATAAAGTTTATCGACACATAATATAGGTAAATTGGATTAAACCATAAACGCAATAGATACATGTACGTTCAGAAGTTTTGGATTGTAAAAATAAAATAACTATAGTTAACAATAAACAATAAAAATACAAAAGTAATCAATTCTTGATTGTATTTGTTCCTATTTTTAAACTAAAAAATAGAAAACAAATATGTCCGAAAGAATATATTATTAATATAAATAAAAATGTTATCCATAAATAGGCATAAAGTCTATATCAATAATTTAAATATAAGTCACAAATATTTGATTCAATACATATAGTACCTACTTATATAGTTTATAAAGTAAATGCAGAATTATACTTGGCATTTTTACCGATAAATGTATAAATGTTATCAGGATCTTTTAAACTTTTTAACCTAATGGACAATCGTGATAAATTAAAATCAATGATAAAAAAAACGCTATGTGTTTACTTTATACGTATATTGACTGTAATTTAATGTCTTAAAAATTAAAATAAGTCAAATAATAAAATGTAAAATACCGGAATATTTTATGCAATACTATTTAACAGTTTTGTAGACTTAATTAATTATTATTTACTAATGAAAATATTTTCAGTTTTTAGTTATAAATATTCGGTTTAGTGTTTTATTTGTACAGAACTATAAAAAATATATATTTTTTTACTACGTATTAATTAGTCAACTGATAATGAATCAAATTATTTACTTGAATAATTAAGTTATAATTTTATTTTTATTTTTATTATAAAATTATAAATATAATATATCAACACCAAAGGTGTTTAAAAATTAAAATTTTATTTTACTAATTATTGTTTAAATATACAACAATAATACAATATATTTATATTATATTATGAATATATATAGATATATAATATTATGTATCTATATAGTACTAGTATATAAAATAACTTAATTAGGTATATCATTTTAATTTACTAAAATAATATAATTTACCTAATGAATAATTATTATTATGTTGTTATCAAATAAAAAGTAACAGACAAGGGAACATTTTCATTGAATTTGTAGGTTGATTGTTATTTATAAAATTACACATACAAATAGAATATAGGTAATTAATAAAAGCGTATCCAACAAAAGAATAGAGTATTCAGCAATAAAATATAAAATTAAACAAACAAAACTGTTAAATGCAGTTTAGTGAGAACGTAAAGTTCAATAAGACAATTATTAGTATATCGATAATCGATGGCCTATATATTTAAATAAATTAAAACATTTAAATTATGGAAGTTTTATGCGTAGAATAATTTGATAATTTGCCAACACGAGAGTACAGGGAAATGATACGATTTGAGATAATATTCTAGTTTATTTAAGTGTTAAACAAATTTGTTGAACACATTTTTATTTTGTCGGGACGGGTTTTGTATTAATCTAAAAGCAGAGAACCGCAGATAAAAATGTTATCATAATTATAGCTATATAATTCAGGGATGGATGGTCCAAATCCATTGAAGTATTTTGAACACACATTAATCAATGATCACTAAACTAGTGGCAGTTTATGTATTTCGTAATCTGGAAATTCAATATGTTTTCATATATCATTTTGTATAACAGACGCTGATAATAATATTTCGAGTAAACTAAACCTGATGTTCATTCAAAGTTCAATAGATAAAAAAATCAATAAATCATCGGTTAGTATTGCTGACAATACTCATTAAATTACAGTGTCCCCGTATAGTTTAAAATATTATTTATCTATCAAACCCTCGAAAAAATAAATTAAATGTTTTAATTGTTTACCATAAAACAAATTCTCGGTTAATTCTTAATTGTAATTGAAAAAAAAAACATTAAGATTGTACAGAATTACCGACATTTAATTACGTCATTTTTCAAAATAACCATAATAATAATACGCATTACACATTTAAATATATAAACATTTGATGTAATGATTTATTTATTTATTATAATGATACCAGTAAAAAACTAACCATAAATGATTGTCCTAAGTTAGATTATTATTGCTTAAGAATAATTAATTTGCATCCTTCGGAAAATGTATGTATAAATATTTATACATGTTATTATTATAGTATTATAGGTGTATCTATTATTACTTATTTGATTATACGAATATTATTATTATTATATAATTTAAGAATATTCTTAAATTATCTCGTTTTAGCAGTGAAATGCAATAATTTTATTATTTGGCATAGCGTAAATTCCAAGAACAATATGAAATATAAAAGAAAAACCACGAGGTTCTATAGTTCCAGAGTAATATACCAAACAAATTGTATATAAAATATAACAAATAACAATATTTCAATTCAAACACGTTTTGGTTTATTAAAACAATGTCTTTGTGTAATAAATATTATTATGTCGTCAGTTATACAAAACGTACGGTGGTTATAGTTGTACCTTTACTTGTAAATAGTAAAAATTGTTTTCCCTAAAAACGTTCGACTTGGAATATTATCATATGAAAAATTTTACAATCCGTACGTACGGTTTTTTCTTTTTAATTTAACCTTGTTCTATGTTTATAGCATCTATACTAGGTATATCAAATAAAATTATTAAATACATTTGTGAGGACATAATTCATCAATTAATGTACAATAGGAAAGGGCACGTTTAGGATTTGTTATTAATTTACTCGAAAATTCACCTTCAAAACAAATTGCATTTTTTTAAAACATCACAGCAGCATGATAATCAAATTCTGAGATAATAATAAATGAATGATTCGTACATATGAGTAGTTTTGGTTACGCTAGAATAAATTAATGAATTTATACAAATGTAGGTAATATCTGTATTGTTAGTATTGCAAGTTTTCAACAATTTATTATAAATTATAATGTTGTATATATTTCCTTATGATGTAGGTAGTGTTTAAATACACTATAATCATATGATATCGTTTATAATATTATCATTTAGCAGAGAAAAATATTTGCATTGTTTTTCAGGTGATGAATTTTTTATGCTAACTTACGTTACCGGATTTCTGTCGGGCCAACAGACACAACGCGTGTAGGAAATAATATTATATGTTAGTATTATTATGTATTATTATCATTTCATTACACATCACATCATATAATACATAGTAAGGTTCGATTTCGTGTAGATCTGTCAATATTTACGGAACAGTCAACACGAAAACAATAAGAGTTAATGCGTTTCTCAATACGTGTAAGTTCCGCGAGTATTTGTATATTATATTATACTTGTTACGCATTCGGTGGTCGGCGGTCTACGGGGTGATATTTTCCATCTGACCGGGCCGTCGAACTATATATTATTAGGTATGGTATCATATACAGACATGCAAGGATTTACTTTGGGCGGTGGCGGTGACGAAATAATATTGTACGGGGCCCGAAACAGAACGAACCATAACGCCTCTCCGACCGCAGCTGAATACATGTATATACATACATATAAAAATAATAAATATATATTACAGGTAGGTATACAATATATGATACTTATATATATATATACCTACATAAATGTTCTCCGCGCACACGTTTATAAAAGAGTTTACGGCGGCGGGCGCGTCGTACGATTGGCCGTGCTCGCGGGAACCCGGGTGTACCGTTAAACGCGCGGTCGCGGCGGTGTCCTCCGATAGGCCCTTCGACCGTTCGGTTTTATATTGGCAGGTTACAGGTAGGTAGATACCTGTACGATGTTATCGCGCGTGTGTTAGCGTGTGTGTGTGCGCGCTTGTGTTATATTGTTTTCGTAATACTGTCACGTCTTTCGGATAATGACGAAACAATAATACGAAAAAAAAAAAATACGTAAAACGATAATAATAATAATGACAAAAAAAAAAAAACGCAGAAGATAAACAATAATAAACAATTTAAAAAATCCCGTGTAAACGTGAAAAAATACAAAATAAATCAAGGGAGGGAATATACGAGTGTCCGTGTATAATTTGTGGCGAAATGCATTCCGCACAGTGTTGCCATTTTCCCTTAGCGCGCCGCCCCTCCCGACAACTAGCCTCACCCACCACCGTGGCAGCGCGTTACCCCTCTACCACACGGTGGGATGAAATAAATAATAATCGCATTTTCAAAGCCTGAGCGGAGAATTGGGCGCGCGCCTATCGTAATAATATAATATTTTACAATATCGCAATAATTTAATATATACAAGTGGCAATATAACATTCAGCACCAACTCTGTAGCCCCACGTGCACAATATACGTAATATTATATATACTTACAACATATTATTATACTTTATACAAGATTATATGAGAGTATATAGAAATTAAAAACGTACACACTCAAAGATAACAACAATAATATGTACCTATAGGCACACACAGAATTATTAATCTAAATGATGTCACGAGAGCGCCGCCCGGTGGAGGAGCTTGCATGGGCGGCAAAAAGGGGTTAGACGGAGATGAAGAGTCAACGACCCCGTGCGAGAGCGACTTACGTTTATTATTATACACGCGCTAGCTGTTAATCCATATATCCGGTGCAGCGGGCAAGCGTGCGTGTGTCCAGAGGATGGATCCGAAGTGATGCGAGCGCGACCGGGCGAACCGATTTCACGCGACGGACGGCGGAACAGTTGCACACGCGTAATAAGCGGACGATACTGAGCGACAATGTCGTGGTGTCGTCGGCAGCGGCGGACGGAGCGGCAATTCGTTTTCGGAAAAATCGCGTCCCGCGAATGTGCGCGTGAGTAAGGAGTGGTGGGAGCGGGAGAGACACAGAGATGAACGAAAAATTTAAAAATATGGTAGAAAAAAAAAAATGCCGAACCGATTTTCTCGCGTTTTTCTTCCACTGTACCGTACGCGCGCGCAGTGGGGTTGCGGTCAGGTGGCGGCCATGACTGCTGGCTGTTGTTGTCGTCGTCGGCGGCGGCGACGGGTTCTCGGCGGGTACGACGAGTACAACTGCGCGCGGCGTTCGACGAGCAGAGTGGAGTGGCGCGCGCGCCGCCACGTTGAGAGCGTTTAGCCCCCGCGCGCAGGCACCATCACGACCACCGCTACTCCACATAATATGTATACACGTATAATATTTACGCGCCGCGCGCGCGCGCGCTCGCGTGTGTGTGTGTGTGAGCGCGCTGGCTATATGGGCTTGGCACCGCGGAGGGGGGCGCGGCTCGGGGGGGAAGGGTGCGGCGGCGGCGTCCCCCACCCCGTGCAACACCGCCCGGAGCATCGACGAGGGGAACGTCTGCTTTGTAAGCGCCCGAGCTCTCCGCGGGGCCCGCGAACGAGTTAACAACGTCAAATGACTCCGATGGCGAAATGGGCACACGTGTTACCCTCGCGCGCACAACTCGCTATATAGCTCGCTAGTGCGCACGCACGCGCATGACCGCCGACGGACGGACAGCCCGCCGCCCGCCCGCGACTACACTGCCGCCTGAGAGTAGGCACATTAACGGAACCATTTCATACATATAATATACGTGTGTACGTATGGAGAGAGAGAGAGAGAGAGAGAAAAAAAGTGAGGAGGAGGTCGAACCATCAGCGCATCATCGTCATCATCATCACCGCATATTGCACACGTAGGGAAAATCGTCATCATCATACCATACGTAATAATACGATTATTATACTGCCAGAGGCACAATAAACAGCACGTCGTTGGCTGTATTATATCATCGACGACAACGTGCCCCCTTTTCAGTACACATTTTGAAAATCTAGGACATTCCTAGAGGTATATATAGGTACTAACATGATGTTATTATGATACACCAAATGTTATATTATGCTCCATGAAGGTTTTCTGAACAAAACGCGCAGTGCAGTTAAATTGGTCGTCTTCAAAATGTCGCCACTCCCCTCAATCAACCGTTTTTCCGTTCTGCTGGTCGTAAAATCTCAGAAAATTCCATTCTACCGATTTCAAGATACAATAATACTAGCTGCAGTATTATTCTTATAATATATGCAACAACATACGATATTTTATGTTGTAACATGATATACATATATTATATTTTTAGTATATTATATTTAATTATAATGATAATAATAGTAATCATAGCATTAACGAAATCATGATTATATTTATATAATAATAAGTGAAAAATACAGTTAATACAGATGTCACAACGGAAAATCGGCGCACGATCACGAAAATACGTTTTTGCTGAAACCCAGAAATATTTTCTACAATTTCTATAATATATATACCGAACACCGTATTAAACTATGAACGTATAAACTATTAAACGTATGAATTTTGTTCTTCCGAATACCCACCTACCACTACAATTACTTATATAGTTAAAAGATCGAAAAATATAACTAGACTTTATAAATTATTTTATATCAATACCTATTAGGAAACATTATATCATTATAAATCGTTTAATTATTCATTATCTGTGTCATGTACATAATATTACTTTAATATTTTGTAAAATATTAATTATAATCACATTGAAGCCGTTAAAAGTATTAAAGGATAAATAAATACTAAATAGCGGACTTAAAATGTTAATATATATTTTTTTTAATTTAAGCACACATGTATTACATATTATGTACATTGAAAACTAACATATTTCTTCCCCTCGAGTATAGTAAACATGATGGTAAACATAAGCAGTTATATTTCACATACATCACACAGTAGGTGGTATAAAAACATATGTACATATTTAATAAAATACATTTTTAATTAAGAAAATGTTATTAAAATCTGAAAAATTGGATTTGTTCAAATAATTTCAAGTTTCATTATATAAAAATTAATTCAGAATTTTTTGAAATTTAAAGTTCCTTCCGATAAAGTTATTAATGATTTCAAATTAATTATAAATTATATTTTAATGTTTATAATCTAATTTAAGTATTAATAAATCAATTGAATACCTATAATAGCTATAATAAATTCATACATTATATTTTTAGTTATATTTTAAAATAAACTAAATGACGTGATATAAGTTTTTAATAAGTAGAATGTTTAGACGTTTTCTTACACTTAAGAAAAAAAATTATAATCAAAGATTTTTTAAAGGATACAAGGTCGTACAAATATAACATATATAAATGTTGAGGATGATTTCATTCGTATCTTTCAAGTGCGTTAGAACAATTCAAGTTGTTTTTTTTAACAGTTTGAATAATTTATTAAGTGGTTAATTTGTCGATTGTTATAAGTCAAATGACATATGAAACAAAGCTTAAAAATTAATACAATTTTAAATGTTAACTAACAAGAGATTGTATTTACAGATAAACTGGATAATACGGCAATACATAGATAATACATTTTTAATAAATCAATTCAAATTTAAGCT
The DNA here is from genome assembly GCA_020882235.1 of Schizaphis graminum. Lineage (NCBI taxonomy): Eukaryota > Metazoa > Arthropoda > Insecta > Hemiptera > Aphididae > Schizaphis > Schizaphis graminum. The sequence continues at coordinate 22,497,161 of CM037034.1, read as the reverse complement.
CAATTAAAAGGAAAATAAATCAAATAGATGCATATAATATTGGAATACTAACACTGCAGTTAATGTATTGTAACGTAAAACTGCCCTCGGCAAAATCAATAGAATACGCCACGAATTGTGGTTGGTCGATCCCTTTTTTTTGGGTAGGAATGTTTTCATACGACATTTTCGCGGTACCCTTTTAACACCCTTGCTATACCCTAACCGACAAAATGGCCGAGCCCCGTTTTACCTGATCCACCAATGGATGTTCGCCGGGCATATACCGTCTATTGCGCAAGTACTTCTTTAATATACACACATATTATTTAATTTAAATTATCCAAGTAAATTTAATATACATTTACCTATATCTATACCTATACATAATATAGGTATGTTTAGTTACCATACATAACAAACGTTTATTTATATAAATGTGACCATCGAATAAAACATGTTTATTATATCATAGTCAGATAAATAATTTCAAGATTGCAGTAATTATATCCAAACATTATCAATAATATGTATTTTATCTTTTTTCGACTAATATAATATTATTTTAATCAGTTTTCATATACTAGTGAAATAGTATTAAAAGCATTGAAACACTAAATCAATAAAGATAGATTATAATATTATATATGATCATCTAATAAAAGTAATAGGAAAAATATTTAAACCCTAGTGATTTTAAATTACTGGAACACTATTAACCTTAAGGTGGGTATAATAACATAAAAATTAGTTTTAATAGCTACATACAGCATACAGCGTTTTATAAAAGCAACACCATTATTTATATAATGTATCATATATATCATATATATATAAATAAATATAATTTTTATACATATACCTATTTTAATATTGAGTACAATAAATATAATATCAATGATAATTTAAAAAATATAAATATAATACATTTTTTATCCTAATAGAATAATGTTAATATTTAATAACTAAAAAATTTCGTTAATATAAAAGATGTTAGCATATTCCTATTGTTTTGTTTTTCGTATGTACCTAATAGAAAATATAAGTGTTTTATAACAAATAATTTGTTCTAATTTAATTTACAAGCAATTTTTATAGTTTGTATACGTTTTTACTGTTTAAAATATAAAAATGAAGAACTGTTGAAAGTTTCACTATTTAACCAGTTGCAATTGAATGTGCCAAACGATTACGAGTACCAGTAATGACCCTTATAGGCTTGGGCAAAGAACACGCGTGTGTGACCTAAATAGTTAATATACATCTATAGCTACTATTAAAGGTATCAATCATCATCACACTCCGGGATAAAATGATGAACAAATGTAAAAATTTAAAATAATTTAATGAGAAAATCCAAATTAATTTAAATGTGATAACAAAGCAACAATACAACATGTCGTAGCCAAATAGCCTGCAAGTAGATATTATATAATAAAATATCTATAAGAAAAAAAGCACTACATAAATATTAAGCGAAGTACTGGGGTGTCCTATATTAAATTTGAATAGAATAATAAATAATTGTATATTTGTATTATAACAATTATTTTGACCGGATTTTTGAATTACCAAAAATGGTCAAGATATTATCAAAAACGAGTGGCTAGCTTATATTCATATTATCACCGTTTTTCTTGAAAATGTTTAGTTATATTTTAAAATTTACTTCTCTAAAATAAAATTGCTTGTATTTTCAATAAATAGAAGCACAATATAAAATATTATATTTATTTAGCTGACGCAAAAAAAAATTTCTTCAGCGCCAAAAACAAAAATAATATACAATAAAGTTTCCAGAGACTGCGTAGTCTTAGAATCATAGTAAAATGACAGAATGCAAATTAAAGAAAAAGAGATGTAGCTATAGTTATAATAATATAAAATATAAATTGTAAAGCTATAAAAATTTATTAAAATAAATTATTAATTAAACAAGAAATGGAGTTTTAAATTGCTTTATTTCTAATGTATCCATTATACGTTTTATATCAAGTTAACACAGTAAAACCGTATATATAACTTATATAGTGGCCTACAAGCTATATTTATTTTAATTATTTTAATTATATAATTAGAATAACATTAATATATTCAAAATCTTCGAAGTAAAAATGAAAATTTTATAAAAATAAAATGATAAAATCAATAAATTGTCTTCATGTTTAAAATGTAATACTAAGTTCAATGTAGAAACACATTATTTTAAATATTATAAAAAATCTAAATTAATGGACAATTCTGTTGCATTTAAACAGTGAGGAAAAAGTTTCGATGTGATCAATTATTGAGTTGGGTATAACAAAAAACTATGGTATTACTATGGTATTCATCACAAAATATATAAAATAATGGTTGTATAAACACATTTTAGTAATATAAATGTTACTTAATTTTAAAATTTTTAAAATAATTTATGAATTTAAAAAAATAATTACAATTTGGACCATTATTTAATTATATTATATTATATTATATTATCCCATTAGTTAAAATTAAGAATAAAAATTAGTCAAAAATATAAAAAGAAGAAGTTTAAATGTTCAATAAAAAAAATTATTACGTAATATAATCTGTTTTAAGTAAATATACTACATATTACTATACAGTTTTAGTAATGAAGTAATGTAGCAATAGTGTTGTCCATGTTAGTATAGGTATAGGTATATACCTAATGTAAAGTATATATACAATTATTGTATATTCACGTTTGTCTAAAGAAATACGTTTTCTATATGAAAACACTTATATATGCGTAATAATTAGTGATGGGAAAAATCGAGTGATTTCTATAATCGAGAAGTTAGTAATCGAGAGGTTATAACAATCGAGAGATTCACTCGAAAAAATCTCTCGGTCAATTTAGTATTTACTATTTCATTTCATTACACTCACTACTTAGTAATCAGTTACTCGACAATCGATACAATTCACGTTATTTAATACTTACTACTCGTTAGACCATTAACTATTACAATTTATAATTAATTACTAATTAATACTAGTAATACTATTACCTATTTGACATATTTTATTTTTATTAAATAAATATAAAAACGTTTACAACAACACGGGTATAATTAGTTTTTCAATATTATAAATTTAATTTATAAATCTTAATTAGATAATTATTATAATTGTAAAAACGTATAATGTTATTTTTAATTCATAAAGTAATAAAAAAAAAAAACACGATTTTTAATAAAATTTTATTTATTATTTTTATTTAAAATATTTATGTATAGGTACTAAAGTAGAACAATTATAAATTGATGTACTTAATGAATGATGATGATTATGAATTATTCTATGGTAAATATTTAAAAAGTGAGCGAGAAGAGCGCAAAATTTAATCGAATAAGATAGGTATTAGTAAATATAAATTTTACTTTATTATAATAAATGAAAATTAATAACCTAGTAAGTAGTAATACTATTAATTACTAATTTTATCGATTTAATTTTTAATTGTCGATTTAATTTCGAATGAATCACTCACTGAGTAATTTTATAATTCGATTATTTCAGCTGATTTCGATACCGAGAGAATCACTCGAGAGTTTTCAAAACAATCGAAACAATCGATGAAATCTAACAATCGAGTACTTCGAGTAATTTCTCTCGATTGTTCCCATCACTAGTAATAATGTTTGAACTAAGTATAGTTATTATATCATAAATTAAATAATTCATCGAGTTTCTTTATACCATATTAAATTCTGAAATCTACAGTTATTAGCTTAAACTTTTTTTTACAATATGGTATCCAAGCTGTAAGTTAAACGTCTTTTTGATGTTTTAAATTGTAAATTCAAATTCATTAATTTCAGTGAACATTTACAAATAAAAATTTAATGTCATCATCAAAAGGGTATGTTTAATACATTCCAGGAAAAGGTCTAAAATAAATAAGCTATTTATAAATAATTATTTTTATGCTAAAATTATTTCATAATTGTGGTGTTTAAGTGGAACAAATCATTATTGAGGTAAACGCATTAAGTGATACATTAAAGAATTGTTTTCTTTTAATAGCATTAAACCGATGAACAAAATTAACATAAAATACAACAAGGAAATAATTAAAAATAATATGATTTAATTTAACCTAAATAATATTAAAATATTATTATGATGATAAAAATACTTCTAAATTCAATAGAATTACAATAAATTTAAAACTAGTAGGTATACATTTTTTTAAGATACTTTAACTATTTATAAATATCAATCAAGATAGAACTATGTTATTTTATTTTAGTATTGTATATTTGTATAGTTACAAGTTAGGAATTAATTAAATATTAACCAGCAAAGAAATATACAAATTAATAATAATATAACGTGTGCCAATATAAATGATATATATGATTAAAAAGTAAAATCATAAAAAAAGTTGTTTACCTATATATTGGCGTATTATTATAATATAAATAAACCAAGTAATTCGCAATGGATTTGAGATCAGAAAAATAATAATATAGAAGTAGTGCTATATTAAATTACTAATTAATAATTATAGTATTTAATATTTAAAATTAAACATTAACATAAACAATGGGCAATTTAATTAGATTAAAAATACAAAATTAAAGCTTTAGTATTCAAGCAGTATTGAATAGATGATAGAATTTGTTTGCATTTACTTACTATTTGTGTCATACAAATAGTGAAATACTTAATGACAAATCATTCCTTGTCACTGTGGTCTATAATTGGATTCAACTTTCAACCTCTATAAAACAACTATTAAATTTCCAACAAATTTTTTTTTTATGAAATTCGCTGTAGATTTAGCTATAATATATATACAGTGGTACAATACAACGACATTTAAAAAATTTTAATTATACTTTTTAAGCAATGGTTTTAACGTGCCTTATACGGAATATATTTTTATATTAAAATTCTCAACTGAACAATTTATATAATCAGTCAGAGACTATGTATAAAAGGTACATTTTTTTGAAGCTTATCGGTATTATACATACAACATTCCGCATAACCTGCGTACGCAGTGAAACGGTAGTATGCGAATTTAGCGCGAAATGTTTTGTCGCAATACTATACGGTTAGCCGGAATTATTCGAGGCGTGTTTCATATGTCCATCGAAAATAGGATCGTATATTTGTATTGTTTGTTTATTTTTTTTTTCAGAGTTAAAATGCGTTAAAATTTGTGTTGTGCGTTTTTTCCGGGTGGAAAAAAAACGCACAACACACTCACACAAGTATATAAATGAAGCAATGTGCCATTTTCACAATAACGTCAACTGGGCGAGGCGTATAAAATAATATACTCAGAAGAAACGTGATGAAAACCGTCGTCGGGGTGATCATGAAGGCAAAGCGAAACACGACGTCCAAGGTCGGGCACCGGTACGCAGCGGATCACAATATTATTATTATTATTATTGTTATAACATGCGCCTGTCCCGGTGAAGGCGGCGCACAGCTAGCGTGTATAGGGAAAACACAAAATGAAAACTTCGCGTACACTTAGCGGATTGCGCGCAGAAGCAGCGACGAGGTTGTTTTCTTTACTACATGGCCGTCGTCATACAACGTGGTGGGTGGGGTCTCGCGTATTGCAACAGGGTGGAAAAAAATCCGCCTTGCAACACACGCTGAGATGAGCCGCACACGGTAAACCCACCGACGCGCCGCGCCGCCGTGGCAACAGTGTGCGAGCCGCGAGGCCAACAAGTGGGTGCATCGTAACGCGCGGACGACAGCGTTCACACACTCACACACGCGCGTGCACGCCTCGCTCCCACACGCACGCACGTACCCCCCACACCCCCTCTACCACACCAATCCTCAACTTTCAAGCTCTCTGGCCTTCACGCGATACAGACATTTGTGTACGCGCACATAATATTTAGCGCGCTTTTACATCATAATATATCTGAAACGTTTATCTTGAATCTTCCGTTTGGTAAAGAAAACGTTTTGGTTTTTATCGTCATTCCAAAGTGCACCGCGTGCAGGTACGGCCGCGATTAATACTTGAAAAATTACATCACGTGAAGAAAACCAAAACACAAAAAAAAAAAATGTATATGAAAACCACTTCTGGAAAGATTTTGTACTCACGGCATGTACAACAGACCGGCACACAATTATGCAAATACGAAAATACGTTCAAACCCTTTTTATTATCTCTCCGCTCTTCTTCTTCTCTCACCGAAAATATCCTAAATAGTTTTGAGGTCACGCTGTGGTCGGACGCCGACTACTTACGACAACGAGGCGGACAGTGGACGGGTGTGGTGGCGCGGGGTGGGGCGGGTTATTACACGGGCTGCAACGGTGGTATCGGCGTGCGGACGAGTGGGTGGGCGGGCGGGAGCGAAGGAGACGGAACGACAACGAGTGAGAGAGCGCTGGTGGCGACACGTGGAACCGAGTTCGGCCTTCCCGTAGCGGACCGCGCTCGATGTACGCGCAACGCGTCCTTAACTCCGACCCCTTCACCCGCGCCGCACCGCCGTCGGTACCCGATGCACAGCCAACAGCACGGCACCACCACTACCACCACCCCTGGCCGAGCGCGCGGGTGGGCGGCGGCGGCGCGGGCGCGGCGCGCGTTCACACACACAAATACATGCACAAACGTACACTTGCGCGTTGCACACACACGAAACTCACACGCGCGCGCCCGTACGCACGGGGTGGGGGACGCGCTGGCAACAATGCGTAACAGATCGGCCAGCGTACGAATCAAGGTCACCACACCGCCCTATTCAGCTTTATATACAGGGTGTTTTCATCGTGCCACAAAAACCTTTCGACAAGAACGAACGCAGTCCTCTTCTACACCTACCTACTGAAAACTATTAGTTATCTGTATTTTTCCACACGCACGCCAACACGACCGCGTCATTGATTTGTATCGTGTATCGGTTAATAATTTTTTGTTATACTGTCACCTATATCATGTTCTTCATTATCAGTTTGAGCGTTCGTCAAGTCTAATCCGCCGTATTCATCAAACGATTACATTATGTTTAATTCAATAACGACTTTTATAATAACATTATATAATAGGGGTACAAAATCTAACTATTTGTTTTTCATCGTAAGGCGTGTATATTCAAAAGTAATGTTAATGACTTTACGATTCAACACTTATGGTAGAAAAAATATATTGCCCTGTAATTTAATATTATCACTTAAATCTCTGGTTACTGATATTTAATACTCAAGTTCAAGAGTACAATAAATATACATAATAAAGAATACGATTAATATATATATTTTATTTTATTTTTAAATCTCGATTAAATTAATTCATTGTAAGAAATCAAATATTAAAATGAAAACATATAAGTATTCAATATTATGTTGTAGGTACGTTTAAAAGGGTGAAAAAATTATTAAGATAAATAATGTATAAAGAGAAAAACGAGTAGGTACTGGTAAACCTAACACTTAAGGGAAATAAATACGTACGTAATACTTCAAAAATTAAACATTCCACACATAGACTATTTATTCACTAGATATAATAAGTATTTAATCATAAAAATTAGAAGTTATATCAGTACATAACTATATTATATATTAAAACACGCACGTAAAAAACCATCGCCGTTAAAAAAAACTGCCGACACGTTGTATAGAATTGTATACAATGGTGGTTCAAAACGTACAATTCTAATTTAATATTATGTACAGTAATAGTGGTAGTCATAATAAAGAGTATTTTTAGTTTTTAAACAGCCCCTATCAAGTTTATAGGGATGAATAAACTCTGGTCTCCGGGTATTAATAAAACCACCCTCATATTTCTTTTTTTTAAGTATTATCAACTCAATTAAGCATTTCTTTGGGGACCTAAGAGTTAATACTACTGTATATAATATGTAACTATATATACCCAATATTTAACCAATACAATTACAAATCAGTTGGATAAATAATTGTAGTATTTCACTTAATTAAAATTATACTATATATTATATAATGTAAACCTGAGATTTGTATGCAATAAAACTTGTATTATAAATACATACGAAACATGACTAAGCGTCTAGGCAAATGGAAATTATACACATATATAATAAACAGTGTAATTAATACAAATAGCATTTATATTGCAATAAAATATACTGGATGAAGTTTTCCTTTAAGCGTTACGGCAATTCCCAAAACGAATGAAGAGTTTAGAATTTTCGTTTTAAAATATTTTAGAAACTGTACGCCTCCGTCATACGGATATGTGTGTTATGTGTTTAGTGGAATGAGGACGTTGACCCGGGCAGCGCAGCCGAAACGTGAGAGGTAATGATGGTTGTATTTCTGTTGATTTATTTAATAAAATCATCCTAATAATATTAATGTTTTCACGTATTTTATGCATATAAAAATTAGAAATATCTACCCTTTAAAAAAATATTTATAATGACAAACGGTCGATGTTTTGTACCATACTGTATAATGAGTACTGCTAGATTTCCACTGCTGTTTTTTCTCTCGCTCGTTCTCACGGCGTGAAGGGGGCACACTAGCTGTGTTTCAGTGCTACCACTGGCGTGGTTTGTGACTTTCGGGGTCGAAGACCCGGATTATGAGCACAAACACTGTGATATGACGGTTGAGTAATTTCAGTTGTGTGATAAATGTTTAGAGATAACTGTAAATCTGTATAAAACCACGGAATATTTATATTATTTTCATTATATTCTATTCTTTCTTTTGTCGAGTTTATTATTATTATTGTAACACCTACTTAACTACTAACATGGACGCATTATTGCAAGCAAAGGGAAACGATAACGTTTTCCCAACTTAAAAACAAAATGTGGCGGGATGCCAACCCGAAGGGCACACGTAGATGAAGACGGTTAAATGCATGCGCACACCAGCATATTATTTTAACAACGAATGCAATTATAGCGCATAGAAGGGTGTGGTGCCCCTTAACAAAATGTAGTGGCCTCATGTACACTATAGGGGGGAGTGGGCGTTTGGCACTAAAAATGAAACAATATTCTCCTACCCGTATATGAGCATAGTCGTGATTATTATATACACGGACACGGGCTTCCTAAGTTTGCCCTCACAATATTAAAACTGAAAAAACTCCTTCGACTAAGCTTTCACTAGGCAATTCACATCAATTAAATCTCATTGTACGCATTTTGAAATGTGAATAACGCTTGAAACATTACATACACATAAATTACAAAAACTTCCCATTAAGTTTTTAACTATGTACGACAGAATTGTATATTTTGTTTCTTTCAAATATACGCCCGGTATTAAAACTTTTAAAGAAGTACTACCATCTTAAATACAAGTAGAAAAAAATTGCCTATTATGTAAAATAGCACGTACGTGACTAATGAATAACACACGTAACAGGTGGAGAAAAAAATTGCGCGTGCATTAGTGGTTCATGTTTTTTCTATTTTAGATGTGTGTATAAATGCATCGTATACATATAGACATACTATGTTTGTTAGAAACAACTCAGAGTAAAATTTGTAGGTGTAATATGCTATAAATGTGATTACTTAGTATTTATTAAGTGTTATTTTTTTTGCATTTGAAAGTGAAATGATAATAATCAAGCTCGCATAGACATCCTTGATATTATATTCTAAATATTATCCTAACATAACTTAAAAATGCACGTTACAATATTATAGTAATTATCTAGTAAAATGAGCGTATTGTTCATAAAAAAATCTGATTCATAATTATGATTATTATTATATAATATTTTCAATAAATCAAAAATAAAATAAAATAAATTTGATAATACGCATAGATTACAGAAAAGTACTTATAGTACTTATAGGACGAGGTTCTTTCTCAGTGTAGAGTAACTTCTAGTAATAATTCTCACATATTGTATACTATTATATTTTTTTGATTACTAGAAATAAATAAATAAAAAAAAAATATTCATCGCAATACTTTTGAAAGTTTCTCTAGACGACCTATGGATTTTTAGAAAATAAAACATTTAAAAAACGATAATGTTTTGTTTATAATATACGATCGCCCATGACAAAAAAATAATTCAGTAACAATATATTATAATATTATGAACGCGACAAGCAGCAAGTGGCATTGTGTGGTTTGGCATGTGGGCTATCCCCGTATGGTATCTCCCATAGTCCCATCCAACACACACGAGGCGTTTAGAAAAAAAAAAGAAAGAAAGAAAGAAAGAATAACTTTATATTATTTATAGGGTGAATGACCCATGCATTGGAAACGGGGTTGGTTCGTATCAGGGCATTCACCCTTCGCCGTTGTTGGTTCGGTGCGGCCAGTAATTACAAGTGCCTCTGCGTGCGTGCGTATATTTATGTGTGTGAGTGAGTGAATGTATGGGTTTGTGTGTATGTGTGCTGTATATATACGTGTGCGCTAGTGTATGTATGATGTATATATATTACCGGCAACTGGTGACTGCGTGTGTGTGCGTGTGTACCTGTTGAGCGAGCATCACTTCACCGTGAACTTCACACACACACACACACACACACATATATATATATATACATACATACATACATACATACAAAACAACCTGCATATGGTCGTCACCGTAAAACCTACTTTCCCCTCAAAACCTATAATGTCGGTGTGCGCCAGTGTGTGGTGTGTTGTGTTGCGATGAGGTAGAAAAATAAAAATAATAATAATAATAAAAAAAGAAAACACCAAAAAAAAAATCTTGGAGAAACACACCAAAATTATTCTAGTACAGGTATTTACGCCTACGACGTTTCAAAAACGAATATTTCTGTTAATTATCAAAACAACCGATTGAAATGCAAATTTTCTGTCATTTTGGTAAGGATAGTGCGAACAAAAAAATAATTTATAAAGAATAATATAATATTACATAATATATGCAATAGTAGGAAACGTTTATGACTAATTTATGAGATTTTAAAGAAATACATATTATACAAGTGTACTGTTTTAAAGGCAGAGTTAACCTATAAATATAATATAATATATATTATACAAATAACACAAAATGATTTGCGTAAAGGAAAAATAAACGACATAATATAACGATAAAAGCTAACCAAGTATATACATCACAATTATAATATTGGTTCGGTAATTTCGTAAAAATGAATTCGTAGTGACTGTGCGTTGTCGAGCGTTAAATTAAAATGTTTAGAACTATAGTGATTTACATATACAAAATATTCACCCCAATCGTCGTTTCCTGCCCAGGGTCAGCCTTTGTGCACGAACAGAGTATTTTTTTAAAACCAGGAAGATTTTTAGGGCACAAATAAACGTGAAAACAACAGGTGTAAAATGACCCTATAAACAATGAAACACGGGATGATTCCAACGACATGGAACAATATGACGGTTAAGGGCCAGCGCCCCCCATTATAATAATATTTATAAATATATGTATATATTATTCAAACGAAGGGGTCTTTAACCCCATGAACAACCACCCTTGTCCGGCTTACACAAACAGGTGCCTGGAAACCTGTTCCCACGTTACACACGGTTCCCATCATTCTCGCCGGGGGTTTTTTTTTTAGACGCAATTACATGTATTCAAATTAGAGAGTTAGTGATTTAATTCGTTTGGACAAAAGCCAAAATTCGAATAATAATTAACAGTAGTAGTGGATAGAAAAAAAATCGTAACGGTTATAGACTATGTTAATCGGGAAACAAATGGATATACACGAATCTATATGTGTAAGGAATATGTATGATGGATTTATAGGTAAAAAAAAAATATATAGAAAAAAAGTATAAAATTAATTAGGAATTAATTTGATTACAAACAAAAAATATACTGCAGGTGGTTAATGGTTATTGATATTTACTAATTATTAGTACCTTAATAACAAAAACCTGCAACATTGAGTGCGTTACAACTTACAACTCTTATTTTAATAAGTTCGGTTATGTCGTTAATTATAATACATTTATCAATAATATATAAGTATAATTCAAAAACTATATTATATACGATACTATACAAATTATCTATATTCTATTTAAGTGCCAACAATCATTATTTCGAGAATTTTTAACTTTTTGAATAACAACATATATTTTTATTACAATACACTGAAGTAGATTATTTTTTGAGTTCCTACTGAGATGTATAGAAATTTAATTTTAAACAAGTAATAAATATATAGTTAAAATAAGTTATCATTCATGTAAGTAGCTACCTATTATAAATGGATATTTCGTCATCGGTAAATATTAATTATTATACTATAAGCCATACAGAACATTTTGTTTCCGGGAATATTATTATAGCATAGGACGATTGGCCCCTTGTTTGATTTAGAAAAATCTGAGCATCTGACAATTCTGGTTGCGCATTTGATGTAATGATATACATTTAAAATTGAAGTTTAACTATATTAGTTTAGTATATACAAAGTAGTTAAGTAAAATACTCTGCACAATGCACATATAATGTCTTAACTAACTTCATATCAAATATTTATTATTTTAATGAATTAAAAAAATATATCTTTTTTTAACTTAATTAGCTTTTCATTTTTTGCAATTATATTGTAGGTATTTGTATTATTATAATTTTAATAAAAAAAATTTAAATAGAAAAAGTTTAGATTGACCAAGAAAGAACGAACTCATTTCCAAACCAAACTTTTATGTTATTTTCTCACTATTCAAAAGTAACTGAAGAAATTATAATAACAAAATCGGAGAGACTATAAAGTCCAATATTGAATATAAATCGGGAACCAAATGTCCTCTATTTCAATGCCTATTTAAAAGGGATAAAATGTCTATAAATATTATTTTTACATCGATTCAACAAGTAGTTTACTCCACTTAATTAAACTTTAAATACTTATACTAATAAATAACTCGTTCAAAATTCAATCAGTACACATGAAAATATCGCCAAAAATATTTTACTATAGGATTATAAAATAAAAAACGTAGATTGTCAACCGAGAAAGGTAAACACTGAAAACAATGAAAAATTGTAAATTTAATTTTTTTCAAAAATGTAATTTTTAAACATCTAATAAGTTAAAACTTCGAAATAATAATTGTAGATATACTTAAATGGATCACCTTGAATACGTACTAAATGTAATTACATTTTTTTAAATTCTATTTTGATGTGATTTTTATTTAGTTAAATAACCTGGATAGTTAACATGATGTGATAATATAATTTTCTGGTCGAAAAAATATGGATATTTATAATAATATAAATGATTTTATTATCTACATAAGAATGGGCATTTAATTTTTCAAGTATAAATAGGACCACAAATTAATTTCATTAAGTTATAATTGTATTACGTAATATAATTTAAAATCTAAAAATTATAAATCCAACACATAATTTGATATAAATTAATTTAGAGATTCTTTATTTAAGACAATCAATAGGAATTCATTATATTATTGTTACAAAAAACACAAAATATAATATAGAGATAAAATATTTTAAAAATACATAATGTAGTCATATCTCTAAAATTGTACCTAATCTTGTATAGACATTGCTTTTTTTCTAGTTTCAATAATCGTCAAAGTATAAATATTATTGTAATTTAAAAACTGAAAACGATAATTCTTATGTACCGACTCTTATTTATATTAGAAATTAGGACATGTTGTAAAATATAACATTTTTATCAGTGGTCATTTTAAAGATATAATAGTTTAAACGTTTAAGCAATGTAAAAGATAAAATATGTTGAACTAATGAAGCATCTCGTGAAAGATCATTTTAATGTATATTTAAATAAAAATTAATGCAGAACTAAATTATCAACGAATAATAAGCTATAGTAAATCATAAACTCTACAGATAAAGTGATTATTATCAAAATTGTAAATAAACATAATAAAAACAATATTGATCAATATGCAATGACTCATCAGACTACAAGCAGGATTTTAACATTTTACTGCTAATGAAATATTATTAGATATATACTTAAGTATACCCAGAAGTATACCAATATAACTAGAAACATTTTTTAAACACAAATTGTTGCACAGTTCATGTAATTAATTTTAAAGGAAATATGTAACTAAATGATGATAAGGAAGTAGCATTGTAAATTAAATAAATCGGTCTCGTTAATTATCATAAAACGGGAGGTTTTTGAACAAATGTAACAGATTTAGATACTCGGGAGATAAGGTCGATAAAGAGCTATGTATTTCACTCCGCACCGTTTAAACATTAACACGTTGAACCACACGCAACGTTGCGATGTTAAAAAACAAGCTACGTAAATGTCGAATTTCGAAAAGTTATTATTAAAAACTACAAGCCAGTACGATATACAATAATATTATGATTGGTCGAGAATAGAACAAAATAAAAAAAACACACGACGTAAGTGCAATTAAATCGCGTTTATCGCGACTACGTTTCACTGAGCTATTGCACTAGCGTGTCCCCGGCGGCGGCGGCAGCGTTCGGGGTTATTACGACGATCGTAAAACGTATTTACTGCTCGCGACCACGACGATAGCCGCAGCTTCTCGAGAAAAGCGACGGCTCGGCGATTGGAAACGGAAACCGTACTACAATATTATTTTATTGACGACATTTGTTATCGGCGTCGAGGGGGTAACACTACCAGCGGCTCCGGGACGTCATTTTTTGTATTTTTTTCGTCCTCGTCCTCAATAACGTTGTAACATTATTATTGTTACAGTGAACAGGCTCTATATAACTATTTACTGTCGTGGGCCGAGCCGATAATATGGCAACGCGGCGAACTGAACGCCGCCGCCGCGGCCTCTCCCCCATAGCGCTGTGCGCATGATAATAATATTATAGTCGCGCGAGAGGAATATAATATATTATATATATATTATTATTATTATATACATATTATTATAGCGCGGCTGTGCTGCACGCGCCACTCGCGAGCACATACATACACACACACACACGCGCGCGCGCGCTCGTAATATTCAACAATAATAATAGTTGTGCACTTTGACCAGTTTGCCCTATCGGGGAACGAACGAGCGAGCGCGCAGTGTATATTTAATAAGCCTGCCGTTGCTGGCTATCCGACGTGCTTCACACGCGTTTAACGCGGCGGCGATATCATCACCACCGCCACCACCACCACTGCCGCCACAACCACCGCCGCCGACGCCGACACGTCGTCGTCGTCATCGAATCGACGCATAATTATATTATTATTATACAGGGCGAACAACACTGCGGCAGATATAACATACATGTGGTTTTACAACAACGCCCTACGAGCGTTCAACGATACATGACATTAAACGTGTGCGTGCGTGTACGTGGTGGCTGATGTGGTAGTCATCGGGGTTCCGGCCGCCGCGGTCGTCGTCGTTATCATCTTATTATTAGTTTTTCTGCGATTAAAAAAAATAAAAAATAAAAAAAAAAATAGGACACGCGGCGTATTCGCCCGACAGAGCCTAACCGCCCCACCCGCTCGCGGGACCTTCACGCCGGAGCGCAATATCATATTAATATACGGTTTTCCTTCTTACTAGGCGCACGACGCAAACAGTGTTCCCCGCAATGTTCACACACACACGTTCACGTATACCCGTTTTACGAGACAAACAATTTTGGCGGCCCCTGTATTCACCACCACGCTTGTGCCTGCCGATATAATATTTGAAACTAGATTCAGAGACACGGCACGAATTTTATTATTTTTTTCTTTATCTCCCCGTGAGTCACGCGACCCGCTTATCGTTGCCGACACCGGGTCGTTCAAATGATTTTCCATTGGCTCACGATATCGTTCCGAAAACGTAATAAAACGAGAATCAAACCAAAGAGAGTGGATTTAAGGACTGTTAAAATTTGCAAAAAAAAAATTTAAAAAAATGTGTAGCCACACACTACACTTCAGTGTATAATACATTATTATAACGTTCGGTCTCTCGTTGTGTGCTCTCCCCCCGCGACTCCCCTCTCGCCAGCGAACGCGTCTGCCATTGTTTTTCCCCGAACCGCTTGTATAGGAAGTAAATCATAATAATAATGTTCGTTTCATAGTCCGTTTGATAAATATTTAACTATCGAACATTAATAAATAACAATACACGCGACGTGGAAATGTTAAGGGTACACTAAACTCATATTTTATAACATCGTTTTCTAGTAGGTACCCATAGTTAGTGAATGTTAATATTTTTTTAAGTGTCGTCGACTTAATATTACACAAAAGAATTCGTTAAGTGATGTACCTATTAATTATTATTATGTACACACGGCGTTGAAGGGTTGCGGCGTCGTTAACCGCGACGACGACGGCGACACATTCCAAAGTACTTGAGTCCTGCAGGCGTGGAAGGGGGGGTTTTCAGGGTTGCACCGACGACACAAAACAATAAACGCGGTGATAATAGTTACATTAATTAATCGGGATACGCACACGTCCACGCACAAGTACGTGAACCGACGCGGTCGTTAGCGCGGCGATTACAAAAACGGCATGAGCGCGGCGAAAAGGAGGAGAAATGCGCGCTAACGACCGCCGCTAATGTGCCGACGAGGTGTGTGTTGGTCGTCTTCTGTACAAAACGGTCAAAACGAATATGTATATTATGCGTATTAAGCGACGAAGGACGCGCGCGAATCGAGAAAGAAAGACGCGCGGAGAGAAGTAGAGAGTAAATTTCGAAAACATAAAATATTGTTGTGATATACATAATAATATACGTTTCGTTCCCTTGGCCTTTTGGCAATCGTCGGTAGTATTTATAAATACATTTTTACCGACGGGGTAGAGCGTCGACGGCGCCTGGTCGGGTCTTGTGTGTAGTTGTGTGCCACCGTTAACGCCGCCGCCGCCGCCGATAAGTTCGGTCGACACGTGCGGCGGCGGCCGCGGGTGCGTTTACACGTACGACGGGCGTCCGGTCCGGTCAACGTACCGGACGGGATGGACGCGATGCGAGTATGCGACGATCGTACCGTGTACCTGTTCCACCAACAGTACCTGCCTACCTACCCATCTTCCGCCGCCGCGGATCGAGTTTGTGTCAAGGGCAACACGCGCCGGCACAACCAACCCGATCGGGACCACTAGTCTCGGGCGGTGGACAACGACGCTGCCGCGAGTGTCCCGGTGGCCGTACACAGGTCGGTCACACACGCGCGCACGTCACGACAAGCGCGTGTGTGACGGCGTTCGTCTTATCGAGTCGAGGGTTAATCACCCGGTGGAAACGGAACGCTGCCGCTAAAAATAACCGCCGAAACCCCGTTCGACTCTCCACCAAACACCCCCACGACGAGAGCGGACGTCGTTATCAAAACGTCCAAAACGGCGTACTGGTTTAAAAATGTATTTTTATACCCAACAATGCCCTCCGCAATTATTTTATACTTATCGGATATAAATGATATAATAATAATAGTAATTATACAGGATTCACTGTTCGCATATTTTCGTGGTACGTAACTATTCGAAAGATGTGTGTAAAAAAATACACAATAACACCACCTATAAAATATTATATAATAACATTTCAGATAAACAAGAGATAAAAATGTCGACAACAGTAGTCGACGACTTGCTACAAACGCAAAACTGCATAGCATAAACAGTACCTAATAGACAATAGTATATACTGACTTAATGTATAAACATGTTACAAAAATAATATTACGATTTACGATCCGCGTATATTGTGCGCGTACACAGCGATTCGAGACAAGTACCCTGACGGGGTACGTCGTCGGAAAAACAAAATTATTATTCAACTTACCAATGGCGAAGAGAAGCTCCGAACTCTGACTTGCATTCCATTTCCGGTGCTCGTCCGTGAATTGTTTGGCCAGTCGAAAGTGATGGTGTGCGAGATAATTAATCGCCTTCGACGATATTTTTCACGTTGTCGCGATCCACAGATTTTAATGAATAACAAATTATAGGTTTAATTTAATAGTGGAGTGTGATATAATTATAGATATTATAGTTGCAGCGGCAATACAAAATTAATTAAGTGACGATGCAACGACAGCCGAAATGAAGAACGAGTGAAACGAAAAGAGATAGAGAGTGAAAGAAAAAAAAGGGGAGAACAATTAATGAAGAAGCAATTCTGTGTGCGACTCCTGCGAGATAGGTATTCGTGCGGCGAGTGCGCACGTCTGTCGGCGTAGCGAAAATGAACTTTCAACAGTTAGTGGCGGGTCGGTGTTTCAAACCGACGGAAGTGGTTGCGGGCGATTCTACTGCTATCTGCCGGCAGTTCGTTCGTCAGCGCGCGCGACGGTCGCGCAATTACGAACTGCGGTTATCACAGAGCTGCAGTTATCACTGGGTGGCTTTCATCACAGGACCATGGTTATTACCGAACCTTGGTTAACCTTGATAAGGTTCAGCACGGTGATAACACTGTTCTTATCGTATGTCCATTACACCACTGACGACTGTGATGGATAATCATTGAGTTCGTACAGTAAAATCATTTTAATATAGGGCAAATTTTAATAAAATATGCTTTAAGAATTCACATCGTTCACGTTATACTTTCCCTTGCTCCGTTTCCCGTTGCTGTGGTCTATATATGTTTCACAAACCACAGGACTTGCTCAAGCGCACGCCGCCCGATGGTATAAACCGGCCAGAGTTCCTGAAGCAGCTCGTTCAGGAGTTCCGGAAAACCAATAGTGCTGGTATAAGTGACTGACGTCCTAACGTACCGCAATTGCAGCGTATCTACTGATGTATTTTTTTACTTATTTAGAGTCCAAGCTTCAAGTGTTGGCCAACCTTGCTAACTTTGCATACGATCCTGTCAATTATCAGCACATTCGTAGTCAGAAGGTAATCGATCTGTTTTTAGAACAGTTGGCTTCTGACAACAACAAACTTATAGAATTTGCTGTAGCTGGACTCTGCAATCTAGTCAATGGTAATAATAATTTTTGTTTTAATTTAGCTCTTCTGCATTTTTATTGTTTCATTTTATATAGGTAGTTAAGTTTGGCCAATTGTTGCTGACTTTCTTGAACTGTTTAGGTGTAAGAAGACATGTGTCTTGTTACAATAGGACTTTGATTGGGCATAGTAATTTCACCTAGGTCTTAGCACTATCATAATAATATTCCTATTTTTAGGATTTAAAAAACTCATTAAGACAAAAATTGTTTCTATTTATAAACATATGTTTATGATATAATTTAGTGATTCTTTTTGTGTAATCATATTATAGATCAGTGTTTATCATCAACCATCAACCTTTGTATTATGGTGAGGAGTATATTTTGTTATCAGTCATTGCCCATTGGTGACATACGATTCAAATATTTCATTCTTTATGTTATACAATAAAAAATAAGGATACTAGGTAATATGTTAAGCATTTGGATATATGCTATAACACATTGGTTGAGAAACATTGTTCTAAATATTTTGTTTAGTTAAAAAAAAAAATATGTGTCAATTCAGATAATAATATACAAACTAGAAATATTATAAATAAGATATTTTAAAATTATTCATATTATATCAACGGTGATAGCTAATATTAAAACAATTTATTAAATTTTCTTATAGTAAAATTTTTTAGTTATCCATAACTAATATTATGAACTTTTATTTTATCTGGCTCAATAAACAGTACTCTTAGTTCTAAATTTTTTTTAGTTCATATATATAGCTTCCTTTTTGTTTTTTTATTAAAACCATGTCTTACTTTTCATATTACTTTACTATAATTATATTATTTTTATATAAATATGATTTGCTTTTTAAACATAAAATTATAAAGTATATAGATATACAGGGAATAAATGTTTAGTTAATTCTTTATTTACAATTTTAAAAATACTAAGCTAAATAATTATAAAAATTATTACATACATTTGTTTAAATTGTTCAACTTTACATATTTTCAGATCCTGCAAATAAAGATTATATTATTGGAAATGGTGGTATTCAAAAAATAGAAAAAAATTTAAGTTTAAATGATGACAATATAATACTTTCTTGTATTACAACTCTTATGTACTTGTATGCACCAGAGATAAAAACAGGTAATTAAAAATAATTTATTATTATTTTATTGATATTCTGTCTTAATAACATTCATGTTGTATGCGGTCTGCTATATTGATATTATTTATTTTGCAATTATTCTTATTACTTGAATACTACATTAATGTTTAAAAAGACTAGTTATTGATTATTTTTTAAAATATTTTATTTGTTTAAGTTAAAACTTTAATGCGACTAAATAATTCTTATATTAATGAATAGGTAATATAATAAAATAATATAATAATATAATATATAATATATAATATAAAATAATATAATAAACTGGGTTATGCTATGTTTTATTTTTAAGTTAAAAATTACTCATAATATTCTGAAACAAGTCGAAATTTTTATAAAATATTAATTATATATTAATTACCTATTAAAACTGTACTTTATACTTGTTACACTATAGTTGTATGAAATAACATGAAACCATTTAGTAACTATTATATATTAGATAAGAAAGTAAATTATTGCTTATATCAAAATATATTTTATCCATAAATATTTCAATTTGAAAATATTGTACATCTTAAACTGATTTATGACAATATTTTGACTTAATTTAATTATTTATTGTACTTATTTTTATATTTATTATAATTTTTTTTTTACTGTACTTTATTTCACTTGTTATTTTTATTTTTGTGTAATAATAATTTTTTTAATACATTATTGAATAATTTATAAAATTTATTTTAAATTTAAAATGTTATTAAGTTATTATTTTTTTTTGGCTAACAAAACTATTTAGTTAAAATGTATTAGTTATATAGACTTAAAGAGATACTATACCCATATGTATTGTCTCACAAATAATAATATGAAAACTATATCTTTGTAATTTAAGGTCCACAGCATTACTGTGATGGTGGTTTATTTTGGCTGCGTTTTATCACAGTTGAGGTGTGTGGACCTTAATATTCACTTTAAATTCAATTATTTGTAAATTTGCTCTGATATTAACTATAAGTTATTGTACTACTGTAGTTGGAATCAAGTTTGTAGATTTACCACATTAAACGAGGGTAAAACTAAGTCAATAAACAGATGTATAGTGTTTATTCTTATTAATCGTTTAAGTTATTTTTGTTATTTTAAATATGTAATTTAATATTTTAGTTTTTGGTATGGGTATAAGTATTCAATTATTATAATTATTATAATTATTTCAATAATAAAATTGTAATACATTTATCATAGGTGTAAGTATTACGCTGATTAATTTTAATACCATTTTATACACCATTTTTTACATATTTCATATGTATTTACTATTTAAACCTTATGACTATTATTTAATTTTTGAACTATTTTAAGAATGTATTTATTTATTTCCTATAGATAATGATGTAAACTATCAATTTAAAAATAGGATTAATCATACTACTACATATTTAAATTATGTCACCAATTTCCATATAAAATTACACTGAATTAATAATTGTAATATTTTATTTTTTAGTAAAAATATCTATAATAATAATAATAATAATAATATATATTATTATTATTTATCTATTTTATATAATATTTAAACTAATATGAATGTTATAATAATTGTAGAAATGTTTAACAGAAAATATTTATTTTGTTATTCATAAAAAAATGTAGGTCATTATATAAATCTTTTGAAAACAATTTATAATGTTTTTCATTCTTAAATAATACATCTTATTATGTAAGAAACTTAGAAGTTAAAAGACAGTTCAAAAAGTCATTCTTTGAATAATTTAGTTTAAATATTTTGTTCATTGTATATGAACTATGTGGAAAAACGTTGCTAATTGTATTTTCTTCATACAAATTCTAATTCTTCAATAAACTTGAACTTGAAAAATAGTATTTAAAATTATTCATATATTTTAAGGCTTATGTAGTATGCGGTATTTATTTATTTTAAATTTTTATTTTAATTTAGCACTTAAACTAACTTATTTTATAAAATAATTTTTATTAATATTTAAGTTATGTGTTATAATATTTATTATTATTAGTTAGTTACTTTTATAATTTTATAGTTTAATTTATTTAAAGTTAAATAATAATAATACATTAATACTTTTAAATTGTAATTTTAATATATGTATATTATAGACTTAGATCGCATACTATATGAGAGTTAATATTAGAACAATTAAATTATTATTAATTAGTTGGTACCATATGTTTTTCTAAGGTTTTTGAACAATGAGAGTGCCAATGAAGATATCACGCTTATTTTCTACAGCTTCATTCAAACCTAAGTTAGAACTTTTAAGCAATAAAAGTCTAATACAAATCGATGGCGACGGCATGTATGATTATTGCCAAGGTTTGATGACTAATGATATTTTCAAACTAAAATCTGAAAAATCTTTGTTTACCATGATATTGAATTCAAAAGGCCGTGTGTTATATGATTGTTTGATTTATAAAGTGGATGATAATATACTACTGGAATGTGAAAAAGATGTTGCAAGTGACTTAATCAAATACTTAAAAATGTACCTATTAAGAAGAAAACTCAATATTAAAATATTAGAAAATACTAGTGTTTGGGCATTATTCAGTTCTACACCTATAGACATGAAACTGAATTCTGTCAGTGTTTTTAATGACCCACGTCTGCCCATTTTAGGTCAAAGAATTATCTCTGATAAGACTTCAGGTATTAGAAATGAAATATTTTTGGACGAACGTGATAACAAATTTACTTATCAACAATGGAGATATACAAATGGTGTTGCAGAAGGCAAAGAATTACTAAATGGGCTATCTTTTCCATTAGAAATGAACTGTGATTATTTAAATGGTATAAGCTTTAATAAAGGCTGCTATGTTGGACAAGAACTGACGGCAAGGACTTATCATACTGGAGTTACAAGGAAAAGAATAATGCCTTTAGTTTTTGATGATACACCTATCGGATTGGATTTGAATGCTGATATTTACAATGAATCTGATTTAGGTGCTAAAAGACCACCTGGAAAATTGAGAGGATTGTGTGGAAAATTTGGTATTGCACTTTTAAGAATTGATGAATGTTTAAAAGCAGAACGATTAATTGTTGGTGGGTTCACAGCTAAGACATTTATTCCAAATTGGTGGAAAACGTAATATGGTTTAGTCATGCTGAGTAAATTTAGATATACTATGTAGAATATTTAATATACATTATACAATAGAATTTCTTAAAATTGCTGTGATAATTAATCTAAATTGTTTAATATAAATGAGTTTTAAAATTTTGAAGTAACTTACTTAATACCTACTTAAAATAATTATTTATAATAAATTACTATTAAGAAATTTTAAAATTGTCTTTATTAAATGTATGTTATTAAATATTTGTTGGATAGTAAATTATAGTATATTTACTTATTGGCTCAGTAGAATCCATATTTTATCTATTTTTTTTTTGTATCTACTTAGTTGAATAAAGCTTTTAATAAAACGTCCATACATTTATATATAAGTCTACAATTTAAATTCTAATGATATAATTAAATGAACAATGTAATACAATTTTGAATTAGAAGTTGATCAAAGATACATGGTTAAATATATTAAGTTGTTATTAATGTAGAATGTTATCAAAACCATCTATATTGTACTTCTGGTAGCTAACTATTACCATATGATTAGATACCTAAGTCTTGTGAGTACAAAATATAAAGTCATTAAGTCCTGAAATTGCATTAAAATATTTAATGTTCATATTTTTATTAAATATTAGAAGTTTTTAAACCTAAAGGCTAAAATATATGTATGTTCCCTTCAATATAATAAACTACTCTAAATTCATAATTACATGTATGTGCTATTAGATAGTTTTATAGGTATGCATACAAGATTTTTATGATATATATATAATTTTAGACTTTAGTAGAGATAACTTTGCTTTCATTAATTATAATATCCCATAGCTATGAAGGATAATTAATTTAATGTTAAAGTTTCTTGTAAATTAAAGTAATAAATGTTTTATATTTGTAACAGTTACTTTTGCATTCAAATAATAATAACTTTTTTGTATGAAATTTACAGCAAGTGATAACCCCATGTAAGGGAAAATATTACTGAAGTTAAAAAAAATAAAAATCTGACTAGTAATTAAAACACAAAAAAAAAAAGATAAGAAAAATAAAAATAATATTACTTTAATATATATAAAATTGATAAGCTTAATATCTAGATGCTTTATATAAAATATAAATAATGTAAAATTCAAACACAAGAACTTTTTAAATTGTTTGGTGGATCAAAAAAAAAAAAAATCAAAATTGTTAACGATTTAATTAAATTCCATTTAAAAAAGCATAAAGACTTGATTTTGGTTGTGGTTGTACTAGTAGACTTTTTAGAAACCCACATGTCGTAACACATGTACGTATTGCAAAGGCAATACATAATATACATTTTATATTTGTATAAAGGTTGATTGCTATTCAGTTTAACCAAATTTGTGAAATATTTAATATCATATCTATATCCTATATGTATTATGTATACATTGTTAATCGTAATTGATTTTGATTAACTGAAGCATTTTAATCATAGATGATGTCAAGATGCTACACCTCTATTTGTTTTTTCCATCTTATTAAAAATGACGAAGCTAAACTCAAATTTACTATGTTCCGTATATAGTATATTTATAAGATAGGGTCATCAAACGAGGGTGTGGCTTGTTCTTAAAAACGTGACATAATGTCAATTTAAATTTTATTTATTATTTTAAATGTTTGTTTAAAACAGTGAGATACACATTACATAATTTAGTATTTACAAACATCACAAAAAAATGTATTATAATTTTTAAGATAGTTTTACGGGTACCTACCTATTATTTTTAACTTACAAATACATACCATTAACACTAAATAAAAAACTAATCGTGTTTGAAGCGTGTCTTAAAATTACATTTTATTTTACATTAGGCATATATTGTTGTACATCACCTGTCAAAAATTACTTCTTAGCAATTAGGTACATTTAAATAGGCGCACATTTCATTTCATAATTATTCGTCGTAACATTATTTATTTCTATGAATTATGAAATAAGAAAAAAAAACCGTCATAGGAGATATATAACAACTATAACTTCAATAATGATGGTTTTTTTTTCATGAATTATTTAAATTAAACTTCTTGTTATTAACATATATTCTTATATAATAATAATAACATAGATTATTATCTTATGCATATTTCTAATGTCGATTCCAGTTTTTAACAAATTATTATTTTATACCTATTAAAAAAAGCATTGATAAAGTTTCTATTAAATCATGGTATTTTTAATGATTATACATTTTTACATAATTTCTGTTATAATAAATAAATTTTTCGTATAGTAGGTACAATATAGTAATTAATAACTAGTAAGTAATTATAAATTCGTTCAATTTTGGGATTTACCGTGGTACCTAAGTCAATAAATATCAATTTAATTTGTATACAATTATAAGTAATTTATTGAAACAAATATATTTAATTTAAAAAAAAAAATAGGCAAAATATGTTTATTATATTATTAGATATTGTTATATCTATATCTGCGTTTTAATTTGTTTTTCCTTATATTAACAAATAAATTAATATTTTCAATGAGTGAAAAAGTGAAATAAAACCATTTTCTTGGTTTATAACATGATTGATCTGGTGTAAAATCATGTATTTTAAAACAAATTGAATTCAGAAATTTAAAACTTCAGAAAATGAAAATAACCAATTTATAACTTATCTATATAATACCACTAAAATGGTTTTTAATTCCACTGACGTTTTAGTACTTTTAAATGACAAACAACGATTTAAAATTAAAATTCTTTGCATTGTATATTATAAAATATATTGTATAGTATATAAATATATAATCTTTGTAAGAGACTTCAAAAGAAAATCTTCAAAACTCGTTTAATACATTCTTTTTTTTTTTTACAGACATCGTAAACCCGTCCACTGTCGGTTATATGCTGTTGCACGCTCAAAGCGAAAACCCCAAGCTGAGGAATGTGGCTAAAATATTTTTGACAGACTTCTGTACCGAACACGACATTCAAACGGCGGTTACGTTCAACACATAGTGCTCATCTGAATAAATAAGTACTTATATATAAAGTCAAATATAATAAATATATTTCATAGGTAGTTATCTCTATATATATAACTACGTTCGTCATGCTTACACTATTAAATAGACGATTGCAGTCTACCAAAGCGCTTACGGTAGGCGATCGTGTGGTGATATCGAAACGAGTCGATAAAACGGATATCGACGATTTTGCTCGCCTGAGTGGTGACACTAATCCCATACATTCTGGCGATCGTCCGTTAGTGCACGGTATTTATTTGGCGGGTTTAGTGTCTGGGGTGATTGGCACTAAGTTACCTGGTAATGGCACGGTTGTTGTGTCCAAGAGTTTAAGGTTCCCAAACAAGTGTTATGCCGGCGACTTAGTGAAAATCGAAGTTGAAATACAAACCATAAGAAAGCTTGTAAGGTGTGGATTTTGGTGCAGTGTCGGGGACAAGGTAGTCATGGAAGGTACAGCGGACGTTATTAATAAATATGTTACTAAAAATCAGACGTGTAATTATAAAATGTAAAATTGTAAGTTAAAATAAAAAACTTGTTTTATACCTATTTTTCATTTCTAGATCGATTAGTTTAATCGCTTTTTAACTGTTAAACTTTTAAAATTAAAAGTGAAAATGTATATTTTATAGTTTATTTTGTTATATATTAAAATATATATCATGTACATTGTACAGTTTATAAGTATAAATGTTATATATACATCGAGTTAATGCGCATTAGCTGCTGCATATAAACGTGGTAATAAGTATTACACGTCAAATAATTCCTAATCCACAGGTGGACAACCCTTTTAAATCGTCTTGAGTTGTAGCAATTTAATGTATGATGCGATATGCTCGTATTATGTTGGAATCGTTTAGATCGTTTAGATACCATGAACCTAGAGAATTCAAAGTAAAAGTGAAATAGTTACATTATTGTTGGGTATACAATGTGTAAAAGTATAACAATAATATAGTATCATGTGAAGTTGGCCTTAAAATTGTTTTGTTATCACAGGATTTTTTTTTTTTTGGTCATTATACTCGTAATTTAATGTTTACAATATGAAAGCAATGAGCGAGTTTCCTGAACCGTATGTATTGTTTCTCGTTACAAAAATTAAACAGTTCTCCATCGCTGTGTTTCCGCTTATATTTTAAACATCAATTTAGTGTTTACAAAACACAATTCACGAGGAAGTTTTCTAGTCATTTGCACGCCGTTTATAAATACTGCCGTAAGAACGAAGATAAGTGCATTCCCTTACAGCGTGTGGTCCGAGTTTGTCGAGTAGAATAATTCCGATCCACACTCGTTGTACCTACGTATTATATTGCACAACACCTTCGTCTACAGCTGCTATAAAACTATATGACGATGACGATGACGATGGTATCGTTCGCAATTTTGCTCGGGTCAATCTCACTGTGGTAAGTCGTTTTACACTATAAAAATATATGCTTAATTATTTTTCGCGTCCGATTGCTTCTTTCAAATCGTTCCGCGTACCGTGTAAACATATCGTAATGTTTCTGTGAGACGACAGTATTATAATATTATCGGTAGTTTCGTATAGATCATTCATTTCTTTTTCAATACCAAAAGGTATCGTTATAACGAGGTATCCTGCCTAAATTTTGCTAGTATATAATAATATTTAAAATCAATCTTACCTATGTATCATAATCGTTTTATAGTTTCGCCGATCAATCCGACGCTGGGGGTGTACAAAGATCGGCGATGCCGCCAGGCCAAAAGCTAAACGAAATGATGAACCACGCGCCGGCGGCAAAACCAGTACCGTTTCTCGGGTCGTCGAGCGGCGCGCAATCGCTGCCCTCGTCGACCGCAAAGACGCCGTGCATTTGTGGTGTGTTTTTGAGTAGCCAAATCACCAAGGTCGGTAACAAACAGCCAACCGGATATGCGGCGTTATTGCACGAACAGGACGAATCAGCCCCGTGTAACGCCTTGGGTGTGAAGACTTGCATCAACAAGTGTTTGGAAATTGTAAGTATACCGGGATCGTGGTCCGCATAGGTATTTTATATTTTACCAGAACTGTATTAATAACTATTGATACTGGTTTCTGATAACGTATATTATAACAACAATTTTGATTGTTTATCCTCGTCCGCAGATCGCCAAACACTTGCCAAACAGTCAGGCAATTATCTGCGGTTCGGTCGATCGTGACGTGTACAAGGAACGGGTGAGTTATTTTCACGAGAAATTTAAATTAATTCCATCTAGCTGGTCTAGTATTAGGGTCTTTGTATAAAATAATTTTTCGATTTTTTCAGGCGCATCTGTTTGTGAAAAACTGCAACGACTTGTGGATTAACACCCTTTTGTCCGCCGGCAAGGAGTTCTGTTGTAAAGACGGACAGCATTACAAATGTCCTGTAAAATAATTACACGAACCACGTGTATATAGTTAAACGTTTTGAAATAATAATATATGTTATTATTTATTTTGATGTATTTTTATACGTTTTTTATTAAAGAAATATTTATTCAATTTTTGAGATTTTGTTTTTTAATTAATTTTATACTGCAAATGTACGGGTACACTCATATTTTTAATTTATCATATTAAATATGTTTTTACTATATAATATATTATAATTGATGCAGTTAGTCAGTTGATAGTATTTTAGGGAAATAGTAGTCACAAGACTAGAAGTATGCATTTATAATAGTGATACATTTGTTGGAAGTACCTAAATTAATAAATGTTATAATTTGAAAATAATATATGTCGTGACAAGATGGGCATTACAAATGCTAGAGTAAAATTTCAATTAATTTAATTTTTGTCCATTGAAAACTGTTTTAAATTTATGAGTTGATATTTACCAAATAATGTACCTATTGTATTTGTTACAAGTTATAAATTATAATTAACATGCTGCTTATAGGTAAATCGTATAATTTCAAATTTCAATATTATTTTAAATTTTAATTCTAGATGATTAAAAATGTACAAGTATAATATATTTTATTTGTATAGTTTAACACAAATATTAATAATTTGCTATTATTTCTTCTTATTCTATGTTTAAGTTTTGATGAAAATTGTTTTTATTAGTTTTTAATAATTTTTAAATTCACGATGATTAAAGAATCAATTAGAAATATTAATATTATAAGAATTCTCTCAATCTCCGTATTTGCTCAATTACATACCTTAGAAAGTTTTTTGACACAAAATAAAAATTATAACTACTCATGTAATAGGGTATAATATAGGCCGTGTAGCGTTGTATTTAATGCCCTAAGCAATGAGCATCTACTTAGTAGGTAGGTAGTTAATTATATTTCTATTTCTAGACATTTTGTACCCAATAAAAACTGCGAAAATAATGTTTTCCTAAAGAACAGTAGTTTTTGTCAATAAATAGATTAAGACCGTCGATTGCTGAGTGGTACATACACTTTTTATGAAAAGTTAACACATAATATTTGTATATTATAGATTTAATGCTAGATGATGTAATATACTTATAGGTACAATATATAATAGTTATAATATATTTTTTTTAGAATGGCTTTGACTCAACGAGCACTGACCACGTGGGCTTCAATGGTGATTTTCTTGGTGCTTCTCACCATACAACTACAGACCAAACAAAAACAGAGTTGGTATCTGATATTCATGCCGATTTGGTTGGACGACGCGCTCACGGCACTGTTCATAATATGCTCTTGCGTGCACAGCAATTCTTGTCAAGCTATGACCGAGATGCCGGTGTTTTGCGGCAGTCGCAGGTGCATAATATTTGTCATATGCCTGATGAAGATCATCGCCCAACTCACCCTTTGTTATAAGCTGGAGAACCAAAATCCCCAGTTTCCAATATACTACGTGTTTTTACCCATCTGGACGCTCATTGTTTACCTAATAATCATCGTGATACCGCCTCTCGTTAGACATTACAAAGACTAATTGAATTACTTAATATTTTTGTACATTATAAGTGATTTATTGTCATTATTATAAGTTATGTGTAAATCCTTAATGATGTATAAGTGATGCAACAAGACTGCGGCTAAACCTATTAATTATATAATTTAGTATATTTTTTTATGATATTATTTATTTATTGGTAATTGTAAAAATTAAGTCTATTTTTATTTCTCTAAATAGTTATAATAAGTGTTTAGAGTTAATATACATATATTATTATTATTGTGCTTTATTATTTAAACGAATAAAGTATACAAATTTGCGCAAAGCTAACATATTTTACAGCCCTCGTATAGCTGCATTAGATACTGCAAAAAATATAGGTATATTTATATAATATAAGTATATTAATGTTATTTGTAATAAACATCCGATTTCATCAAATGTTATAAAAACATTTTTTTTTTCAATTTACAAATAATTTTATAAAATAGTAATTATATCTAAGTAATTATTGTAACAATATATTAGTTTTTAAGAAAATAAATTACACAAAAAAAAAAAGGTAACCCAACATTATGCAATTATCTTATATAGTATAGGTATACACTGCTATATAGTAGTCGTTCAATCAAACGTTATTAATTGTGTTTACTAAAACAATATTATAATTTATAGATAAGCGAAGTAGCATGTAAATAGGTACGTAATAAAACAAAATCACTATGCACTAAAGAGATCCGAAAAATTAAGCAAAAGTACAAATTGAACGGAATTGATATATTTTAACGGTTTATTGCACAACTTGAATTGAGCATGGTACACATATCATAGGTATATTATTATGTTGTCTTTATGTATTTGGATGACAACGCAATGTTGGGTATGGAAGGTATGTGTGTTTTTTGTATTTTATTTTCCTTTCATTCTTATCGTTTTAAGTATTGTCATTTGTATATGTGTGTATGCGCAGGGTCGAAGTGAAAGGGGGTTTAGAGTCTTCTAAAAAGAAAACCATGAATTTTAATAACGCCGTAGCCGCAGATACCGTTTTAATACAGTAATATTATTTCAAAATAAATAATTTAAAAAAAGTTTTGTGTAGAACGATATGATTGTGTAGTACAGTTTATTTTATTATTAAGAGGATTTTACCACGTGTATATATCATGCTAAAGAAGTAAGTAAGGAGCAATTACGTATTATTTTCGACGATTTTATAAAATGTACCTATTTAAAGGGATGCAATTTTTGACGAATACAATATGTAATTTAGACATATTTTTAGGTAACTACCTAGTGTTAATAATTTAGAGTTGTTCTAGGTATGTGTTTTTTTTAAAATTATTATTAACAATAAAAAAACAATTTAATTTGTTAATATGTGTTATGTTCATCATTTATACGTTCATCACTAATAATTCCATTTTAAACACAGATAAAATAATTAATTAATTTACAGCTCCTAGATATTCTAAATCAATTAAAATATGTTTAAGTCAGTTCAGATAACGAAAAAAATATATGACACGTGTTGTAATGTTAATTTCATTACTGTTGCGTATACCTAACACAGAAAGAGCTGATACCCAAAAATCAATATATTCGTTTACCGCAATATAATAATATAATGTAGTAGCTAGATCATTGTATAAATCTTTATGGTACCTATTACTTACAGTAGATTATAATAATGTGGATTGTATTGTAGGTCCTTATCAGAATAAAAATATCCAAGTCATATCGGCTTCGGACATCGTTAGGAGACAGTGCAGGTGTTATATTATATAATATTATATCATGATTTCTAATCACCATCCGCGGTGCGTCGCCGAGTTTAAGTCGTCAACTATACCCCCCCGTCACATACTTCGACCAACGCCGACCCTGCGCCCTCATGTGTGTGTGTGTATGTGTGTGTGTGTGTGTGTGGGTTTTTATACGCGTCCGCTTGCCTCGACGTGAATAGGTGCGCGACGCATATTTTGGTCACGATCGACCTATTTGTGGACGCGTTGGTACCACACCAGGTACGCCAAACAGAACGCGGTGGTCATCCAAGCGGTGGCTCGGGCCGCGGACGCAGAGCTGCGACACGTACGTTTCGTCTGCGTGATGGGCAGCTTTTGCAGGTGCATGTGGTTCACAATGCTCTTCAGGTCCTTGGGATCAAGCGTCTTGTCCCTGGCCAGCACCACACTGTACAACTGCGTGTTCGGCGAGCAGAACGTCAACACCATGTGATTGCTGATCGCTTTCCGCACGTACACCATGCCCGCGAACTGATCGTAGCTGGTCACCTGCACTAGGGTACCTGCAAAATGGACGGCGTCCGGAAAAACGTTATATTATAATCATATATTGCTTTCCATCAAAAGGTTTTTCGTTATGTTTTTATTTATAGTTGTTATTTTGACGCAACAATTCGTTGCACTTATATGATTTGATACTCATTTTATTTATATATTCTTATACTCTCCATCTCTCCCCGTCTCTCTCAACCTTTAGATTTCCAATAGCATAGCAATGTTATTAAGTCAATCCTGACTGCACTGTAAGAAACTAAAACCCTAGTCAAGAAAATCCATTATAAAGATATTGCGTATTGGCTAATACATATTTATTTTTTAAATTATTTCTTATTTACAATTGAACAAAATACTAAGAACAGTTGTTTGTATAAGACTTATAAAGGTAAATGATATAGTTAGTATATTTCACGACTTTTGACTTTAAACGTAAGTACCTATATCGGCTATCTAGTTGTCAATAGTTATTGTTCAACTTCAACTATTTATTATTATTATTATTAATTATTTTTAATTTTGGATTAAAATTTAAGCATTTAACGTAGATATAGGTTATTAAGTTTTTCGTTTCAATTGCTTTTTTTTACGTTTTTAAAACTTAATCCTAGACTTAAGTAGTTAAGTATAATGCTTGCCATTTGGTAAGGAGTACAAATTCAAATTATACTGTTACATAAAAAAAGATTTCTATGGTCTAAAATCGAAATAGTATAAAATAACGCAACTAACATAATTTTACACTGCCTAGATAAACCATTACAATATAGTTACATTATGTACCTACAGCTACCTATATATAATATACATAATATAACGTTATAGACTATTATAGTTTATAGTACCTAATATTTATGGATGAAACGTGTGATTGAGCTATCAGTTGCGAAAACGGATCATTTTAAAAATATAATTCATAACGTACTCGTTCTAAACAAGTATTTTAACTAAATATTCGTTTAAAATGAATACAATGTCGAAATCGTTAGGCACTGACATTACAGTACTGATTATACATTATCCTATAAAATAATTATGATTTCAACTTACTGTAAATAGAACGTATATGCACCTATATCATATTATATGTGTATAGAATGTAGACACCAGTTCACAGCATAACAAAAAAATAATATATATTCAATGAGTATGACTTAGTAATTTACACATATTATTAAACAATACACAGCTGAAAAATTAAAATCGAATATGTATGTTAATCATGTTTAATTTCTCGCTGTATCGATTAACACACATCGAGTGTACCTAAAAGCCATTTACTCATAAAGTCATAACTCATAAGTCGCTTTATGCATATCTTTTGTGCACGGTATATTATATGTACATTGTACATCACTTCATCAGTGTTATTATTAATAATTTATTACTAATAAGTCGCATGTACATTGCTATATAGTCTTATTTAAGTAATATTTCCTAATAAAGGTTTGTCGTTTGTCCACAGTATTTCGTCTTCAATATCATACTGTCCATAAAATGCTCGTATCAGACCACGATAGTTAGCTCAAATATTTTATTTAGTAATCAGACTTTTTTAATCATATAAATAAAATTTAAATAGCCTCAGGGTCGCCCTAAAATATTAGCAATGCATATATTTGCAATGCGTAGTGTATACAGATCGCCAAAGAAAGTGAATAATAGCACGTATCGTAAATAAGTGGTTTATTTTTGATAATTACCGTTTTGAGATCCTGACGACAACCAGAATCCGGGAGATGATCTGTCTTTAATTTTGAACAGATATTCAACGTCACCCATATCTTCGTTCCAGTACAATTTCAGATCTGTATCAGAACCCGCAAGCGTTAAGAAAACAGAAGGACATGTGGGTACTTCAAATTTTTCTCCATGATATATTTTTTCATTTGTTTTGTGTTGTAGAACTTCAATTACGTACCATGTACCAGTTATCTGAAAAAATAACGAAAAATGAATATCTCTATTTCAAATGCATGTGGGTATTTTTATGGTTTGACTTTTTAAATTGTTTTTGTTTTTAAACTGAAATCAACTTTTTTTTATACATGCGTAGTTAATAAAACATTAATACTGAATACTTTTATACATTAGTAACATTGTAGTACATATTAATGTCTGTAAAATGACATCATCAATTTGACTGAAAAAAACATAACATCAGTAATAACAAGGTGAAGTTTAAACGGCATTAATTTCATTTGTTTGTATCGTATCTAGTATCTATTTATATCAAGGGCTGATGTGCAGTACCTACGCAAATATAATTTATTGATATTTTAATTTTAATACATATTTTCAATTATTGTAAACTAGGAATAATGTTTTTCAGTCATATTATACTCATATGTAAGTGCAATATTAAATATGAAAACTATATAATTAACTTCTATAAATGAATTATTGCGAAGTATAATCATTTATTTATTAACGATTTCTGTTGGATCTAAAATCTTAACCTATCTAGTTGTTAATTAATCTATACAAATTAATAGGGCATATTTAAATTATCGACAAGTCATAGCCTCTAATCCTAGAACGAAAATTCAATGTTCGATTTAATTACTACTATTTCTAATAATTATTTAAAATATTATTCTGAAGGTCTAAAATATTAATTAATTTTATATTCATAATCTTTAAATATAAAATAGCTTATCCTATATATCATTAGGTTTAAACTTATATATTAAAAATTAAATAGCTGATAAGATTTACTTAAGGTATTTTTTAAATGTAAGTAGTGCAACTATTATATCTATGTACTATATAAACATAGATAAAAGAAATTAATTACAAAAAACAAATAGGAACATAAATTGTATTAATTTATTATAAATCTGAAACAACCTTTAAACTTACTGAATAAAAATATATGAATCATTATGGTTTTGTACATGGTAAAATGATGTACCATCAATCATGGTTTAGATTTTTTAAATGTATTATTTAAACAAAATCAAATTACTTAACTAAAATTATCCATTTATAAGTTGTAGTTGATAAATTTATAAAACTAAAATCTCTCGAACTCAACGTTAAGGTGTTCGCGATGCAATCTAATACAAAAATTTAATAGATGCATAATAAATCTATGCGCAAGTAATTGTGTAAATTAGTTTTATAACGATTTATTCAATGCATTCCTATAACATTTATGAAACTCCCAATGAGCTGGGGCATACAACTATAGAATATCCAATTATTTATTTACAATATTATTACAAATAAAACTGCTAAAAATATTTGTATCGTAAATGTAAGTGTAACAGTAATATAGTATAATTTATTTTTAAAACATGATAGCAGATATATGTGTATATATACTTTTACTAATTGTAGCCACTTTAAGTTAATAAACGTGAAGGGAACCAAAATTATAATTATCTAGCACGAGATTCAACTGCATTCTTATTACCTATTACATTTTATTCTGTCATCGTTTAGATTAGCTGCTCACCAATCACCATTCATTACTTTACATAAATAAAACAAACATGGTTAATCTATTCTTATTTCTTTGTGTTTTCTGAAAACAATACTCAATTGTGACAATAGTGACATTACCCTGGCATTAAGTTTTAAAAAGAAGTAAAAACGGACAAGGCAGTTACATTCAATATTAATTTGGAAATGCTTTGTTTGATTTAACATAAGTCTATGTTGTATAATTTATATTATAAATCATCGAAATCAAAATCTTAAAAACAAGTATAATGTATAATTCAATTAGGTAGCTATAGCTTAAGGAATGATTGCATTTGTATGGACTATTATCTAATCTTCGCTGTATAATTGACTTTGAATGTAGGTATTTTGTCAATTTGTCGTTGTTCATATCCATGTGTATTAGTATTATTGAGAGTTTTTGAAATGTTGTGTTAAGTTGAAATTCATTAATAAATTATTGTACATAAGAATAAAACGTTTCAGGACTAAAGAGGCGGGTAGAAAATGGTGATTTTTTAACCAACAATAGTTTATGTTATAGTATATTTATATTGTTATTACTTATTAGTATTGTATTTTTAAATTTATTACTTTGAAAGATTTAATTTTTTTTCCCGAAAACACTCCATATAATTCATAAATCAATATACTAATGTACCATAATCTGATGTAAATTCTCATGAAACTATCAATAGATTTATGTTATAAGTATTTTAAAAATGTTATTGTTTATAGAAAATCATAATTTATACAATTTATAACCTTATTATAATTAAAAAAAAACCGGCTCTACATAAGTAAATTTCTAAAATACATATTTTCCGCATTTTTCAATGTCTGTATAATAACCACCCACGAGGTCCGTCATATTATAAATTTAAGCTTTTTGACCCGAAAGGCAGGAAATAATAATTTTGATAACATATATCGAAAAAGACTAAACTAATTAAACTTTATTGTACATATAAAAGCATACTTAGTTAGTAACTTATAAATATACTTTTCTGTGGGATTATTAAAATTGTATAGATTTTTGTACATAAACGACGGATTAGAAATTTCAGTCAGATATTAGAGTATAATATTATACGATTTAGATTTTAAACGTATAGTTTTCTGTCTGTGACAAACACGTACCAATTTGATTTGAATGTTTTCCTGAAGCTGCAGATTTCCGCAGTGTTCGTACACCGAAGTGGTTGTTTCATCCGAGGACGCGTAGCCCAACAAACCGCAACACCAAAACAGTACCAAAAACAGACGGTACATTTTTGACCGGAATAAATGGTAAAAGTTTTTAGACGAAACAATATCACATCAAACGTAAACGAAATTATTATTAGCTATTCGGACTAAACCGTACGTTGTGTTATAGGAAATAAAGACGCAACTTTAGATGTCCTGGGGATTGTTATGTGTGTACTACAACAATAGGTATATTATAATATCGAACTCGAGTTCACGACGCGACGAGACCAAGGGACTGTATACCAATGTGTTTTGTGCGCGGTGCTCTCGACGTCCCGTGTCCCGTTCAATTAAGGATTGTTAAGAGATTATGATAATTTAAACTGTGCGGGGTTCGGTCGGTCCATTTAGAAAAAAATCATTTATTCGTAGCGTGCACGCACGGCGGCATCGCGGTCATTGTAAAAAGTTCAATTTGCTTGCGCGCGCGCGCGTGTGTGTATGTGTTTGTTTGTTACGCGTATACCACGGTTGATGTATCCGTATGTGTGTAAAACATACGCGATGACGACCGGGAGAGTTGTGTTAGGCGTTTGAGAGTGTACGTCGTCGTCGGGCGAGTGATTAACAACAACAATAATAATAATAGTAATAATAATATTATATTATTATCTTATCAGAGCCGCCGTGAGAACAGACCGTGCACTGAGCGTCCCTACATAATAAGCGTATCATCTGTATAATACATAAATAGCTATTTAAGGAGGTTGTTTATTATTGTGGCATAGGTACCCACTATAGCCGATAACAGAAAGGCGTATTTATTGCAGTATCCGATGCATAATGGATTGACCTCAGGGCTATCATACAGATACTTCGCCGTTGACTTGTATGAACTGTACTAACTGCGATACTATATTATGGTGTATAACACGTATTGATCATTATTATTGTAGTAAAATTACATATGTACACATGCATCATGCTAGAGAGATAATAGCATATTGACCATATTATACCTATAAGAGAGTGAAATATAGTGGAATGTCTAAGTAAACGATTTGTAAAAAGGAGGCCAAATAATTTATTTACCAAAATCAAAACTATACAAGTATAATCTAACTTTTAGAATTCATATTTTTTGGCTTAGAAAAAAATCGATATCAATAAATAATAAGTATATAAGTATACATACGAGTTAATTAAAAAATTATAATAGCTATTACTAGTTTGAAAAAAAATAATATGATGAATCATAATTCATGAAATAATATTATTGGATATTTTTGTAACTCAGATAATGTGATAACATTGGCAATCTTTCGACATACAACAGAAGAAATTTGATATAAATGTAATTTATGTAATAATTTGAGGAAAAAAATATTTCTATCACATAAATGTATTATAATGTATTCATTATTTTTTTTATAGAAGACTTAAAAACTTCTATTGTTGGTATATCCGAGAGGGGAGGAAAAACCTAGAACCCTCCACGAAAATTTCATAGGGGACAAATGACTCTGTATCAAGCTACAGTTACACCTATGGTTAAATAAATACGTTTACATTAGATAAATTAGTAAAAAGATATGTAATCAATATTTATTTAAAGCTTTTGTATATGTCCGACATTATTTATACAAAATCGCAGAAATTTTTAATTAGTTTAATTTACTTCATCATCGCCACTATACGAATACGGGTAAACCAATATAATCTGATGTAATAAAGTCTACCTTCCCAAATTATAAGACCATCACCATCATTATACTATTTATACTGAGACTTATGTGTGCAAGTTGCTGATTTTTCGCAGGATTCTTGGTTCATAATTCCCAGTTAAAATTAGGTACTACTTTGGAGTTGTTCTCAGGTAGAATTTTAACGTTCTATCTTAAAAATTAAAAGTATATTTTATTTTTAAAAGTCAAACATATTATAAATTACTTAATGTTTAATTATTTTAAATTGTATTTGATTTCATTTATTTTAAGCATATAGGCACGTGTAAATGTGCAATTACGTGCTACGTCTTTAAATAGTTTAAATAAACGATAGTACGCTACATCAATCAGAAATGTGCGTTACAAAACCATATACCTACGCATATTGTTTCGTCATTTTTGGATATAGTAGATCCCAGTGTAAAAGGAATACGAGGTTGCACAGGTTATATGACATAGCCACTGATGAGCCATCACATAGACAGCAGTACGCGTAAAGAAAAAACGGGTTTTTTCTTTTTTTGACTTCGCTATAAATTAACCCGAGGGCATTTGAGAATAAGGTGTACTAATATTTTAATTTTATATAGTGCCAAAAAACGATCGTTGTGTTGTGGATTCATAGACAACACGTAGCAGAAATGTTTGTTTTAGGGGTAATAAACATGTTTGTCGGGGTTGTGGAGATCGAAAATAAATAAATATTTTGTTTGTTATGGGGTCCTGTAAATAGTGTAAATTATTTTTACAAACAAAAACAAAAAATAAACCACTGTTGTAACAAGGCCATGTAGTTTTTGGTATTATAAGTTCTTGTGTCATAAAAAATATCAATTATAATGTTGCTTTCACTGTTTTGCTCTAATGACTAAACTTAAGTTTAGTCTATTGGTTTTTGCATTAAGTACTGTCATTTATATTTATTTTAATTGTTTAGGACTCAAATTATTTAATGTGATTTATCATAAATATAAAGTACCAACTACAGATCTAATTTTTTACCAGAAACCATACACAATGTTGAAGACTGAAGCAATATTACAACGGCTCTAAAACGTGATAACAAATACCTATTTACAAAAAAAAATCACACATCATTGGTTAATATAACCATTACATTTACCGTTCCATCACTCTGAATACAAAATATATTTTTTACATGTCCGCAGTTCATTATCGTTATACAAATAAAAATAATTATAATATTCATATAGTTTTGTGAATTAATTTAGTTTATTAAAACATATAATTACAATACGATTGGTACACCGAGA
Source organism: Schizaphis graminum (assembly GCA_020882235.1). Taxonomy (NCBI): domain Eukaryota; kingdom Metazoa; phylum Arthropoda; class Insecta; order Hemiptera; family Aphididae; genus Schizaphis; species Schizaphis graminum. The sequence continues at coordinate 22,457,237 of CM037034.1, read as the reverse complement.
CGTGTAATTAATAATAGTAATTTATTACATAAAATATTGTAACATTGTACATATCAACTATATATTGTATATTATATTATATATTATTATTATATGTAGATACATCACGGCGCGTAGAAACGGCGATGGAGACGACCGTTTCCTATGCATATATATAATATTCCGTAATAACGCGAGTTTTTTCGTAGGCGGATTCACCAGAGCTCTTATATCCGTTCGGTACCGGTCAATTAGTGGACTATTAAAATTAATTTACAAATTTTTGTTGTCCGGTTACAGAAATAATTTCCTTCACACACCGTGAGTGAGTTTGTGTGTGTGTGTGTGCAATATATAACGTGGGTATTCCGACGTCTTTATAGAAGCACAATAATAACATGTATAATACGTATCAATTTGTGTACAGAATGTAAGTTTTTCATTAACCCCGAAGACCCTACGCGGCGGTGCAACAATCATCATGATGCAGCGCCGACCGGATGCGCGGCATTCGCTACCGTCCGTTTTCCGAAATTGGAACACACGCACATAAGAAAAAAATAATGTCACTTGATTGGCATAGTGATCTTTTAGCCTCTGCTAAGGCCTTGTCACTGGCGCACACGACATACACCCATGTATATATATGTGGCCGTTTACACGGGTATTGTACTAAGAACGCTAGGTATATAAATGCATATTACATCGCGCGTTAAAGTACAAAAGTTTTACGGTTATACCTTAATATAACGATGTATTACAGTGTTCGGAGATTAAAATCACTTAAATATTAAATGTTCTAATAGTACATAAACACTAAAATCTATAAAAACTTACTACCCTGCAATCATTAGTCTTAAAATACGTACTTATATTTACATTATTCATCATTCATCATATCCGTTTGTTGATTAATTTTTCTAGTAAATTATTATATTATCGTTTAATTAGAAATTGGCACCCAGTAACCTTTATTATAATCATTAATTACTAATTAGTAATTTATAATTTATACTACCTAAATATGATGTCATATTAATAGAACGTCATACCCACATGTGTTATCACCAGCTTACAAAAATAAAACATAGCAAATTTACGTTCAGCAGTATCAATTTGATACTGTTAGCTTTAATATTAAAATCAATTTACCTGTTATTAAACTTAAAAGTAATAATATTATCTAAGGCTTTTTATATGTTTTTATTGGTATTTTAATTTTAAAGTGAGTTATAATTAAGTAAAATATTAAAACTTTAAAAAGCTCATAAGTCACTTAAAAAATATCAATAAAAGTATTTTATAATATGCCATATATTATATTATTACCTTTAAGACGTTACATTTTATATTCGTAAATACATTTTTCAAAAATCCATATTTTGATTAAGATAGAGCTAGTATAAATTCATGAGGTTTAGATTTTGGGGGAAGGTGTGTCTCATGAATCTAAAAAGTACGAGTATATTTACATGTTCACAAGAATAAAATCCTTTTTAATCACTAAGAAAAAAGTTCGAAAAAGTTGGGGAAGAATTATCGTTGAAAATTGAAAACTAAGTTTAAACGTTTAAAGAAACGACGAACATTATATTTGTGAAAAATTGTTTTCAAAAATATTAATGTTTACAACGATAGGGCCGGAAATAGGATGCAATTATACATTTTAATATTTATTATTTACATCGTTGTCAGTTGTCAGTTGTCATATGTATATGTTATTTGAATATCTACTAAAAAAGTACATTTCTTAATTGTTTTGAATATATAGAAGATTACCTTGAATTGTGAAATGACGAGTCTTGACGACATTACACTTTTTAATACGTCGTTCATGATTTTTTTTTTACCAAAAATAAGTATACCTAAGTGACATTCTTAACTAAAAGCTTTCTATATAATGTATGTTAGCTATTAGGTACTATTGGAATTTCATAATAATAATAATAATAATATGTAATTACTATACTTGAAATTAAAATATTATCTAAGTTTGAAATAACAAATTATAGCTTTTGGAAACCTGTTTAATCATTATGATCCGAAATAGGTTTAATGACCCTAGAGTGATGATTTTGTTGTGCGGGATAGTCAGTGGGTACTGCAAGCTGTAGTAGGGACCTGCGTAGTGACAGTGTAGAAATGTTTAACGTTATCGCATAGGCAACAATATTTATTATTAAGATAAAAGTCGCATTACAAACATTTGGTGTCGCGTTTTAATTATTCGAGACCTGTCTCGGCACAATAATGTAAAGACTTGCGTTTTGAAATATACTTATATACCGACGCAAGCACGCATCGCGGTTCGCAATATTACCCGCAGGATTTCACGGGACTCTGTTCGATTAAGTTGCTATACAGAAACATAAAGTATATTTACATTCGCTCGCCGTCAGGCAACTAGGTAACCATACATAATATTATATCTAATGGATCGTTGAAATTAATAGCTGCATTAAGCTGACTTCTACACGTGGATACTCGATATTTCGGCAATGGTAAGACTATAAATATAATATATATAATATACGGCAACGGTATGTGTGTATGACACAATCGAAATAAATATTATGTTTGAGAATTGAGACATCACTTATACCACATACGCGTTGGGTAATTTTTTTATGATATGACCCGTAGCACATAATATGTGTATAGCTATTTATAGAAACAGCTGTGTTTAATAAGTTTGCAGAAGTACGCTTCAATACTTATTGATACACCGACACGATGTATTATTATTAAAACGAAAACAAAACGAAAACAATATTATACTAAATAATAGCATAAGATGACGAATGGAGGAAAATCTGGCAAATCTTTCTCCTCTCTGCAGGGATAGTATATTGCACGCTATATTTATGTAGATATCATACAGTGGCGTAGTTACGAGGGGGGCAAAGGGGACGCTTGCCCCCCCCAGCCTCTTCTGAAAATTAACTTTTAAGCAAAATTTGGTAATTAAAAAAAAACTGTATATTGGAAAAAAATATTTTAGATTCTGAACGGAGTTATGAATGTATTGATTTTACAAAGATATGTGTTTTTTTATTTTTTTATTTTTGTGTCTGGCATCACATTTTGGAGTAGTAATAATGCTTTGATTTTTGACTTCAGCCCCTCTTTGAATAGGAAAATTAATCTAGTTGGTACTTTGAGGAGCCAAAAGTAAACATTTTCCTACAGTTTTCAAAAAAATCGAGAAAAACAAAAAAAAAGTAACAGAAAAACGGCAATTTTACGCATAACCACTTTGTGACAAAATCGATTTTTTGATTTTGCTGTAACTCAAAAACGAATTATTGTAAATATTTGAAATTTTCACCAAATGTTTATATTATAGTTATCTATTTACGGGTAAAGTATTTTGACCTTTTTTTAAGCTACTTATAGACAATTTAAATTTTCGATATTTCTATAAGTTTTTTCCTTAAAATGCCGATAAAAAAAAAATTTGGATATCCAAAAAATCTTTAAAATTTAAAACAAGGGTTTATTATAAGTTGTACTTATCGTAGTAAAAAAAAATCAAAAATCGTTTGTCACAATTTTTATTTCTAAGTATTTAAAGTTCAAATGTTTACGAAATAATATAGGTATATTGTTTTATTTCTTTTATTATTTTCATTTACTAAATTAATTACTAATTATTACCTATGTACTCGTGTATTTGACTTAAATTCATGATTATTATGAACAATTTTGAAATTATGCCCCCCCCCCCCAACTAAAATTCCTAGCTACGCCACTGATATCATATAATATTGGCATAATGGCCTTTTATCGTGTTTTGGTCGGCATTCGCAATGATTTATCGTCAAATTTCCGGAGTTGGGCCCAACTAAACTTTTAGCTACACGACACAATTAGCGACGTAGCTGTGAACTCGGCTTAATAGTTTACACTCTTACATAATATTACTGTCCGATGTCAACACAGGCATATAAATATATATAATGTAATGTGTGTGTATGTGTGTGTGTGTGTGTATGTGTATTTAGCGATCGTGATTCTGATATTTGATAATTATAGGTAGGTAATCTTATACCCGAAAATACATGTACTTCAAAACTAAATTTTTAAATATTACATATCACAAAGGAAAGACTTACTGGGGTTTGTTAACTTACGAAAATAAGCCGCGAATATGTGTTTTTGTTTGTATATATTATGATATTTTGCAAATCAACAGTTTTCGACCAATTTTCAAAAAATTAACGTCAATAGATTTAATAAGACCCGTAATGTTGTAGTGTGTTGTATCTTATATATATAGTTTTTATGATTGGATTGAATTTATTTAGACTTATTTTTATACTTTTGGTCAAAAAAACCAAAACTCGTATTAAAACATCTATACAGTTTAAATTTATCGAAATTTAAGCAGAGGTATATCCGCACGCGCATTTAATTTGTCACCTGACAAAGATCAGGATCAGCTATAGTTTATAATATACGTGTTGTTTACGCATCATCATAGTGTGAGTGGTTACATTTTTCTGTCTAACTGTTGGTTGTCGTTGTTACTCATACGAAAAAGTCGGAAAATCTGCTCGCCATCTGTATTATACACCGCAACTACAAATTATTGTATTATTCATCACGTACCTATCTGGTATTTTTATTGGACCATGAGCGTTCACTGTGTTATTCGGACACTTGGCGTACAAGTTTTTTTCTGTCAGTCGTTTTGCACAGACAATATTTATTTAGATACAATAATAATAATATTACGAGTATTAATGTATTATATACACATGACTGCATCATCGCCGTCGTTGGAAGCGCCATAGGAATGAGAGGTTGTTTTAAAGCGATCGTATAATATGTATATAATATTATAATACATATATATTATATCGTATATTATAGACCAGAATCGGCATCGATCCGCGCCTTCGGGCGGCGGAGCGGAGGACTTATGTAACAAGAAAAATTATCGCAGACCTATTTTTTGCACGAGACCATTTCATGTACGATATAAATAAAAATTTATATAAATTAAATTTATTAAAACGTAAAGGTATGTTCGTGCACTGTTTGCGTTTTTCTTGTAGTCATATACTATACAGTCACATCTTCATTCTTCGCATATTATTAATTATTATAATAATATAATGTCTTATACACGCTTATGTATATCTATATAAACGTATATAGTGTAATACTACGAAATCGACCGTTGATTTAATATTATCAGGGTTACAATTCACAATATCATACATACATGATGGCGATGGCAATGACGTAAATTTATACATTTTAATTAGTAATTATTAATTAATAATTGCACCATCGTTGTAATATTTACCTTGTTGTATAAAAGCTATAAGTACGTGCAGTTAACGGAGACGATGTACGACCTACCAATGAACTTTTAATCATCCAACGTGTGACCTGCTATCACTAACTCTATATATTATAATAAATACTTACGGTACATTTAAACAGTATACTGTTGATCATGGTTAAATAGCATTATTATTTAGCCATGCTATTGACTTTATAAAAACAAAATAATTAAATTTAAAAGCTACACGAAATTTTTTTAATAAAAAATAGGCAAATAATTACCCAATTCACCACCGATTGAAATATTTGATTTAATAGGTACTTTAAATATTACCTACTGCTTATTGATATTGATTAGTGATCAACGTGTCATCATGATGGTTGTAACTTCATGGACCTGTTGAAAAAATATAAACTTTTAATTAATGATTAATGTTGTGTAATGTGATATACTTAATACTTGTAATTTTCGGTCTATAATGTTTATATTATTTTGATTTTGATTTATAGAACACTTTGGAGCACTACACAATTTTATCGGACTTCATTTTTGCTTTAGTACTACTTTTTGAGTTTTTATGAATTACTTCAACAGCCAACAGGATGACAAACTGACAAACTTTCAAATAAATTAGTTTTGAAGCGGTACCAACTTCGTCACGTGAATATTTGATACATATTATTTGTAAAATAGGTACCATAATTTATCACCGTTTAACACATCATTTATTGTAAATAAACACTTTTTAACTTTTAAAATATCTAATCGATCGAAGCTAAATAAAAAACTTTAAAATGTAATATAGTCTCTTATGTGAATTTTTTTAGACAATATAAAATATTTAAAATAGATAAAAATGATTGCTTTTTTATAACTAACCGTTAAGGGTTTCATATTTTGACGAAACTCGACAAAAACACGAAGATTTGCCAATTATTTTATTGTAAAAAATAAAAATGTATAAAATGTTCAACCTCAATAACTAAAGTATATTATTTTAATACAAAGTTTTTCCTGATATATACTTACCTAAAATGACAATATTTTTATAGATATTTCAAGTTAAAATGTTTTCAAAATTTTATATTTAAACGATGAAGAACATATTTAGTTATTTTGTTGTAATTCAAAAGAAATGGTTCTTAGGGATTTAAAAGTGGTATGTATATTATTATATTTTACTACACATACAAAAATTATATTTTTAAAGTATTTGTATATTAATCTTAAGCCATTGTCTATTTATACAACCCGTGAACTTATTTTTATCGTCTTATGCACTAGTATGACACGTCTCAACGTCGTATATGTTATACTAACAACTACCTAATGGCTAATGATATAATATATGAAATAATATTATAATAATTATTACACAATGTATGCGATTTGCTTTTGGCAAAAATTCGTTACCTACTTTATTACTATAATACATATATATATATATATATATGTATACGAATATTTTTAGAAATATTTTTATTTTTAAATGAAATTTACAATTTATACCTGATGGCATAATGAATAAATGCCATACATACATTCAGAGTAATAAAACAATAAAAAACAAAAAGTGTACAATATTACTCGTAAGTGACAGATGAATCGTTTGTGGATATATAGCAGCCACCCATTAGTGACACTTTCATCTGGAAGTATTTATTTTTATTTATTTTGTTTTAAATGTCAAGCAAGTCAACAGGTCTTAAGAAATATAGGTTGATTTATTTTCATTTAATTCAAATTTAATACACTCATTACGATATTTTATATACGGTGGCAAAGCGACCTTATTATTTTTTCGTATAGAATTAATGACGATATATGATAACAGTTATTACAATACTTCCTTAGTTATAAGTTATAACTTATAATAATACATAACACTAATTATACTCGTGCATACCATATTTTTAATTGGACTTTTTTGTTTGCTTATTTGAACTTATGCATATTACTTACAATATGGTGAAATCTATTACATATATTATATTTATTTTATCACTGTGTGAAGTATCTAAGTTCGATATTTAATAATTATATATGAAAATCATTTTCATTATTTTTATTTGTAATAAAACCCAACACTATAAATATAAATTTGATTCAAATTTTGATTTGATTACCTTTTCAATTATAATTCATGATAAAATTAAAATACAATATATGCCTTCACCACTTCGAGCACCGTCGTTAACGGGTGTGTATTATACTTATCGATACGGTCGTACAATTCACCGAACTGTGGTGGAACTCGTGCACGACAAACACGTGAAATTTTCACGTTGGATTCACTAGAAATTGGAATACGTGTAATGGTTAAAATACGCGTATCATCGTCTAATCTGTATACATAAAAGTCTTATATGAACTGCGTTATTAAGTATAACATTATGTACAGTGGCCTTGCTGCCCGGGGGCTGTTGACTGTTGTGTACACAATATATTATGTACCGGCCGAACGTAAAATGATAATTAATATTATATATACAGGTGTATAGCTACTAGCTATAGGTAGTCATCGGTACAAAATTTTGAACTTTATAGCCGCGTGGACGTTACTCGTTTCCACATAGGTAGACGGTATGAAAAAAAAATATATATACATATATATATAAGACATTGCAGTGCAGCAAGCGAGATAAATATCGCGCGACGAGAAAGCAACAGTCCTATTTATAATGATGTATAATATTATTATACGTATATAGGTATATGCGTTCGCGTCAGGTGTATGTTTTGATATTTCACAACCAGAAAAAAAAATCGAAAAATAATAATAATAAATAAGTCGTATAGTCTACTAGAACGGTGGTTATACAGGCGCCTGCCGGCAGACGAGTAGGGTTTTGCGGCACCGATGGTAGGGAACCTCTTGGAGCACGACAACCGAATAAAACCGTTTCTTGGCCACTGTCCCGGCTGAGTCTGCGAACGTTACGACGACCTACCGCCAGCCAGCCACACACTACATTAGTCGAACACGCGCAGACATATAAAATTATTATTATTATTATTATTACCTATTGTCGTTCACATCGATTGTCGTTAGGTATTCGATAATCGTAGAATACATAATAATATTATTCTCGCTGTCACCACAAGTTTTTCGATTTTATTTTTATACACTGTTCGTGCACCTCGTATTTCATGATTCCGAGTTTTATTTTTCAAAACGATTTATTTTTCATTTTTCCATAAAACAAAAACAACCTCGTCGCAAAACTGTAACTGAAACCCTCAATCGTGTACCACCTTTACCTGTATCGATTACTGTTCAATAATGATCGACTACTTGCAGACCATTTTCATCGTGGCCGTCGCCATGGTGTACGTCCAGGCGGAAAAATCAAAAGTCATACGTAAGTCTAATATATTAGTAAATATGTTTTATATTGTATTTCGATTAGCGCATAAGGGTTCTGTTACGATTTACCGATGTGGTGCTGTTTTTACTTTTCTGCACAAAAACCTGTTTTCGTCAACTGTAACACGACGGTTCAGTGAGAGTGGAAAAACGACGACAAGTGGGTCATATTATTAAGTATGCTCGTTATATATCCGTAATTCGTGTAATCGTCAATAAACCACCCACAAGTATAAAATGTGGTACAAACCTCAAACGTAATCAAAATATTATAGAAAATGAAAACATCTTTCGGTTTTGTATAGTCATAATACGTTTTAACAGTATAATATGGTTAATGCGTTTAAACTTTGGAAAAATCAAAAATAATTTTTAATTTGTCTTAACAATATCAGTTATAGGTAAAAAGTTTTAAATATACAGTTTTTATTATATATATATATTTTATAATTTATAAAATGTAGTATTGATTACACCCTTGCAAATCTGAAACTTCTTAATTTATGAAGTAGACACATTTTTGGTCTTCGTATTGTTTTACTGTTTTATCGTGTTAAATTATACTTAAAGTTAATTTTTAATTAGTACCTAGTATGTTGTATGTATATTTAACTTGAATAGAAAAATGTATAAAATAATAAATATGAACTATGTTATGTTCATTATTGAGCTACTATACAAATAAAAAAAACAATATTATAATAATAATAATTTTGAATTCATTATTTTTATCTAGGTGTTTGTAAGAGCGCTATGTATGACATGCAAAATATTATTATAAATTAAAAAAATACCATATTTCTGATAATCTGCATTTTGTTATGCGTATTAAATAAAACTGCAACACTATAAATATTCTATGTCAGATTAGAGGTATCTTTCTATTTACTGAACCGTCTGTACCTATTCATTATCACAGAATGTCTGTGCAATACACGTTAGTATATTGTATGGGTTATTTTCTATAAAAGTAGATTGACACGATAAATATTATCATTGTATTATTAAATAGTTTTTTTGTGAATGTCTCGCATTTACTCTTTTTATCTTGGTTTAATAATACATCCTTTCGTATTTTTTTATAATTTAAACGCTATTACGAATAATTAGGTATGTACAATTTGTTTATAGGCAGGTAATAAATATAAAAGTCGTTTTTTAGATTAAACACAACATTTCACACGAACCATGTTAATTATTACAATGATTAAAATTAAAAGATAAAGAAAAAACTAGTCTTAACCAAAATTTGTTATTATCATCACGTGTTGGCGAAAAAATTTGTATACCTATTGGTGACATGTACGTACAATTATTATTAATTATTACAACAGGGATATTATTTTTCGGATATTTGCAATCTGCAAATACGTATTTACGAATACTTTTTCGTATGACATATGGCATATTGGCATGTTAGTTGTATATCTTAATTCTTATCTATGTGCCTAAATACTTGACAAAATGTCTGGTTTTTTTAATTTATGAAGTATAAGCATCGTATGTATTGTGTTTATCTTAGTTGAATTTATCCTTTCAATTTGCACATAGCTTCATACTTTCATAGTATTACGAATTACAACTGTTGCGAACAGCGGGTAATAACTGCCGTTCAAGAAAATCGCAATCGATAATATAATTATCTTATGACGACTCCGCCGATGACCGATAAAATGCGTTGCATCAACATTATATATATATACATATATAATATATATATATATATTATACACATTATAAAGGTGTTTCACCAATAGTATAATATTCAATATTCCATAATACATATCATATGGAAATTATAAAATATTTTGTAATACATTTTGTAAACAGTTTTATGTAAACTCTCAGTAATACATAGACGTTGAAGTTCAGTGTAATTAATCAGGTCGTTGGTACGAATAAAGTTATATAATATCGTATAATAACAGTATAACTACCTATAGCAGTTGCACAGTTTATGAATTAGTTGTAACTTTTTACATTTACCGTATTTCATGAACTAAAAAATTTAACACATACATGAATATATAATTTATAATATTAACTACATTTTTTTAATTGTAACTGCAATTATATGTTGTAAGATTTTTGAAAAATAGGTGAATTTCGCTTTCAGAAAAATTTATCTGAAAACTTCTATCGACCACTTAAATGTTTATGCACAATTTCGTAATCATTTTTCACCGTTTTCACATTATTTTAAGATTTTTAATTTAATTTTCCAAACGTTTGACTCAAAAAATCGATATTGTCTATCACAGTATCATCTAAACTTATGCTGTTAAACATATTTTATACACGACAAAAAATGTTAATTACAAAAACAGTGAAAAAATAGTACCTAATAATAATGGATCGAATGAAAAACCGGTCGCGTGTTTGTATCGACCTGATTGAATTGCTGCGGAGGACCGGTATCGCCGTTGGTATATAGTCACAGTCACCGCCACCGCCGGCGTTGCATCATTCACGAGACGCACCTATGCACGCAGACACCGACCCGGTGTTCGACCCGAGGTTGGCTAATAGCCCCTCACGATAAGAACATTTTCAAATGGATTATATTATGAATACCATCATACTATAATGTACTATTATAGGTGGGTACACTGCAATAGAACTATACCACGTCAGTTCGATAATAATGATTTTCGATTCCACCGAAGATGCAGCTTGCTACGAATATGTTAATATGTATTGTACATGATTAACCGCATTTTGTCCATTATGCATTTATTTAAATTCTGATTTTTGGAACTTTTAACTATACTCAAAGACCATATTTTCTAACACTAAGATTTCAAGACGATACAATAAACTTCTTTTTTTTTTCATACGAGAACCACCCTTTTTTACTTGTTAGACTATATAAACATTTAGAAACCATTTTTTTTTATTGTTGATATAACCAAATCGAAATACGAAAACTTTCTGGGTTTTTAAACTTTCTAATAAGTAATCATGATGATAAATAATATGTTTAGTAGATAATTTGGACACAATTACAAGGATTTAAAATACAGTAATGACTTGTTTAACAATATTAATATTAATCCATTACAATCTAAAAAAAAAAACTTATGCAATTCGATTAAAATTATGGTATTAAACAATTCCAAAAAAATTTAATAAATGCATAAACGATACAATGTGGACTGAATACGCTCGGCGAAGCACTCTGTACAATACACGATTTAATACATTTTTTACTCAGTCGGTTTACTATGGTTATCAGGTTATGATGGCAGGTATAATGTAGGTAATATAATATCCTGTATAATTCCTGTCTGAGTAGCGATGGGGGCAATAATATCGTAGAACTTGTGAAACCAGAAAAAAGACGTTTGGTGAAGAAACTCTTCGTGCACAGGTGTACAGATGTTGTTTGTTTATAATATAGGTATAATGTATTTTATTAATATATTATATTCGTTTACAGTTTATGCAATACTACGACGCTGCGTGCATATTGATAATATTAAATAATAATAAATTGTATCGACAGTATGGTACGGGACATCGAATACTGTACGTATGGTCGTACACGCGATGTGAAGGTCGACGGAATTTATACGTATAAGTATATTACAATAATTATTCTAATACAACGTGTCGTATGCACTTTTACGAAATTATTTACTTAATCAGAATGTAATTATCCGGCCAAAACTCCCAGCATCACCGACGTTGTGAATGTTGTTGTTGTTGTGTTCTTTATACTACGATATAATGTTATAATTTAATATTATAATGACGATCGCGTTTTATTAAATGAAATTAAATTTCTCATGCAAGAGAGTTATCAATCGAATATGTATATGTTACAAATTATTTCGGAAGTAATAATTGTTGGTCTACATTAAAAAGTAAAAACGATTTTTCACCTTCAAAATACAATTGAATCGTTTTTATTTTGGAAAATATGATCATTAATGGCTTATAGAATTAATCCTTGAACGATTAAAAAATAACCATCTTATTGTGTATTCCGAAGATACTTGATAGTTGATACAAAGCATATTATTGATGTACACTTAAAATTCCATGCAATATAATACAATACAATAATACAAATGTACAATACAATAGGTATATAATATAATAACAGAGAATAATGCTTTTTAAAAAGTATTTTAATATAATTTTATTATTCAATCTTACTAAATTTAAAATAGTTCTGATTATTAAATGTATGTCTCATAAATTATCTCGTGTTTAATATTTATATATTATGTTTTTTATCGCATTCCAGCCATACTACCTATCCTTAATTTTACTTTAATTTTAAAAATAATACTATAAAATTTGTTTTAAGAAAAATATATGACTGTATGATTGAGATAAAAATAGCACGATTAATAATATATTATAGTTTAATTACTTATTGATACAGCTCTAAATATAAATATTAAAAGTTATTAATTAAATATAATTAACTATAAAAACAATATATTATAGTAGTATGTATCATAAATTATGTTACAAAAAATTTTAGATTTTTTTTAATTACCTTGAGTAGAAATAGATATGTAAAAAAATAGTTTAATGTTATAGGTAAGTCGTAATAATACAATATTTTCCAATTAAAATATTAAAAAAGTCGAAATCTTTCATACTTTTTTTTGTGTGTTATGAGATATATTTTAAAGGTTAGATATCTAATTATTTAATTATTATTTTTTAACCATTTTTAAATTCTGTAGAATTAAATTAATACGAGTTTCTTGTGATTTTTATAAAGCACGTTTGGTTATAAAATTATATTATTCCTGTTTAGTGTCATTGTCCGTTCTACAGATAATTTTATCCAAATTATAGGTAACTTGGTGAATAAATTATTTTCTTATTATAAATGTAGCCAATTTAGGTACGTTATTATTGCTCCATAGTTTGAAATATAATAAATAAAGCAGTTATTGAAAAGTTCTTAAAAACTATGACCTATATAAAATTGCAAATAAATTAACGATCTCATAAAAAGTGAAAATAAAATATAAATTAAATGCGAATACGAGTTTTCCGTGTATAATTATGTGTTACTTTGTTATGCACGTTGTACATAGTCAAAACATAAAAAACTATCAAATGTTTGAAAATTAGAGTAAAAAAAAACACTATTATCATCATTATACTCTTGCCTTCTGTTTCAAAATGTGCATTTTGTCGATGTAACAACTACATATTGTATTTCGCGCAAGATGATTTCAGTCGTATTATAATTATAGGCATTTTGGTCTAGAGGAATGGGAAATAATGGGTATACTCATACCATTGATAATATAAAATATTAGAGTTTATAACGATGATAAAAATATTTTAACTTGTTTATAATGTTTTACAGCACCCTACATAAAACAATGCATACGGAACGACCCAAAGCTCAATGAATGTCTCGCAGCGGAAATCAATCATTTAAGACCGTACTTGAAAGAAGGTGAGTGATATAATTTGGAATGTCTATATTATAATACTACTATGCTCCCACGATTTTTATAATATCCCATACATAATTTATACACATATAATCATGATATTATATATTAGTATAGACGATAATTATTATTATACGCTATTGTTTATGTGATCAATATTGTAAGATCACATATTTTATTATTATATATTATTTAATTATTAAATCGGCCGCCGTATTGGGCCCTAGAGACGATATACGGGTCATCCACTCATGTAGTCGATCGTACAATTATTATGGCGTAACGCAAGAAATGCGGTCAATGTCGCGTACTACACTACCGTCGTCGCGGTACTGCACGGAGTTGTTATTATGTTATTATAACATATTAATGTTCGTTTTTTCTTCTTCTGAAATTACAATGATAACACGTAATATTTTTTCGTTAAATATTCGTTGCGTGCATTTCCTTTATCAAGGAAACAATTTCACGTCCTTAGCAACTATAGTAATTTATTGTTTATACTTAACAAATCCTTAAAACGCGCAACCACAAATTATTATAAATAATAATAGTGATATTCATTCCAAAACTATAAACATAATAACATTAATACGCGGAAACCGTAAAAAGTCTTAACTGACATAACATTCCCAACGACTGGATAAACCAATAGCTCAACAACACAGACACTATGACAATTAATAGAACAACATTTAATTATTATTTTTTATTTTATATTTAGCGATGAATATTGCAGTATTGATTGTACATTGGTATATAATTTTTTTATGTGTTTGTCGTGATGACGAACACAACTGTTTAGAAACAGTAAAAATGCTTAGGTTTTCATTTTAAATATTTTTTCTAGTTAAAAAGTTAATTGAGTTGATGGTTGTGGGTTAAAAAAAAATCCCAATACTTTTCTTAATAATTGGGATAAACAAAATTACATATTTAATTGAAGAAGAACAATTTTAGTTATTTAGTAACAATTTAAGAATATTAATATACTGGGGATTTGAAACTTGGACGTTATTATTATATTTTATATGCACATTATGTTTTCAAAACATTTGGATTTTAGATAATTTTATGCTATTGTCTATTTATACCACGGGTCTATTCACACCAAGTCGATATTGATTCAAAAGTTAATAAAAACAATATATTTTATAAAATGTAAGTACTATAATATAATAATTAAATATTAATAATAAAATAACGGGATTTTTTTTATCTTACTATAATACTTAGAGTAAAATGAATTACTACAATATAGCATAATATATATATATATATTTCTTTTGTGATTCTTTTATCATTAAAAACTCATTATTTCAGTGTTTTCAATTTTTTTTTCAAAATTTTTAATTTTGTGCTTTTCACTATTAAATAAAAATTTCATATAGTTAGAGAAAAGCATGAAACAAAATATTTTGAAAAAAAAAAATGAAAAAAATATTTGACGAAATAATGAGTGTTTATGATTAAAAAATCATCCTGTATAGATGTATAAACCATATTTGCTCAGAATTATATGCAATCATTGTTTAATTATTCTAATTTAACGTATATATTATAATATAGAGCGGTTATCTATTTTCCTCTTCTTTTAAAATGTATTATAAAAGTTTACCTAAGGGTTACAAAGCTATTACATGAAGGCATCTGTTAAGTATTAGTAGTATAATTAGTACTATACGTAGAAAACCAGAAACAAATGATTTATATTATTTTAAAATATTATAGCTTTAATAATTAAAATGCAGTTATAGCTATCAATAATATTTTGGATATATAGATTGTAAGATTAAATAATGTACTTAACTAATAACTATTTCGTTGTATTTATAGTTTGTAATACGATATTACAGTGTATTTTATTTTATATACGACTAGACTTTAATAAGTACATTGTTGTATATTATTATTAAAATAAATGTAATATGATTAATTTATAATTTGACGTAAAAAATGTTCCACGTGCATAATATACATATGATGTCATACATCGTACAACATTTAGCTGTTTACCCATGTATAATTATGCGTAGGTATATGTTTCGATAACCGAAATGTTCGTTCCGTTATGAGTTTATGACATAACTATTTGTTACGAATTTTTTATTGTCAAATACGCCAACTTTCAACACGAACAATTTAACATAGCCGTATCATCAAAAAACTAAACTGACTAAACCCAAATGGATGCAGACGCTTTCATCATATTCAAAATCGCCAATATTAATATGGAAAACTAAGTTCTTCTGCTCGCCCAATCACTTTGTCATATTGGCTTGAGGATAATCCAATGTTGAACTTGACACTACGTGTATCTAACTCTATGAACTAGATCAAACAATTTCGAAAAAGTATTATACGAGTACAGTCATTTTCTTGACTTCGTCAATCCACGTGAATACTCTGTATTCAAAAACACGTTGATCCGTCTTATTAGTAACAGTGATTTTTCATGATAGTTTACATCGTCTGGTTAGTTGTTATTCACACTCATGAACGCTGAAATTATAATATTTTAATAGCGAATTCTCTGACTGTGACAAATGCCAGGTTCCTCTCATACTAAGTACCCATGAATCAATCGTTGAGGGTAATTTTTAGAAATATTCACTATCCAACATTCATCTCCGATATAACTGAGGCCCTAAGCGAACTAGGTCTTTATGTTCAACGCGTGACGAGCGTTAATAAAAACGGACATCCGCTCCCTATATTACGTATTTTTGTAGACCTAAAAACTGACAACAACAATAAAAAGATATCCTAGCTCAACCTATTTTCTTTACTGCACTCCATAATTGTATTAAAGTGGAAATACTTTATAAAAATAACTGTAAGTACCACAATGTCCCAACTGCTAGGAATATACACACATCACACTTGTTTTCATTATCCTTCCCGTTGCGTCAAGTTCCGGGAAGATGACAACTTCGAAATATGCATGAAAGACGAAATAGATCTGCAAGCGTGTCCTATTATGAGGCAGACAATTTCGCCTCCAACTACAAAGTATTTAAACGACGTGCAAATCTCACTTCAAGCAGCGTAAAACCAATCAGCCAAATAATCATATTCTGAAAAAAATACACACGTCATTTTTTCTTAACTCACCTTCTTTTCAGATTAGACCTTCTTATAAGAAGCCTCTATTATTGACTAATAATTGTATTATACTAGATTATCCAATAATTTTAATAACGACATATCTGCATATTGCTATTTAAATTCCTTTTAGATATCAGATCTTATTTCATTTATTAATATCCTCATTTTCGTCCTTAATACGTATTATTATTTCTATCTAATTACCTTTAATTTATTAAAATAGTGACAAATATCTAATTATAGAATAGTTAGATTATTTAATTAATTTATGTATTCTCTAATCTTCAAGTGTTGAGTTATAATAGCTACTTTTTATTTTAAGGTAATAAAAATCATAATAAAAAAATATATATATACATAGGTACAATATAAATGTAGTATTAATTAATTTAATTTTTATTAGATTGAATTGATAATAACATATTTTGTCTATAGGAATCGATGAAATTGAACTGCCGCCCGTGGAACCTTTCAGGATGGATTCTTTAAGTTTAGCAATAACCGGTGGATCTAATGGCTACAAGATAACGTTGAGGGATATTGATTTGTATGGAGCTAGCAATTTTTCTATTCAAAAAGTGTTGTAAGTTGAAAAATTTCAGTTTTAGCTTATCAATAAAGTATTTTTATAGTTGAAGCGAAATTTTAGTTCCGAAAGAGTAAGTTAGATTAGCAAATCGATCAAAAACCGTGATGTGGTAATAACGAAAATAAACAATATTTTTTTAATAAAAAAATTCTGATTCAACTGAACTTTTAGAATGAGTATTCAGTATATACAGAGTGATTCACCAAGCATACTCGACCCCATTTTTTCTTTTATGATAAATTTATTCAGTTATTCAAGTTCTGTTTTTTGGATTTTTTAAATATAATTAAAAACCTTTTTAAAAATGTTTTACATAAAATTTAATTTTTAAATATGTTTACTACGGCCATACGGTATGTATAGTATTGATTTATACATTGATAACAACGATATAATATCATTATAATAATATAATAATTTTTTTTAGTAAATAAAACGAAATGTTTTTGGCAAAAATTAGTTTAAATAATATTGTAGTATATTAATAAAAATATAAATTATAGTAATTACATAATTTAAAAATATCCTCAGAATTAGACTCTATAGAGGCTATAAAACTCCGTCTCTGATTAGAAAATTTTTTAGTGTGTAATAATTTATCATTGAATTACAATTTAACACATTCAATAACGAGATACACTCAAAACCAAATACAGACTATAGATACGTCTATACATCAGAGCGACTTGCCCGATATTTGTTTTTTATTTGACCATGATTTTTATTTATTTATTTAATCATTTAATTAATATGACAAGTTAAACAATTGAATAATAGTTAATTTAAAAAAAATTTAATTTAATGTCATTTTTAAACAATAGTTTTTTGGCGCTAGTATAGAATTTATTTCCAATAGTCATTCTCATTTGCTTAACCTTTGTATCAAACTGTTAATAATCACAGTGTAATTATTATATTATTTCCAATTATAGTTTTTACAGATTACTTAAGTTGTTATGTTATTATTATTGTTGAAATATTGTACAGGTATTTGTATAATTTGTGTAATGAATAATTGATTGGTTATATAAGTTATAACTTATTAATGAGACTCTATATTATAATTGGTAATTTCTATGGAACTATAAATGAATAGTTATTTTCAATAAGTATGTAATTTATATAAACTGATAGATTTATATATTAACGCACTGTTCAAACCACTGGATCTTGAAACTTGTAAATTTTCTAAGAGATTCTTTTTTTTATACAATTTAGGCAAGCACTAAAAAATTCAACCCATAAAACTGAAATGGGTATAATTCTTGTCACAAGTTGGTTCTAAGTTCACTTATACAATCATTAAGTATTTTTTTATACATTTTCTGAAGAGTATACGTCAGAGTAGGTTTAAGCATAGTTTTTTATATTCAATTCCTATCCCTGGATAATTTACCAACAAAGTAATAATACGTATAATGTAGGTATATCCATGGCACACATGATTTATAATTATTTTGTGAATAAGGCGTAATGTATATGCAATTGTGTTACTGCTACGCTGTGGTAGATCAAAAACAGTTTTTTCGATTTTTTAGGCACTACGCTAATGGTTTAAACCTAAAATTGAATGTGGTACAATCAACAATTATTTTTAATTGATATATTTCTATAATAAATTATAATATACATTGCATGTGTAATTAATACAATACTATTTATTGGTTAATATATTTAAAGCGCAAAGTAAAATATTTTGAATAAACTAATATTGTATTAATATACCTAATATAATGTAATTATAACTTATTATTATTTATATGTAACTGACACTATCTTAAACATTTAATAAATACAATAAACAATTATTATATACTAAAACGTGTATAGTTTATTCATAACATTGTTTATTTTAATTTAGATTGCGTCCAAATGCTCCATTTGAAGGTAAAGTTAGAATTCCAAAAATGACAATGGATGCCAAATATGCCAGTACTGGAGTTTTGTTAGTACTGCCGGCTAACGGAAATGGATCATTCCACGCAGATTTAGGTTTGATTAATTTATTAACGTAATGAAGGGTTTTTGACTTATTATTTAATTAATAATACTGTTGTCTGTTTTTGAAAATCTTAATATTTCAAATGGAATTTTCTTGTACACCAAGTGTGTATTTGATAATATTTAATTTATTTCAAACATTTTTTTACTTTTATAATATACTATATACTATTTAATATAAAATAAAAAAAAATATAATTTTAGCACATTATTTCAATTTATTGTTTATCAATCATGTAAAATTGTAAATAGTTGGCAATATTATATATCATGTTGTTCACTATTCCTAATATATGATATGTACTTTATGAGTATTTAATAATTCCCATTTATCATGACATTAATATATTGATTTATCTATAGTCTTTACTATTAATAAATAACAAAAATGCAATTTTCAAAAAAAAAAAAAAATAGTTGAAATATATTAATTGTATATTAATACATATTTCTTAAAATATATTATATTAAACATTTTTTATATTTAAATATGACTTACATAAGACAATATTTTTTATAACTTTATAAGGTATATTCTACTTAATTTTCACATGCATCCGAAAATTCGTTTATTTATTTTTATTAAATATTATGACTATAACTAATAAAATAGCAATATAATTTAATGTATTATTTTAGGTGATGTTACCGCCACAGCAAAAGGACTTGTGTCTAGTTATTACAAAGATTCCGAAAAATATTACAACTTAGAGTTCTTGGAAGTTGATTTAGTAATAAAAAAAGCATATATGGTTGTCAGCAAAGTCAACAACAACAGGATAATTGGTAAGTGAAAAGATAAATATTAGATATTTAAAAAATATAGAAAAATCAGTATTTAGTTAAATGTTATAAATTATAATGAATATGTACTATACAAATATAATATGTTAGTTTGCACTAAAATTTATATATTTATTTAATTCATATACTATGTTAAATGTGGAAAATAAACCAAATTAGTAATTACTAAATCAGGCATAAAATTAAATATTTATTTGAATAAGTTAAATTATAAAATAAGTTAAATGAATTATCTATTTAAAATATAATCAGACATGAATTACAAAAAAAAATATGCTTGTATGTAATGATTTATAATCCGTTTTATTTCAAGATAAATTAATCATTAATAACTACTATATATTATTAAAACAAGATTTTATTAAATAAAACTCAATTTAATGTTTGGTTAATTTTTTTAGTGGAAGCAACAAACTTATTTTTGCGTGAAAACGGTCAAGAAGTTTTACAAATAATGATGCCACAACTCCGAA
Source organism: Schizaphis graminum (assembly GCA_020882235.1). Classification (NCBI taxonomy): domain Eukaryota; kingdom Metazoa; phylum Arthropoda; class Insecta; order Hemiptera; family Aphididae; genus Schizaphis; species Schizaphis graminum. The sequence continues at coordinate 22,436,188 of CM037034.1, read as the reverse complement.
CCAAATTGGCAGCAATCTTCAAGAGGATAGTCAATCAGTTACTGACTCACGTTCCCGCAGATACCTTCTTTAGTAATTAAATTACTGTTACCATAAAAAAGCACATTTTCATGTGAAGAGATGCTTCACTTTCTCGTAGTTAAGGCCCTTTTTTAGACTAATTTTGTTAATAATTATATTTGTATTATTACTTTTTTTTTTTAAACTGATTTACGTTAATTGTAATATATTATGCCGTAAAAAAAATTTGGGCTAGTTTGTTTCGAATTTCCCCTGCCATCAAAAGTATGATTTATTTTTATTCATCTTACAGAGTATAGTAATTTAATATTAAGGTGTTTTTTATTTTGTTTGTCAAAAATCAAATTTCTACAGCCTATATTTAATATTATGATACTTATGTGCATTTTAAGACTTGATTATATTATTTTTGGATTGCTATAAAATATATATTATAAGTTATAACTCTTATATTATATTATATTATATAATTTTTTAAATTATTATTTATGTGTATTTTGAGTGATATCGTTAAGAATTAAAACTCATATAAAATAGTACCTCTGTTGAATGATAATATTATGAAAGAATCATATTTTTTTTTAAATATTAGTGTTTTTATTATGAATTTATTGTTGAAAACCAAATGGATAACAACGGGTGTATAAAACCAGTGGCGTAGTTACGACAGGGGCAAAGGGGGCGCTTGCCCCCTCAACCTCTTCTGAAAATTAACTTTTAAGCAAAATTTGGAAATTAAAAAAAAAAACTGTATATTGGAAAAAAATATTTTAGATTCTGAACGGAGTTATGAATGTATTGATTTTACAAAGATATGTGTTTTTTTATTTTTTTATTTTTGTGTCTGTCATCACATTTTGGAGTAGTAATAATGCTTCGATTTTTGACTTCAGCCCCTCTTTGAATAGGAAAATTAATCTAGATGGTACTTTGAGGAGCCAAAAGTAAACATTTTCCTACAGTTTTCAAAAAAATCGAGAAAAACAAAAAAAAAGCAACAGAAAAAAGGAAATTTTACGCATAACCACTTTGTGACAAAATCGATTTTTTGATTTTGCTGTAACTCAAAAACGAATTATTGTAAATATTTGAAATTTTCACCAAATGTTTACATTATGGTTATCTATTTACGGTTAAAGTATTTTGACCTTTTTTTAAGCTACTTATAGACAATTTAAATTTTCGATATTTCTAAGTTTTTTTCCTTAAATGCCGATAAAAAAAAATTTGGCTATCCAAAAAATCTTTAAAATTTAATACAAGGGTTTATTATAAGTTGTACTTATCGTAGTAAAAAAAAATCAAAAATCGTTTGTCACAATTTTTATTTCTAAGCATTTAAAGTTCAAATGTTTACGAAATAATATATATTGTTTTATTTCTTTTATTATTTTCATTTATTAAAATTAATTACTAATTATTACCTATGTACTCGTGTATTTGACTTAATATAATTCATGATTATTATGAACAATTTTGAAATTATGCCCCCCCAACTAAAATTCCTAGCTACGCCACTGTATAAAACTATGATATTATGTCATAAGAATAACTTTTTTACATATCTTCTTAGATAAGTTTTTAGATTCAACATTTTACTATATTCATAAACCAATATCTATTTAATTTAATATCGTATAATATCATATTATATTTTTGAAATGTTTATGTTATTAAGATTGACATATTGCATATTAGGTACACTCGTAGGACCTACGTCGTAGGTATTTCATAAATTATTTTCTTCTAATTTATTTTGTCATGTATTTTACACATACAATAATGCACTAATATAAATTATCAATCTTTTAGTGTTTTTATTGGTATGAATCAGTCATTAGAAGGTCATATTCAATAATTATATTGTTCTGCAGTGACATTTAACGCCGTCCGTCAGTATTCAATTTTAAATTTTGAATGAAATGAAGAATGTATTATTGATTTTACAATGATGTTTTTTTCTCATATGAACACTTCCTTGTTATAAGAATGCCTCAAAAGTTACAAATGGTCATTGTTGTCGATCGCAAAATGGAACCTAGTTATTGCAATAAATTACTTCTATAAGAAGTATCTTTATGCCTTTATGTCCACTGACTATAGAATAATGTTAGACAAGCTCTCGATATTGAGTAAGTATATACTCTATAATTATACACTTTTTAACTATTTTCTTAATATTTTATTATAATAATGGATATAATAAAATGAAAATGGTAATATTATTTGAAAGAAACAAAAAAATATGTTTGTACTTATATACAAGATTTTTTAAATCTAACGATAAATTGTTTATTTATTAGTATGAATTTTTAATTTTTAATTACCCATCTATAATATTATAAATATGTAATGTAATCATAATCTCAAGTATAAATATAAAAAAAAACCGAGAAATAACCTTGCTGTATAGCAGGTTATTTTTGATAATATACACTGTGCGTGAGATGTAGATAACTTATACAATTATAAGGGTTTTAAATATAAGGATTAAAAGTAGTGCTGTAACCAGGCATTTTTTCGGAAACTTTTAAACTTTCACATTTGACGAGTAAAATAATCCCCACCTCTTTCTCTCAAAAATAAGGTAATCGGACGATGATGAATAATTTATTATTTAAATTAAAATAATTTCTTACAACGTGAAATATTGACTAAAAAGAAATCATTTAATATCATGTATTTAATAGATGTTTTGTGGCTGTTATTCGCGCTTAGGTTTCATCCTTTAGAAGGTAGAAGATTTACTTTTAGTCTGTATAACCCGTTAACTCAACGTAAATTCGTGGAAATTAGATGCTACATGTATAATATAAATATGTGAGCATGAAAAGCTAATGATTTTGTAATTAGTTAGGTACTTACATTAATAGTAAGTTTAATCGATCATAGAAACTAACCACGGATTTAATGGCTTGTAATGAATACCGCTTTTAGATACGTTTTATTCCACACGTCGGGTTTTTTAATAGAGCATATAATCATAATATAATGTAACATTGATTTTTAAATATACTCGATTCCTGTGGGGGCGTGTACATAATTTATTTCAAAATTCCAGTGAAATCGTTTAATAATTAAGTTTTTGCACGTGTTTATAATTGATAATTTGTTTTTCGTTTCACTAGCGGATATATGACGTATTGATGGTTCAATCATGACAAACGAGTATGGGTTTTTAAAATGTATTAAAGATACTTAGACATAGTCTGACAGTATATCACGCCACATTAATTATAACATAGTTATATGAATATGACAAGGGTCTTTATTTTAATATATTATTTGAAAAATAAATGTATTTTGGAATATGTTTTGAAATTTCATAATATTACGTTTTAATTTGGTATGCTTAATAATACTACAAGACATCTAAAGACTTATGTTCTTAAATATTGTTACATTAGAATATATTAAACTGTTTAATTCAAAATATAAAACAATTTATTGAAATTAACAAAAATAATTTTTCATGTTGGTATTATTGTAGGTACTAAAACCTATATTAATTGTTACAAATACTTTTGAAATATATTTCAAATGGGTACATATTTATTTTTATTATATATATATTAAATGATGTGTAAATTAAAAGTTATTTTATTTCAAATAAGAACTCAAATACTTGCTTAAATGGGTACTATTTTTTGTCAGTACCTATAGAAGAATTTTGGATCCAAAATTGAGGTTTATTGGTATTTTTTTTATTGTTATTGTAACCGGTTTATTACACGTTTCTATATGCATACGTCATAATACGTGGTTCACTTATTCACGTTTTTATACATCATATTATGACTAAGTTTACAGTATTAATTGAATAATTCAGTTAAAATAAGAATAAATACATAAATATGTAAATATAATTAAAATATACATGTAATTATTGTATATTATCTAATAAAAAATCATACAATAAATACGTAGGTATAAATCTAACGTACTTATAAACATAATAATGTGCCAGTTTTAATAAATTAAATAAAATAATTTAGTCAAAACAAAATAAATTAACATAACCTACATCACAAACTAAACTATGAGTATAAGATCGATCATCATCTATTTATCTCATACTACAATTTTTGCCAAATCCAACCACATAAGTTATGGCATTATAAACAAGCAGACTTTTATCAATTTTAATCGTTGTCGACATCGACTAAATGAAATGACTTAGTGAACGAGAGGTTGAATTTAACAAGTGTACAGTATACCACATACGACAAGCAAATTTGTACTCAGGGTGGCAAAAAAGTTTTTTTAAAGTAATACAAAACAAGTTTAAAACGTTCTTTTTTTGTTTTAAATGTTTTTTTTGTATTATAAATATTTTTTTATAATAAGTTGATTTTTAATTTATAACAATACTTAGTTTCAATTTAATTTATAGGTAACTAAAGTATATTTTTTAATACATTTAAAACAAATTCAACTTAAATTCTAACCGAAAGAATAAACAAAATTAAAAATATTGTTTGTGAATTGTGTGTATATATTTGGTTGTATAGATCGTGATACACAAAATGTATAATAAAATATTTATTTGTATTCAAATATTTGAAAAGTACAATGATGACTGGATAATGTAGTTATACATACCTACAATTTAATATAACCTGTAAAGATACAGTTACTTTACATTTTTACGATTAGCATGTCGCACGTATATAAATAATTCATATTATGATATATATATATCTGTATTACTTTGTAGTTTGTTTTTATGTGACAAATCTTGATTAGCATTATATTCGTGTTATAATGCGCGGAGAAACAATATTTTAAGATATATTATGCATGACTTAGCCTCAAAAATTAATAATAATTTAAATTATTTAAAATAAATAATACATAATACTAATCGAAGCTATATATATGGAGATAATTTTTGTTCGATAATTGTGACTGGATTAGCCCGGAATGTGCTTATATGCAAATAAACAAAGATACCAGCACGGAGACCGGAGACTAGAAAATAATCTGTGTTTGTGTCTACGAATACAATTTTATTGGACCGGCATATTAGGTCCTGCAATATTTCTTAACATTCTATAACTAGTACCTTATTAACGTTATATTTTAACTAATACCTATTCTTAATATTACAAAGTATCATAATCGTAATGTAACTCTATTTTTATTGCACTAATTTATTAACGTCTAATCTACTCCATTATTATATTACGTAGGCAGAATTTCGATCGAAAATGTAAATATTCAGGAAAAGTATGAAGTCGCGAAAACATATTTTTCCTTCGATCGAGTTTATTCAAATCAAAGACCGACGATGTCTACGCAGCCGATAAACGGCCGGTTGTCGGTTTCCGACGACAAAGCTCATCAGTGCCGCTATAATAATGACGGCGAGCTCGGATCTTCCGACCATGTATTAATGTCGTCGTCATCACCGTATAATATTACCAATAATTGTACGCGGCGGCGGCGGCGGCGACGGATCTCGCGTTTGTTCTTTGTACGCGTGTCGCGTGTCATCAGCGATCGAGTTCTGCGGAGTGTGCGTAAAAATATATATATAAATATATCCACGTACGCATATAATAATGCGTGTAGACGTATATACACGAGTTTAATCATTGCCGGTTGGCCTATTGTCTTCAACAGATAAATCTACGAATTATGATTTACGATAACGGAAGAGCACGCGCAACAGGGCCGGTAGTCGGCGCGGCTGCTGTGATGCGACGGAAGAATGTCAGTGGTTCACATAACGGTAATATCGAGGGCAATCAACCCGTGTGCACGCACACACACACACACATGCACACGCACTTGTACACACACCGAGCAGATGTTTTAAAAACAGAGAAGAGAAAAAAACGTATATGGTACGATATTATAATTATTAGTAATAATATAATCGATTATTAATTGTCTCGTCTTCGTTATGTTATTATAAAACACCGTAGTCTTTGGGAAAACAATTACGTATATTATTGTTATTATTGTCATCACGCGTCTGCATGCTGCTGCAGTAGTAGTTGCAGTAATATACTGCACGCCGACGACGACGACGACGACGACGACGAACATTCAACATATTATATGGTACTTTTGTTATATCGTTGTACGTAGAGCGATCGCAAACATTTATTATTTTTTTTTCTTCGCAAACACAATAATATAAACACTCATAACCCGCCAATTATTAGTTTAATTTGTATAGCTGACGATTGCGCGATATAGTTACTAACAAGTAACGAGTAACAATCGACGCCTTCTCAATAAGTTAAACTAGCTATATTATATCGGGACAGTAAGTTAACATTCTATAGTATTTACATTAAATAACTATGTAAAAATATTATTGTATTGAAAAACTGCAGAAAATATTGATTGTCCCATGAAATCACGATTATTTTGTTTTGTAATTCTAGTGAAACAAGCTAGTATAACATTTCGAAAGTAAAGAAAAAATGAATATGAATTAACGAAATAAATAAAATTAATAAAATGCGCATTTGAAATTATTGATCAATATTATTTGATTTCCAAGTCTAAAAATATGTAATTAGGTAATTTGTATTCGTCGTCTTGTCAGTGTACATGGTTTTTGCACAAATGCACGCGCTTCAATGTGTTTATCTGTCCAGTTCTTCTAACAACGTTCATACTTGATTACCGAGAGGTTAGCATTATTTTTTTATAAATATTGTGATTTACGACAGTGAATAAAATACAAGATTTATGTATAATTAAGGTTACAGTTTAATATGTAGGTTTAACGGTTTGCGTACATTCATAACTTCATAAGATAATAAGTTTGTATAAAATTAAGACAGTTTTAAAGTTGAATTCAATAAATTAAATGTATCAGACAACTGCACTATTCAATACTTAAATGTTAATCAATACAAACGTTTTAAAAAGTAACTTGTGTTCCAAAGACTTAACAACACGTACACAAATTAAAAAACGCCTTTTTAATTAAACATTAAAAAAAATATAATGTAAAATATTGTATATGTAATCTCAATCAACTGGCAACTATGCATGAAACGGATTTGTAACAAAACGAGTATCGCATAGTTAGCTTAGTCCATTTAAATTCGAGTCCTATTAAAATTATTACAAGTCACTTTTAATTACAAATAAGTAATTAAAAATTAACATAATTATGAAATACAGCTCTTTGTGAATCCCATCTCGATGAAAAACTATTACTAAATGAATAATAATTATACTAAATTAAAGTATTATTGAAGTATAATTTTGTAATACAAATTGTTAGATAATTTTTTTTTGTATTTTTAACATTAAGACATGATTATTTAGTATTTTGTAACCATTTATTCGGCCATTTTACTCGTATACCTATACTATACGTGATGACTGATGACTAAATATAATTTTTAAATTATCATAAAACGAAAATAATTTTTTTTCATTAATTTTGTTTTAATATAAGAATTGAATTAAAAGCAATTTAATTTAAAAAATATATTTTTTTAATTCTTCTTGATAATAAACAAAATAGTCATAATAGTTTTTCTGTTATGAAAGTGTATAATTTTAATTTTTTGGATTCCTAAAAAAATATTTTAATTAAAAAAAAAAAACGAATCACTGAATAAATTTTTAGTGTATTTGAATAAATATTTAATAAATATATTAATTGTTAAGTTTTTACTTTTTAGTTGTTAATTCATAAAAAAAAATATATTTATTAAATATAAAGAGTTTATAATACATGGCCGAATGCCAGAAATGAAAAAACCGTCATAACATATTGGATGTTTATTTATTGTAATCTTTAAATAGCAATCTATGGTAAATTTATTTCTAGAATTTTGCGTTTATGTGTTATTATATTTTATAACTTATAACTTATAAGCCTATGACGTATTAATTATTACCTAGTTATTACTAAAGGATTAGCTAATTGCGAAATTATAAAACCATCATATTTTATAAATCCTAATATTGCTAGAATAAATTACTTGATTATTTCTTATAGACATTAAACAATAATTTTAAATTTAATTTACAGTTAGGTACTTAGACAAATACTTTAATTAGAGTCAACGTTATTAAGATTTTCATAATGTATTGAATATTTTTCAGAATTCCTATAAGTTCTTGAACTCATATATATAATAAATATGTATATGATGATATACTGATTTAAGTACCACCTACTATTTATATAGTATACTTACTATAGATATAAGTGTAAAATGTTATTTTTAGTATGAAATAATTTTTTGTAATGCGTTCGTATTAAGAATAATAAAATCTTAAATTCATTTAATTTAAGTCATTTAACTCTTTAATGTAAATGGTAAAATATATAATAATATTTATAATTATGGGTCTAGGTAGCAATAAATTAAATACCGTCAATTTTTATATAATTTTGTTTTATCTTACATTCTTGAATTTCAATAAATTAAAAAATATACTATCGATTTACGTTTTAAGAGGTTAGAGGACCTACTTATTGATTTTACCGTGGTTTTTCTGTACGTGATAATATTAAATATACAAGTATATCATCTAAGATTACCTATAGTAATTAATTTTACTTTTATTTTTTATTCTTCGACTCTGACTGATTCTCGGACTTAGAACCCGAGTATATTAGCTTTAAAGCCTTCGAGATTCGTCTTATTAATTTGTATTCAATTAGTTTAACAGTTACACAACAAATTTCGTGTACAATGTTGTTCAAATTTAACATTATATTATATTGACTGTACCAAATATAAACATGATCAAATTCAATTATCTATTGAAATACACATGACATGTGCACGGATGACGTATCAAGTTGTACTTTCTGCATGTTAAAAAAAAATAAATAACATAATAATATGTTAATTTTCTTCATAGTCATGTATTTATTCATATAATTATTTATTCACCTTAATTATAAATCATAATTATATTCATTATTAAAAAAAACCATACTAGAATCAATAAAATTATTTTATAATTATAATATTGGGTATGTTAAATAATACAACCAAGTATGACAGTTTATTTGTTTAGTTTATTAAGATTTATGTCCAATCAGTAAGAAGCAATCACAAATTCAGTAATAGCTAGTGCGCATGATCCACTGATATATTTATACTATTTGAATGTTTGAAACGAAAAGCTTCTATGGCGCTATGTAAAAGTTGTGGATAGATCATAATATTATTATAATTATATACTTATAAAGTTATAAATATACTGAATTACACCTAATTTCACTGGTTGATAGAAAAGCAACTGCTAATCTATCATTTTTACGTAAGCTCTTGGACTGATCAATAGATGCCCCATTCTTCTCTCCAGTATCAATTTTAAAGTACCACAGCGTTCCCTCCGTTCTCATACAACCTTCTCAATCCTAAATTGTTCCACAAACTACGGCCGAAATAATCCTATATATCGTATGATGCGCATTGCTAATGAACAACCATCATTCCTTATTTAGACTAATCTTATTGTTATAATTATTGTTTTTTACTATTCTATTATAAATGTAATTATTAATATCTAGATATTTATATGTAGTTATATACTAAATGTACTCCTGTAATGTAATTGGGCTCTGCCCGTAATGTTTTGAAAATAAAATAAATAAAATAAAGTAAAATATACATAAATAAAACTGAGAGCGAGATCGAGGCTTTCTTTTTAATACTTTATAGTAGCATATTATGCATCAACATCACACTATTTACGTTTACTTTTACGTGCCCATATGATGTCTAAATATTAAAAAAGCGTAATATCAAACAGATTTACTTATGGCAGATCAAAAGGGACCGGTAGCAATCGGGTTGCGACATGCACGTAACACTATTGTAGGGTTGTTACTTATATAGTCATATTCGGGTTTTTATAGTTAATCACTGGTTAAGTATTAAAATTATAAATATCAATATGATATATTATACAATCATGGCCGGTAGCAATCGGGTTGCGACATGCGTGACACTTTTGTAGGGTTGTTACTTATATAGTCATATTCCGGTTTCTATAGTTAATCATTGGTTAAGTATTGTAATTATAAATATCAATATGATATTATACAATCGTCATATTAATCGAGTTATATTAATAATAATAATAATTTAAAATTAATTTTCACTATTATAATTTATATACAATTAGGTTTTAATGTCAAAAAATATAAACACATGATCAGAGTAGAAGTTTACCCGGGCTAAAGTCTTAAATATTGAATATGCTTCATTTTATATGTTATGTTTACTAACTGTGAATTGAATATATTACGCATATTATGGTAATTTAGTAGTATGATATAATTCGCTCAGATTATAAGTACAATATTTTTTCATCGACGTAGTTATGTTATATTTCAACATATAAAATTATATTATATTTATCTAAACTCTAAATCACATACACACTAAATACATAATATGTATACTATTTAATTATTATATTTCAAACTCAGTCATACGAAAATAATATACGTAATTTCCATTAATCATTTATCACGCTGCAATGTTACATACATATGCAAATTACCTGCATCATTTTCTTCTATACTATAGACAATTTATTTTAGTGATAAATTGAATTGCACGATAAATATAATTTTAATTTTTAACTGTTGACATTTGATTAAATAATTCGTTTGTTTACATATAGCTTGCGAGTGAAGTTTATTTTAATTATTATGATTTTTGTATTATTTTTTCCTCCATCAAGTTGGATAATATAGAATATTATCGTGATCAAAATGTATTGTTTCGGCCGATTTTCGTGCGTGTGCACTGTGCATAGTATGTATTACATCACTATATTAAATTATATTATTATATATTATTCATGTGATATTTTGGCTACACCATACCGGAAATTCGCTGCCAATGAGTTTTTTTTTTTTTGTTTAATTGCATGACTTTACGCAGACGATTTTGGTGACAAAATTATTCGAGAGGGGTATTATTTTTATCGTAAGTATTCTTTTTTTGGGCATACGTATACATGACATCGTGGCGTTGGTTAGGCTAATTCGAATTCAACCGTCGTTAACACGTGCGTCATCATTGTCATTCAAAACCATTTATCCATTAAGTATGCACACAATAATGCTATCCGTGCGATTATGGCGCAGTATAAATACGCACACGTACTTTGTTAGGTATAGGTACACCGTACACAGTACACACTACACACGCTTATAAAACATGAGAATTATTTAATGTACGGATAAATAATAATATGTACGCAATTATTATTGTTATTATGTTGTATTATTATTTATTTGGTTGTTTTGTATGTTATTTATTTTATTCCCGTAACGAATTGAACAATCAATTTTTATGTTGTAAAAAAAATAATTCTCATTTAAATATTTGCTATATAGCAGCATATGCTGCTAGCTAATTCGTTATAATAATGTAAGTTATTAATCAACGTCATTGCACAGACAGTTGGAAAAACCAAAGAAACTCATCTGGAAAACAAATTACTATTTTAATAACATATAGCCCATTGGTATATACTCTAAAATGCCCTTGTACTGTCATTTTTTCTGTTACATTATCATATAGTATAGTTAAATAAATTGTATATACTATATAGGTTGATTTACTAAGCATACTCATATTTTTTCTTTGGTAATGCATTTATGCAAATTCTAATTTTTGGTGTTGTAAATTTTTTAAGGACCATATTTTCAAATACTTTGCTCAAAATCTAACAGGTGGGTTTTCATTAAAAAAAAGTGTATAGCCACAGTAATTTTTTAAATGGAATAAAAATTCTAAATAATTGAAAATATGATCCTTAAGTATACTTAAAAATATTCTAAAAATAGAAATTTAATAAATTCATTATTGAAAATAATAATAATGGGATTGATCATATTTGATGAATCATTATGATGTATACATCAAAAACTTCGATATTACAATTTACCTATACTTTATCCAAAAATCAATTTAAAAACTATTAAGTAAAATAAATCCACGAATATTACTTCGTTAACTATATTCACAATAATTACACGTTTAAAATATTGGTAGACACTCCAATTATATTTTTTAATCTTTTTTGAATCGTAAATGATTATAATCGTCTGTTATACTTTGATAGTTAATTTTTTATTATAAAAATATTGTTTAAACTTTGGAAATAATAATCGGACGTATAACGAATATTATTTCTTTAAGTATTTTTATTTTTTTAGATTTCTTTCTAATACTTAAATTTAATAAATTTGAATGTTGGTTCCATAATTTATTTTAAGTATAGGTTAACTGAATAAGTCTTTACTTATAATTTACATTAATATTATATGTGTAATATGATATATATATAATATATAGAAATAATAATTGAATATTCTACACAGTAACAAAATTGATATTGTTGAATAATAAAACTATAATTTTAAACTAATAACAATCTTTGATGACGTATGTATACGTCAATCTGTTATGCGTCCTTATGTATGTTAAAAACAATATTACCTAAATATTATTTAATTTTAACTTCAGAACAACATTAAAAAATCTTTTATTTTTTCCTCAATAATATATTTGATTTATTATCACCATATAGATAGGTACGTGTTTAATTATTATAATCGAAGTACTTACCCTTACCTAGGTAGGTATTCTATATTTGGCAAGTAAACTACCAAAATCCTATACAATATATATTCATCAGATTTTTACTACTGTAATAATGTTTTTATTAATGTATTTATTTTATTATTATTATTATTATTTATAATATTATATAGTTACATACGTGTATTGTTCAGTAATAATATTTTTCCTTACATCAACAATAATAATTAAGTGAAACTAAACAATTAATATTAGATACAACTAGATATAAAATTATATTTATAAACTTTCCCAGACATCTTAAAACCTAATAAAATATTATAAAATTATTGATTTGTACATATTTTGTAACAGTTGTATACTGGAAAGTAATTTTTTCGGGAACTAATTCATACACTTTATTTGTCCCGGGAACCAATTCCGCATTACCAGTATATATCCTAAATAAATGTGTTATCTTACATTTGTTTCGTATTGTTATGCAATCCCATTTATAGGTATAACTTTTTTTTTATTATATACTTAGCAAAATTTATAATAATAATCTACATAAATATAACTGAACTTGACTTGTTTTATCACTCATTCCGTGCAGTATTGATACTTCGTCATCGGCAAAGTAAAATATATTATACTACAATTTTACTTCAAGACACGGTAAACTGTACTTAGTTTTCCTAACTAAACGTCTTGTCTAATAAAATTAACATCAAAATCCTTTCATGTCCACCGTTAGATGTTAATTTTTCACTGATACACCGTATAATCGTCCGTATCAGAGATTGACGGCGATTTAATAGTTCTCATACCACGTAACACTACGACAACAATAATAATTTTATTACTATTTTGCTAAATTTATTAATGAACCATTACTAGTAAAATATATTCTAATATTTTCTATCTTTATACAGTCCATTAAATTGAAAAGGATTTTTCACAGCGTTCGCAATGCATAGGAAATAGGAATCGCTCCAATTTAGATTAATTATATTCGTCTATTTTGAAAATACAGTACGTATGCAAAATACATAATATAATAAGACGTACATCATACTTTAGTCAGTAAAAGAGTTATCTATTGCTTCTCTCAATGTTAAAATTCAGACTAAATAAATTTTATACCATGCACGATTATAATGCCCCATGCCCCTATAATATTTTTTATATTGGAAAAAATTATTTAAAAAGCATTTTTGGTAAGAAATTTGCAGATAATCAATAGTAAAATAAAATATAAGTAATATAAAATTATGATTAGTTAAATGATTTATGGTTCATAAATAGAGTATTCATTAATGTCGAATTCATAACTGAGAGAGGAAATGATTGCGATAACTAGTCATCTGTATAAATTAATGGTATTTCTGATGATTAAAAAATATATACGAGTGAGTTTCATTTATTGTCATTATTGATACATACGATAATGAAGAGAAAATCAAAACGTGTGCGGAGAAAATCAATTTAATGTATCAAAGCGTATAAGTACCCAGTACACCTAATTATATATCTATATTAAATATGATGACTTAACATAAGTACCTAAAACATAATATTTAACATTTTTGATGAAATTAAAAGTCATACATAAATTAACAAGTTATTTACGCAGTCCAAAATAGAAAAAACGAAATACAATTTTAATTTGTTGAAAGTTTTATTTGATTTGTAGGTTTATTATTAACTATAGAGGTCTAGGTATACGAACGATTTGAATTAAAATACAGTTTTTTCCGGAATAAACAAACTTGTTTTTTACAATTAGATCCTAAAAATATATGCCTATTTTTAGTTAACAATTTAAACGTTTCATTTTTAAAATATTATGTATTTGGAACAAAACACATTAAATATACTTAAATAATGATTAGCATATGCGCCCAAGCTGGACTCTCTATAGGCACTATTATAAAAACTAGTCCTTCGAAAAATAATCATGTGGTTATTATACTGGGTAATAAATACTGGCCTCGGATAATATTCGTGTTCAAAGTCACGTTTTAGTTCAAGTTCACGTGAAATTCATTTAGGTATCTGATTATAATTTAGAAATGGAAAATTAATAATTTGAAGTCTTTTCCATTAAATCATCATGAATACGACCATTCAATTGTGACTAGTGTCGAACAAGTTTTAAAATAAAATTTGTTAATTTACTTTTCTCCGAAAATTAGCAATATTAATGGTAATGAATAAAATACATTGGTGTATGTAGTAGCCATTAGAAATGAATAAATAATTATTTTGTTTAAAATTATAGTAAATATAAAACCAAGTATATAATGAACTAGTGAAGAGTGAACAATAATAATATAATAAGAAGTGTTTGGAGAAATATATTATTATGATTAATTACGTAGTACAATATTTTGCAGATATACATTAGTTTTACTGGGTAACATTGTGTGTTTTAATTATGTACAGTTTTAAACCATAATTTAAAAAATATAATATAAACAATTTTCTGGATTATAGTTTTTATGTACTTAAATCAATGAGTAATGAATGATTTTTTTTTTTTTGAAGATCACTGGAAACGATTATCAGAGAGGCCACATTATGGCCCTAAATAATTCGAAAGAGACCGTAAGTATACCTCTGTTCAATGATTATTTTATACAAACAATATCAATAGTATAATTATATGTTATTATAATAGATCGTTTTTTTTTTCATAATTTTATATTCTAAAAATTTGTACTTGGATTCATTTGCTTCGTCTACACATTTCAAGGCACTGTTTAAATATCCACCTATATAGATCGGGTAAAACAATATAATTTTTGTTTAAAATATACATACATATATGATATATAACATAAGTAGTTGGAAAAAATGTATTTTTTGATTGGGGCGATCACGATGACACAATACGAGTATCTACAATATAGCCAATATAGGTATATAAATATGTAATCGATATGCGTATTATAGATTAAGTCCATCAAGTCCATCACCAGGAGTTTGATGCCAATAAATGACTTTTTAATTCATACGAGATTAGGTTAATTCACATTAATTATTTAATAAATTGTATGATATCTCGTTAACTATAATGCGTATACTATAACAATTGCGCATAAACGCTGTTACTCGTTATAGTTTGTACACATTTTACAAAAAAAAAGGGGAATAAAAAAAATAAAAATAATAATACTTGCCGTACGCTGATAAAATATTTATTTTGAGTTTATATAATATCAAGAATGGGTTGTCAAATCAATAAACCATGGCACATTTCTTTAAGCGAAATATTGACATTTTCATCCATTATGCGGTACCTATACATAATATAACGTATAATACGCGGCAATTCGTGTTTTTTCAATTAAACGCAAAAATCCGTCCAAACAGTGAACTGTATTGTTCAATAAATAAAAAATAAAAGTACGAAACGCAAAACGCTATGGCATACGTGAGCATGTCCACTATTTACTCGTAAATTTATGCCGATCACAGCCCCAAATGATGGGTCGTGATTATTCACTAGCTGCATGTATTGTTATTACCTACTCGTTATATTATGTTAAGTGTAATGTTTAATCGCATCAGCGACGATGAGTTTGTAAATTCTTCAGGCGCCTCATTAAAGGATTTTAACTTGGCTATTTTATTAATTTCTTATTATTGTTGTTTGCTTTATTGTACGTCAAGCCACGAGGAAACTCGCCGTTGTTGGCCCGTCTTCTCGTCGAGATGGTTATCTCGTATAATGAGTTTGGCCAGTGACTGTGTGTCGCGGCGATTTGTCATTTCAGACACGTTAAGGCATACAAGGATAATCAGCGCGATCGATTTTGAAAATGTTGTCATCGACGGTCGGCGTACAGCTAGGTTAGGTTACCTAGTATATAGTACCTACTAGCGCATTAAAGATAAAATAGTTTTGGTCGGTAAACTGATGCGCTCTGTATGTACTGGCTAATGTCAGTCGGCATTTGACATAATTCCGCAATCGATTCGATTATACTTGTACCAGTTATTATATAATAATTTTCTGTCGTATTCTATTTCCATAAAGACTATTTGCTAATTCGAAATCTAAGTATCACCTCTGTAATTTATAAATTCACACATTTAAAGTTTACATGATGTAGTTTTATTTTATTTAATAAATACATTTAATTTTAGTTATTTACGTTTTATTTATTCTGTTATTTTAACACCTGGTTTTAGCTAAAATTTATACATTTATATAAATATAAACTCAAAAGAACACTGTTTATATGATGTCTTATACTATTATATAATTATATAAATATAAATTTATTGAATTTTAAATTATAAAATCTGTGTTAATGATAAAAGTTAATAATAATACTAGCGATAATTAATACAATTTGTAAGTACATAGTACATGCCATAACAGTATATCATTAAAATATTTTAAGATCCTAATTTCTCAGTAACCAACAGGAGTGTATCTTTCCTCCTTTTAATTTGTTAAATGTATTTATTAGAATATTTTGTACAAAATAATTTTGAAGCTTATATATTAAATTAAAATAATTTGTTTTTTTTTTTAAAATAGCCCTTAGTTTTGGTTTTAAATAAAACAGTAAAACTCTAAAATCAATAAAAAATATATTTTATGCCAAAAAAAAAAAATAAAATGAAAATCAATCCAATTCTGATTTGATATTAATAATATTATTTAATAATTTCTTCTCATTTTAGTTTATTTTCAACAAAATTTGATTATTTAGGTTGTATAAACTGTGAAAATTTCGCAATTCCAATGTTTTGGTCTTGTACAATTATTGTTTACAGTAGAACAATAACATTTAGTTCAAATCATAGACATAATTGTACTATAATACTATAATAATTTATAATATACGTAAAAAATCTATTGTTCAAATAAATTATACATAAAATGCTACGCAAAATGATGTAACGCTAGCAACCGATTAATGACTGAAATTTTTAAAACATATTATAATATTTGTTGCGTTTTTTAATGCACAGTAATAATATGATGAGTTACAGGCTACAGTTGTACGTTAATGTAACACTTACAGAAGAAATAAGAACTTTTAAAAATATTTTACCTTACCATATCAGATAATACACAACGTGTGTATGTGTATTTGTTAACAAATTATGATCAATATTATAGTTAATAATTTAAAAAAAAAATAAATAAATCCAGAACAGTCAAAATATTAATTTAAGATATAATATTGACGATGAGCTGTACATAATCGAGGAGGAGTAATACGTTATAATGATATTTCTTTATGCTATTCAATAATATTTATAAACTGTGTATCTAATATTGTGAAAATTTTATTTTTTTTTGTTTTTATTATTTGGTTTATTGTTTGATCATGTATAGCATTGTACAAGTGTTAATAACACCATTGAATAGTTAATTAAATAATATTGTAAAGATATTTAATGACCAGCGACCTTGACCAGTTCCAAATCGAGAAAATTTCCTAATACTTTTGCATATGTAAACAAGCATTCCTCTTATTATAGAGGACGATCCCTATATATACTATATATTATACTATAAATACCTTAATATTTAACAATCAAAAGATTGTATTTATTTTTAAGATTTTAAAAATATCTTTTTTGAAAATATTTTGATAAAACTTATGTTGTATTTATTATTTTTGGTAAAACCATAATCAGCTTTAAAATTTTTTATAGTAAGCATTAGACTTGCGGAACATTCTTGCATTGTTTTGACATTAAAAATGAATTTACACCCTATGACTTGTAATTTATTATAAATTGTTTTATATTTTCAGTTTTGTATACCTATTAAAAATATGATGGTTTTTTAATAAAAATAATAAACATTTTATGAATTAATATGTTATAGCTGTATGGCTGAGGATTACCAAATATATAAGATATTAAAATAAATAAAATCAATTTATGAATATAAAAAAAATATCAGAAATGGTACTTATTATCATAGTGTTGGAAATATTACGACTTGTGTTACTATAATATTAAATATTATATTCAACACAATATGTTTATCGTTTATGTACTAAGACACCTTACATTTATTGACGGTAATCTCTCAATAATTTATATCCGCGTTCTAATTTAATATTAATTAAAGTTAGTTATTAAAATAACTTTTAATACTTAAAAACATATTTTTATTTCTTAGTAATAAAAATAGGGCAACAAATTATTTGTTATTATGCATAAGAGGCCGTCATTAAAATCCTTCGGAATAAAAATGTCAATACCAACCACTCTATATACAACCTAATTCTATAAAAATAGCTACTTTTGCTGCCTAACCTATTACGTCATGATTAAGTTTATACTCATTAGAATTAATATTCGGATGTTCTCAGAAAACTTGATATATATAAATATAATATATTGTGGTTTGAGACAAACGCATACATATACAAGTTATTTGGAAAATATTATTGTTGGGTGATAAAATTTATGTAAATTTAGTTACTAATAATTTAATCAATTTATAAAGCTACATCTTTATTATAAAACAATGAAAATAATAATTTATAATATGTAGAAATTATTTTTCCTTATTGGGATGGAGAGTGAAGCGGAGCTTTTCAATGCACCATTTGATCGTCAATTCATTAAAGCTATCTTCTTCTAAACTTACTAATGAACTAATTTTAATATAAATGTCAATATAATATAATAATTGTGATAGTCTTAAAAAGTTAAAAGTGTATAATGACTTTTCTTTGTCGGTTATTTGTTTAGGTTCACGGGTAGTTATACCATTTCACAGTGTGCTAATAAAATGATAATAATCATTAACAATAAAATAACTATTATACAATCAATAACAAAAATCTAGAATGCTAACACTTACAATGATTTTCTGAAATAAATTGAAAAATCTTAAATGTAATATGTGTGCAAAATGTTTAAGATAAATCACGCCAATCAATAGCCCAAATAACGAAGAAAAAAATTATTATTATAAAAATATTCTGATGTGCGTACTAGTGTCTTACCTGATATACAGGGTATACTGGGTCAAAAATGTTAGGATATTCAATAATTAAAAAAAATAAAAAAAGACGAATTGTTTGTGATAGAAAATAATTTTCATTAATGCTTGTACATTATGTTGTATAATATGTGGTTGGCATTCGTCGTTTATGAGAAATTATTTTAGAATACATTTTAGTTAAAATTGGCCATGCTGAGTTACAAGTTGGATCGACTTTCACGTGTAAATAAAATAAAAACGTTGTTTGGATTATTACTTAGAACTTCGTTTAACTTCGACACGGCTATTAAAAATTAATTAAATTACTGCTATTGCTATGTAATTGGATGATGAATTGCAATAATTGTGGAATTCATATAATAAAAATGGACGTACCGTATTCTTTTTGTAAATAACGACAACTAAAACTTTTATTAATGAATATTTTTGACGATACATGTATCAATATACCGAATAATATTGTGATCATGTGATAATGTAATAATTTTGTGATGATAGATAATAATATTTGAATTGTGAAAAACTCAAAACTATTCAGCTTATAATTATTGTCGTATTTTGATGTTCCATCATCCCTCTTTTGTATACAGATGTCAGACATACTTAGTAGGTACGTTCATTTGGATTTATAACAATGGACAGTACTTAACGGTATGATTTTATAAATTGCATATATTGTGGTTTCCTTTACTATTGATTTCCATGTAAAGGATACGATTTAGCAAAATTACTTAGGTAATTATAATTAATTATTAATGATTCATATATACTTATATTTTTAAAGTGTCTAATAGATTGTCAGAAGTCAATGACTTAATGTTTATATAATACGTATATCATGTAACCATAATAATATATTTTATATGTTTTTTTCTCTTCAAGACGATTTTAGTACATACGGATTTTAAAAAGCTGTATGCGTAAAATATAACGTACTGTACTTACATAAAATGTTGTCGATCACGTATCAACAATCATTAACACGGATTGCTGACTAGCAAGTAACCGATAATTGTAACGAAACCTGAGAATTATTTACGTGAACATCTATCATAAAATACGACTATTTGTTTAATATTTTTATGATTTTTTATTACGCCATCGCGTGTACCTGTTGCAACAGGGACTGTAGTAATTATTGTAGAGGCCATTTACCCATTTGAGGTGTAAATTTGACATATCCGTGATGAATAATATAATTAAATATATACACAAGCACGAGTGTCTTGGATGAATCGTTGATATAATAATATAAAATATATTGTCTGGATGACATAGTATTTTATTTTATTATTTATAATTTTTTTTTTTACATACGATCATTACGAGAAAACAATACCGGAGACCTTGAACTTGTGTTTACATTCCGTTTCTATATGAGCACGCGTTAAAAATAATTATACTTCTCCTGAATGATGGTTTCTCGTTTCGGAGTCTCGCACCCACTGTCAATCTTACGAAATATTTTTTATATAGGTACTCATGCCCGAACGAAAACAGTAAGTTGCTACTGGAAACATATTTTATACGGTGTGACTCAGCACAATATACTTTCTTAGATTTTCACTCAAAGCCGTGTTAATGGTGTACCTACTTACACGTTTAGTACCTGGAAACAACACGATAAAGACTTAAAACACTTACAATAGTAAGTTGTCGTCAACAAATATTTTACCAGTATTTATTTTTCACCTTGAAAAAATTATTTGCCACGCGCCCAGCAAAAATATTGGTGCTGTGTGTGTTTTAGTTTTTTATTGTTAAATTAACACGACGTTTCGAATCATGTAAACACAGTGAGCAATTGTGAATTCGCGCAAATAATTATTTTTAATTATTTGTCATTAATACCTATAGATAAAGAGAGAGTGACGAATTTATCCAGCCCGACGACGAAGGAATAAACACGTAAACACGTAAACTGCAACTATTGTATCCGACAAAAATCCGTTTTACGTTGAACCTTTGGGTTCGGGCCAACCCATATACACTATCAGTTCAAACATTCTTAGATTTGATTTTTAGATTAAACAATGTTGTTGTGTAAACTGTTATTATTTATCTTACAGTTTTATTTATTTAGTTTCTAAAAATTAATAACTGTCGTATGCTCGATTTTTCGTTTGAAAATATATAATCAGAAAGTCTCTATGAACTTCAAAAGTCAAAAAAGAAACGCGTTTGTCCGGAAACATAAACCTCTCGATATTCTTTTACTCTCATACATATTATTAGTATATTATTGCTATTATTAATAGTTGATACCTACACGACTACTATATGGATGGCATGGATTGAAATTTGTTTACAACTTTCCAGCAAGTCACTATACTATATTTACGTAGCAACTAGCCGAAAACATCTGATCGCGTCACGGCTTTTTCCCAAATGCGTAAACCACGCGCTGACGACTTTCTCTGAACGCACTAACACAGACACACGGGTCTGTAGCCATCGGGTAAAGAGAGTATAATTGCCACATTAAGACCTATCGGCTATCCATTACTCCCCTTAGTGGATTTTTGAATTTAAAATGTATTGATTGTATTCCTCCGCAACGAAACGCGTAAACAACGTTCTACGCGATAAGATGAAGTATCATGTAATTTTTAAAATAGTATTGCGCTTACGATTTCTTTCATAGTAAGTTTTTATTGGATTCGGAAATTTTTGTTTTATTAATTATTGCCTCTTGGTCAAATAAAATTGTGGCTATAAAATGTGTTCGATACATGCAAAAATAAAATAAAAAATTGTTACTGATTTTCAACATTTCCACTTTCCAAAAATTCAGATTCCCCTCCATATTTGGTCTAACTTGGACCGAGTACGGGCCCCAACGACACGGGATTCACTCTGCGTAGATATCGATCGCAACCGATACAAACATCGCATTACATAGTATATCTAGTTAACTTATAATGTAGGTAACACTTTGTTATCGTAGATTTCCGGTATTGCAACTGTTGGTACGATGATGATAATATCCGACATCGATCCTCATCTATCCGGTGATGACAAAATAATAATAAAAAAAAAAACATTTAAAACAAAATAGATTTTCCTCGAGTGTTCTCCAAGGAGCTCTCGACATCGCGCAACCGTTCGTCCATCTACCCGAAACGCGTCATGACGTGCACTGGAATGTCGGCGCGGTGGGGGTGCTGAGGAGCAGCTAACCGGTCTTAGGACTGACGGATCTCCCCCACACGGGCCGAGCGCGCATAGAGTTATTAAAAGACTTGGCGGGTCAGCGTCGAGTTGCAGTCAAGTCCAAACGCGGCGGACACACGCACACCGATCAATCTATATATCATTCTCCGATATCCTTCGGAGACGGGCCATTTACAAGTGCGTCGCAGGACACTCGCTATAATATACGCGAATTCCGAGGATCATTCGCTTAACCGGTAAGTCAGCCGACGATGTGACGTACAATATATACCTAATACCACTATATAACAAGCAATTCGACAATTGTAGCTAACTCTCAATTTCTACTAAACAATGGTTTTTTTTATGCTGACAATTGATAGATAATTACGATACAATATTGCGCAGTGTTCAAAAAACACGAATCAAAGTATTGCGTTTATTGGCAATCTTTTTACTGAGTCGCTGAGAGCAACTCGACTACTTGAGACTTTATGCTTCATAAATATATTACCACAGAAACGAATCACTTGATTCGATTCATTTCTTTTAATTTAAAAATAAACGTAATATATTAATATAACGGCACAATATACTCGTAAGTGCTCAATAGGCTATATTATGATGGGTAATTATACTATATTTATATTTTATTTTTAAAACCCTTATAGTGTACATTTATCACTTATCAGACATCTTTACTCACTCGATAAGATTTTTATAAACAAATTTGCATTTAATTTAAATTAAATAAAGTTCAACATTTAGTTCAATCAATCGTTTGATAAACAACAATTTATTTTGTATTATCGTACTTAAATTTATAGTGATTTGATATTGTATACGTTTATTCTGACAATGCCGTTAATATACTGTCAGATGAATGATTAATAAGTTAGGTATTGATACGCACTTTATATTTTAAATTTTAATAGTTGGCGGAAAAAATCTTCTACGGAGATTATTTGAATTTTGAAGTGGCGCTATCGTTACTCTTAACATAAACTAATAAATAAATAATGTTAATATTTAAAAATGCATGATAAATAACACAATAACCAAAAAAAAAAAAAAATGGTTTATATTTTATTAAATACAGATAGGTTTTATTCCGATAAAGCGATTTGTACTGTTACTTGTAATTATAAAACAATATTTTATAGATAGTTGTTTCGAAATTATAAAAATACTTTGATTAAAAATAAAAAATAATTAGATACACTTATTTTTATTATACAAGTTCAGAGACAAATTTTAAGTTGTTAGTTTCTAGCACAAGTAACTGTGAAAATAACCCCCTTTTCGTCACGTCTTTAACGTACAAGTATATTGAGTACAACATTATTAAAATGTTGTTTAAAGTTTATATTACTCATTGTATAATATATCTATTAATACAATACTTATGTGTAAATTAATAAAACAGCAGGATTACTCAAACTGTTGCTATAATATTTTATTAATTCGTACCCGATTTGAAGCCAATTTATATTTTTTTGATAAATTGAAACGCTCATTTAAACATTTTTAAACAGCAAACAGCTTAAAATATAATAGGTACTACTAGAATATTAGCCATATAAAGTTTAATAGCGTTTGATAGATAATCTATTTTTCATATCACCACTTAATATGTATGACACATTGTCATGTTATAACTTATAATAGATATAAATAATGTATTAATGTATCATTTATCTTTATCAATATTTAAACAATATTAATTAGAATGAACAGTGTGACTTATAAAATCAAGGTTGTCATGAAAATGAATTGTCCTTCTTACTTTAAATTTTGAATTTCAGTACAATTATACGTAGTAATGTAGGATTATAATATTCTTTAAGCTTTAAGTCTTGTAGACTTTGTCCCTGTCGTTTCAAAGGTTTTTGGTTTTTACTGTATCGTTTTTTTGCTAGACTACACTACTAAAATCTTATGATACAATGGCATTGAACCAAGTCGGGTTATTTTGTGCATGACCTTTAACGGTCACCGGGTTGTTGTAGCATCATAAACAGGTCGGTGATGAACTATTGTACGCTCAGCTAATGCAAACTACGCAGATGCAAAACATATACTGCGTTTGGCATTATAGTGTACTTTACTACGAAAAAACATTTCTAATTCTAAAATTCAACTATTTTTTATGTTTATTTTTGGTTTATGAATTTAAATTTAAATTGTTAAAAATTGATTTACCCATTTATTTATGTACCTCTGTGTCTACAGGTTTACATTGTAGTATATAATATTACTAATAAAACCAAGTATAGGTAAAACATTTTAATCATCAAAATGTCATAATTTATAGTTTTATAATCATTTTTATAATTAACTATTAATAAAAAATATATAATAACAATACATTTTATAAGTCATAACGAATAAACGAGATATTTATTAGTTTATTATATTTACATTTTTTTTCAACTTTAAGTTTTACATTTATTAAATATGTATGACACTAATATTTTTAAGGTATTTTTAAAATATATATTTGAATTCAATTTATATAAGTTCGTAAATAATCAATACATCATAATGAAAATGTTATTACATTTATTTTAAATATACTAAAACATCATAGAACACTAGTTTTTAAAGCGATTCAATACGTTTATATTTTTTTTCTTAAATTTGTGCGAAAGTGTATAAAATTATGTTAATCATAAGCATTTAAATTGTAGTACATTTATATTATATATATATTTAATGAAGAAAAAATGTTAAAAGAATATTAAGTATTTTTTTTTATATAATCATTGAATGATGTTAATAAATAATAATTTTTTTTGTTTTTTTCAGAAATGCATATCACTCTGCACTTGGCATTAGCCGCAATAATTGGCTTTGCAGTTTCCGAAGCTCGACAACAGGAACATGACATAGGTAAGATTGTTTTTACAATTATTGAATTATTATTGAAGGTACCAATTTTAACTGGTTTTAATTTTGACCATCAACACAATAATTATGTAAGTTTTTATGACTGCCTCAAACTGTAATATTGCAAAAGGAATGACGATTGTTAATCAATAATAATAAAATAATTAATGAATGTTTTTTTGTAATACAGCTTATTACATTCATCCATGCCAAAAGTCAGCTCCAAACGTAAACGAATGTTTGACCTATTCAGCCAACCATTTGGCTATGCACTTCCGGAAAGGTGAGTTTTCGTAATGAGATAAACCATCAAGTACTAAAATTATAGGCTATGAGCTATATCTGCACGGTTAGTTTACAATTATTTTGATGAGACGATGGGTGATAAATTTAGTAGCACTATAAGTAACGCCGATACATTTGTAACGAGGGCGTATAATGCGTATTTAAGTGTTTTGAATAGGTAAAAGTGACCAGTGGCGACTTTCTCAAAACTCGACAAATCGTTAGGTACCGGCCGTGATAACGAGAAGTGAAACTCGTGCCGGCACGGAATTCGCACGTGAAGAAAACCTCCAAAATGATGCGTATCACGTATTTCGTTTTTACACAGATCGTCCGCGTGTCGACATATTTGAATCTTTCCGCACAAAAACAAGAAATACAATATACAATATTAGGCCAACGGATTTCACACGTGGACAACCGTGTCGTCTGTGCTCGATATTTATTATATCATGTTTCGTGCTAAAATCACGCGGTGCAATAAAATATATCGTACACAATCGAGACGAGTTCACGACGATTCGGCGGCGGCGCGTCTTCCGACTAAAATATGCGTATAAACTTACAGGCACGATACGTAATGGGTGCGTTATATGCGGGCGAAACAAAAACCGAACTGCCGGAAAACGGCGATAGTACGGTTAACAAGTGTCCGTTCGCTGCAGAATTCATCGCACGTGGCGACGGTTTGACGTTTTTTGTCTCTCTCTTTGTCTCTCTTTTTCTAAATTTCGCTCACGTAAAAAATTAGTATACACCCTCTTGCATGCCGATTAAGATCTACCGTTCGGCGACCAGACCGCCTAACCACATATATTATAACACGCACGACATTATAGGTACAGAATATTATATTGTACATATTATACGACGACAACGGTTAGGCAAACGTAATTTGCTATGCGTAGGTAGGTTAACCATATATATATATATAGTATATACGTTATTAGGTCAGAGTTTCCAATCACTGTTTTGTATGTATAATGTATAAACACTTACGCGACGTATCGTTTGTTATTGATCTACAGGAATTCCCGAGCTGGGCATCGAAGAGGTGGAACCCATCGTGATCGACGAAATCAATTTGTCGCTGGGCTCCGGCCCGGACGGCTACAGGGCCACGTTCAAAGACATCCAAGCGTACGGCGTGAGCAACCTGACCGTCAACCAAGTCAGGTATATTATACACCCGTCTAAAGTCGACCGTTAACCGGCTGCGGCCATCGAAATCAGACATATTACTGTGATATTATTGTAACGCTATACGCGATTTTCACAAACGAGCCAGTGCCAATGCCAAAGACAAAACAATCATACTATATAATATTCGATAATGCGTTTTTGGCGTTTTAAAACGCGGAAAAAATCGGAGCTATTACATAATATTAGTATATTACGTCATGGTAACACCAAGACCGGACGGGATATAACTATATGTATAAGTATTTAATTCTGAAAATTTGACGTACAATATTATACTATATTATGGTTAATTTTATTTCATATAATCGTATAAGTGATCCATAATTTATTATATCCCGTCACGTTGTCACCGCTTCGGATGAACTGAAGTGGAAACAATATATTATTATTAATTTAATGACTATAATATCGTCATAATAATCGGTTAGCGCAGATAATGATGCCAATTATTATTTTTTCTGCGTATATCGTTGTACTTAATTCGTGGCGTGGACGCGATTTCGTAACGCACATTTTACTAAGACAACAAAATACGTATTCGAATTCGGAATTGATATATTTAAGTATTATCCGATCCTCCAACCGTATTCTTATCGCGTATTTTACACAAGTTGTTTTGCAAAACGAGAACGAGACGCTATAATATAGTCTCGCAACGAATAGTCTCTGTTGAAATCGCGCGTAAAACATTTTCTTAGAAACAAATAGTTATACATGTCATCGTTTACTACTGTAGTATTTTCAACGCTAAATAAATAAAATATATTCAGTAAAATTGAGAACAATATACACAGTATTTTAAAGTTATTCTCGGATCATATTGGTATAATATATTCATGCCGGTTAGTCAATATTTATACATTATTAAATTACAATCCGAATTTGGCAGTCGGGCAGTTTCTACAGATATACCGTTATTTTTAATATTATATAAAACAATTTCTTTACACCTGGGAAAAATAAAATTATAAACATTTTAATCTTCAAAAGTTCAAAATACTGATACTATAGCTGGTTGTAATAGATCTCAAACAAATTCTGAGAGTAATTGTTATATTATACACATTTTTCGTTTTGTAGATCTGACCTAAATTCACTGCAGTTCCAACTCACCTTCTCGATCCCGAAAATTTCAGCTGTTGCACATTATAGAAGTTCCGGCGTTCTTATTATGGTTCAAGCTACCGGCGGTGGTGAATACTGGGGTGAATATGGTAAGCAATGCACGGCGAGATAAATTAATAATTTTATCAAACACACCTACCATTATACGTTATATTGTTTACAGAGGGTGTTAAAGCCAAAGTCTACATCAAGGCCAGTGAAGTAGAACGTAACTCTCAAAAATATTTGCATTTAGAAGATTTGAAAATGGACTTTAGCGTTAAAGACATTCAAATGGGTATCAAGAATGTTCATAACGGAAATGCTGTTTTAGGTAAAAACGATATTTTAATAATAAATTACTTTTTTTTCTGCTCAAATAAACTCACAAGTGCACAAATTGAAAAATTAGAACACTCGTTCTGCTGATAGTGCTATATAGTATAATTTATATTTTTTATTTTTTCTCAAAAATTTAACAATTTATCGGTCATAAGAATGATATATTTATTCTGATAAATGTGAATTAGAAGTTAATATAGTAATAGTATATACGTTTGAAGCTAATATATCTACGTGTTATGTACTTATTTTAATAGAAGCCGCGTTGAACTTGTTCATCAATTCAAACTCACAAGAATTGCTCAAGGAAATGAAGCCACATATCAAAAAGAAGCTTATGGCAACCATGAAAACATTTATCGATAACTTATTCAGCAGAGTACCGTATGACAGTTGGGTCATCGAATAAAGACTCGGACCCAGCATCCGAAAGGCGTCCGACTGATTGTTACTCCGTGCTAATGTCGTTTTCAAAATGAAAACGCTTCTCTTTGCACTTTGAAACGCTCAATGATATGTCGAGTGCAATATAATTTATAATTTATCACATAATATATTTTTGTATAATGTTATTTTAAATATGTATGACCTATAAATAGTGTATAAAAGACACATAAAAAAAAACAAATGCTTGATCTCGTCTACACATTTATTTGTATTATGTATCAAAGCGTAAACGTGTCTTGTACGCATTGAATATCAAGCATTTATTTTCAAACACATTGTGATCCGCTTTTTTATTTTTGTATATTAAACATTAATCTTGTACACTTAAAAACAAACTTAAAACTTATGCTTAGAACCAATCTGAGTTTATAATTATATAATTTAAAAATCCGTTAAAATGAATTACGAGCAATTGTTAATTTTTTTTTCAATAATTGTTTTTCTTTATTGTATGTTCCTTTTCTTATTATGGCTAAATAAAATAAAATCATTATAAAACACGTATAAACATTTTTTCATTACATTTTGTGTAAATAAAACACTGTGAATGTAAAATTGTGTTTTCTGTTCTACCAATAACTCAGCTGCTGTACAACTATATGTAGCACTGAAAATCAGTAATAGTTGTTATAAAATAAAATACAAAATCATTTAAAAACTAACAGTCGTAGCATATTGAATTTTTACGAAATATTAATTATATAATAATCAATTATATTATTACTGTAAAGTGTTGTTATATAATATATATTATAATTTTGTATAAAGTTTTTGAAAAAAATTTCGTCACTGAATTCAAACTCTTGTATAGAAACCTTGTTTAAATCATTAATGTTTCAGCTCTAATATATGTACTTTAACAGTTTTGTATATGTATTATTATATTAGATAGATATTATTATATGTGTAGCTGTATAGGTATATTTGATATCTTAGAAATATTTTGAGTATTATAAATGTTATATTTCTATTTGCATATACCTAAACTGTTTTATTAATGAATATCTAAAACAAAACGATTACAATGAACGTTCACCTTATTGCAAGAAAATAATTATTCTTTAGCTATTTCATTAATGAGTTTCTTATATTATATTAAACACGAGAAACATTAAATTCATGATAAACTGATATATGAGACTATGAGAGTAATTACTAACAAGTTATGCATTACTTCTATTATTCTTATTTACTATAATACTATATAAGTATATAATATATTAAAATTGATTGTTCATATTTCCATTTATACGTGTATTATCAATTTAAACACTTCTTAATTAACTATTTTTAAGAATTTTCATAAAATATATTAATGTATTTGTAATATATAACTGCAGCTGACTTCATTGGTTACGATTTTGAAGCTTATTTGTTTAATTCTTTTAATTATAAAAGCATTAAGAGGATGTTGGCACAATCATTTTTCTCTCTACCAGACCCACGTGCAATATAGATAAAATGCTTTCATCTAAAATTATTGCTTTTATTGTATTTTTTTTATTTTCCTATATTCCTTTTTCCGTTAGACCCTACGAAAAAAATGTTAAAATGTTAGTTTGTATACATACTTGCACTTTCAACATAAATGAGATAAATTTACAATTAATAATAAAATATGTAAAAATAAAGAATATTAAAATCCATTGTCCAAGTGATTGTGCTATTAATAGTCCATATTATTTATTCACATTTTACATGATGTAACTGATGTGATCTCAGTAAATTTTAATAATTGAAATTGAAAGTGTAGTGTAGATGACTCATGCCATTTCGTTTTCTGTCGTGGCACAGGTTACCGGTTAACAACATTAATAATTAAATGTAGTATAAATTAAAGGTACTAAAATTAGTACCAAATGCCATCTACCAAGAAAATACAATACTGAAATAACGTCAAGACCAATTTTTTTTTACATTTTGTCTAATTATTTCCTTAAATTTACAAGTTTATATTATGTATTAAATTATACCTAAGCTTTTTAAATTAATATTCATCATTCAATTTGAATTGTAACCACAAATTAATAATTTGCATTCTGTTAAACCATTAGGCATTGGCTGATCAATTAGTTAGTTTTAGCTTATAAGTATTTATTTTTAATATTTTTATTAGACAGTAGACAAATATTTTTCTTTATATTGTATACCTAATTAATAATTAAAAAAAAAGATTATACAAATATTTTACTATTAATTGTACTCATGTACACATAATAACTCCTCCACACGTTTATACTCAGTGAGGTCTAATATTCTTTTCTGGAGAAATAAATCAATAATAATTTTTATTATTATACAAGCATTTTTGTGAATTTCGATTTAATTTGATGACTCTAATTAATAACAGTACGTATTTTAGCTTCTATGTCTTATAAATCTGTACAAGATATTTATATATGTGAAGTATGAATAAAATAATGTTTATTGTAATAATATTGATATTATATCTGTACGTAACAATACGATCTTATCGACAGGTTTCATATTTTCAATATTTAGTTCGGAATCAGGTAAATAAAATAGTACTACATACATACGAAATTACAGTATTCTTGTTCAACATTAAGATTGTACTCGGTAATTAACTAGTCACTTAAAACCAAATTACTATAATTAAGAATTAAGATAAAGATAGGCATCGATGAACAGCCATTTTTACGTTTCTTGGATTAAATTCTAAAAAAAAAAAAATGTACATGTTATTATTAAAAAAAAATTAAAAATTAATCTACAAATCACGCACTGTTGTACTGACCTTCAGTTTGTTTTAATATATACTAGAATATTATATAACATACGTTCTACATAATACTGTAAATTAAGTTAAAATTAAAATACAATTTTTGTGGCGAAACACAATCAACTAATTTTCATTTTAAAATTACCACACATAACATTTACAATTACATAGTGTTTATCATAATTGAATTATAAAAATACGTTAACCAGCAATGTTTATAAATTTAAATTATTAAAAGTATTAAATCGTGAAAATGAACTACGTATATGTTTCTATATAATATGCATACTTAATGCATTTAAAATTTGTATAACATATTAGTAGTTGAAGTTTAAAAATACTTATAAAGTTCATATATTATCTGAAATACATGGTTTTTTAAAAATGACATTATGTTAAATTTAATAAATTTATTTATTGCAAAACGCAGAGTGCAGGACATATGCATATTTATGGCGTCATTCCTATCATGCATTATATGTATAACCTGCAAAATTGGACGAAATATATAATATAAATGTGATCAATTATTCAATTCCTTTTTTATAATTATTATTATTATTATTTTTTTTTTGTAATCACAATGTTAAAATAATTATTGTTTATTTCAAAATTTACTGTTCAAATTCCATACTCACTCACATTCTTATATCAAGATAGTTCATAAAGTTCTGGATACAAAATAGTGCAGGATATCCAAATCAGAATTATTTTGTAACTCGTGATTAAGATAGACCATGCAGGGAATAATATTAACGAATGGTAGATATTCTACAAACATTCACTTTTATTTTTCTCTTCAATCTTAACATAAACCATTGTAATATATCAAATGCCGAGAAATAAACGAAATAAATCAATCGATTAATTACACAATTTTGACACGTTATGTATCGCTATTTACAGGTGTTTTTATAATTATAATTACTTCCGCATAAATTGAATTAATAGCTTGTTATTGTATAAAAATAATTAATCATTCTCGGTTATTTTCATGTGTATTTTTTATTAAAATTATTTAACTAAACAATGGTCAGACTTTGGCTGTCGAACTTCTAACTAACAAACCAAATAAATAGTTTGAAGCGTTAGTAATATATATATATTACTAACAATGACAGTTAATGCCTGATATTTGTACAATTATTCATTTTACTGTTCTTAGTTGCATACTCACGTTGATTACACATAATTACTTTATTAAGAAATTATAATATGCAATAAAAACACGTTTTAATTTTAGCAGACCAATTCATACCTATTTTAATTTTCAATTTATCGGAACAAGTTTAACATTTTTATTCAAATTGTACAAGTATTGAAATAGTGCACCCCTTTAAGAACTCCCGTGTACAAGCCAGTAACTTTGTCTTCTTTTCATTGATTTTCATTTTTAATATTCTAAGCGTCTCTTCATTTCATTAATAACTAGCTGCATATTACCTTAATTTTCAATTATAATTTCTATATCGTCACTTCATCATCAAATCATATCATAGAAATAATTTTTCTAGTTTTTACTTTAATTCTCTGTCAAATTAGTTTTGCCTTCATTATATTAATCAACACTTTTATTAATTTCAAATTTGTATTTAACCCAAAATAAAAAAAAATTAATTATTTTCTTTTTTTTTTAGAAAAAGAATCATATTCAAATCTATATTACTAGTATTAATTATACTAGTACTTATGTTGGGTAAAATGATACAATTTTAAAATAAGACATTAATAAATCATAAATTACAATAACAATTTATAATAAATAAAACAATGTTATAGGTATATTTTTAGATATAGACTTATGAAAACTTTTTATTTGATAAAGTACAATTTTCTATATAATAATATACTGTATATATAATATACTGATTATTGTTTAACGAAAAACACACAACATGTGATATTTTTTATTCGGGTTTTACTTTTTTTTTGTAATTTTTTGGATGTGTAAAATATTAAATAACATAATATAGTAATGATAATTTATAATAACATGTATCTTAACATTAATCAATTCGATTAAAGTACAAATATTTTATATACAGTAGTATATAAAATTAGAAACATTTGGTGATGTACAATTGTATATTTGTATAATTATTATATTGTTGCGAATGATTTGAAATATTTTGTTATTATTAATTATAATCATTATTAAAATTATAAACGTCATATAGGCTCAAGTACAGATGTATTAATCAGACATATGAAATTAATAAAAATGCAATTACATTTCTTAATTTATAAATCACATAAGAATATTAAATAATAAATATATGTATATAAACTTAAAATTAAATAATACATTTAAAAATTGGTATACTGAATGAAATTTATTTGCACACAACCTACGAGTTGAAAAAAAAATATAAGATGTAAGTAAAAAATGTATTATTTTACGAACATGTTGAGGGTAAGTAAGAAAGTTTCTTTGTTATGGAATATGGATTATGGATGTGTAAAATCTTTAGAACTATAATTATAAACATGTGTGGTTAAAAAAGAAACATATGGATAATGCTAACTAAGTAAATTAATGTTATCCGTGAACACACATTATATTATATTATATTATACACATTATATTCATGTTAAAAATATATAAGAGACACGATATGTTAAGTTAAATAGTTTTTGATCTACTGACCATGCATGCTTATCGTAATATAAAACATTTTAATTAGGATTGTTTAACAACAAAAGAAATCAATTATATAACTTAATATTTGAACTTTCTTTCTTGCAGTTCCTTAAACTATGAATAAAATTTTAAATTAAATCCAAAGGTATCTGAAAATATTCATTTTATATAACTGCAGGTTCTCAAACCCCCTTACATACTTTTAAGTAGACGTCACACCCACTCACAAAGGTAACAATATAAAATATTTGTGTTCAGCAAAACCAATTTTATATTATTAGGTTTGAATGGTTTAATATTTGAGTAAATTGATCGATTATGTATATAATTTTAAGATATGATAATTATAATTTATAAGTTCATTGTCTTAATTTAAATATTAAAGACTGCAGTTTTGAATATTTTTATATTATTTTATTTTACATGATTACTAACTTTAATACAAAAAAAGCGGGTAAGTGAGTATCGCTCTGCTGTACATTAGGGGGTGGGATGGACCTCGGACAAGGGAAGGTTAAATTTGAATGCAATGATAGGTATCATTGTATACGAAAAACGATTCTGAACGGAGATGATTTGTCAGTCTAGGATATATTATACTTAAATATTGTGATATATTCTACATTGAAACTAATTCAAACATTTAAGTAAAAGTTTCAAGATCTTACGTTTAGTAATTTTTTAAAAATAACAAAAATCGAAAATTATTTATTAGTAAAAAGTTATTTTACGCGTGTATTTTTGATTTCAAATTAAAATTAAAACTTTAAACACACGTAAAATTTTTTAAATTGAACAATCCTCAAACTTTTTTATAATTATTCTAAGCTTAACTTATGGACAGCATAGTATTAAATTTTCAATTCTTAGCTTTTGATAGAAAAATATTTATAAATTTTTAACTACCAAATAGTGAAAAATATTCATGATTTTGACGAATTTTTGTCAATATTTGAACTTCAAATGCTAATAAAAAAAAATTGTGCCTATGTATTTTTATAATTTTTGAATGAGAGTTAGACCAAGTTATGTGGACTCTTCAATTAAATTTTCAAGTAATTTGTCCCAGCTCAATTTTTTTTATCAACATTTATAAAAAAAAAATAAAAAAAAATGAAAATTTCAATTGTCTATAAATAGCTCAAAAAAAGTCAAAATATTTTGAAAATCAAATCACGTAAAGAAAATGGCAATCTAAATAACTGGTAAAATTTTCAAGTATTTACGACTTAAACTGTTTGAATAATAACAAATATCAAAAAAGCAGGTAAGTAGGTATCGCTCTGCTGTATATTAGGTGGTGGGGTGGACCTCAGACTATGGTAGGTTAAATTTGAATGCAATGATAGGTATCATTGTATACGAAAAACGATTCTGAACGAAGATGATTTGTCAGTTTAGGATATATTATATTTAAATATTGTCAAATATTCTATTTTGAAACAAATAGTATAGTTTTTATATGTTACTATGGTTACTATGGCCAACATTCGCATTATGAGCGTATGAAATTTAATTTAAATTTTGACATATTTCGTATAAATTCGAACTTTAAACACTTATAAAAAAAAATTGTGACTAACGATTTCGGATTTTTTTTTATAACTTTAAGAACAACTTATAAGAAACCTTGTATTAAATTTTCAAGATTTTCTGGCCACCCAAAAAATTTTTATCGGCATTTGAAGAAAAAAAAACTTAGAAAAGTCGAAAATTTCAATTGTCTATTAGTAGCTTAAAAATGGTCAAAATATTTTGAAAATTTAACTGTAAAGAGATAACCATAATATAAACATTTGGTGAAAATTTCAAGTATTTACAATAATTTGTTTTTGAGTTACAGCAAAATGTGGTTTTTCCGTAAAATTTCCATTTTTCTGTCATTTTTTTTTTGTTTTTTTCGATTTTTTTGAAAACTATTAGAAAATTTAAATTTTGACCCCCCTAAAGTACCAACTAGATTCAATTCCCTATTCAAAGAGGGGCTGAAGTCAAAAATCGGAGCATTATTACTGCTCCAAATGTTGGAGTCAGACACAAAAAAAAAAAAAAAAAAAAAAAAAAAAAAAAAAAAACACACATCATAGTAAATGCAATACATTCATCACTTCGTTCAGAATCTAATAGTAGATAGATATTATTCTTATCTTTAAATAGGATAATGAGTCATTTCAAACAAACAATATTATTTTCTACTGAACTGAATTTGTTATTGTTAATAACATTATTAACATTCACCAGAATGATGAGACTAAAATAGTCGTTATAGTAACAAAATTCAATAAATAGCAGTACGCAAAATAGTAGTTTACGTGTAATGGGTCAGAAAAAATAGCTGTATCCAATCAAAATCTTTGCTATGTAAAAAAATATATATTTAATAATTTATTCAAAAATACTTACAATCCTGATGCATAATACTCTTAAGATGATTTTATAAAGAACCAAATTATAAAATTTAATTTAATACGTATTTTGATGTGTGTATTTTTGGTAGAATTAAAATCTTTCTTAAAATATTAAATATATCATCTTATTATTAATCCAGCCAATGTTCTAAAATATGTAGATGGTGGTCCAAAAGATTCTAAAAATAAAAAATAACAGTTTAATATAGGTATAATATTATAGTATTGATTAATAGTATAGAATATTTTTATATTATTTATTAGATTTATGTAATATAAGTTATAACCAATTACGTACTATTCTCCGGAGGCTTATGATTCCTTATAAAACTTAATACTGGATCTGTAAAGATTAAATTAATTATTCAATGTTACTTTATAAGTAGTAAAAACTATCTTTACATTGTAAAATTATACAAATAGTTATACAGCAATGTCAAAATATGCATTAATTGTAAACGCTTTAGTTATTGGAATAATATTAAGAGTAATTGTTTATTAATAAATAGATAAATATGATTGCTTTCAAATTTAATATAATTAAACGTATCAATTTGCACTGTATGGATCTATAAGTGACTATGATCTTAGTAACATATTTTAATCATCTTATTTTCACAGTATTAATGAGAAGAGGTGTATTAAAATAAAATACCTACTATAAATAAAAATGTATTTAATATATTAGGTAGCTTACCTAATGCTTCAACTACTTCTTTCCAACGTTCACTATCCACAGGATCGTTTTCTAAAAAAAGGTAAAATATATCACCAAAAAGTATATTATAATTCAATTTTCAGTTTGGTACTTTTTATATAGGTAATTATTATATATATTTTACCTAATAATTAACTATATACCACTAACAATTGTTTACCTACTTTTATAATTATTAATTTCCATATAAAACTAAATGTAAAACATTTAAATTTTTTATAACAAACTATTTATAGGTAAATTTGTCATTTATGATGTGTCTTCGGCCTCGCATTAGGCTAAAATCACTCGTTTTTACAATAATCTAATTATAATATTTATGTATATAATCATTAGTAATTACATAATTTACATTAAATATGAAGTAGAAGAATATAAACAAATAAAAACATATTTTAAATAGTTATAGTTGATATAATTATATGCTACCAAACATACCTACTATTGAGATATAAAAATTGAATGCATACATACCGATATTGTAGTTAATTCTCAACATCAAACAGTATTTAATCATTTATTTGATCTTAAATAACAAAGAAATTATCAAATAGAAAAAAATAATTTTAAGTGTCAATAAAAACATTTTCGCTGGGTCGTAAAGCATAAACATGCAATAAAAGACTTCTCGTAAGTTATTCATTTACTAATTAAAAAATATCAAAAATCTATAAGATAAATCATAAAAAAAACAACCGACATATATTATAGTTGTCTATGTTTGGCAATACCTTGGCAATTAATAATTAATATAAATTAATAAATCTATATACCTATTGTTGAATAAGTTAAAGTAAGAATAATGAAAAATTATGTTTAATAACGGTATTTTAAGGATTAATAAGTAAAAACAATATAAAATCGTGCATCCAGAAGCAACTGAGTAAACCAGTTTCACAAATAAAAGTAGAAATAGTGTAAATTTATTTAGTTATAAACAGTATACACTGGCGTCTATGTTCCAAAATTATATGGTGTGTACTAAACTTTATCTTAC
This sequence comes from Schizaphis graminum, assembly GCA_020882235.1. Taxonomy (NCBI): domain Eukaryota; kingdom Metazoa; phylum Arthropoda; class Insecta; order Hemiptera; family Aphididae; genus Schizaphis; species Schizaphis graminum. The sequence continues at coordinate 22,397,701 of CM037034.1, read as the reverse complement.
ACCACCCACCGCACATCGAACATTTGGGTGTGCCTACAAATTTGGTTAAAATATAGGTATATATTATATTATCATGATGTTATTATTACTATAAAAAAATATGTATTTATTTATTTAACTGTATTTGAATTTACAAAAATACGTTAAATCAAACACAGGTTGTTTCGTTATGTATAATGTAATGTTATTTTTACTGTTAATAATTTGTTTTTGCACATAATTTTTACTAAAAAATAGTCTAGTCTGGATATTTAAGTAAAAAAATAGATTTAAATTTTATTATTTTTTACGAATTTCGCTAAAATTCTAAATTTAGTTTTTAAATGGATAAAAATACAATTGATGCTATTTTCTATAGATATAATAACAACGCATGTGTAATATTTGATTAATTTTTCAAGAATGTTATGTTAGAATTTTAATAATTCTACAATCGTGATGACATCCACATAATTTTTTTTTTTTAATTATTAGAAATTTACATTGTAAATTATTAAATTAAATTTTTTTTAAATAGCATTACAATATTTTAAAGCTTTAATTATTTTAGTACATACCTATATTTGGGGTTTTAATGGAAATGTCAAATTATCGTCCTATATATTTCATTAGTCTCTAGCTAATATAATAGAAAAATTAATACACCCATGTACATTAATACAGTATTATGCGACACAAACGTCGTCGAGAAACGCTTTTATGGTATACAGCACAACCCGTAGTTGAAGATATAAGTATAACGTAAAAGTTTAGCTAACCTAATTGTTTAATATTTTAACTTTTAATTTTTTGTCTGAGAGGGGATTTTTCCGTTCGGTGTGAGGGGGTGGAGGCACGGATAAGGTTCTAGATTCTTCTTTTCTTTTTTATTATTATCATTTTTATTATTCTTATTCCTAATCTTATTATTATTATTAATATTATTATTTTTGTTATTATTATAATTATTTTATTTTTATAATAACTTTTATTTAAATTGTGTGTTTATCGGTGATTGCATTATTTGGGTTTCTACGGTTTCTTGTTATCTGTCACAGAACACCGGGTATAAAAGGCCCGGCGAAACGACCGCAGCATTGACATTCACTGTCTATCCTCAGTCATAGCGAGACCCACCCCAGGCAGACTTGCACGATTAGGGAAGGCATCTGGTATCTATATTTTTTGGTCTTTAACATATTATATGTTGCCTACACATTACATTGCTTGTACTCGTATTATTAAATAGTGATTTTATTTATATCTATATATTCATACCTATTTGCAGCTCTAACATTTCCTTAGCTCAAGTTCTAGTATGCACAAACAAAATTCGATCCATGGCCTATAACAGGGTGATCCAACCCGCGGCCCGCAAAACTTTTTTTTTGGCCCCTCCAAAAATTTAAATTTTAAATTTTAAATCACAATAATATAATATGTAATGTATTCTTGTAATTTTTTTTAATAATTTGTGTATTATATAAAATAAAATATAAATAGGTAATAATATAATTTTTTTCGTCTGGCGGCCCCCGGTGTTTTTATGAAAGTTTAAATTGGCCCGCCAACTACAAAAGGTTGGACAACCCTGGCCTATAATATAAGTCTGATAACGTTCAGGCAATGCGTTAGTGATTGTTTTGTTGTGTTTGCGCGAACACTGTTCATCAATCATATTTGCATATTTTATTGTTTCTGTTCCCGTGTTATGCGATTAATAGTCATTCGTAGGAATACGTTATTCATAAATGTTAAAGTATGTTTCCCAAACAGAACGTATATTTGTAAAACTCCGTTTCCCTGTGCGTTGTCGTCATTGTCGACATATGCACACAGCTAGGCGGGGTACGTTCCGCAGAAAGACAAGTCGCGCGTACGTCGGATCAAGCGAGCAAATGACACAGTTCCAGTGACTCGTCAGAGTTCCGCGTGATGGGTGTATCGCTTTCGTTTGAGCTGCCTGTCTCGTATGCCACTGTAATGATCTGACAACGCGTGTGATTCGATTCTGATCCGATTATTCGGTGGCTGCGACGCCGTTGAATGACATACGCGTATAGATTCGCGAATCTGTTCGAAACATTGTACACATTACGAAAAAACAAATTTTTTTTTTTTGTAGTGTTTTTAAAACTGTAACGTATAATAATTGTCTATTATACAAGATCTTTTTTAGTAATACATCATATATCCACGTTCATTTAGTTAAGTTTATTATTTAGAAACATCTAGTTATGAATATTTTTTTTCATATAGATTTCCTATAAAATATGAGCAATTAACTCAACTGTGGCCAATCGATGTTAAAAGCGAATTAGTGTAAAATTTATTGAACAAACACTCATAGATTTGAAATCTTCTTTTTTTATAATATATTATTATAATAAAAGTGAAAAATAGTCACGTTCACAATACCTAGGATCACAGCAGCGGTCGCATAGTAAAAAGGTCTAAGTGTGATCGCCACAGCTTAACGATTGATTATATTAATAATTAATTACCCATTATTATTAACCAATTTTTTTTTATAGTCGATATAAATATACGAATATTATGGCTATAGGTTATAGGTACATTTTGTATCAGAAAAACTGATGATTTACAAATTCACTACAACAAATTTTGCGTTTCTAGCGTTCTGTTTCAAATAAATAGAAGGGGTATGCTAAAAAAATATCTAAATAATTGTTAAAACTGTTGTTTTATGATTTCATAGCAGTCATTCTGTTAGTAGAATCGGTTATTTGTAATTTTATATTTTTTTAAATTTTATACTTTAGTGTTTCTTTTCCTCTTTTCCTTCTTTAACTCCCTGCCTCCTCCACAAATTTTTATTCTTAAAGGGGGCATGTATATCGAATTTTAATATATTGTTATTTCATCGTATGAAAAATTATTTGTAAAATTAAAATGATTTAAAATATGTTTTCAGTTATGTATTTTTTTTTTTTGTTTGATGATAAATTATACATTATCATTTTTTATTCAAATAAATAAATAAATAAAAATATGCTTAATTGTTGATTATTGAAATTAAAATAATTAAAATTGAGGTATTTTAATTTAAAGTTTAAGTTTGAAAAAAATGTATTTTAGAAAAAAAACATAAGCTAAGTTTCTATAGTCTGAACTATAATTAATTTCTATATTACACTTTAACGTTTACATCCACACTTGTGTCAAAATACACACTATCACACAGCTGTGGATTAGATTGCTGCATTTCGACACAAAACAAAGACGAATATGTTTTTATATATATGATAAATTTACAAAAATATAAACACAAAAACAAATGTTCAAAACTTCAAAATTATATCCGGGCTTAGATACTCGAAATATGTTATGCACCATTGTACATTCATCAACACGTAGGCAAGTTTGACAAGTGTATCTGATACAATTTATTGTATCTTGTATCTTATATGTCGATACTCCAAAGCCAAGTATCTATACTCTGTCTCAAAAAAAGAATAATTAATTGGCCGACCGATTTTTGTTCATTTCCACACATTTCCCACCAATGACTCGGTCGACTCGTATTTTTGGGTTGTCTCCAAATCAATTATAATAATATTAATAATAACTAATAAGTAAGGAACAGATTTATTGTAATAAAATATTTAATATATGTACATATAATACATAGATATTATGCATGGCAATTTGTTAAAAATTAAATTATTTATCAAATTTTATCAGAAAACTATACTAGATTATGGATTATGGCATTAAATAATACAAAACAAAAAATATTAAAAATAACGATTTTAATGAAAATTAAATGTTGAAACGTCGACATTTTCAGAAAAATAAACTCTTTTTATTGCCTATAAATTGATAGTACACTCTTACACCAGCTTCTTACTAAGTTCTAATTACTTAGAACCATTATTTGAATAGTAGAAATAAAAAATTAATTTAAAAATATTTACAGAAATTAAATTTTAATAAATGGATATATTACATAATTTTTAATTTTTAATTACTTGAAAAATCTAAAACTCCTATTTAAATTGTATATTTCCAGTTTATAGTTTCATTCTGGTCGTACTGAGCACACAAGCTGGTGCTGTTATTATTATTATTATTTTTTTTTTTTTAATGTGCCTTAATCCCGTGGGTCTTATTACTCTTATTCCAATTTAATATTTAAAAGTGTAAAATTTATTCATTTTAAAGTATAAATTTAAAATTTAAGTTTTTATTAGTATAATTTAATTCTATAAATAAGTTATATTTCAGGAGATAGCCATTAATCTAACATAAATTCACATATCGTAAATATGTATGCGACTCGTTTTTATCTCAAGGTCACGTCTTGTGGTTGCAGGTAATTATTCATTTCGTAAAAGTTGATCATATAATTTCTATTAATCACGAGGCAGTTCAAAACAAAACCACCCCGGCTATAACCACATTAGTCAATAAAAAAATAAACACATATTTACAAATTCGACGACAATATTAATGACCCGAATAATGAATACGAAATGAATTTAACAAAATAAATGCTTACAATTCTTCGAAGTAAAGTGTGAGATACAAAACGTAGTCTTAGATGTATATAAAAAAATAAAACCACTGTCATAAACTCGTAACAAACCGTTTTAAATTTAAAGTGATATTCATAGAACGATTACGAAGTTATCTGCGATTCTTCAGTTCAGTCTTCAATCAATAATGTGATTTATATTCTTCGGTAAAGCACGATTGAGCATTTATTATATCTTTTTAGCAACACGATTGAGCATAGAATATTTTATGCGATGTTGCCACATTCACGTTACCAACATTTTGTAATAGTAATTTAATTTATTTTTATTATTATCAAATAGATCTTATTACTATTACAATGTGACTAGGCACATTACATATTAATGACTATGAAATCATGTTATATTTTAAATTATTTGAATAAATATTTTTGTATAATACAGTTCAAAATTGAAAATGGCAACGTTGCAGAGATTTTAATACTCAATCGTGTAGGTTTTATTTTGTATTTTAATTTCCTTTGAACTTGTTCACTACTGAATGTTTTTTCTCGGGCTAAAATATATGAGTTGTTTACCTGTCTAAATATTTGACTATTGTACGATTTAATGGTTAACATTAAAATATAAAGTGCTTTTATTTCTCAGGAAAATACTTTTTGGTTAGACAATTCAAATTATTTTCAGATATAAACGATTGGAAATTCAATAGATGTTTACTAGGTGAGTTAAAATAAGCTTTAAATATATCAAATATTCGTAACTTTTAACTGTAAGGGACGCAGAGCTATTAGAATTATGGTTCAGTATAGATTTGAATTGTGTAAAAATAAAACTTCATGGAGTTATACATCAGAGTTATCTCAAAAATAGTTACCTACTATTCACATATTATGGAATGTTTATTGTTTATGCATGATTAAGGACATATTCTTGGGCCAGAAATTTCACTCAAAAGTTATACTTAAAATTCATTACAAAATTGACGGCTGAGATACAGTATATAGCCATTAGTTACAATCTTAGACTTAAGTATAAAATATTATTTAAGGTCAAAATAATGTTCACGGTTCACCTATGAAAATCATTTATTTTTATATCCACTGATATAGGACTAATAATATATATGCAATTAAATTGTTAATCATTAAATATTAAGTAATATTTTGAACAAAATTATATCAAAAAACCATTTCTTTATGCTACAATGACGCCTGAATGACAGATGCGATTAAATTACTAAAAAAATCAATATTAATATAATACATTATTTATAATATATATTATTCAGTATAGTTTATGTAAATTATTAATTGTTAATTTTTTAAGTACATAAACTTTTCTGTGGTTATGCACGTTATGATAATACCTAAATGTGATGATCTTACATTGTATATAATTTATAGTAAGCTAAAATGATCTTACTAGTTAATCTGTGAACAATTATTTTAATTAAATATATTAAATTACCTAAATCATCTATACAAAAAATATTTTGTGCATATTTACTTATTTATTTTACATACCTCATGCTTATCACGTTTTTACCGATATAGTTAAAAGCCAATCTTAACGTATTGAATTTAATTACGCAATTTAATATATTTTAATATTAAATATTGTGTTCTATTGTTTGTTTGTAATTAATTTACGATTAAAAAGCTGACCAGGAAGTTAGTACTTGTGAATCACATAGCTGTCGTTACTTTTTTTTTTTAAACTTATTTGTATAATTCTTATCGAATTATACAAAGTCTTGATATAATTTATTTATTTGATATTATGTTTATAATGTAACTTTTTATTAGCCTTGAAATTCAATTTCCTTGAATTATATTTGTTAACGTCATCGTGAGAACTGATTCGATTAAATAACAATAGTTATTAAAGACTAATCAAAGCATAATTCTTAAGTACAAAAAATTTAAGAAAATCACAATTAAAACTGTCCTTAACCATCAAACTTTGAGTCAATATAAAAGCGATGGGTAAATCATATTTATTAGTTAGTATAGCAGGACACTAGGTCATCTAATTCCTATTTGCATATTAGTCGAAATATTTGAAATTACTATTTGACCGGTATACTATTTGTTCGGTAGAAATGGCAAATTCTCTGTATATTACCATTATTATTATAGTTTTGTGTGTAAATAATGTTTATTCAAAGTTGAAGCCTATACGTAAGTATTAAATTAGAGAAAAATAAATAAAAACATAATTTTTCATATATAAAAATTATTATTGGTTAAATTTATGTGATAAAGAGTTTAGATTATATTATTGTACTTCATGTTTATAAATCTAACCTGATAAAATTTGATAATATTTTATTAAGATACCTTTTTTATGTATAATTAATTCATAATTTAAATTATTTCTCATGTTGCCTACCTTAATAACATGTTATTTAATATTTTACACGTTGTACAATTATTTCCTTTATAATATATTGTTTGCTATTAATATGTATATTATAATTTTTAATGTCCATCATACAACTTTATTAACATATCAATATTTGAATAGGTAGTTTTAGTTTCAACATAGGAAATTTTATTTTATAAGGAACCTACTAGCTATCGGTGTGCTGAATATTTCATGTTAATCCTTAGGTATATAGGTAATATATATCAAGTAATATAAACATTTCTTATGGTCAATGTCGAAGTTTTCAAAATAATATGAACTAGACATTTAATTAAAAATGTTTTTTCTTTTATCATTCAATACCTTATTTTACAACACTATAATAAAACATTTATTAATTTCATCAAAAGTAATAGATATTTAGTATTTTAATTTCATTGTATACAAATTATTAAAAACACGTACATTTGTTTATATCACACTTTTTTCTTAAACTATCATTCCTTCAATGTAATATTTAATTATCAAATGTAAAGTGCAGTATATTTGTAAACGATATGCATTTATTATGTAAAGCTTATCGTTAAAAAATTTAAAATATCCAATGATTAAGTTTTGCTTAAAAAAAATTCATCGATTTTAGCTGATTACTTACACATTTGTCGCCGCTCAAATCCGGACATTCCAAAATGTATTATAGAATCAGCATATTTTTTAAGAACTAAGCTCGCGGAAGGTAAATAATTAATACTTTTATAGTATTAACGCTAATTGCACTATACTGTGTATTTTCTGAAAGCACCGTTGTTGAAAAAACATTTAAAATTAAATTTAACATTTATTCAAGGAATACCCGAATTTGATGTTGCCCCTATGGACCCAATGTTGATTAATACACTCATTCCAACGAATGGGAACGGGTTGAAAATAGAAACCACCAATTTATTAGTCACCGGAACCAGTAATTTCACTATCACTCATCTTATGTAAGCATAAGTATCACACAATACATAATTATGCCCTTGTCTATTACATTTATGAATATATATAAATTTACTATTTATCGGACTCTTGAAATAGAGCTGACATAGACAAACAGGAATATAAATTCCAAGTGAGATTCCCTCACATGCATGTATTGGGTAATTACAGCATCGATGGCAAAATCGCAAAGATGATCATCAAAGGTCAAGGAGATTTCGATTTGGACATATGTAAGTTTACGTTGCGGTCCTTTTATAATACATAGGTAATTCTTTTGTGTCAGTGTATTGTCGTGTTTGGGAGTTTTTTCTTAATGTTATGATTGCTTTTTATGGAGCTGCTTATTCAAAAATACTAAAGTGATTTGGATTTAAGATGGGGTGAAATGCAACGTATCGCTACTAGGAAACGTAATCGATATCGACGGTTTGAATTATATACGTTTCCATCATATATCGCTTAGAATTGCAATAAACAGAGGCAGTATAGAACTGAGAAATTTATTCGGCGGTGATAAAAACTTAGGTAAGTTTATTGAATTGATTTTAAAATAAACTGTGGAATAAAAAATAACGAATACACATTATAGCGTTTTAAATATTTTATTAATGCATCAAATAAAGGTGTTTATAAAATTAAACTTACATAAAATATTAAATAAAAATTATTTACCTATAATATTATCGGTAAAAAAAAATTCCGTTAATTTATAAATTGAAAAAATATAAAATATGAAGGTACATGATACGAATAATATTCAACTAAATCAAAAATAAAGTATTCAACTTAAATTATGTTTTTAATTAATCTTTAGTATTGATTTTCTTTTAGGTGAAGTACTCAATATGGTTATAAATGCCAATTTCATAATGTTTTTCATGGAGCTCAGACCAATTATTCAAAAAGTGCTTGAAGAGTTCGTATTAGATACTGTGGAAAAGCTTACGCAACACTTTACCTACGAACAACTGTTTCCAGATTAACAATATGAAATCACCAATATTTTATTTTTATAAGTCTGAATACTATGTTGTAAAATATTTTTAGAAGGCTAGTAAAATGGCCATTTTTAATATGATCACATAAATTGGTAACTATATAATAATATATAAAAAATACATTTTATACGAATATATACGTTCGTTAAAATTTTCTCCTTAAGCTATTAAATACACATAACAGTAAAAATAAAACAAGAATAAATAAATTTAAGATAAGCCATTAGATATAGTGTAGCACCGAACATTACTCTGTTATAAATATTTCCTCAATCGGTAAGCCAGTCAAAATCTGATTTATCATAGACAGCACCATTTTACCGGCTAATTCTTCAATCATTGGCTTTGTTAATTTCCTCAACTCAGCTTTTTGACTCTTGAGAATATCGTTCAATGCTCTGTCTGAAAATTTAAATACAAAAAAGTTAGGATATTTCGATAAGTAACATTTTCATTAAAAATAAAAACAACAAGAAGATAAATATTAGTTATTTGTTCTCATGATATGGTATTTGCTTACTTAGGTTTTGGTCTTTCTTGAACAAATTTTGAATCGATATTGAGTAGTCTTTAAAGTCCACTTTGATGTCGATACTGTCGAATAATAATAAAGACTCGTTCTTCCTCTTTATCGTTTTCCCGTTCAATGTAGCTTTGACTGCAATGTCAGCTAGAATATTAGCATTAGATTTGTTTTAGTTAAGAGATAATTAATCATAATAATATCATCTTATGATTATATCAATAATGCTGACTGCTGATCTACTATATCTACAATATTAAATATTGCCAACCCAATAAAAACATTGATGTCGTGTTATTTGATGATTGAAAGTTAAATTGTGCTTAAGACAAATAGATACTTGAATAATTTAATAATTATTTGCAGTATAACTGGAAAATAACTTAATTGTACTTCGTGAAATTTTCATCAAATTATCATATTTATTTTTTATTTTTCGCTGAGTTTTTAAATGTATAATTAGCAAAAAAAAGTAAATCGTAATTAGCCGATTAAAATGTTTTAATTACTATTTAGGTTTATTGTATTTCCTTGTTAATTTTACTATTGTTTAATTAATTCAAGGTTTGATACGGGTTCAAGGTTTGCACAAGCGTTTATATTTTATGTAATTTGTAATTTTTACTGAATTAATTGAAAATTGATCTCGTAAATTGTATAAATTATAATTTTTGTTCAAAGTACTACTTTTTGTTTTTTAAAATGTGTAAAAATAATATTATCTATCTACTCAAGATTATTGACAACATTTTAATTGATTAGAGTTAATTCTTAAGTGATATTAATAAACCTTATATATTAAATAATTTAGCTTAGAGAAGAAAATATAAAATACATATTATAAAATATATCAAGTACTTTCTGTTTTATTTTATCATTTACTTTAATTTTAAACTAAAAAAAAAAAATTAATTATTTTGTTTATTCATAATGTATTGATGAGTTATATTACTCACAAACAATTATAGAAAATAATATTTTTTACGCCTATTTATAAAAATATTTAATTAAAAAAGTTATTTGTATAATAATATACATTATTTGTTCAACGTGTAGGAAAAAATACTATTATACTGATTGAACAATTTATTCAAACCAATAGTAAAATTTAATTCAACCACTTTATATACTAAATAATATAGTTTAATTAAAATATAACCATAATTATACTGAATGATGTAAGATCTACATATAGTTAGTATTTTTTTCAAATTTAGTTATTTTGCTATTCGTCAATAACAAAATACTTTTTATACAAGAAATATTTATATTGTACCTTTAAAATAGAAGCTAAATAATTATGGCTATCATTTAAAAGTAATATTATTTTATTGATGCACAACAATTCTATAATAATATGTGTTTAATATTTATAATATTCTTAACAGTGACGTACCTTGGAGTTTTATTTACGGCAGGCTAGTAAAAATAATCAATTATACATTAAAAAGAACAAAATATTTTGTATAAGAAACTGTGCGACGTGAGTGTTTACAAAAAGAAAACAATAGATAAACGTTTATTTATCGTAAAAAAAATTCTGTTTATGATTATTGAAAATTTTATTTTTTTTATTAGGTATCAATAATATTTGTAACGAAAAAAATTATTGCGCTACTCAAAATGTTAACTTATAATCCTGTGTTAGATATTTTTTTTCCATTTTCGGAACCATGATAATGCTAAAAATGTGCTAAAAATACAAAAATATAGCTCGACACGTAATTTTTATGTTAAATAAATATAATATGTTCTTATTATTATTTTAGTTAAAACCATAATTAACATTTTTAAATTGACAAAGAAAATACTTTAAACACAGTTTGTGTTATTTTAACTTTATATAATAATATATCGAAATATAAGTAGGCACTTTAAATATATAGTATTTTTGTTTTGGAGAAAACTTTTGGTTAGTTTTTTTTATAAAAATGTCAATTAGCAATGTGAATAATATATTGATATTAAATATTGATGCTGTAAATGAATATTAAGGTGCAGATAATAAAATAATAAATCTATGAAAACAACATTAAAATTATCCACTATTTTTGAAAAGTGATCGTGCGTAAATAATAATAATAGTAATAAACCAAACCGAACAGTAGAACAGTTATTTTGAAATTTGATAACTACTATTTGATAACTCACTTGCATTTATGTATACAGGTCCTGTGCTTTTAATTGGCATATTAAACATAATTAAATTTACGTCATACTCTCCTTCTATTTGCAATTTTGGAAAAGTTAGGTCTATGAAGAATTCGTTCTTTTTAATATCCACCCTGAAAATAAATTAATAAATTACAATACAATAATATAGAAATATATAGCATTATAACAACCACACGCTCGGTATTGGAATTGATTTTAAAATATACCTACTAAGTATATTTTAAAATCAATGGTATTGGCTAAATAATCGTTTTACGTGATTTTTTTAGATGTTGATACTTACTTAAGGTCATGGATATCAAACTCAGATGAATGATGGATAATCAAATTACGTGCAAACGCCTTAGATTTATCAGATCTTTGAACCGTACCACCAAAAATAGAAGCACCCAGACCTTGGAATATTTTTAAATCAATTTCTTGAATAACAAATGGTTCCAACGAAGGTATGTTAAGTTCAGGTATACCTAAATTTGAATAATATTGTTATTAATTATAATGTAATCGTACATAGAGAAGCTAGAAGCAATACAGTTTAACGGATATATATTATATATATTATATATTTATCAAAAACCAATTCAAGTTAAACAAATATTACATTATTACAAAAATAAACTAATAATTTATACACAATTTATTTTTATTAGAATAAATAAAATTGTATAAATTTTAAAATAATCGTATTATGATTAATGATATTACGTTCTATCTCCAAACACATTGTTTAGATCTATAGGTAGTATTTTTTTATCGCTTCAACTAAATAATAATTGTATCTATCCTTATTCCTTATTTATATAATATAATATCATGTATTTAAAATTATAATATAAGTACCTGATTTAGAATGCTTTAAAATATCTTTCATTAAGCTAGTCAAACATTGACTTAATTTTGGATCTGAAAGCTTGCATAGCGTTGTGTACTTAGCTGAAATCATAAATTACATCACACGGTATCAAATATTTGAAATCGATTGATTCAATTTCTATATATTATAAAGTATATTATCCACTATATTAGGGCCCTATTCAAAAGATTCTGTAGAGAAAAAAAATACAACCATGTTATTGACTGTAATCCTATATAGTTGTGGACTGAAAATATAATTGATATTTTATTATTATATTATAATAATTCGCGTGTTATAGTAGGTGTCATTATTGAATTGACAGTTTTTCATTCACGGACTTTGAAGTATATATCATTGTTAAAAACATTACAAAATAATCAAACGTGGTATTGATGTGTTGCATTGAAAAATCGAATACTTCGCACAAACCTCCGGAGAATAACACTCCGAGAAGCGCTTCAATAAATACAGCGATACAGTATCATACTATACCTGCACGATACAGGTATTATAATATTGTATCATGGCATTATATATTTATTTATAGACAACACGTGTTAAACGCGAACACAAAATCGTGTCGGTAGAGCTGGTGCCATCGGTTTCACGAACCGCGTTTGTTCGAGTTTTTGTTTCCGCCGGACACTAGCCCGTGTTAGTCGCGAGTTCTAAATCTGCAGACAATTCGAAATCGCTTCGATCGTTGTACACACATATTATGTAAACTATATTATCGAACAGGATCATCGCCCTTGGAACTCGCACACTTACCCAGTCTGCTGGTTTTCGCGGGCTTTCCCGCGACCGTGCAGACGATGGCCGCCAGGACTACAGCTGTCATCACAGACTTGATAGTCATCGCGTGCATGGCGATCGTAACGATATTATATGCAATTACGTGAGGTGTATTGTTACGCAAATACAGCAATCGCCGCTACGCGGTTAATAGCTCGACAGAAACGATCGGACGGCGACCCACGCGAAAAACTTGCTATCCCTTACGAACGCGGCGTCGAGAAAACAAGAATATATATTATGCGACTGAGTGATTCGGAAACAATCCCGAAAACACAGTGAGACGAATCGCCGCCGAGTGTGTGCAGTACACAGTGCGCGCGTCGAGTCAGTAGATGTTTATACAAGTAGTATACCTATAATATCGCCTAATATAATATATATATTTTTTTTTATTCAATTTATAATATATTAATACGATCTATAGGCCACCTGAGCACACGACGACACGACACGGCACTGCTGCGGCTACGGCTTTCGGCGTCGGAGTGTTGGGCTGCCACCCGATGATCGGCCATTTCAACTGCAGAATCAGCCCGTACGCGTAAGCGCGCGACTTCGACCTTGGCAATCGCGCGTTGCCGAAGACGCTGGCGCGCGAATTCAGCGAGAACAAGAAAAAAATAATATCATAAATTATAGAATAATAATAACGACCGGCGATTATCTTCGTCATCGTCGTGTGATGACTATTATGATAAAACAATTCTGCCACCCGCCCATTCGCACGAATTATATGATTATAATAATAATATATTAACGCACGCGTAACGTCTTCAACGCTGCCGCCGCCGCCGCCCTCGTCGTGTTGTTGTTGTTGCGCTGTAACCGCGCGGGGTTGTCGGAAAATGGTTTTCTTTTTTAATTTTTAATCTTTTTCCTCCTCGTCCGATTCGCCCGAAACTCGTAAAATTACACGTTTACTTCGAAATCGACGTTTCGTCATCGGACCATATAAATTGGGCACGCATATACGTAAATATATGTGGTAAAGCGCGCGCGTTCCGATCGCGAATTCTTCCGCGCCAAAACGCATCGTAATAACCGGCAATTATGCGCCCGAAACCGGTTGTTATATGTTATAGACGTCAGTAAATCTGTACCAGCGCGCTATTATATTGGTTGCCGACGACCATAGTAATATTAATAATAATAATAATGATAATAACATTATTGTTGCTTGTAGCGCGGTGTTGTTGTTTTCGTTTGGGAAATTCGCTCCAAAGGACGCGCGGATAAGGACGGAAGGCAGTATTGCGAAAAATTAAAAAAAAAAAAACCCGTCAAACGTTGATATTAACATTATGGTGTGTAAGTGTTGTACGTATAGCGTGTAGTACGAGTTGTGGTAGTGGTCCGGTTTTTGTCGGTTTATCTCACGAGTCACGGTAGATAGGTACACTCGCGCGCGTCATCGATGCTCGGCAGTTACGATATTATAATTATTATTAATCATAATCATATAATAGTAGCTGTAGGAGGTGTAGTAAATGCCATTGCCGTGTTTGTTTCGTATTATTGTATTCCGGTATATACGTCCGACGCTTAATTATATATTTATACCTATATATAATATTATTATAATCTACGCACACGACCACGTTGTCGTTCTACTCGACGCTCACGACCGGTGCTCGGTGTATTATAAACAGATTAAACGTTTTCCCGAAACGTATATATAGGCACACTCGCCTTGATCGCCGTGTGCGTTTTATTTATGCCGATTCGTTTTCATTGCCTCCATAGGTGTAATCGTTTTATTCATGACGACGCGTCCCATAATGATGTATACATTATATAAGCGAATGTACAGACGATTATTATCATCTCGCGTATCGTGTAGGTACTGCCGCTGTCTTACTGCATATTATAGACACCTATGTACAGAGTGATTCGCCGAGCGCGTTCGTTATGTCGTCTCTCCCCCGCTCTTTTTCTATTTCAATAATATACAGTTCTACAAGATTTAATTAATCGACAATGGTCGATTAGATACAGTAAAAAAGGGATGTTTCATTTGAACTTTGTGTCGCCACAATACAACATTAATTGTTAACTATAATACTAGTTATTAACACACTTAGATATTTTTGTATTCTAGTATACTAAAAATCTTAAGAATTTGAACTTACGGTTCCCAAATGTATTTAAAAGTTCCTATATAGAATCAGAATATTTGAATAAATACATTATTAAATGAAAGACTAAGATAAGAAAGACAGTTCAGTATATCTGGTAGATCTTATAATAAATTATTGCTGTCGATCAAATAATTGTCTCTCTTCAAAACTATATTATTCAAAATATAAAAACACAGATTGAAACACACCATGATCAATTAACTGATGTTATAGGTATTGGTATCACTGCAGGTATCAGTATTCAGAACATTATACTATGTCCGATTGACAGGCAGCGTTTTATTTGCATGTTAAAGCGCGCAATTGTCATCTGAACGATGTAATCTACGAATCAAATAAATATATCGATAAGTATACGTCTTATTAATTATGTATATCTCTATGTGTTTTATGAATTTACAAATGTCTACGATTGCCCGTTGTCCAGTACATGCCTATTATTAGTTTTATTAAAATGCACAAACATTTCAAGTCTTTAATATTATAATATTATAAATGTTTGTTTACACGGAGTAATCGTTGGATTTTTAATGATTTAAATAAAATTTAAAATAACAATAATAACAGTGGCGTACCTACACTTCAAAATGCCTTAAGGCAAAATACTTTATCACCCCTTTTATAAGCATAACGCTTACTCTTAAGATTATATTTATTAAATTTCAACCATAATTTGTCGACTTAATACTGGAAAATCAAATGTAGCATCCTTCTCATTCCTGTAAGCCACAAAAAGAATTGAATGCCTCGAAGAACTGTCTCTATGTTGCCACTGCGGTAGCTATGCTTGAATAATTCAATAAATATTAATATAGATTGACCTAAATAATGAGTATCTAACCTATTTGATAAATATAATGCGCCACTGATGGTACTGTACGTACTGAACAGTCTAACACTTGGATTACATTCGTTGTGTACATTATTTTATTGATAACAGTTTACTTTAGTCTTAAATGTTTTAATGAACTATATTATGATTACAAATATCAATGTCAATTTCCTTAAAATTACGATTATTGTATTATTGAATATCCTAATACTGCTGCTTTATTAACATTAAACTGAATTAATATATTATCTATATATTTTATAGCATTATCATGAGAAAAAAACACACCTACAGACCACTGTAACTATTGGTATACACTATACTTATGAACCAAGCAAGTTACGCAACAAAAAAGTTATTCGATAAGATTGAAATGCTTTAAATGTAAAAAAAAAATATTTTTTCAAAATAATATATTGAACTTTTTTGTAAAAAAAACATCGATAATATTAAGCGCCAATATAACATAAAACTACACTAAGCATGAAAAAAAAACAAATTTTTTCCATTTAATGGCAACTAATGCTGAAATTTATTTTTAAATGATATTTTACGAGGATAATTCCAATATTCATTCCTCCCCGCGCCAAAAAAATGATGAACAAAATACTACAGAATTTCGAAATTATTAAAGTTATAATTTTGATTTGCTATTTTAAGCTACTAATTTTTAAAATTATCCTTTTTAATTCTATACTTATGTAACAATGTAAATATTGTAAAAATAATACTTAGGTACTTATATTCTATTAAATACTAGCTATCCCCCTGCACTTCGCTGCACGTACAACGTGAATCCGTGTTAAATTTGGTTGCCTACAACAATGCTAACATTTAGCATACCTAACACGTGTGAATAAATAATATTTTTGGTTTTCTGATTTGGTGTGTAGATAATATTTTCGACATAAATTACCATTTAGCAGCATAATTTAAAAATTATTTTTATTTTTTTTTGTTAAATTATCATAATATTTTTTAATCATAATATCAAAGTATAGCCTGTGTCGCTTAGAAAAAATGTAGCTTTCTACTGGTAAATGAATTTTCAAAATTGTTTCAGTAGTTCCAGAGATTACTTCTTACAAACAAACTCGCAAACTTACAAGCTTTACCTCTTTTAATATTAGTACAGTTAGTACTCAGTATAGATTAAGTTTAAAAAGATTGTTTTTTTTTTTTAGTAAAGTAAATAAAAATTATTCTTAATTGTATAAATATTTCTAAATTAGTTTTATTATGATATTATCTACTGTGGATTGAGAAATCCATTGCATTATATTAAATACTAAAAATTGTCGTAAAAACAATAAAGCATTAAACATTAAGCTATAAATTATCTAAACAAACGTAATAATATTAACTGAAGGCCGTTTGAATAACTAGATACCTAGTAAACTCATAGTATATTATATTATGATTAAACATTGAAATTAATTTCATATTTAAATTAGTTTGTACGTTAATTTAAGCTATTCTCGATATTAAATCCATATATAGGTATACTTAAGATTCTGAAATAGCTAATTAGTATACTTTCATAGAATATATTATCATTTGGTATTTCTACACCATATTACGGGAATTTATAGTTTATACTAATTTAAACTTAAACCAATTGATTTCCCGTGTCATTTAATTTTAATAACCTGCAAAAGTTATATAAAATTATAAATTTATTATTTGTATTAAATTTATAATAGACCTTAAGACTGATAAATAGGTAGTCTCATTTTGAAATAAGAAAATACAATCTCCATTTAACCATTTCAATAGCAGTATCTACTAGGAAACACTGAGTAAAATAAGGATAGGCAGGTCAGATGACCTAATGGTTACCATGTTTTGATAAGTTAATATAGATATAAGACATACGAAAGAATTTTTAGAGCTTTTATTGTATACACACACTTGCAGCCCACACCAATTATCTAATTATAAAACTTGATTGTTAAAAGTTTTGACAAAAGAAACAGTAGTTATTAATAAGTGCGTAGGAAGTGCGTTGCTAATTACCACATACTTTGAAGCTATTTATGTAAATCTATTTAAGTTTTAAAGTCATACTCTGAGTTATAAGTGTTGTAATTATTAGCAATAGACCAAAATAATTGAAGGTAAACTTTAATAATAATTAAAATCATTATGATTGTAATTGCTTCACTTAAATAACTTGTTCTGTTGTAGAAAATAGAAATACAATTTATTATAATATGAAGCTTAAGCTGAGTTATAACTAATGTATACATTGTATGTTAAACAGTTATCAAGTCACTTGAAAAACAGGTATAAAATATATATAATGATGATGATATAGCTTATTGTTTCAGTATTTTCTTCCTTTTTTTTCAAAACTTTACTCTAACATAATGAGTTAATAATTAATATTATTGTAGAACATAATAAATCATAGAAAATTATTTGTACAATATTTACAATTTAATTTTATGGTTCATTTTATTTATACATACCGTTGAAAATAATAGTTTAGCTAAGAACCACCTCGTATGTCTATAAATTCTTTTTATAATTTGTTTTATAATTTGCTTACGCGCAACACATATATAATTTATATATACCTATTATTTATGTTTTGTATGGGCACATATTAGGTATGCGCTTAAAATCTGTATTATAGCCTAAAATTATACAAGTTGTTTCATCAAGCATGTTTAATCCCCCATCCCAATTGTTTATTTAATAATAAATGTATTATTCAAATTCTGATTTTTAAATATACTTATTATAATACAGTAGAGTCCCGCTAATCCGGTCATCACTAATCCGGACATTCGGATAATCTGGACAATTTATGTTTCGTATTTAGTATATACTCATGTATAATATATATATATATATTCGGGAATAAAAATAATAATGTGTAGGTACTTAATGTAAAATTGTAAATCAATAAATTTTGGATTCGTATAAATACACGAGGTGATTTTTGACAGTATATTTATTGTGTTATTATTTATAGTGTTTATTAATTAGTAAGTTAAAAAAAAACATCATTTCGTTTAACCCAGATTTTCAATAATCCGGAAAGAGTCTGGTCCCATCTAGTCCGGATTAGCGGGACTCTACTGTAATTATATTTTCAAATTCTTACACTTTTTATACCATTTGAAGAGTGACCTATGACGTTACTAACTTATTTTTTCATAAAAGAATTAGACTTATTCGCTCAAAATTGTTTATCAAATTATATATTTTTGAAAATTTTTATATATCTAATTACAGTAGAACTCCTATTATCTGAATGTCTAACAACCGGACGTCCAATTAACTGGACGAGAAAAAGATTTAATGGCTTAAAAATTTCTTTTAAAATATGTTATTGTATTTATAGCTTATTCTTTTTCAGCTAAATATTATAAAAAAATTATTTATTTATTATTAAAAATTTCAAATTATAGTACATACATATTAATAATAAATACATAGGTATATACAATATAGGTATTCATACAATTATATGATTTTATAATTTTTGATATGTCAATTATATCAATCATCCGGATATTTATTTATCCGGACCACCCTTGACATTAATTAGTCCGGATAATCGGAATTCTACTGTATCAAAATTTTAATGAGTCATTTTTGAGTTATTAAACTTTTAAGAAAAAAATTATTAGGTTTAAAAATAGTGGCTATCATGATTTTAAAATATTTTAATATTTTTTATTTTTAGATTCTGAGTGGAAAGTCGAATGTATTTATTATTTAATTCACAATGATATGTGTTTTTTTTCATTCTATCATAATTTGGGCAGTAAAAATAATTAAATCTTCAACTTTGAGAGTATATTCTGGTAGAAAATTTTATCTAGTTGGTATTTTTTTTTTATTTTTTAGTATTTTTCAAAATAACTCGAAAAAAAATTAGGAAAAACATGAATTTTTACGCAGTCAGTATTTAACAAGATCGATATTATATTTTTAGTGTAATTCAAAAACAAATGACCTTAGACTCTAAATATTTATTTGTTATTCTTTATTAGGTACATGAAAAAATGTGGTAAAGACTCATTGTTCCCTCGTTCTATTAAATTAACTAACAAGGTTTCCACCTCTCTAGACTGCTATATATCTAACCGTGATTGTTTTAGATTTAACGTTTTTCTCATATTATATTTTTTAATATATAAGACATTTTTGTTTAGTTTTAAAATATATTATTCTCTTATATCTTAACATCTTGTTTTTTATTTTTCAGGTATGCCATTTTTGTATTTTTTTTTAGTTTTTTCTATATATATATATAATTTTTTTTATTGATTAAGCCTATTGCTAAAGCCTAAAGGACATAGGTCCGTTAAATAAATTTAAAATAAAAAATTAAGGAAAAAAATGAATGTTTATTCAAAACTAATATTTAACTAAATCGATTTTTTTTCCGTTGGTGTAACTCAAAAACGAATAATCTTAGACACTTAAAATGTCCACCAAATATTTAAAATTCTTATATTCTATATATTTAATATAATGTATAATGCTTATAATTTTATATGTATGTTGACATTTTCAAAATATTTTGACTCTTTTGAGAACTTTTTTTTCGTATAGGTAAATATATCGTTAAAAAAAATTTCCTGGATAAAAAGACTTATACAATTAATGCAATATTTTTCTTTGCTAGTTAATAATGTGACCAAATAATCTAAAAATATATATAAAAAAAATAGTTTTTTAAATATTTTAAGTTCGAATTTAAACGAAAAAAACGCGCTTCAGTTATTACATTTTATATTTCCAAATACAATATGTCTTCGGCATAAACTAATTTAATCAACTGTATCATTAGTAATAGTAAAATATTACTTTAATAGCAATAAAAATTCATCATAAATGTTATGTACTCAGTGATATAGGATAACAGACTGTCTATGATTAGATCTTATTTGTGTAACGATTTATCATTGAGTTTAAAATAAATACGAGGTGTACTCATCACCTGTACAACAAAACGTTTACCTACTTTCCTACATTTTTGAATTATTAAAACTAAAGACCTAATATTACCAAATACTATATTATATATTTTAATAACTTTGAAACTACTAGTTTGAATTTTGATTTAAATACATCAATATTTAAAATAATCATCTTCTTATCAATTTACAGTACTAAAGGTTGATTATCATTTGAAAAAAAAAAGTTTGCATTTAATATTTTGATCTAACCTTTAAAGTTTCAAGGATTACTCAAGTAGGTAAATACTTGTTTTATTTTTGGAAAATTATTATTATTACCTTGATCTTTGGCGTCTGGTCTATGGTATTGACAAAATATATCGTTGAAAAATATATTATTTTTTTATTGCAATTTTATTTTTATTACCTTGAAAATAAAAATTATAGTATCCCGAAGAACAAAAAATATGCATTTTGATAGTCTTAATTCAGTTATATTTTACTGTGCCATTGATCAATAATTTGAAAATATAAAAAAATAAAACAAATAAACGTTTCCCTCGAAAAAAATTACTATATAGTTTTATAACAGCTATAAAATTACAAAAGTACTTTAATTGTATTAGTGTTTAGTAATTATTAAGATATACATATATTTATCAGCCGGAATCTACAATAAGCACATTGCACATACCATGGTAATCGATAGATTTTTCTACGTACTTAAGAATCTGATCAAAAGCAGAAAAATGTGAACATGAAACAATAAATAAAATAGTTCTACAGTGATACGTATTTTTTATGTCTACTATCTTTATCACATTTCACGTTTTTCAGAAATACAAATTGGCTAAAATCAACGCCATCGAGTGGTTTATGAAAGTATTTTTGATCTATAGTTTAAACTTTAAAAATATAAAATTCCCAGTAAAATTTGAGAAAAGCTAACGAAAACAGCAAAACATTACAATATAGTAATACATACTTATAGAATTACAGTTAAGTGAAAAAAATATTCTACATGAACGTATATTGTACCTGATATTGTGGATGATATTATATATTTCGGAAATCTACTACAGTTATTTTTTAATTTGTTTTTAGAATTGCTCGGAGGATTTTTTAGAATGGTAGCAGAAGCGATAAAACCTCTTCACACCAAGGGTCCAATTGCTGATTATGGTATGCGTTTAAGAATTATTTAATGTCAAAAAAAAAGTCAATGGTTTTTATCATAAATTATAGACTATGAATTTTAATTAAAAATTCTTGTAAATCACATTAGTATATACTCGTAAATATATTATATAGTAATAATGATATAATAGTAGGAGAAGAGTTGGTCTAATTAAAATTAAATTTATATCTGATCTACTGTTAATCAATCGAATTAAAATTATCGACGATAATTAATTTGTATTTTTAATATCTGCAATGATGTAATATATTTTATCAAAAGTTAAAAATATAACATAAAAAAAGCAGGTAAGTGAGTATCGCTCTGCTGTACATTAGGGGGTAGCCGGGTGGGGTGGACCTCGGACTAGGGTAGGTTAAATTTGAATGCAATGATAGGTATCATTGTATACGACAAACGATTCTGAACGGAGATGATTGTCAGTCAAGGATATATTATATTTAAATATTGTCATATATTCTATTTTGAAACAAATTCAAACATTAAAGTAAAAGCTTCAAGATCTTACGTTTAGTAATTTTTTAAAAATAACAAAAATCGAAAATTATTTATGAGTAAAACATTATTTTACACGTGTATTTTTGATTTCAATTTAAAATTAAAACTTTAAACACTCGTAAAATTTTTTAAATTGAATAATCATCAAACTTTTTTATAATTATTCTAAGCTTAACTTATGGACAGCATAGTACTAAATTTTCAATTCTTAGCTTTTTATAGTAAAATATTTATACATTTTTAAATACCAAATAGTGAAAAATATTCATGATTTTGACGAATTTTTGTCAATATTTGAACTTCAAATGCTAATAAAAAAAAATTGTGCCTATGTATTTTTATAATTTTTGAATCAGAGTTAGAACAAGTTATGTGGACCCTTCAATTACATTTTCAAGTAATTTGTACCAGCTAAATTTTTTTTATCAACATTTATAAAAAAAAAATAAAAAAAATTGAAAATTTCAATTGTCTATAAATAGCTCAAAAAAAGTCAAAATATTTTGAAAATCAAATCACGTAAAGAAAATGGCAATCTTAATAACTGGTAAAATTTTCAAGTATTTACGACTTATACTAGTTGAATAACCACAAATATCAAAAACCGTTTGAGGCTAAACCGTTATTTAACGCGGTTTTGTAAAAATTTAAATTTCAAACACTCATAAAAAATTTTTGTCTGAATCCGGTAGAGTTTTTTTACAGATATTTGAAGAAAAATGTATGGAGAACCTTGTACTAAATTTTCAAAACTTAGTTAAAAAAGAAAAAAATTTTACGATTTTTCAACCACAAAATCACTTGAAATTTTCGCAATTTTGACATATTTCGTATAAATTCGAACTTTAAACACTTATAAAAAAAAATTGTGACTAACGATTTCGGATTTTTTTTATCACTTTAAGAACAACTTATAAGAAACCTTGTATTAAATTTTCAAGATTTTCTGGCCGGCCAAAAAAATTTTATCGTTATTTAAAAAAAAAAATTAAAAATTTCAATTGGCTATAAATAGCTCAAAAAAAGTCAAAATTCTTTGAAAATTTAACTGTGTATGGACTATGGAGAACGCTAATATAAACATTTAATGAAAATTTCAAGTGTTTTCATCGATTAGTTTTTGAGTTATAGCAAAATAATTAATATAAATAATTGTCGAAAACTGGTTTTGCGTAAAAATTCCGTTTTTCTGTCACTTTTTTTTTTATTTTTCTCGATTTTTTTGAAAACTGTTGGAAAATGTTTACTTTTCACCTCTATAATGCACCAAGAATATCCACTTTGCCATCGAAAACCACCCCCAAAGTTTGAAATTGAAGCATTATTTCGACTAGTTATGCTGTACACAGACACAAAAAAAAAAACACATCATTGTAAAATCAATACATTCATCACTCCGTTCAGAATCTAAAAAATGAGTTGTTAAGTATAAAAACGTATCAAATGTCTTTACTTGTGTATATATCGTCATTGAATAATACCAAATAATTGTGTTATTGTTATCTAATGTATACCTACTTTTAGTTTTAACCATTCGTAATAATTCTATTTAATATCATGTACCTATTATACTCGACCTTCTATAGAATACTTACAGTTCACACTTTGTTGAGGTAATTAGTATATTTATCATAGTTTTTCCTTGAAAACATCGTCATTTTAGTATCATTTACAATTTTTAAAATTATTGTACTCTACCAAAATAATGCCTTCAAAACCATAATATAAAACCATAAATCTATTAGCTAGATAAGTATACTAAAAAAGTCATTGTATTCTTTTTGTTCTCAGATTAATTTTATTTTCTTTGAAAATATTACAATGATGTGATACATTATCAACCATATTTATTTATACATTATAAATTCATAGTCAGTAAATATATTCTATCTATTTTACACCCACCAAACATTTGTAGGAAATTTGCCTTATCAAAGCAAATTTAAAACAATACAATCTTGTTAGATGTTTTTTCTTCGTCTAAACAAAAAACTAAAATCAAGGCATTCAATATTGGTCGAAGCTTCAGACCAAATTACCTTTCATAAAATATGGTAAAGGCAATGGAAATAATTCAGTGTTAAAAACAATGCTTTAATCGTTAATCCAAAAATAAAGTCTCCTGATGGTTTCGACTCTTCTCGATGAATCTATGGACAACGTTAAACAGGATCCAAACATTCTAAACTGACTAGGTAAAATGTTACTAAAAATACTTGCTGCAGATTTCAAATGGGATATCTCCGATAAACCTACTTGTACCTATTAAGTAGAACAAATAACGAAACACATAGTCTTAGAGTTTCTTCGAACCAAATTCAAAGGAAGAGTTGAAAGCATTAATTTTTGACAATATGTTTATACTTAAATTATTAAATTATTTTGTATTTTACTCACGAGAGAAGGGGAAGAAAAAAAATTTCTCAAAGAAAACTGCGAAGCGTAATTGGAATTCCTTCTGATAATTGATGTATATTTTTTTATGCTATACTATCCATTTAACTTACTTTTTAAGTACAATATACATTATACTTATACCTGCATAGTGATGGCTCATATAGTTAAATATGTGACATTGAGTTTCGAAGGCTGATCATCTGGGCTTAGTATTAATTTAATCTTCTCTTTTTTTTTTTTCAATGATTGATTGTATACATACCTATACTAAGTTATTAACGTTTAAATTTTAATAAGCTTGAAATCTGAATTTTTCCTTGTGTATGGTAATAATTTTACCAATTGCTATTCATTTTAATATCAATGTATTATTATTTAACTATGTTATATTTTAAAGAAAACTCGATGAATATTTAATGAATATAAACCGCAGAATATTTTTAACATTTTATAACATTATTAAAATATTAAAATACTAACTGTCCATTTCAGATCTGTAATAACCTTACTTTTATTAATATATTATAATAGTTTTAACTTATACTATACAATTCGTACATTAATTTATAAATTTAATTTTCACGGTTAAATTTTAAATAATAAAAAAACAAAGAGACAACAGAATTTCAAGTTTATAATTTATTTATTTATTAAAAAAGCTTGGCGCATAACATTTTGCAATAATTTTTAAAACCAGTATTTTTTTTAATTTGTTATATTTAACTTCCAAATAATTTTCAAAAATTCTAAAACCGTATTGATGTTATCGATAATAATTTATATTTTTAAACCTCCTCTTGACTTGATTGGTAAAATACATTAAAAAGAGTTATATTGTGTTAAGAAAAATTGTATGTACAAAATTAACCTTGGAATCTTATTATAGAAAATAATATATTTTTCGATCGTAACTTTTCATGTTCATAAATTAATGAAGTGCATTCATAGTTATTTTGATAGATTTAGTATTTATAGTGACTATCGTAAAAATAATATTGAATATAACTTGTATTTACTGTTTACTGCAAGTAATTTTTTTTTTATCAACACCATATTATGTTATAAAACATAACTTTTTCAGATTAATGGTTTAATACTATCCATATCATGCTTAATTATAATTTTAGACGATATTCTGATTTAACCTGCTTGTTTATCATATTGTAATACAACAATTTTGATAATATACCAAAAAAAGGGATGGTCTTGGACTTCGGCCGAAATAAAAAATGCCCTCCTATATATTTTGTTTTCTTCCGCTTATAATACGCCATACATATAATTTGGTAAATTAAAATCAAACGTTTATATTATTTTCATTTTTGTAAATTGTAGGTATAATGTAATATAGGCACTAGATTACTAGCTATATAACTCGATTTCGATAGTGAAAAAACGAACAAACCTAAATAACACACTATATAAGGTGTATCTCGGTTTTAGTTTACCTATCTCAAATCAGTCAGATCTCAGGAAAAATGGCATATGGATGATGCGGAGTGTCCGAATTGGTTCCCGGGTTCCCACATGATAGATGTAGGTACCTACCTCGCTTTGTAAACTAATTCGACCAAAATGTGCAATGCACTAGAAACTAAACGTATTGTTGAACGTGTTTCTAACTTCTCCCTGAACTTCCTTGCATCTCTAAAAACTATTAAATTTTTATCGAGTAGTTGATGAACACATGTTACAAGCATACTTATATATATTATATATATATACATTTATATATAGATTACATCAGTTGTCTTTTTTAATTTTGTAACCAGCACCAACTCTATGCGTAAACATAAAAATATTCAACTTTCATGGATCGAAATGAAATTTATATGTGGACCAATCTAGGGCAACCCATAAAAAAATTGAAAGAATATTCGAGTTCACTATCCAAGAATTTTAAGGAATGTACAATGTAATACAAAATGTTGGTTCCAATTAGTTCAATAGAATATTTAGGTCTATGAGTACCATACAAACGTACGTTTATTTTTATTTTTTATTTAATACACATTTATTTTGTATATATAACACGAAGATATTATTGTTTTATTATATTTTAATTTGTGGTACCTATATTATCAAGGTTATAGGAAACAATTGATTTTTTTAATCTATTATAATTTATATTAGTAGTGTTATTAGTTTTTGTTGTATGATAAAATATATTTATCCAAATTCTAATTTAAACGGAGAAATAACGTTACTATAGAAATATTACAAGCTCTCATAATAACCATCACAATAACAAATATCTCACGCCCCTAGAAAAAAGATCTTATGCCGCCAAACGACTTGTTGAATTTCAATACTCAAAATGTAAAGACCTGATAAGAAATTAAAGGTTATATAATTTATTTGACTTAATATTATAATTATAGACTAATAGACTTGGATGATGAATGAGTAATGTATTAGGTGCGTTTGGTTTTACAAAGATATATTTATAAACGTTTTCAAGTAAAAATTTTATATAAATTAATATAATATATATATAATATAAATCGATTGATAATAGGTCTAACAAAGTTATTTCCCACACAATCTATAAAAATAAATAATAAGAATCAGAAAGCCTGGAAAGAATACAAATTACGATTATTGGTACAATGGATACAGTCGTACTCGTACAGATGATTATTATTAATTATTATTATAATTTATAAATACTTTAAATTTATGATAAATTATCACGTATATTCATTAAACACCCAAAATAAACCACGATTGCTAAGTTTTTTTAAAATATTTAATATTTAAATTTTTAAATCAAGAATGTAATGACAAAAAAGCAAATTATATTTCAATAAAATTATCTTTTATTAAAATTATTTTTTTAGGTAGTTTAAAACATCCTTAGGTGTAAAATAAATTGCCTATGCTAAGCTCCTTTCAATGTTTTTATTTTCTCACTTTTTAGTTTTTTTTTATCTAGAAAAATTGTCTGATTTTAATACATATAACATATAATCCAGTGAGATGGCAGTTACGTGAAGCTAAGAAAAAAAACGTAGTGGTTATTTATGTAAAATAAATTCCAAAGTTTTATAAACAAAATATTATTTTTACTAAAACGATGTTTTTGTCTAAAAATTATAATATATCGCCCAAGTAATAACAATTTTATTGTAACTGCTTGACAATTTCTTATACTACTATCTTTTTGTAGTCAAATAGTTTATCTATAAGTACTATATTATTTAAAATATTGGTGGTAATAAATATAACATTATCATGACTTGTGATTCTCTGTAGTCTATATAGTTAAATACAAGACTTAAATTTGTACACAGAAAGATTTTGATATTGAGCACGGAAATAATTCAAGACAATATGAAAAAATTGAAAAACATAATTGTATTTAATTGTGTTATAATGATTTAATACATATATAGTTAAATTAATGAAAGACAAAATTTAAGAAATGGCGAGTTTAAGAAAACCCTCGTGTTTATTGTCATCATTATTCATTATCAGTTTAAAATCATTCTAATATGTTTAACATTATTATTATTATTATTATTAACATTATCCTGCAAACTACCATATAGACATATAGTTGTTATTTTAGTCGGCTGTTTGACGAGTATAGACGGAAATTTCCGTCGTTATTGTTTCGTATTTTTTGTATTGTAATATTTTTAGTGATAGTACATTAATTTTTACAGATTTTGATCATATAATGAAAAATGTGCTGCTATCTGTGAACAATATTTTGTAATTTTTCTAAAATCATTTCTAAATTAGAATAATATTTATAAAAATTAAAAATCTTTCCGTTTATAATACTGGTTGCCTATACTCTCAAATTAATTCACTCTATGGGTCATTAGAGTAATAAAATAATTTACTCTTCAAAAGGTTATCATAGTAGCAATGCTTCTAAAGTGTTATTGTCTGCGGTGTATATTATATTATTATTATTTGGAAAAATCATTTTCTGCTAGTATTGAATAATTTAATAAGTTAAAATGTTTACCCTCGTAATTTCTTGATCATATTTAATTTCAGCTTAATTCATCATAATATAATGTACGTATATGTAACTAAAATCAGATGATTGTTATATTTATTTTTAGTATTATTATTTAATAATAGTGTGATCGTATATTGTTCTTTTTCATATATAAATTCCACTAGACACCAAGACCTACTCCATTTTAATTTTAGATTCGTATTTATACACATCAATAGATACTCTGTCATCTTTCGATAGTCCGTTATTACTATATATTTTATTTCACAGAGTATAATATGGAGATTAAAGAATACCTATAACATTATTGAACAATAACACCTTGATTATAAAATTGTGGTTTTCTGCACGTCCTTTTATGTAGTAAATGATTAAACGACGAGAATCTTAATTTAATTTTTAAAATTTTTAAATGTAATTTAAATTACCATGTATCATCTATATATTATTATAATTATTACGATTGACAGACTTATTATTTTTGTTTTAAACAAATTTCTCAACTGCAGTCTGTTGTAATGTACAAACGATAGTTTATTATTATGAACAATAATATTGTGTATTTCGTGATATTTCAATATATGTAGGTACCCTATGTAGGTAGGTATACCGTTAATATCCACATTATGAAATTTAAATTCGATAGCCAAACAACTAAAACGGTTTTCGGTCTATTAGGGTGTCAGATAATAAATTAATAACAATGTGGTAATTCAACTATACTACATCGGAGCACGTAATTTTATAAACTAAACTCCGAATAGTGAAATAATATGTGTAGTGTGTACCCATTTGTCACGGGAAACTTTTTTTAAACAAGAGAAACTATATTTTAATAAGACCTCACTGTCGATAAGCGTTGATGTATGACATCATATTTACAGCTGACAGGTTACAGGTATGAGAAGGAAAAATTTAATGATTCCAATATCCATCCACTGTGATATCCATGAGACGTATTAATATTGTCCGTTTTCGTTTTATGAGTGTCAATAAAATATAATAAATTATATTAACATTTGGCTTACTTCATATTTATTTCAATAATTTTAACGAAAAAAATAAACAAATTTACAGGACAAAGAATATGAATTTAAATCTACATAAAATATCTACTAATCAAAAATATCAAGGAATCATTGAACATATAAATGTCCAAAATGTATTTCATTAAAATTTCAATATATTTGTAAATTTTCCTTAAACATTTATTGAAATTAAATTGTCCTCTAAGTAAATTAGGTAGTGGCGAGCCATGAGGAGTGCTGAGAGGGCTGTAGCACCCTGCCCCCGAAATATTAAAAAAATTTAAAAATTATTTTAATTTTTAATGGTCTATGAAAATCGCAACAAAAATCTTAAATTGTATTTTACAAAAATTAATCAGCTCCCTACCGCCGACAAAAAATTCTGGCTACGCCACTGAAATTAGAATTAAATTAACGAATACTAAGTACCTATTGAAATATCTACAATAATATATTTATTAAACATTAATGTAATAATTATAGGCTTTAAAAATCATAACGAATAATAGAGACCTATAATTTGATTTGCGAAAATTGATAAAGTTTTAACAATATTATTATAAGATTAAATATATTTATTATTTTAGATTCTGAACGGAGTAATGAATGTATTGATTTTACAATGATGTGTGTTATTTTTTTTTTTTTTGTGTCTGACGACAACATTTGGAGCAGTAAAAATGCTTCGATTTTTTACTTCAGGAAATCGAATCTAGTTGGTACTTTGGGGGGATCAAAAGTTAAAAATTTTCAATATTTTTTAAATGAGTCGGGAAAAACCCTAAAAAAATGACGGATAACGGGATTTTTTACGCAAAACCAGTTTTCGACAAAATCGAATTTTTTATTTTGCTATAACTCAAAAAATAATAGATGTAAATACTTGAAATTTTCACCAAATGTTTATATTAGCGTTCTCCATAGACAGTTAAATTTTCAAAGAATTTTAACTTTTTTTGAGCTATTTATAGATAATTGAAATTTTTAATTTTTTTTTTAAATAACGATAAAAATTTTTTGGCCGGACAGAAAATCTTGAAAATTTAATACAAGGTTTCTTATAAGTTGTTCCTAAAGTGATAAAAAAAATCCGAAATCGTTAGTCACAATTTTTTTTTATAAGTGCTTAAAGTTCGAATTTAAACGAAATATGTCAAAATTGCGAAAATTTGCAAGTAATTTTGTGGTTGAAAAATCGTAAAATTTTTTTATTTTATATCTAAATTTTGAAAATTTAATACAAGGTTCTCCATACATTTTTCTTCAATTATCTGTAAAAATAACTCTACCGGATTCAGACAAAAAATTTTTATGAGTGTTTGAAATTTAAATTTTTACAAAACCGCGTTAAATAACGGTTTAGCCTAAAACGGTTTTTGATATTTGTGGTTATTCAAATAGTATAAGTCGTAAATACTTGAAAATTTTACCAGTTATTAAGATTGCCATTTTCTTTACGTAATTTGATTTTCAAAATATTTTGACTTTTTTTGAGCTATTTATAGACAATTGAAATTTTCAATTTTTTTTATTTTTTTTTTATAAATGTTGATAAAAAAAATTTAGCTGGTACAAATTACTTGAAAATGTAATTGAAGGGTCCACATAACTTGTTCTAACTCCCATTCAAAAATTATAAAAATACATAGGCACAATTTTTTTTTATTAGCATTTGAAGTTCAAATATTGACAAAAATTCGTCAAAATCATGAATATTTTTCACTATTTGGTATTTAAAAATGTATAAATATTTTACTATAAAAAGCTAAGAATTGAAAATTTAGTACTATGCTGTCCATAAGTTAAGCTTAGAATAATTATAAAAAAGTTTGATGATTATTCAATTTAAAAAATTTTACGAGTGTTTAAAGTTTTAATTTTAAATTGAAATCAAAAATACACGTGTAAAATAATGTTTTACTCATAAATAATTTTCGATTTTTGTTATTTTTAAAAAATTACTAAACGTAAGATCTTGAAGCTTTTACTTTAATGTTTGAATTTGTTTCAAAATAGAATATATGACAATATTTAAATATAATATATCCTTGACTGACAATCATCTCCGTTCAGAATCGTTTGTCGTATACAATGATACCTATCATTGCATTCAAATTTAACCTACCCTAGTCCGAGGTCCACCCCACCCGGCTACCCCCTAATGTACAGCAGAGCGATACTCACTTACCTGCTTTTTTTATGTTATATTTTTAACTTTTGATAAAATATATTACATCATTGCAGATATTAAAAATACAAATTAATTATCGTCGATAATTTTAATTCGATTGATTAACAGTAGATCAGATATAAATTTAATTTTAATTAGACCAACTCTTCTCCTACTATTATATCATTATTACTATATAATATATTTACGAGTATAAGGGGGTGGGGTGGACCACCCCCTTATGTACAGCAGAGCGATAGAAACTTACCTGCTTTTTTAATAATAATTTTACATTTAGCCACCTGTTAGAATTCGTTCATAATATAATAATTAATAAAGTAAAATTATACACGCATCACGCTAATCAATATGAGAATGAAACAAAACATAGTTTTTTTTTAACATGAATTATTATTATTTCAATTTTTCATCATAATTATTATTAGTCATTAGATATTAGAGGTGTTCCGGGTACCCGGCCAACGAGTCCAAGCCGGGTACCCGATATCATATTCAGTACCCGACCAATACTCGTTACCCGGCGTGTTATTAAAATTTGACTTGGACAGTACCCGGTACCCGGTTTACAGCTACATTTTTTCCTTGTAATATACCCGGTACCCGGTACTCGATTAATTTATTAATTAAAAAAAAAAATATGTACCCGCAATCGACAAAACGAAAATATTTTATAAATTTATAATAATAATAAATAATAATACATTACATTATCGCGCCGTATCTGAAAATAGAAATAGAATATTTCTAAGATTTATTAACTATTGACATTGTCATAAATGATAATCATACGTTACCGATAACGATTTAAAAATAGAATTACCACGTACAGCCGCGGCTTAATAATGTTGTTCTATCTTAATTATCTACCATCTACTATTAATAATCTTAGGGTATATAGTATATACTATATAATATATATATTATTCATCACATTATTATGTATTACTCAACCTGCAGTACCTGACTCAGTTTAAACAAAAATTATTACTCGACCAGTACTCGAAACTGTATTAACAAACTTATTACTCGACCAGTACTCGAGACTTGGTTTAAACAAAAATTATTACTCGACCAGTACTCGAGACTCGGTTTAAACAAAAATTATTACTCGACCAGTACTCGAGACTCGGTTTTAATAAAAATTATTGCTCGATTAGTACCCTGGACTCGGTTTTAACGGAAATTGGTACTCGGCCAATACTCGGTACCCGGTTTGTTGGTAAAAAATCTACCCGGAACACTTCTATTAGATATGTATAATTTATGGGTTCTAGCTTAAATTTAAAAAAAAATATATTGTTTTTCCGTTTTCGGTTATTTTAAGGCTATCATTTTTTTTTTAATTGTATGTTTCATTATGTTTTTAAAAATTATTTAAATTTTTTGTTTTTTTTTCAACGCCATAACTTATAAATACATTATATATTTTTTTTCTAAATTATATTGTCAATTGTGGCGCAATGAATCACACTTTAATGTAAAAACTACAAAACGTATAGAATATTTTAGCCAGGTTATTAGATTGATTCCAAAAAAAAATTCTAATAACGTTATTAAATTGTTTACGACGTTAACGTTACAAGTACGTTTTTTGTTTATTGTTAATCTTTAGTTATGATTAATGATATAATATAATATGTTTAATCGTTTAATGGTATTAATTTTTTTTTTGGTTTTTCGTTAACTGATTTTGTTTCATGTTTTTATTTTTATTTTTCGTTATTGCGTTTTGAAGCCCTGGTTCTAACTACCTAATATTTTTTCCAAAATAGTCACTTTCTAATGTTATGAAATGTTTAATTAGTAGGAGAAATCAATAATGTGTCAACTAGATTATATTTATTTGATGCATTGATCACAGATTTACCTAAAGATTTGTTTGATATAATATTAAATGATTTTAATCTATATTTTATACAACACAATAGGTAAAATTAAATATTATGAATCTATATAATATATACCACAATGCATACATTTTGATTAATTTATTCTATTATTTTTGTTTGATTATGGATTTTATTATTGTTGCAAAAACTATTATAAGATTATGTTTTATTAATTTAGATTTCATAATTATATAAAAATATTATATTATGCAGTGGGTGCAGGAGTTTAGTTTACTGCGTCATTGTTGACGGAAATAGAAAAACAAACTTGTACAATATTATTATTACGTAGTGTTGTCAGATTTTTAAATACCCAACTGAAACATGGTATATTGAATGACCTTTTTTACTGATGTTATCGCTTAGGTGAAAATATAATGATAAATGTATTATTTTATCATTTATATATTTAATTATTAATACAAAAAAACATTATTATTTATCAATAATATTTTAGTACAATTTTTAAATTTATATTTTTTATTTAATGATAGGTATATTATGGTGCGAATATTCTCTTAGCCGAAATAGACTAAATGACGAGCCAGGACATCGGGACACGTCTTTACAACCGGGATGAATGGCAAGTCTATTAGGCTGCATCCGAGTTGGGTCCCGAATACTAGGGGCTAATCGCAGGTAGTGTACTAGTTGGGTCCCGAATTTTTAAAGGTACTATACTAGTTGGGTCCCGAATTTTTAAAGGTACTATACTAGTTGGGTCCCGGATTTTTAAAGGTACTATACTAGTTGGGTCTCGAATTATTATAGATATTGCACTAGTTTCATTTTGTTGTTGGCATTTTCATCCCCATTTTAACAGACTGTCTATGATCTATTTAGACCACAGGTATGGTTAAAAATGTTTTTTTACAGTTTTTTTTTTAAATATTAAAAATGCTAAAGTATTAAATATAATTTTTTAAATAAAATATTATTTTATTTGTATTTACAATATTATTGTATAATTGTTTTAACATTTTTAATATTTTTTAACTTAGGTACACCTATATGGCTATATTTATATTATATACTTGGTTTTTAACCTTTTAAATATTTTTACCAACACAAAAGTGATTTATTGTTGTATAAAATTCTAATAAAAAAACTGTAAAAAAACATTTTTAACCATACTTATGGTTTAAATAGATCATAGACAGTCCTAAGTCTGTTAAAATGGGAAGGAAAATGTTAGTATAGTGTAGTACTTCCAAAAAATATTCAAGATCTAGTCTATTGTAGCTAAAATAATTTAGGACCCAACTAGTATAGTACCCACAAAAATCCGGGACCAAACTAGTATAGTACCCACAAAAATCCGGGACCGAACTAGTGTAGTACCTAAAATAATTCGGGACCCAACTAGTGTAGCAATTATAAATTTGGGACCCAACTCGGATGCGCCGGTCTATTAATACGTAAATAATATAGCCACCTTCGCTTATCACTTGGTTTATCGATAGGTATCTGTATCACACACACGCAATACCTGTTGAAAATAAATGTGCCGAAAAGAGTACTGAGATAAAGTTATGATTGCAATTCATTTGTCTCGTTTCTTAATAACTCCGACCCAGGATATATACACGGTTTGTTTTATTATACAACTAGAAGGAAATGATAAGCTATAGTATTCAAATAACGATAAAAGCTCCGCTAGTTGACATTTAAATACCTTTACAAGACTCGGGAGACGGATGTCAGCGCATAATAGCCAAAAGCCAATAGGTTATTCATTGAGGCGGGTAATTTCGTGTTTACGTATATGGTACATTAGTACAAGTCTGATACGTAACTATAGTCTATATGTATGATGATATTTTCCCCAATATTATTACTTATCACTAATAAGTTATTAGTATAGCATTATTATTATCGGTTGTCAGTCTAACCCGAGGGTTGCATGTTATTGATTATCTATAGAAACTGAAAGTTTGAATTCGAATATAAGACGTAGCATATTATAATATGAACTCAGCAATAAATTCTAGCCCATCGAAATTTAACCGATTTTTATTAAATTTTTCAGTAGTATTAATATGATAACCTACTACTATTATTTATAGTTATCCTACTTTATTTTGATAAACAAATTCCAGTGCAAGTTGTATACCACATAAATATTATTATACCTATTAGCAATTTCATATAATAAATGTATATACTAATATAATGGATTCATATAGGTTCATGTAAACTATGATTTTTTAATATTTATTTAAAAATAATTATTTTAAGACTGTTAAAATGCTCAAAATTAATGCTTCAAAACCACTGTTATGAATACTACGATTTATTATTGCTTTCTGCAAATTAATTTAATGTATTAATACAATACTGACTTGGGCCGAGGTGAGCAAAGCGAAAATCAACACTCAGAAACCCAATTCCCAGTATCTGATCCTGTCTGTACAGTACATTTCTTATGTATGTATAAGTTTTAATTACACTTTTTAAACCTGTTGGTTAACATATGAATAATTTAATGCAGATGGTAAAAGTCTTTTTCAAGGTATATAATATTAACATTATGTAAACTAATACAATCTATCACATATGCATTTGTTTATATTATAAACATCTAAAACATCGTATAGATTGCAATAATAACATATTTTTCTGTTAATTTGTATTTAATATAAGTTAATCCTGCTCCTCGACGTTGCCCAAGTCAAATTAAATAATACCAGAAGGTTACACTGTCTTACACTCCGTTAAATGTTAGATATAAATAATTTTAGATGGATTTCATAATAAATTAGTATTTTATTTCATTTAACCAATGGCAACCCTACACAAACAAAAAAATGTGTTGTGAGCCAACAAATTTCTATGCGAGTCCCTCTTCAAATTGCAAAATTAAAAAATTGGCTAGGTTTGCTGGGATTGCTTACACAACATACACACAAACATTACCTTTAATCATAAGCGTGCGCACAGGCCATGGCCCACCCTGCGAGCAGTACCGAAATTTGTATACATAGTATACATGATTATACATGATCCAAACATCACGATTTTTGATTTTTTTTAAATCATAAAACATTAAATAGGTAGGTGAAAAATAACATTAATACTCAATGATAATACGTAAATAATAATAATAATTAAATGTCTTTAAAAATAAAATTGTGTTGGCAATTAAAATATTTCTTGTTTAATTTAAAAAAAATATGTATCTGTTTTTTATCATATGAATGATTCATGCCTTAAATAGCAGGTGATTATGAGTAGCCGAGTAGGTAAATTAAAGTATGACGTAACATTTTAATTGTTTCTTCCATCAGAGTTCAGGTTTCTTAATCTTTATTGACTTGGCCCACCCTGCAACAAATCTCTGCGCACGCTTATAACCTTTTATTATATTAATAGGTAAAATTCAATACAAATTTCAACTATTATACTTATACATTGACTAGCATATTAGTATATAATATATGCTGTTTATAAATAGTAAATACAACGTTTCTATTGTAAAAATATACATTTTCTGATATTTAATTATTTTTTTAAATATTAATTTGTTATTGTTTGACCTATAATATGTAATGAAATAATAATAGGTGTTAATTGAGTTAGGTACAAAGGGGAATGCTGGATATGTATATTTTTTTTTAATGGGTAAAATCTTTTGATGTTATCAGTTTTGTACAGTCCAGTGGCTTCGTGTGAAAATGACAATGGCGTTGAAAAAAAGTGCTAGAGTATTGTGGAGTCCTTGTGTTGAAAATCACCAATTATTAGGTATAGATAATGATATAGGAGTAATATGGAATTAAAAATTTTGTAACCAATTTCAGCATTTCATATTTACTTAAACACCAGGTACATTTTTAATTCATTCAAAGAAATAAAAATAAATTAAAAAACGTTACCCATACAATTTCAGATATGAGGTTATAAATTTATCATAACATAAATAACTCAATAAACAATTATTTTTAAAGCGTATTACGTTGTGTATTGATAACATATTCAATATTTTTAATGTATGCAAATGTAGACAAATTAATTTAAACTTGATTTATTAAAGTAAAGAGTTTATTCAAATATAAAACATCAAAGTTTCAAAATAGAAATAACTTGTTTTATTTAGGTCACATGAAAAATATTTTAATCCATTTATCTAAATATATAATATGAAATAGGAAAATATAACATTTTTATTGTTTTCATTTAGTGGTTTTCGGGTAAATTTCTTCATTATCGTAGTAAGCAAAAACCAATTCAGTAAGTATAGTTGTGTATAGAAAAAATACAAGTATGTGTTAGAAATATTTTTAAATTAATTAAAAATTGATGCATCTTATAAATACTAAACAATAAACACTATTGTGTTCCACCTTGAGCTATTTCCTACCACCAAAGTGAATGCAATTCATATATTTATCATAAAACAAAAACAAATTGAATAAGCAGATGTAGATTTTAAGACAAAGTACAATAATTACTATAAGCTATATAATTATTATTACAAAATATGAACTTCCAAAAATGTTTATCAGTATATAATTAAAAATCTACTAATTTTCTAAAAAAAACTAGGCTAAGGCTGATTTAATAGCATTTTACTTACATGGAAAAATAATTATAAATCCAAAAATGAGTTTCAATACTCGTGGACATAAAAGATCTATTTCTAAAAATATAACAAATTACATAATATGTTTTGCATATTTTAATTTATTATTATAGAATAAAGGGTCATGGAATATTTGTGTATGACAGTCGATATAGATAATAAAAATTATATAGAAATAAATATAAGCTGTAGTAATAAAACAAATAAAAGTATTTTTATAATTTATATAATATCACGTTTTATTGAAAATAAAGTTTAAATAATTATTTATTCACAAGGTCATAATAATAAGTTATTGACCCACTTGGAAAATGGGTTTGTTTCTATTTTTTTATTATTATTATTTCATAATAGGTAGTAGCGTATAACAGGATTTTATTGAATATAATATTTAATAAAATAACTTACTAATGTAAAATTTAAATTTAAATTATATTTATAAGTTTTCAAAAAACAAAGAAAATTTTTAAATAAATACTAAATTAAATTTTATAAAAACCTAATGTTAAAACTCTGTAAACAATTTAGCCTTATAATCTAAAACCCAGATGTTTAATTTTATTCTAATTTATTTTAAGAAAATATTAATAACTTTTTATAATATGCATAAAAAATGCATTAATATATTGTGTACGTAAGTACTACACTTATAAGTACGTACTTACAAGGTACAAACATTATAATATGACCTTTTGAAAAACTTAATGGACATAAAAGTATTTACGCGTTTGTTGTCGTATGTATGCAATATTGTACCAACGCTCAACTTTGCAGCTATAATTACAGTAAACTCGTATCTATGCAATATAAAAACGTATTTTATTTAATGGTAAATCCGACGTTAGTCGATAATCAATATAAATCCACTGCATAATATCGACATTTGCCACATCGTGTAAGTACTTATCACTACGTCAGGCGTATGGTCCGTGTTTATTTGAAATGCCGTTTAAAAAATGAATCAACAACCCAGTCAACTCGCCGACGGTTGAAATATATTTCTCAAATTTCGTTCTTCTCTGTGTTACTCTATATATAGGTACCGACAACACCTAACTACTATAAATAAATAATATTATATTATAATAGCAAATACTGCAACTTGCAAGTACCACACACAGTACTGATACGTTATGTCTTGCAAACACCTTGTGTTCTTCCGCACGCGGATACTCGTATTATTCGCATCTAAACCGCTTAATAGGTCGTGCCTACAGCTGTAGTTATTCAATCGATCGTATACAATGAACGAATGTGATTTCGTCCGTATTTGTCGATGCTCGCGAAAACCACTCGACGGACAGCAATACGGCATCATAATATTATTAGGTACGATGACTTAAACGAGACTTAACTGCAGTATACAGATTGTTTGCATACAGGGTGATTCGCAGAGGCCGCTCCATTTATTTAAACTATGATTTTTGAAGTTTTAAAGTATACCTACTTAGAGGCCATATTTTTGATTACTTAAATTTCTTATAACATTTCAGGAGTATCTTGAGAGCAATGCCAACTTATTTTTTTCAAATAAAAACTTATCTATTGTAGTGTAGATTATGAAAAATTTAATGTATCTAATAATCATTATTAAAATGATTAATGTTTGAGTTACTAAAATTTATATGTTAATAATAATATATAGTCCTTAGAATAATAGTTTTACAAAAATATAAAATATATGAAATGTTTAATTTAGCATATACTTAATATACTATAAAAATGATAAAATGTGAATATATTGGTATTTACAGCAGTTGTTATGCAATTAAAGCCCCCATATCTTTAGGCCTATTAGCATGCACATCCTTAATACGTAATGTTTATTTACTCGGAGACTACTTGTTCAAATTTAAATTTACACATCAACATTACCGAAACAATAATCATCCGCTAATTAATTTACAATAAAAATGAGTTTTAAAAAACATAGGTATATCACCACTGGACACTCCTTTGATAATATAAAAAAAAATCGAAATAATTGAAAATATAATATTTTAATGTGTATGCTTAATTATTCCAAAAAGCCAGAATTTAGATATACCTAGAAAAAAAACAAGGGAGTGAGCATATTTGGTGAATCACTCTGTATATCGTGACATACGTACTCTCATTACTATTATGTTGTACATCACTCGCGTTCGACCTTTCTGTGGACCCAAAGAGTCTGTAACAACTGAATAAACGTCAACGAGGTCATCATTTTCTCTGTTTCCGAACAGAAAATATTTCTCATCATGCTCTCACCACTCCCCACGGGATCGCCGGATGCGTCCTAACCATATACATGCAGTGCGCGCTGCTACAGCATCAGCAGATACTTGATCCGCGTAAAAACGAATTTGCTATCCCGGTCAGACGTGTAAATTATTGTTTTATACATATTTAATATATGTATAGCCGTATAGGTGTACGTTGCGGACGACGACGATTTCGTAACGAGTCTTCACGTTACGGAGTACTCTCGGCCGTCGTTAACGTGTGCAAGGGAAATGCAAGAGACCGCGGACGACCAAAGTGGATTCAAGGAGATTGCGTCCGAGAAAGAAACGAACATAACATAATATAATATAATATAATACGCATATACCTACCTGTAATATGACTTCGTATTTGCGCGAAGAGAGGGCAAGAAGTCACATATTATTATAGTATAGGTAGGTATATTGCAGTAAGTATTAATGTATTATTATTATGATGATGGTGTTGCTCAACAAACCACCGCCGCCGCCGAGGTCCTTGGTAATTTATATAACGCTGACAAGTGAGACCGGCCGGTCATTGATATATACAGCCGCAGCGCTGAAAGGATAATACCCGTTTATATTATCCACGTTGCGAGGTGATATCGCAAGACACCACCGTACACGCAAAGGAGCAGCACACATGACCATCGGTGTTTTCGATTTCATCGTTAAACGTTTTAGAAAACGTAAGTACGACACCGTTGTATATTCAAAAATAATAAAAATAATCATGATTTTCAAATAAATCGAAAATCGATATTCCAAACCTATTGGTTGTACACTATTGCTCAGTCCGTATTATAACAAAAAATTGTATTTATCTAATTTGGTTTATATAATCAATTCGCTCTTCTGTGTTCTGTAAAACCGTGGAGACACGAAGACTATTTTGACCGTCTTGTCTTTAAACAAATTCCATACATTTCTATGAAGTCTTGTTCTCTCCTCATTCTTTTGACTTTTATCAACTTCATTTGAATTATTTTTTACATTCGTCTGCTATTACATCAGTCATCTGACGTTTTTTATTTTCTTATTTCATCTGCACACTTAAAAATTGGGGAAAAAATGGAGAGCGTTTCATATACATATTATGTATAATTTTCAGTTCTAGAGTTATTATTTTTTATATCAGTCAAAATGAATTATATCTATTTCACATGTATAATATACGTAATGATAGAGATCACAGGCAAACTTTAAAGTTCACTAAAAAATCTAATTTAATATATTGTACACGTATTATAATACCACGACGATGGTCTTTAACAGGACAAAAAATACAATATAAATTAATCGTACATATTCAATTTATCATTCTTGCTAATAATAGTTGAAAAAATATAATTATTAATAGCAACATGTTCGATGAAATTAAGATTTAAAAATTTATAATTTGTATATGGAATTGTTGCTTAAGTTTTATTTGAAATAAAATAACTTTGACGATTTTGGAAATATCACCAAATATTGAAGGAAATATATTTTTTATCAATATTCCCTTTTTAGTTTTAGGATACGTTATAAAATATGAGTGAATAATATATAATACTAGAATATACAATGAATGCCTTTTTAAAAAATAAACGGATTCAGCATTTTATATTTTAGTACATATCGTTTGTTTTATACGCAATAAAAATAACATTTTTAATTAATAACTTTAGTTAATAATGGGAGGACCAATGTTCCTGTCAATAGTCAGCATAGCGCTAATCGTTCTACAAACTCAACACACGACAGCAAAAAGACTACGTGAGTAAATGTATTTTTATTTTTATAAATAAACTATATTAATAATAAAAAAAAAAAGACAATAACTGACGTATGAAATCTTATGTAAAATTTAAATCAAAAAACTTTAGTTATATATTATAAATTTTATACTTTTATTTGTATTATAATTAATTTATGCTTTGAATATACTTTAACTCATAGGTACCTTTATTTTTCAGCCAACTTCGTGCACGTGTGTAAAAGAAGTGATCCTCAAATAGAAAAATGTTTGCTACAAACTATCGAATCTCTAAGACCCGAGTTACCTAATGGTAGTTTATATAATATATATTATGTTTATAAAATATGATTTCAATTTATTTATTTATTTTATTTAAAATATTACAAATTAAATTTTTTTTTATTATTTTTACATAGGTATACCTAAAATGCAAGTCCCGGCTTTAGAACCAATGGTCATACCCATGTTGGCAGTAAATAGAAATGAGGATGCCCTTAAAGTTAAAGCAACGATTAAAGATATACAAGCATGGGGTGGTTCTAAATTTGTAATCAACAATCTCAAGTAAGTATAGTTAAATTATAATTTTATAGAATAGTTCTATACCTACTTATTTTTTTTATATTTTTATGAAAACATTGGAAAAACCAACATATGAGTATTTATTATTTACCATTAATTACATAATATTATTAGTATTTTGCTTTTAAAAAGCAATAATATATTAATATAATTCAATAATTGTATTAAAATATAATAATTATACACTTATATGCATTTAACAATATAAAAAATCTGATTCTAATTTCACTTTGTAAATCTATTTAACAAACATGTTATGTTTTCTAGGATTTAAATACATTTTTAATATTGAGTTAAGATAGTAAAAGTTGATTTAAAAATTATATGCTGAATATTTCTATTATTTCTTAATATGTGGTATTTAATACGCATAAATGATAAATATATGCATTTCACGTATTGTCAGTATGACATGTTTACAACTCAAAATCAATACAGACGGATAAATATACGTATATAAAGTATTAAAAAACTAAAATAAAACTTTAATATTTAATCTTGACATACACAGTTATTATTCATTATTTTATAACATTTAGATATAGGTACTGTTAAATTATTAAATTTCTACAGCGTTAAGTGCTAAGAATTTTTTAAGAGAGTCTATTTAAAAGTATAGCGTTTTTAGAACGCTTAGTTATTACTTTATTGGTATATCGATAAATAAACAAAATAAAAAAATTACAAAATAAAAATTATAAAAATACTATTACAGGTATACACGGATATCTATGAGTTGAAATTAAAATTTTTAGTAAATCGGATATCACTTGGACTTTTTAAATTTGATTAATTTAAACGAATTGTTATTTAAATTTATAGTTTAAAGAATTATTATGTACAAAACTAATCAAAACTGATGTGTAATTCATTAAATTATTATAAAAATGAGTGTATTTAATATTTAAATATGTAATTTAAATTAGAATTTAATTTAATTTAATTCTAAATAATGAAATACATTTAATTAAATTAAACATCATGATTTTAAATATACATAATACACGTGTCTTTCAAATAATAGCTAAAAAAAAGTAAAAACGCGTGATTCGGTGAAAGTGGTAACAAAATTATTCAGTATTCATAGTGTGTCGCGTTCTACAATATTGACAGTTGACCATAACAATAACGACATCCGAATGAATTATTTGTCGAAATATTCCATACATAATCGGTAGGTTTTATAAAAAAAAAAAATAATAATTTCGTATCTTAATAATTTCTTTCTTTATTAATTGCACAACACAAAATTGCGGTGATGCAAAAACTGGACCAAATAACAAGACATAATACTATTATCGTTACGCAAT
The DNA here is from genome assembly GCA_020882235.1 of Schizaphis graminum. NCBI lineage: Eukaryota > Metazoa > Arthropoda > Insecta > Hemiptera > Aphididae > Schizaphis > Schizaphis graminum. Next base: position 22,352,992 of record CM037034.1, on the reverse strand, counting down.
AACTTTAATTATATCTTGGTGGATGCTGTAGACGCTTATTATTTCCAAAGAACTTGACACCAATGACAACATGATACGGAGAATATTTTAATAAAAACATTTTAATTTGTGACATTATATATTGTTTCAGGGTAAATCTTGAAAAGTTAAACGGCGAAGGAACAATTGTTCTCCCGAATTTATTCGTTAACTGTACGTACGACATCGACGGTCGTCTAATGGTTGTTCCACTCCAAGGTCAAGGAATATTTAGAGGGAATATAAGTAAGTCACAAAAGATATGAAATCATGTTATCAACTTAGTAAATGTATATTTAATATTAGTAATATTACAACAAGTTTGTAATTTCATATAGCGTAAATAAACTAATGAATAATTATTATTATAACAAGTATGTTGAACGGTATATTATTATTATTAAAAGTTCGTTTTTTAATTATTTAGTGAACCTAAATTAATTATACTCGTCTGTGTGAACCACAATTTATTTAGGTAATATATTGTTATAATAAAATCAGATATTAATTAATATTTTATTCGCAGCTAACACAAAAGCTGACGTCAAAGCAAGTCTTGAAGTATTAAAAGACAAAAAGAATCGCGAATACTTCCAAGTTAAGGATATTCGAATCAAACTTAAAGTTGGAGACGCAAATGGAAAAATAATACCCCAAAACATCAACAAAAATAATGATGTCCTAAGTATGCTCAATACTATACATTATATAAATATTTTTTATTCAACGATTTAACTTTATTTTATTTTTGTTTTTAATTCATAAATTGAAAAACATTTTTAATTCTTAAATCAATATTAATAAATATGTCATACATAAGTCACGATAATTTATCATAAAAGTTTATTTCCATAAAAAAAAAGTTGATTAAATTTTATATTATAAATTACTTATATGTACCTATTTGAATGTTTTAGCGGAAACTGCATCGGCGTTTTATCACCAAAACCGTCGAGTTGTTTTGGATATTATCACTCCAATCGCAGAAGAAATTACTGTTGAATTTGCGTTGCAAATTGCCAATAATATATTAAAAACTATACTTTACGATGAAATTCTACCCAAAGAACTGCCTTAATGCGTGTATTATACAACGATCGAATTTAATTTTTAAATTCAATTTTTTTCGTAATTTATATTCAATCATTTATTAATCATTTTCATATATTTCAGTGTAATATATTCATAAGTCATCTATTATTAAATATAATCTATATGATCACAAATATTTGTTAACTATTTTGTATTATAACTTTTTTATTTAGTTGGAAAATCTCATTATGATGGAGAATATTGTTATAATAAATAGCAATACTGAATGGTGAATACTAACTGGTAACTAATAAATAATTAATTTATGAAATTATAATGTGATATATAATTGTATAGAAAAAGAATAAAAAAATATTGTAAACAGTGAAATACGTGTCTAGACTGTAGACTTATGATTCATTAAGAGATATATTATCTCGAATATTATATTGAAATATAAATTTATGAAACATGATTATGAGTCAGGCTAAATAGTAAAAACAAATAGGTACTATAAGTTAGTTCTATGAACAGTTAGTTACCAGTAACCAATTTTACTCCATCTATCATAATTATAACTTTAATGGTGAAATAAGATTAGAAATATACTCATGATGTATACGTCAGATGCATAATATAGTCTATGGGTATGTTAATAAGTATTAATAGGTTTTATTTTTTTTCTTAATAGATTGAAAAATGTATAAAGAACTTTCGATTAAATTTTCAAATCTTAGTATTAAAAATAAAAAGGTTTATGAATTTTTAACTACAAAATAATTTGCTATTTTTTGCGGTTTTTATAAATTGTACTACAATTTTAACTTAAAATGTTTATAAAAAAATATAGTGTTTATAGATTTTCGATATTTTTTAATTTGGTAAAAGAATCTTATAAAGATTTTTAATATAAAATGTTCAAGTATTTCTGCCCAGCAAATAATTATTTTTAGCCGTCATTAATAAAAAAAAAAAAACTAAATTTATATTAAAATATTTTTGGTTAAGTAAATAATAAAATGTATAAAACCTTTCACTGATAACAATATTAAAAACAAAAATGCACTTTCTTATGAAAAAATGTATATACAAAGCAACATAATACATAAGCATCGAGATAATTAAAATAAATTTATATATTATTGTAAATAGATTTTACTTATATCATTGAGTATAAATAGTATATTATCTATACTCAATATTTATATAAATGATAAAAAATAATGATTATTTTCATATTCTATAATAGGTAGATACATCCAATTACAATAATTGTAAATGTTTATATTTATAAATAACAATAATTTATCATATCATTCTATAACATTTTTTTATTATATCACTTCCCTTTTTTCCAATCATTACTGAAGCTGCGTTTGTGTTTGCAGAAACAATTTTTGGCATAACTGAACTATCAATTACACGCATCCCAATTCCCAGTGATTCCTTTCACTCTTAATTTAGGATCAACAACAGAATAGGAATCGTCTTCTGAACCCATTCTACAGATGCCGACAACGTGATAAAAAAGGGCTGCTAAGTTCTGAATAACACAAATCCAATAATCTCTAGTATCCCAAATATGATCAGTACAATTCAATAATTTCAACTCTTCTAATACAAAGACAGCATCTATCATACTTTTTGTTTTAGATAATTTTACTACAAATTCAATACCCTTTAATAGGGTTTCAATTTCTTTATCACAAGATAAATAATTTAAAAATATTTTAAGTTTGTCTGATGGATTAATCGAGTTCAACATAACTCTGCCAGTACTATTAATGGCTATAAAAAAGCCGGTGTTATTACTATTAGGTCACTTAACAAGTTTAATTCGTCGTATAAATTTGTTACTTCTTTAGCATTCATTTAGCGTTTATAGACATTTATTTTGTTTGGAAAAGTATTTGTTGTGTTAAACGGAATTCTGAAATTTATAAATTGTACACTAGGAATTAGGATACTCTAAATCGTCATTTGATTTATAAAATATCATAAAGTTAGTTAAACCAAATGTTGCTATATTTTTTGAATATAGGCTCATTTCTTTTTTCAACAAATCACCACATTCATTTATTATGTCCATTTATTATGATCTGTAAATACTAATTCTGGAAGTAACATATGATCCTGCAAGTTAAAACCAACCAGTAAATTAGTAATTATAGGAATACCGTGATCGTTTAAATGTTCTTTTGGTCCGATTCCAGAAAGCATAAGAAGCTGTGGACTTTTTATAGATCCAGCACATATTATCACTTCTTTTATACAATATACTGATTTTAATTCATCTGATGAACATTTGAATTCTACCCCACTGGCCACTGCTACATCATCTTTAATCGAGCAGCTATACTGTTGCTCCAGCACTTCCACCCCCGACCACTATAAAGTCGAATGTTACTTGCGTGGGGTCTTCGTACAACGCAGATGCGTAATCGAATGGATAAATAATTACATGATATCCTTGTAGTACCTGGATACAATAAATGTATACATGAAACTTAGAAATCAGAAATCAAATTAATAATATTTTGATTTATGTATTATGTTATTCATTATCTTTTTCAATCGTTTAAATCATTCAATGTTATACTTTATCTTTTTTTTTCATTCTAATAATTCTTTTAATATAAAACTTAATGAAATAAATTATTAAATTATCATTTTTGAAGTCAGCCTTATTATATTTATAAGTTATAACATAATATTTATGGAAGTTTTTTTTTGTTTTATAAGTTGTTAAATTTGAAATTATTTTTTTATTTTTTATTAGTTAAATAAGATTATGCTCCATCATTTACTTATTATGTATCCCAAACTGACAGAAACATATGCAACACAACACTGGATTTTTAAAAATCCAAATTTGAAACAGGACAATAAAAGTCGGAAAACTAATAAGTGGTTGGAACGTAATTTCCATCAATTAACTATCGAACACGGTGATATCGAGTATGATGAGGTCGGGAGAATATTAAATTCTTTAAAATTTAAATGCATTTACGTCAAAGGTAAATAATAAAAATAAATTTCATTTTATAAACCGTAGAAACACTGGTCGTCATGGAATTAAATTTGTTTACGGTTTAACGTATTTACTATTACATAGTTTAATATTTATAACGGTCAATCAAAAACGAATTGCTAAGCTAATTGTCTCGTTCGCTCCGTAACTTTTGTGGAATTTACAAGCCCGTAATAAATAATAAAAAGAAACATTCAATACGTCAATACGTGCATATTGATTAATATTCACAAACCTGATATTTTGAAATCGAAATGGACAATTTCGAATCTACTGTTCTTCGTGAGGTAAGTCAGTCGAATGTTAATACTTTAATAGTGTTCTTTTCTCATCTTTTAAGGTCAAAATTGATAATTTGAATTTAGACAGAATTCATATAATCTTGACTCGAAAAAATACGTTCTCATTCTCGCTATACATATACGTAATAACACAGGGCTTATTCTAACGGGCAGTAGGGCCCAAATTGGGCAGTAGGAAAAATCAAACGGGCAGTTTACTTTATGAATATGATGGGCACCTTAAAAAAATATAATTTCCATTTGTACTTTTAGAAGATTTATTTTTGTCTAGACCATACAGGTACCTACTACAATAATTTAGGAGAACTTTACATTCTCAGTAGCAAGGTATAAATTGGAGGATATAAAAATAATGTGAACTTAGATTAAAATGTATTATGCAAGCACCAAAATAATAAAGGCAGAATACTTTCATAGCAATTAATTTTTGAAGAACTATATTATGAAAAAAAAAAAAAGAGTTGAATAATCATTAATGCATTGACGGATAATCAATTATTAATTACGATTTTATTCGATATATTATTAAATAATAGGAATATTTTAAAGTATTCTATATTTCTATGTGTTTGAACAATAAGAACAATAAAAAAAAACTGCTGTACTATACTCTATACATAACTACTACATATACTATAACTATACATATTTTGAATTTTGAATCAAAACATGATATAAATTATAAACAGCCTTAAAATAAAATTGAAGATCAAAAACTAATTCGAGATTTTTGTTTTAAATTCTTTGGTGACGTACTGATTTTTTTTTTTTTGTGTGTAGATTTTCTTACCAAAATATACGATCAGACTTATTATTGATAACTAAATATAATATATTTAGTTATCAATAATAATAATAATAATAATAATTATAATGTTGCATTATAATATTACTACATGAGTATTATTTAGTGTTTCTGTATAAAGTGTTGTAGCTTTATAACTAATTTATTATTATTTTTGTTTTTAGTTTGAAACAAAAACTTCAGATTATAATAATCTTATTTTAAACTAGCTTTATTTATAAGACAAAAACGTTTTACCGCCTAGCGTATTAACTTTTAAAATAAAACATAATTTAGCTAAAAGCGCGGCTCTGATGAATACAAAATTGCTATTTTGCATGTTTGTAACACCCGAAAAATAAAAATATATACATCCAACAAGAATAAATAAAACTAAAATAACAATATTTGTCTATTTAAAATATATTTCCAATATTTTAATTTATATCAGCTACCATGTTGATGAAAGAACAATAGTATACTATTAAGTATATATTAATATATTAAGCGTAATATATTACTAAAATAGTAAAATGGGCCCCAAATTAATTATCTGATAACTACTTTAATAATATCACATAATTGTATTTATTCTATACTCACAAGGATGAAATGATAGACACATTCCCAAACAAAATAAAACAACTAGAAGGTAAAAAAAATGAATTAGAACTCGTACTCAGTGTTACTGAACTACAATTAGAAAACACTCGACAAAAACTAATTGGGAAAAATAAAAAAATACAAGAAGTTGAAGGAGAGCGCAATAATTTGCAAGAAGATTTGGATATACTGAACAAATGTACAATTGAACAATTAGAAAAAATAAATTCATTGACGAACGAAAAAAATAATATTGTAAATGAGTCAAATAAGCTCAAAGAAAATGTATTCAAAATAAATTACAGGAGTATGTTAAATTATAACTAATTTATTATTATTTTTGTTTTTAGTTTGAAACAAAAACTTCAGAATATAATAATATTATTTTAATGTTTGATAATATTGAAAGTGAAAATATGATGTTAAAAAACAAATTAAAATTATTTGAAGAAACCATACAAGCAAAAGACACAGAAATAACTGTAAGTTTAAAAAGCGGGTAAGTGGGTATCGCTCTGCTGTATATTAGGGGGTGGGGTGAACCTCAGACTATGGAAGGTTAAATTTGAATGCAATGATAGGTATCATTGTATACGAAAAACGATTCTGAACGAAGATGATTTGTCAGTTTAGGATATATTATATTTAAATATTGTCAAATATTCTATTTTGAAACAAATAGTATAGTTTTTATACTATGTTACTATGGTTACTATGGCCAACATTCGCATTATGAGCGTATGAAATTTAATTTAAATTTTGACATATTTCGTATAAATTCGAACTTTAAACACTTATAAAAAAAAATTGTGACTAACGATTTCGGATTTTTTTTTATCACTTTAAGAACAACTTATAAGAAACCTTGTATTAAATTTTCAAGATTTTCTGGCCACCCAAAAAATTTTTATCGGCATTTGAAGAAAAAAAAACTTAGAAAAGTCGAAAATTTCAATTGTCTATTAGTAGCTTAAAAATGGTCAAAATATTTTGAAAAATTAACTGTAAAGAGATAACCATAATATAAACATTTGGTGAAAATTTCAAGTATTTACAATAATTCGTTTTTGAGTTACAGCAAAATCAAAAAATCGATTTTGTCGAAAAGTGGTTTTTCCGTAAAATTTCCATTTTTCTGTCATTTTTTTTTTGTTTTTCTCGATTTTTTTGAAAACTATTAGAAAATTTTAATTTTGACCCCCCTAAAGTACCAACTAGATTCAATTCCCTATTCAAAGAGGGGCTGAAGTCAAAAATCGGAGCATTATTACTGCTCCAAATGTTGTCGTCAGACACAAAAAAAAAAAAAAAAAACACACATCATAGTAAAAGCAATACATTCATCACTTCGTTCAGAATCTAAAATAACTTGATGCCATACTTGTAAAAAAGTATTATTGTTATTAATATTTATTATTTTTTTTTTAATATTTCTATAAATAGAGTTTATATGGTACCACTATTTGGTAGTTAAAAATTTATAAATATTTTACTATCAAAAGCTAAGAATTGAAAATTTAATACTATGCTGTCCATAATAATAAGAATATTATTATAATATTATTATTATTAGAATAATTATAAAAAAGTTTGAGGATTATTCAATTTAAAAAATTTTACGAGTGTTTAAAGTTTTAATTTTAATTTGAAATCAAAAATACGCGTGTAAAATTACGTTTTACTAATAAATAATTTTCGATTTTTGTTATTTTTAAAAAATTACTAAACGTAAGATCTTGAAACTTTTACTTAAATGTTTGAATTAGTTTCAAAGTAGAATATATTACAATATTTGAGTATAATATATCCTAGACAGACAAATCATCTCCGTTCAGAATCGTTTTTCGTATACAATGATACCTATCATTGAATTCAAATTTAACCTACCTTAGTCCGAGTCCACCCCACCCCCTAATGTACAGCAGAGCGATACTCACTTACCCGCTTTTTTTGTATATAACTATAACTTAAAGTTTATACATTTAATATTACAACTTCTGTCTAATTAATACAGTAATAATAATATTGTCATATCAGGCCATGATGGACCGCGAAGAAATTGAAAATGCTACGATTAAATGTACACCCGTACAACCCGCTCCACGCCGTCAGCGCCGTTTAGCCGTGGTGTGGCGGAACGTTAAGCGTTTTGTGTTGGGTGCGTGCTGCATCCGGGCGGCATATTAACATTCTGCTCCCTAACTCCCTCCCTGGACGCGAACGTCAGGTTTCTTTCCGTGCAACCATCAATAAACATATTGGCTGACGGTACGGGAGAGCAACCGGACGCTTCCCCAACGCTGGTAAACACGAGCGCCAGTCAGATTTTCGGACAGCCGTCCGTGGGTATTTTGACTAGCCCGACAGCAAGTCAAAAACTTACGGACAACCTGTCAGAAAACTGCGGTTATCAGTCAACCATGCAACAGGGATGTAACTGGGAAGACCTGTTATCGACCACTTTCGGTTTCACAATGCAATCGCCGAGCAGAGCAGTCGATGTAAAGGATGGAGTATGGACCATATTATACAGACCACAGTACCTACAATATAACAGAAACGCGCAACTTCGATAGCGGCGTATCGGAATTCTATTTCATACCAAAACTCTTTTAATAATAAATACGTAAATGTAAAAACAATTTTCATTTTAGATTCTGAACGAAGTGAGGAATGTATTGCTTTTACAATGATGTGTGTTTTTTTTTTTTTTTTTTTTTTTTTTTTTTTTTTTTTTTTTTTTTTTTTTTTGTGTCTGACTCCAACAGTTGGAGCAGTAATAATGCTCCGATTTTAGACTTCAGCCCCTCTTTGAATAGGGAATTGAATCTAGTTGGTACTTTAGGGGGGTCAAAATTAAAATTTTCTAATAGTTTTCAAAAAAATCGAGAAAAACAAAAAAAAAATGACAGAAAAATGGAAATTTTACGGAAAAACCACTTTTCGACAAAATCGATTTTTTGATTTTGCTGTAACTCAAAAACGAATTATTGTAAATACTTGAAATTTTCACCAAATGTTTATATTATGGTTATCTCTTTACAGTTAAATTTTCAAAATATTTTGACCATTTTTAAGCTACTAATAGACAATTGAAATTTTCGACTTTTCTAAGTTTTTTTTCTTCAAATGCCGATAAAAATTTTTTGGGTGGCCAGAAAATCTTGAAAATTTAATACAAGGTTTCTTATAAGTTGTTCTTAAAGTGATAAAAAAAAATCTGAAATCGTTAGTCACAATTTTTTTTTATAAGTGTTTAAAGTTCGAATTTATACGAAATATGTCAAAATTTAAATTAAATTTCATACGCTCATAATGCGAATGTTGGCCATAGTAACCATAGTAACATAATATAAAAACTATACTATTTGTTTCAAAATAGAATATTTGACAATATTTAAATATAATATATCCTAAACTGACAAATCATCTTCGTTCAGAATCGTTTTTCGTATACAATGATACCTATCATTGCATTCAAATTTAACCTACCCTAGTCCGAGGTCCACCCCATCCCCTAATGTACAGCAGAGCGATACTCATTTACCAACTTTTTGTAAAATAATTTTGTGTAAAATAAAAAACGTGATATTTAAAAACAAAATTTCATTTATTAAATTAATATTAAGTTTTACAAGGTTAGGTTAGGTTAGATGTATTTAACGATTAAATGTACACCCGTACAACAAATATTGTCATATCAGGCCATGATGGACCGCGAAGAAATTGAAAATGCCACGATTAAATGTACACCCGAACAACCCGCTCCACGCCGTCCGCGCCGTTTAGCCGTGGCGTGGTGGAGCGTTAAGCGTTTTGTGTTGGGTGCGTGCTGCATCCGGGCGGCACATTAACATTCTGCTCCCATAAATAAGATTTATTTCATATTTTATTATTTTATTCAAAAAGTAATGGCAATCTCCTTTTGTTTGAAGTAAATAAATTAATTTAATTAATTACTTTGACTCGTCCGCGTTAACAGACAATCTGTAGGAACCAGCCAAAAGTTAAAAAGTGACTTAGCGATTGAAAATAATCGTAATGTCTTTTTCACGATTAAATAATAAATACCTCCTATTTGACTTGTTAGATACTTAGATACAAGGATTGTCGAATAGTTGCTGACTATTATAGATCAGCTTTATGTAAAAAACTTCCAATTTTGTAAATGACACGAAAAATCTCAGGGGGGAAATGGCCCCCACTGGCCTCCCCTTCCGGGCGTCCCTGCAGATGTATATTGACGATTTTGAGATAAACAATCCGCTAGGTTCGCATGCTTCTGTTCAATCCCTTGCAGCAATTTACAATAGTTTTCCATTATTAGATTAGATCAATCGAAACTTAATAACATTCATTTAGCTGCATTAATAAAAACAGTCAATATGAAGGATTTTGGTAATGATTTGTCTCTTCAAAGATTGATAGATGAATTAAATGATATTGAAGTTAATAGTATTAGTATATGTACACCAGAAGGTAATAAACAAGTACATTTCATTTTAGGGCTTTTTATTGGGGATAATCTTGCATTAAATAGTATAAGTGAGTTTAGCAAATCTTTCTCAGCAAATTACTTTTGTAGATTTTGCAAAGCTCATAAATCTCTAACTCATACATTATGTGAAGAAAATTATTCATTACTTCGTAATAATGTAAACTACTCTGAAGAATGAAGATGTCAATAAAAATAATAGTGGGCCATCTCTTAGTACGGTATTTTATCTATTTCATTTTAAACAAGGTTAAACCTTGATTTTAAAAATTTCACAGATATAATAATAAATATCACACAAGATAATTTAAAAATAAAAGTATTTTTATCAATTTTTGACATGATGTCAAACCTAACCTATGTCAAATTAAATATAATTTAAAACCTTACATAATGTTTGTAATATCTTTAATTTTTTGAAACCTTAATCACTTTTGGGACCAGATGAAATTAGGTACTGTTAAAAAGTCATATGATTTCATACAAATGTATCAATCAGATACAAGTTCAGATTTGACGAGTCAACTGCTATCAATCAAAGAAATAATAATTAATAAAAATTTAAATAGTATTCAAGCATTGGCCTCGTTTATTCTTGAAAATAATTTTGCAACAAGTAATTCTAATATATTATAGGAGCATTTATGAAGACACCTTTGGGCACAATAGGTACTGCAACTAGTAATCGAAAGTCTTATATTCAGTGGCGTGTCCAGCACAAAATAATTGGATAGGGCCGTTTTTTTCTGTTGTGTAGTAACTATTAGGACTTACACTTTTTGAATAATAACAAATATTGAGTCGTTTGGGGACAAATCGTTACGTGATTTCGTAAAAATTTAAAATTCAAACGCTCATAATATTTTTCCTATAGTGAGGCTTCTAGTTTTCTCTATAGCAATGATTCTTAACCTGTGGTCCGCGGCCCCCTGGGGGTCCGCGATACTCGTGTTGGGGGTCCACGGTAACTTTAAGAATATTAAAAATAAAATAGTTTATATTACAGTTTTATGAAAAATTAAGTTGAATAAAAAAATAATAAATGTGTGTGTTTTTTTATGTCTACTTCTATAATCTTTAATATAAAATAATTATTATAATTTTGGTTATGATAACATAAAATATTTTGTAAAAAAAAGGTATAATAGACAAAAAATTGATTGGGGGTCCGCAATTTCTAAAAATCTTTCATCGGGGGTCCGTGTTCTACAAAAGGTTAAGAACCACTGCTCTATAGCCATTTGAAGGAAAACTTATGGATAAGTTAGTATTAATTTTTTAATCTTAGATATAATAAATACAAAATTTTTTATGAATTTTCAACTACAAAGTTACATGTAAATTTTCGCAATTTTGATATGTTTGATATGTATCGTAAAAATTTGAACTTTAAACGCTTATAAAAAATTGTGACTAACAATTTATGATTTGTTTTAACTACAATAAGAATAAATTATTAGAATATTAGTTTCAATTTTTTTTAGTGACCAAAATTTTTTATCGACACTTCAAAAAAAAATGGAAATTAGAAAAATTGAAAATTTTAGTTGTCTATAAATAATTCCAAAAAAGCTAAAATATTTTGAAAATTGTTTATTTTTATTATATTTTTTTATTTAACTGTATATAGATGACACTAATACCTATAAACATTTGGTGAAAATTTCAAGTATTAATAGTGATTATTTTTTGAGTTATTACAACTCAAAAGAGATACAAAAGAGCAATATAAAATAAAGAGCCATACAAAACAGATATAAATAGAATAAATTGTGACAAATTTTTCAATTATGAAAGCAAGAAGAATGAAATTGTATTGAGTATTAATTAATTAATATATTGTTATTACTATAATTTTTTTTAAATTGTTAATTAGGTATATGAAATTTTCAAATTTATTCTAATCACGAACTAAGATAGTATATCTTAGTTCGTGATTCTAATTATCCAAATATATATGTATATAAATACAGGTATTATTAATTCCATGACATAGAATACAATATGTAGTTAATAAAAAAAAATAATAATAATTAATTATCTTACATTTAAGTTTTATCAACAAAATAAAAAATGTCTAATGTCTATATAGTAGCATTTTATATTATGTACTTAATAGTTATAGGGCCCACAATTTAATTTTGCCCCGGGGCCTAAATAACCAAGTTGCGGCACTGCCCAAACTTTGTAAAATACTAAGTTGTACGTAGGTACCTAATGTTATAATGATCTGAACAATTTCATAATTTCCATATTTAAACGTACTTATTATCCTAACTATGTAAATTTACTATTGATAACATACACATTTAAATAAACGAAGAAGTTAGGCATTATAAAAATATTATTATGATTAATTACATAATCTAAGATTAAATACATAAACATAACTCACCGTTTTATAAATACTTAATTTTAATCATAGAAAAATGTTCAAAATAAATGTATATTGTATATTTGTATAATTTTATTATGAAAAATGTTCATTGTATAAGTACATTTTAAAAACAGCTTTGTGTAAACAATTATTATTTTTAAATATTTTTATGCAAATTTCTTTTACGCGAGAAAAAAAAGTAATTATAGTGAATTATGTAGAATAACTATTCTAAAATAACAGTATATTTTTTAAATAAACTTTTACGTAATTAATAGTAACATACCGATACCATACAAAACGCAGTAACTGCAATTGTTTTAGCATTCATAGTAAAAATTAATTTGAAATCTGTACACATGAAAACTATAAATTATTATTGTAAAATATGAATTATATTTTTTAAAAACTAATTTTTTTTTAATTTTATAAAAATATTGTCATACTTCGTGTTTAATATATTTTAAAATTATTAATATTATGATTAAAATATTAACATTCTATCATAAATTATAATTATATTCATATTAAATAAGTTTCAAGTTTCAACAATCAAATCATTATATTCCTTACTAATATAATTATTTCACATGTAAACATGTGTTTATAGTTGTCATAAAATTTTATGTTTGTATTTGCTTATTTACGAAAGAGCAGGGCTTGCAAACGTTATAATAACGTTATATTTGACAAAAAACAATTGAAATTTGTAAACGTTATAGTTTTGTGGAAATATTTATTCTACTCGATTTATTTTTACTCAATCCAAGAATTAATTTTATTCCGTACCCAAGCTATTCCTACATTAGATAATATTTAAAATTTAATAGGTAAATATAAATAGGATAATTATTAATTTTATTACCAATAGCTAATAGTAATAATTCAACTATTGAGTTAAGTTTGCTCAGAATATTGTGCAGATGTCGGGTGTTTGTCAAATTGTGGCAAGAGATTAAAGAATAAAAACTTATACTATATTTTCAAATCTTATATATATGTATTAATGTATTAATTATTATACATACAATCTTAATTTTCATATTTTAATATATTGTCTATTACAGGAATATAGAATTATTCACATATTTTCTCAATCATCATATATGATGACCAACCTTAATACTGAGTTAGGTACAGGAAGAAGACTGCTAACGATTATGAAAAAATTTCCTTAAGTTATTGAACAACGTTAATTTTAATATTTGCATTATTATTATTAATATGTTTTGTTATTTGGTCTAACAACTTTTAAATAATTTTTAGAAAAATCATAAGGTTATTTATGCGTAAGCGAATAAAAATGGAGTTGGTGTTAAGCGAATGACTGCAAAAACGAACATTATGCTTGTATTTCTTTACTAATTACATATTACATATTATACTATATATAAGCATCGTAAGTTGGGACATATATTTTATTAATTATCATATATTTGACACATGACATAGAAATAAATAACTTAGAAACATCACGTCATTACAAAATTTAACAATAATATATACATATATATTATGTACTTAAATATCTAATCGATTGTTCAGTAAATGTAATTTATGTCGAAAGCAGATGAAAAAAAATGTATTTATTTATATATTTATATATTTAGTTAGATACTCATTTTTATTACCATCTATTTATATACATAATTCCAGGGCCGTACTCAGCTTTGGCGGGCCCCAGACAAACTAAACCTTCTGGGCCTCCTATTTTTATAAAGGGGTTTTTCCTGGTTTTCGTAGGAAAATTTGTGTAATTATGTATAAAACTAATAATTAAATTATTTTGACATCAAATATTATTGCAACCATGCTGTTTTAAAACATTTTATTTTTATCTAAAATAATATTAAAACTTATATAAAGTATTACAGTATTACACAGTATTAATATATGATTAAATGTTCAACAAAATTACAGTGCTCATTGGTCGTTACTTAAGCTCCAGCTAGGGCCTGTTAAAATTAAAATTTTTTTGAAGACCAGGGTTAGTCATCATGATTTAAATTTTTTTTTTTTGTAGACCCGGGCCCCTCAAAAATATGTTTAGGTTCGGGCCCCGGACAAATAACCCGAGAAAACCGGTCTGACTACGGCCCTGCATAATTCCATATCGGTTTTACAGTGCTATAACACTTGACGCACACGTCAGTTTAGCTATAGATACCTAGGTTTTATCCAATTTACGTAAGACTGCTTTAGCATTTCTCTTTATAAATGTCAAGCTAAAAATACAAATTGTGAATTTAATGTCATATAGGTACAATTTATTTTCAATATTTTTAGTATACAAAAAAAATATTACTTGGACGAATAATAAAATAATCCAATTGAATATTGATTAACAAAATGTATTTTGAAATTTTTAATTATTATTTATTAGGTAGGTATACACAATGGAATGTTTGAAATAGTTCGATAATATCATAGAATTTAATATTTTATTAACATTTTTTTTTTATGTTACAATTTTTAATTTTTAATTTAAAATTTAAAATTTAAAATTGTAATGCATAATATTATAGACATAAGTTATCAGATGTTGATATTAATTAATTAATTTCTTGATGACATTTTGCAACCCGTATATTTTGATATTTCGATGAGTATTATTACTTATTAGTAAACGTTTAGAGTAGCCTCACAGTCCACCTACTTTAAATAATAATACTCTGAATACTCATCGAAACATCAAAATATATGGGATGCAAAATGTCATCAGGATACAAATATATTATTTAAATATTTGATAGGTAGATAGCTAATGTCTAATATTATGCATTAAAATATTGTACCTACCATAAAAAATAAATGTTTATAAAATATAAAATTCTATGATGTCCATATAGCTATGGTAGGTACATATAGGTACCCAAATATAGTGGGTACGACGTTCTTCACCAGGAACTAACATGGTTGAGTCAGATGTGGAATCACAAAGCTTGCAAGAACACCTCACTTCACACTTGGTACCACAAACTAATATCAAGTGCCGGATCAAGTATATTTTTATCCAAAACAAAGTAAAAATAAGTGTTTTCTCTCAATTCAGCCACTCTCTATTATACCACTGTTATTTAGTAATTTGGCGCCCCCCGTGCCAATCGCCCCGATTCGCACCCTCTTCCACCGATCCAGCACTACTAATATTTACAGTAGTTAATTTGGACTTTGTTTATTTTTCATTTAAAAACACTTATATATTTTGTCAATAAAAATATAACACTAACCAATTCGCGTTGAAATAATTCTAAATCCTCCATTTCAACGGTCTGTAGGTACGACTGGAAGTCGTTGAATACCTGAAAATGATTCAGCTCCATAATATTAATATAAATATTGATTATAATAAATGGTATGTATACACTAATACACTATACGGTTAGAATTTTATTATAAACTTTTTACGACATTCGTCAAAATCATGAAAATTAAAAATGTATAAATCGATTAAATCGTGTACCATAATTAAAGATGAAAGCACAGTTTGCTTAGCACACACATGAGCACATGATCAATTGACCATAGATGAGTATAAATAATATAATATCATATTGACATTACCATAGAACAATACAAATTTAGTAATTACCATAGACCTTGTGACTTGTACTAGTATAATATTATTTATTTAATTATTTTAATTATTAATCATCAAGAATTTAAGACGTATCAGCCGAACTCGAGCAGTGGCCGGCGGTGCCGCCGCCGCGGTGAATGGAGATATCGGAGTAACACTGGTTGCGCCTCGTACGCAATCAGCTGCGGCAAGTTTCCCGCCAATTTTTTGTTTACCCACAAAGCAAGCGGACCGCACACGTTCCACCTCCAGTTTCCACTCTTCCACATCCATTCGCCGTGCGTGTTTAACGTATATCCGTTTCCGTTATCTGACGACTGACTCTGAAGTCTGAGGGTCTAGTCGGTCTAGGGATCTGTATTTGCTAGTTGCTACTAATATCTGCCCTTCCGAGTTTTGATTTTAACGTTTTACAATATACGGCCGACACACGGGACACCATGGCTAAAGCTGGCTTCAGAGACTACGAAGCCGACAAAGGTAAAAAATATCATTTATTTTTTTTATTTTTTAAGATAATTGTTCTTACTTACGTCTTCTGCATGACATAAACCCAATACTCACGGTCTTGTTTGCAGCAAAACTCACGGAATTCTTGCAAAACTACCAGGCGTTAGATAAGGACAACCAAAAGCACGCCAAATATGCCGTACAGTTGGCCAAGCTCGCACACCGCGAACAGGTAATTTAACTGAGTGACGTCGCATAATTAAGTGTACTCAATCGTTAAAGCCTTGTTGTTTTTGTAGGTGTCTCTGTACATCGAGCTCGATGATTTAGACCATTTTGACAACTCGTTGGCCGATGCTGTATCTGCCAATTGCCGTCGGTACTCTTCCATAATTGGTGATATTGTGCAAGATCTATTGCCAAATTACAAAGATCATGAAGTAAGTAAACTATCCAATTATGAACTATTTCCTAAGAAGTTTAGAATTTATCCTTTTCTTCTTTTTCAAGCCTGAAAACAAAGATGCATTGGATGTGTACATTGAACACAGAATATTGGCCCAGCAAAGACAAAGAATGAGACAAGCTGATGAAAATATCGCTCCTACAAATAAATATCCTCCTGAATTAATGCGAAGATTGTAAGAAAATGATATTATTATTTCCAAAAGTATTATTTTATTATTTTATTTTGCTTTGTTTTGTTTTAGTGAAATATACTTTAAAGATCTAAGCACTAGGAAAGAATTACCTATACGTGATGTGAAAGCTAATAGCATTGGTAGATTAATATCTGTGCGTGGAATTGTTATGAGAAGTACAGAAGTAAAACCTATGGTTGTAGTTGCTACTTATTCTTGTGATCTATGTGGTGGAGAAACTTATCAACCCGTATGTATTTACATTTTTGTGACAATTCTTTTGTAATAAATATTAATATAATTTTGTTTAATAGGTTAATTCACTAACTTTCAAGCCTTTAGAATTCTGTCCAAGTGCAGAATGTTCAACTAATAAACCAGGTAGTCGATTGTACTTACAAACTAGAGGATCTAAATTTATAAAATTTCAAGAACTCAAAATTCAAGAACTGGTAAATTAATATTTAATTGAATGTAGTTGTAATAAATTTTAAATGTTACATATCTTTTGTGGTTTTATTTAGAGTGATCAAGTTCCAGTTGGTAATATTCCACGTTCATTAACTGTGTTATGTAGAGGTGAAGCTACACGGCAAGCAGTACCAGGGGACCACATATCGGTAACTGGTATATTTTTACCTTTGGTTCGTTCTGGATTCCGACAGATTCAGCAAGGTCTATTATCTGATACTTTTCTTGAAGCTCATGTAAGTAGCTTAAATAAAAAATCTTTACAATATTAATAAAACTATAGATTAATATATAATAAATATTTTTTAATAGGGCTATGAATTTAATGCATTAAAAAAACTTAATTATTATTGCAGTATAAAATACACTGTATGTATAATAGGTACATTGTGTGATTCGTAATTTAAATTAAAATATATGTATATCATTAAATTAAGTTTAAAAATTAAAAAATTACTTAGTAAATAAAAATTTTTTTTTAAAAAATATAAAATTAAATTTATTAGTGCTTCATTCAAGCTTTGTGTCAGGCAAGTGATATTTTATGATTAGTTAAAAATAATGCATTTTTTTACAATCAATATCACCAATATACCTAACTAATTTTTAGTTTTAATGGTATAATAATTAGTAGGGCTAGGATTTTAATGACCCAAAAAACCTAAAAAAATGACATTAAAATAACCTAAAAATGACCTAAAAAAATGACCTTAAAATAACCTAAAAATGACCTTAAAAAATGCCCAAAAGATAAAAAATGATTTTAAAATGTTATAAAAATGCATTATAATTATTAATTAATATTTCGGTAAAAAATTATTTAAATTATAATATTATAAAAAAATAGCAAAAAAAATGTTAATTTAGGATTTTCTTGATATGAATAATAAAGTTTGAAGTTTGGACTTATCATGCAACGGCCAGCTTAAAATTTTCTGAAAAAACAACAAAAATACTATAAAATAAAAAATATATACGTATATTTTTTTTATTCTGAAAATTACGTTTAAATTGTATTGTTGCATTGGACAATCAGTAGCTCCTTCAAATTTTCAAATACAAATGACCGCCGATTATCTGCTAGCAATGTTTTGTAGCATGAAAAACTTATTTTTATTATCGATTAACACACTACCACACACTGTACTCTCCACATCACTGTCATTTAATTTAACGATTAAGATAACTCGAGGTATCGAAGATTATTCTCTATACTATATCTATAATTAAAATATTGAATATGATATTATTTCTGTTACAAATTCAAAACTTTTATCAAGAACATCTAGTGTAAATGAAAATGTATAAAAATATTACCTAGATTTCAAAAAAGTATAAAAAATGCCCGTAAAATTGAAAAAATGACCTAAAAATGCTAAAAAATGACCCTAAATCCTTAAAAGTACAAAAAATGCAAAAAAAGCAAAATAAAAACTATAAATTTGGACTCGTATATGACCAAATCACATTTTGTGCTTGAAAAGCTATGTCCTGTAAATCGTAAAAAAAAATGCAAAATCCTATACTATCCTAGCCCTAATAATTAGGAACTTAACATTTTAATTAAAATGAATTAACAAATTTATTTAAATTAGAAAGTTTACTATTTAATTATGTTATTATTGAATTGCATTGCTTTGTTTATCTGTACAAAACTACATTACTAGCTTCCTGTGTTATTTGTTATATTATAAAGAATAAATTAAAAATTATTGTATGATAAGTACAAAAAATAATATCAATAATATAATTTAAAAACTAAATGCTTATATATTACTATATACCAACATTTTATTACTTCAACTATATCATTAATCCTTTTAAACTTAAGTATCTAAAATATAGATACAAATATATTTTTATTCAAAATTAATACAACTCTTTATACATTTTAGTATGTGGAATGTTTAAATAAACTAAATGAAGAAAAGCTTGGAGAAGGCGAATTATCTGAAGAAGAAGTTTTAGAATTGGCTGGTGATGACTTTTATACAAAATTAGCTGCAAGTTTGGCACCAGAAATATATGGCCACGAAGACGTCAAAAAAGCACTGTTATTACTTTTAGTTGGTGGTGTAGACAGAGCACCTGATGGAATGAAAATCAGAGGTAAAAATCATATATTACCTAACAACCTAACCTCGGTTTAAACATTATCTTACCGCTATTACATTTTGAAATTGTTTAATTTTTTAAAATACAAATAATTCCTGTTTGATTTCCTAGAAATAAAAAAGATTGAGTTTGTGAAAACTTGAATTTTAACTACTGAAAATAAAAACAAACAACTAATTGTTGTATCATGATATTATGTAATTAATTTCTGTAATTTATAAATAAATCGTACCTAAGTAAACTAGTACAATTATTAATTACATATAAAGTATTCTCAACTTAACTTAGATAAAATTAATGTCTGATAAATACAACTAGATAATAAGATAAACCTATAAATTTATAAAAAAAAAACTTACATAAATATTATTAATTATTAATTAATTGTATTTTGATTTTTGTTAGGAAGCATCAATATTTGTTTAATGGGAGACCCTGGTGTAGCAAAATCACAATTGCTCTCGTATATTGAACGACTTGCACGTCGTAGTCAGTATACTACTGGACGAGGTTCTTCAGGTGTTGGTCTCACTGCTGCTGTAATGAAGGATCCTTTAACCAATGAAATGGTCCTAGAAGGTGGTGCACTTGTATTAGCTGACCAAGGTGTATGTTGTATAGATGAATTTGACAAAATGGCAGAGTCTGATAGAACTGCTATTCACGAAGTGATGGAACAACAAACCATTTCAATTGCTAAAGTATATTTTTTAAATATATTTCAAAGAATCAATTGATATATTATATAATTAATTATATTTTATTTAGGCTGGAATAATGACACGTTTGAATGCTCGCGTGAGTATATTGGCTGCAGCTAATCCTGCTTATGGAAGATATGATCCTAAACGTTCAATTGAAGCAAATATCCAACTTCCAGCAGCTTTACTTTCTCGTTTTGATTTATTATGGTTAATTCAAGACAAGCCTAATCGTGAAAATGATCTTAAGTAATATTAATTAAACCTATAGTAAATATTATTAATTAATAAAATTATTATATAACTTACCTAGGTTAGCGCAACATATTACATATGTTCACAAGCATAGTCGTCAACCACCAACTGATGTACAGGCACTAGATATGAGCTTGATGCGCCGTTATATTGATTTGTGTAAGAAGAAGACTCCTACTGTTCCCGTAGAGCTTACAGAATTTCTTGTCGATTCATATGTTGACTTGCGTAAGGATTCACGTAACAATGGTGATACAACATTTACCTCTGCAAGAAATCTTTTGGCCATACTTAGGATATCTACAGCTTTAGCTAAACTTAGATTATCGGATGTAGTAGAACGTGAAGATGTAGTTGAAGCTATGAGACTTTTAGAAATGTCTAAAATATCTTTAATGCAAATTGATGAGAAAACTGGAAGGTATTTTGTACAAATAATTTTACCCTAAAATTTCGTTTAAATGACTTATTTATTTTTAGACCTCAAACTGTTGTGGACCGTATATTCAATGTAATAAGAGAATTAGCTGGAGGACGAACTGTTGTTAAAATGTCTGATATTAGAGAATATTGTACCAGTAAAGGATTCAACACGTCACAAGTTGATGATTGCATTGAAGAATATGAAATGCTTAATGTGTGGCAAGTTAATCAAGCTAAAACTACAATTACTTTTATATAAGTACTTTTCTTAATTTAAAATTTTTCATCTTAATTTTTGTATCTATGTACCACAATTAAAAGATAAAATGACTTTTTGTAATCAATCAATGTGAAAGTTATGTTATGATTTATATTTAATTTTTTTGTTTTATAAGCCAAGTACAATTTAATTTAGTATATAAATAATTTAAATTCTTATTTTGTATCTTAAAAAAATATATATATAATTAATAAATAAAATGCAAGACTCGATATTAACATAATTAGTTATAATTCTAATAAATTTAATAACATTTAATAAATAGGACTTTATTGTAGAATAGTACACAGAATACAGACTTCCATAACATAAAAAGTATTGTTATGTTGTTAAATTAAGAATTTTTTATTTAATATTCATGCATATTTAAAAAAAACTGTATTTATAATAAATTACATTTAATCAATTTTTACAATATAAAGCAAGTTATTTCTAAGAAATCACATGCTACATTCTGTATAATATAAATTGTTATACCTATACATATAAAAATAAATATTTTAAATATTAGTTGATAGTTCACATCTAAAAAATTATCGATATCCTTTTATTTTTGCACTTAACTCTGGCTCAATGCTTGAGGAAGTTAAAAAAAAGATATTGCTATGACACGTGTTCTTAATCCTTAAAATTAGTAATAAATAATTACAATTTAATGTGTAACATTTGAGTTACTTATTTTCTCATGCCACTCATGTCATATTTTAGCACACAATCAGATTGTATATTTATTAACAAAAAAAAAGTATATATTTATATTAGTATGTATGTAATATAAATTATATTATTTAATTTAGATAATAGGTATGGTTAAAAGAAAAGAATAGTGTTATTTATTCATATGTAAATAAATAAAATATTACCAACTATGACTGCATTTAACCTAACATTAGATTGTTTTCAAAATTGAAATTCTTAAAAAGTTATGTAGACTAAAATAATGTATGTATGTATGTAAACCTTAACTATATAGGAACTTAAAAACTCTTACTAATAAGTGTTTTATAATTTTAATCACTAAATAGATATACTGTTATTTAAAAATATACTAAGAGTTAAATCAGTATTTTTGATTTTGTCAATAAATATGGTAAATCAATATTGTCTGATAATTATTGGTGGATTAAAAATAATAACAATATACAATAACAAGTACTTAAATTTTAATTTTTTCAAATATCACACACCAGTTACCCTGATCATAATAATAATCAATCACTTTACAGTTATCAATTTGTTCACATAATAATTTCAGTTCAGATTCTTCAAATACGTGATAATATCTTAGATGTGTTTTAGATTCATTTTCTTGTTCTTTCTTTTGATTCAACTTCCACGGAACTAGCAAGTCATTATGTATGAAATTTGAACGATTTGTATGTACTGGTAAATTAACGTCAATTGATTCCACACAAAATTCTTTAGTTGATTCAAGTTCCGACTCTGGCTTATGTTTATTAACCTTGCCCTGTTTCAAATAAGTAGAAAGGTTTTGATTTCTACACTGTTCTTTAGCCCACACATATACAAGTGCTTGGCCTCCAACTGCTAGTACTCGGTTAATTTCCCTTAAAGCTTTTAAACGTCGATCATTTGTGGCCAAATGATGAAGAACAGCTATACTAATACATAAGTCGACACAATCCGAACGTATTGGTAATTGAAGACAATCACAGTTAAATACTTGATGGTTACGGTTTTTACAAATTTGAGCTAATTGAGTACTTCGATCACAACCTAACTATAAATAATAATGTTTTAGGTAAATAATAGAATAATTTTAAAATATTATTTATACTATATACCTGATAAGTATCAGTAGTATTGGTAAAATATTTAGCATTTCCACAACCAACATCTAAAATAATTGCACCGGGTTTAGATTTGTTTAAAAACTTAACAACATTTGGCCAAGGTTTCTGTCGTGTTTCACTAAAATGTGATGCTATGTTTTCATAAACCTATAAAAACAAAATGATTAAAAATTCAATCACAAGTTGTTCTTGGAAAAATATTTAAAAAAATTAAATTTTAAAGTAATTTTAATTTTTGATATAAGCATAATTTCATAATGTCTCATAAGTAAATATCTATTTAGTATATTAGTAAAACACCAATAAATCCCAATCCAATACTTTAGCACTTAGTACTATAAATTTAAATTAATGTTTAAATTAATTTATTATCAAAAAAAAAAAATACTAAATACCTAAATTAAATGATTAAGTATTCCAGATCCACTTTTATAAAATTTAATGTTAATACTATAATAATAATGACAAAATGGAAACTTAAAAAATAATATTGCCATTTTTAGTTTGTTTATGAAACACCGTTTGTATTTTTTACATATTAACATCACCAATAATAAATAGATAATATAAATTAATATGTACACACATCATGAACATGTTGAGACTCAAGTGTTGACGCATTTTTTTCATTCAAAGACATAATATCATTTGTAATTTGCAAATATTGTATTAAAGTAAATAGTATAATGTAGATATAGTTGGAAAACTATAATATTTATAGTATGTATATTAATCAAATTCAAAATATTTACAAATATAGAAAATACAGAATTTATGACCAAAAACAGAAATAATAATTGTAAAATAAAAGTTGAATATTTTGAAAAATCGCAAACATTTAAATCAAATCGAACGTGTCACGTGAAAATATTATGTAAGCATGAGCCATGAATTCAGTATTCAAAAGTGTGATAAAGAGTCACTGTGATAGTAAACGGATTGGATATTATTCAGGTTAGCCCGCAGAGTAATAATATTGTTCTACAGTTAACTGGTACACATTTCTACCACTAGTATAGGGCGCTAGTAGTAATGAGAATTGACGATCACTTCATTTGGTTTAGCACTTTGCAAATATTTAATATAATATGAATGTATAATATGATACACAGTACACACTAACACTACACAGACATACAGTTCAATGCCTTAATACTTTAATAGTTAATATAATAATATTACATCGAAATTATACAATAAACCAGTGGTCTTCAACCGGTGGGTCGCGACCCATTTTTGGGTCGCGCAAGTTTTAAAATTGGGTCGCGATAAGTCTTCTTTTTAAAATAAAAATTAAATTTATAAAATTATACAAGGTAAACAAATAATTTTTTAATTATTAAACTTAGAAAATTAATAAATGAAAATACCTACTAAAATGTAATTTTTATTTATTCAGTTTTAATAGTATTACTGCAAAGCATTTAGCAATCTTAGCTTTTTTACAAAGCTTACGTGGATCTCGAAAAATGTAGGCCTAAAAAAGTGGGTCGCGAGTCCAAAAAGGTTGAAGACCACTGCAATAAACAATAAAAATTAATTTGTAGTAATTGTACGGTACACATTCAGTGTCGGCCTGGGATATGAAAGGCCTAGGCAGGGTTTTTTTTAGGGCCTCAATTTTTATCAAAATTCACCTGAGATTCGGTTGAAATTGTGAAAGTCATTTTTTGTGATATCTTACATACATATAAAATATATACATTATATATGAATAATTTTGTAGCATATGAATTAATGTATAATTGTTGAATACATACTAACTAGACTTTATACACAACATATAGAAAATATATATTTAAAATTAAACTATTATTTTGTTATTATAATAAATGTGTATATAATATTTATTTTAACTAAAAAAAATAGATGTATTTTCTACAAATTTGAATTACATACTTTTTATTAGGTATTAAATTTTACTTATTCTTTTTCACTAAAATTACCTTAAATTCACTGATACAATATTTAAATAATTATATTATACTAATAACAAAAATAATTTACGAAAAATAATAAATACTCGTATTTAGAAAACAATGAACATTATGATGCGATAATAGAATTTATAAGAATTTATCGTTGCATGACATTATGACAACAACCTAGGGAATACTTGCGTTATAAAAACAATATTATCCCAATAAACTGAAAGTATTCAATGTTAATAATTTTTTATCCTTTGAACTCTTTTTGCTCATTAATTGTATATTTTTGTGAGAGACACAATTACCAAAATTTAATCGCACATGTATGTAATGACCTAAAGAGCCTTTAACACTACTTAGCACCCTGGGATATATGTCCCCGTTCATCACTATTTGTGGTGCCTATGCAAGAATAAAAATTTAAAAAAAGGCGAGGGCCACGGCAGCGTTCGCTGCCTTGCTGCCCTGGCCAGGCCGACACTATACACATTTTACCATTATAATTATTATTTTTATTCTTGATTTTAATATTTTGGTAAATATATCCTTATTAAAAATATCCTTATATTTAATACATAAATATAATACAATATATATCCTTATATTTAATATATCCTTATTCCATGTGCAGATTCGAATTTTACGTTCACGATCATGTATTCTATACTAATATAGTATGGTTGATAATATACGATAAATAGGTATTTAAGGTATTATTGATATTAGTCACACGCGGACTTACGTACCTATACATATATGTCAAAAAAAAAAACACGTAAAACTAGAATAATTCGGTAATAAAACATGACGCCTCAGCGTACAATACAGTGGGGGCTAAACGTTTGGTCACATTGACCCAAAAGCCAACACGTTTGGGTACAAATAGACACAACGTTTGGGCGTATAAAATAAAAGGTATTTTCGTTTTTACCTGATTAATAAGAGAACGTTTGGGTACACACACACAGTGATGTAGCTAGAAATTTTAGTTGAGCGGGCAAAATTTCAAAATTGTTCATAACCAGGGCTCGGGATTTGTTGCAAATAAAATCATTAAAATAAGCGCTTAAAAACATCATTAAAAGCACTCAAATAAGCATTTAAAAAACTTAAATTTGAACAAAAAAATGTAAAAATGTAATCACAAAACATAATTTGTAACTGTGCTAAAAATAATATAATAAGGTATTACAAAAAATATTGAAACAAAATGATTAGGAAAAGTCTATTAACTAAAAAATCAAAAAAAAAAAAATAATAATTAATAAATCTTTATAATATAAAAAATTCAAACTTCACTTTCGAGATATTTTGACTTATTGTTTATAGATTTTCTGAGGGATCTTCTGAAAAAACTATAAAAAAAAAAATAGAAAAACTGGTCAAAAAAGCAAAAATAATCAGAAAACTGGATCAATAAAAATAAGTAAATGTCCCGAGCCCTGTTCATAATAATCATGGATTATATCGCACGCTGCAGTCCCACTGTCATGTATCCATAGCAGGACTGATTGTGAATTTAACCATCGAGTAGTCCATACTCTATGTAGTTTAACTGTCTTTTCGTATGTTTTCCGTATTTTGACATTTTTATTAATGTTTTTTCCGCATTTCGTTTGTTTTAATACAAAATGTTATGTATTTATAGATTTATAGTATTTCATGCATTTTAGATTCTGAACGGAGTGATGAATGTATTGATTTTACAATGATGTGTGTTTTTTTTTTTTTTTTTTATTTTTCTATTTTTTTTTTTTTGTGTCTGACGACAACATTTGGAGCAGTAAAAATGCTTCGATTTTGGACTTCAGCCCCTCTTTGAAAAGGAAATCGAATCTAGTTGGTACTTTGGGGGGTCAAAAGTTAAAATTTTTCAATATTTTTTAAATGAGTTGGGAAAAACATAAAAAAAATGACAGAAAAACGGGATTTTTTACGCAAAACCAGTTTTCGACAAAATCGAATTTTTTATTTTGCTATAACTCAAAAACTAATAGATGAAAATACTTGAAACTTTCACCAAATGTTTATATTAGCGTTCTCCATACATAGGTAAATTTTCAAAGAATTTTGACTTTTTTTGAGCTATTTATAGACAATTGAAATTTTTAATTTTTTTTAGTATTTTTTTTTTAAATAACGCTAAAAAATTTTTGGCCGGCCAGAAAATTTTGAAAATTTAATACAAGGTTTCTTATAAGTTGTTCTTAAAGTGATAAAAAAAAATCCGAAATCGTTAGTCACAATTTTTTTTATAAGTGCTTTAAGTTCGAATTTATACGAAATATGTCAAAATTGCGAAAATTGGCAAGTAATTTTGTGGTTGAAAATTCGTAAAATTTTTTTCTTTTATAACTAAGTTTTGAAAATTTGATACAAGGTTCTCCATACATTTTTCTTCAATTATCTGTAAAAAAAACTCTACCAGACTAAGACAAAAAATTTTTATGAGTGTTTGAAATTTAAATGTTTACAATACCGCGTTAAATAACGGTTTAGCCTCAAACGATTTTTGATATTTGTTGATATTCAAACAGTATAAGTCGTAAATACTTGAAAATTTTACCAGTTATTTAGATTGCCATTTTCTTTACGTGATTTCATTTTCAAAACATTTTGACTTTTTTTGAGCTATTTATAGACAATTGAAATTTTAAATTTTTTTAAATTTTTTTTTTATAAATGGTGATAAAAAAAAATTAGCTGGGACAATATACTTGAAAATTTAATTGAAGGGTCCACATAACTTGTTCTAACTCTCATTCAAAAATTATAAAAATACATAGGCACAATTTTTTTTTATTAGCATTTGAAGTTCAAATATTGACAAAAATTCGTCAAAATCATGAATATTTTTCACTATTTGGTAGTTAAAAGTTTATAAATATTTTTCTATCAAAAGCTAAGAATTGAAAATTTAATACTATGCTGTCCATAAGTTAAGCTTAGAATAATTATAAAAAAGTTTGAGGATTGTTCAATTTAAAAAATTTTACGTGTGTTTAAAGTTTAAATTTTAATTTGAAATCAAAAATACACGTGTAAAATAACTTTTTACTAGTAAATAATTTTCAATTTTTGTTATTTTTAAAAAATTACTAAACGTAAGATCTTGAAACTTTTACTTAAATATTTGAATTAGTTTCAAAGTAGAATATATTACAATATTTAAATATTATATATCCTAGACTGACAAATCATCTCCGTTCAGAATCGTTTTTCGTATACAATGATACCTATCATTGCATTCAAATTTAACCTTCCCTAGTCCGAGGTCCATCCCACCCCCTAATGTACAGCAGAGCGATACTCACTTACCCGCTTTTTTTTCGTTGTCTGTCCGTAATCCGTATGCGCGTACTAACAGCAATTTCGTTAACAGTTTTTTCTTTTTTTTTTCGCTCGAGCCACTGAACTATACACACGTCAATACCGGTAATTATTATTCAATCAATTTTAATCTTCATTTTCATCTTCATAAGTAATTTTTTGCATTAGGTATTTAGTAGTCGTTCAGTTCATTCGTTTATCATATATTCGTGTTGTTCAATCTTAGTTGTGTAATTATTGTTAATTTTGTTCGTGTCATCTGCCAATCAAAACCACAGTTGTGAATTTGTTGTTTGGTAAATGTCATTCGAGGCAACTTCTATTACAGCTTTTAATATTATATTTTTTAACAGCCAGACGTAGTGTTGTACTGTTGTGTGTATAATGTATCTATGTGTTTACTAGCTGTAATTGCGATTACGTATGATATCCCGTGCTCGATTTATATGTAACTACAGATTGTTACAGACGTTACAGTGAGTTGTTCGTCAGTTGAAGGTGGCTGATAGTGGTCGTTTCGCACGCGAGTTTATTATATTTTTTATAATTAGTATTTTTATATTTCATCTATTATTATACTCCCTGAAAAATATCGATTTATATACTATACTCTGCTATAGTAAACACTTTAAACGTTTGAATAATATAAATTTAATACAACAATTTTATATATTATCTAAATTCACTAAAAAATAATTTTTTTTTTCAAAAATGTATGCTATTATTCAAAAAATTAAATTACATAAAAAAAATAATAACGATAAAATAGCCAACAATAGAATATTTTTTCAAAACTGTTGTTTTGTTTTTATAATACATTAATCTATTAAAGTACGTCAATAATAATTCACGTCTCTTGATATAAATAATAATCAAATTGGTAGGTATTTAACAAGCACTTGATGTATAGATACACTATGCTGAGTAAGTTTACTCACCACTTGCACTTGTTAAATATCATGTATATTATAATATATCGTCCATTTGTCCATGTTTTTTAAAAATATGAGTTAGTATTACTACACGATGCGGGTATTTTTTTTATTGTCTTGTTCCCAATAAACCCAATCCGCACCGTGCAAGCGAGAATGCATGAACGCCGATCGGTTACGAAAATAATTTATTAATTTATATATATATGATATATAAAAAAGCAATTTCTCGCGTACAAAACGCGTCATATATACATAAATATAACATTTAATAAAATAAAGAAATAATAACTGTCGAATTACATGATATTTATTAGGTCTCAATTGGTTTTAATTTTATCGTAGCACGCGTGTTATTCACTCATTTTCAGTTTACTATAGCGTCGCATTAAAATGAGTCATAGCCACTGTGTTGAGGCAACCGAAACTACAATAGTTATAAGTAGGTATAATAGTAAGACATAATCGTGCGCGTTTATTAGTAGGTGCTATACTACTATATGAACATACATATATTTGTGGCTAATGATCGTCTCAATATAAACACTCTCGTGTGGACGGTTCAAGTGGAAAAATGTCGCAAACGCGTTTGATCTACATATATATGTGTGTGTGTGTGTGTGTGTGTGTGTGTGTGTGTGTGTGTGTGTGTGTGTGTGTATGTTACAGTTGTGGTTGACAGCGATCGGTGGATATGGTGCGCGATTCTGGTGGTGGTGACGATTAAATAATATGCGGGGTGATTAGCCACCGGGGTAGCGGGATTCCAAAGCGTACTTGAATGGGTTATTATAGTCATCTACAGGTATGTCACGTCGCAAGGTACTAGGTGGTCCTAATATCGCGTCTGTAATATCTGTATTCGATCGCCACCGATGTCACTTACACGTACGCCGTATTCGGAAGTGCTCGGCGGAAGCTGCTAATATTTTTGCATTCCAATACGTGGTTACCCCATACACCGTACAGTCTCCGCCATCAATATAACTAGACCAAAATCAGTATCGTGTTCATCGCTACGATAAGGGCCACGTCACCGTTGCCTGCCCGCGTATTACTATAACTTAGATACACTCAGCGGCGAATCCAGAAATTTTTTTAAAGGGGGTCCATCCCCTTATTAAATTTTCGATAAATTAATTATACCTAAATTATATATTAAATTAATGTAAAATATATGAATAAAGTTTCAATATCGGCTGTTTGACTATTATACAGGACATATAGGTATTTATTAAATATATAAAATCCTATCTATAGATTATAATATAAAAAAATGACCGCTTAAACATTTTTCTGTAGTCCAATTATCGGGGGGCACATTCCCTTTTACCCTTGGAATCCCCATGTATCATCATACACCATCGTTTACGTTCGGACAGTTGGCCTAACAATGCGAGTTATAGTTATTTATATAGTCTGTTATTATTCTTATAGCTGGACGTCAACGACGCCGCAACCGCATCACTGCGTGGATAATAATTATTAAGTATTTTATTTTCCTTCTTTTTTTGTGGTTATATTATATTAAAGTATATAATATTTATTTATTTATTACAAATAAACAGAAATACGAATGCCTAAGTTTATGAGCAATAAAAATTATAATTAATTATAATAGTGCATAATATATTAAAAAAAAAATATTTTAAAATAATCCATTCCTTTTATATATTATATCTTATATGGGTTGAAATAACAACTGATGCTACAACTGTGTATAACAGTAGTTTTCAACCTTTTTATCCATACGGCACACTTAATATCCTACAAAATTTTCGTGGCACACCAATCCATATAATATGTTAAGCATATTTTATATATATACCTATATATACATATAAATACATACTAATAAAACTATTAACAGATTTTTCGCGGCACACTTCAAGAGCACTCACGGCACACCAGTGTGCCAGGGCACACCGGTTGAAAACCACTGGTGTATAATATTATAATACATAATATTATAAGTCTTTGAAAACTTATATTGTTTTATCAAACATAAAGCGTTACCCGGCGTATAGTATAGACAAAATAAGTACAGTACTGACGTACTGCACTCCATATTATATAAATTCCATTTATTATATTATATTATACATATATATATATATTTTTACTGTTCATGTAGAGAATGTAACAACAGCACCACTTGCACCCAAACGTCCGAAACCAAAATGTCCCGTACCTTGCTTATTGCTGCAAGTATCCAAATCCCTTTTCCTCAACACCAATTGTATATGCACGAAGTAACAAAATTCTGTCAGAAAACGTAGTATAATATGTAGATATGATACATGACGTCATAGTTAAGGACGTCAAAACATACTCGATGTTGTGTATATATGTTACCGGAAATGTTGACATTTAGGAAATAATGACAATTCCTAGTAAATGTTGACAATTCCTAAAATCGGAAGGAAATTATATCATCGCCTAGTATATGTCATCATTTCCTAACGATAGTAGGCAAAGATACCACATTTTTTAAATTTAATCTGACTTATTTAAATATTACTTTTATCAAACATAATTATTAATTAATCTATTATCACCTTATTAAATAATTAATAAATAAACAAGTATTTTTATAACATTTTAATTTATGTAATTTAAGCTTTAAACATAAACCCGTGTTTGATATAATTTCATGTCTCCGCACAGATATATAAAATAATTTTATAAACTTATTTTATATACCCGTGTGTCTTCGTTTCTCATTTAATTTGAGTTCGACAGCATAATTAGTTCGATAGTGTCTACTATACAGAGTGTAAAAGTCTTTGTTGTCATTTCTATTAATTTTTAACGTACATTTTTAACTATAAAAACCTAACCTAATCTAATATAAAAAAAAACAATATTTATAAATTTCTACAATAAAACATACATTTTTAATATCATTTAAAAAATAAATAAATAAATGTCATTTTATGCATTTTTTTTATATATATATTTTTAGATCATCAAATTCCGGGGCCTAGTGATAACATTGCCTAATAAACTACGGAAATGATGACAATTCCTAGGCGATGATAACATTGCCTTTCGCTTTTAGGAATTGTCAACATTTACTAGGAATTGTCGTCATTTCCTAAATTGTCAACATTTCCGGTAACATATATACTATATTATAGTCAAATATGAAAATATCTTAGCACAATAAAAATCGATAAGACACCGAAGGGATAAGTAATACAATAATAATTTAGATTGTTTCGGCTAAGGTAGTATAAACTATAAAACAATAGCTGTTGATTTATTTTTCTTTGTTTATAATAATTTTGCCCATGTTCTTCATTGAAGAAAATTTCTTATTTGTGATACAGGAGAAATTAATCAGAACTTCCAGAAAGTGTAACTCTCTTTAAATATAAG
Source organism: Schizaphis graminum (assembly GCA_020882235.1). NCBI lineage: Eukaryota > Metazoa > Arthropoda > Insecta > Hemiptera > Aphididae > Schizaphis > Schizaphis graminum. Next base: position 22,320,049 of record CM037034.1, on the reverse strand, counting down.
TATATGATAAGTCCACGGAAAATATTAAAATTAAAAGAAAATTTACAAAAAATCATCACATTTAAAGTGTAATATACGTATAAGAATAAATAGATTCTTATAATTTTTTATACTTAAGAACATAATAGACATATTCACATAGTTTATCGCTTGGTTATACTAATCTTTATTTAGGTTAAGTGTGTATTTTATTAAGACAAAAATTTAATGAATTTAATGGCTGGTTCTGCTATGTAGTAACTAGTAGATGTAGATCGTAAATGTAAAGTAATCTTTATTATTATCTGGCTTACCGATAAAATGTAGGAATATCGACACTTTCCTATATTCTTTTAATGAATCATACCCACTGGCGGTCATATAAATATTAAAGTATTGAATCCATTCATTCCAATTTTGACATAAATTACCTTCCACAGATAGTGGTGGCAGACTACCAGTCAATCCAGAGGTCATATTATAAAAATGTAGACAGACGTAGACGCGAAAAAATGTTGAGTTACACGTGGTTTTTTGATGACGACACTTAACGACAATACGACAGTTAGGTTAGGTTACCTATGATATTACGAGTATAATATGACATTATGACGACGTTATTTTTTTTAAAAAAGGAAAACGGAAGACACAGAATCGATAACACCTGACACCATGTTGTGTTATTGTCTAATTAATAAATATAAAACTGACAAACTGTTATAATGACAATAAGTAAATAAGTTTATTTAATATATAAAGTGTCATGACGTGTGTGTTCATTACTGAAGAGCACTTGACACACACACACACACACACACACACACACATGTATTAAAGGAACAGTGGTACCATAACAATACTTACAATTTATGTAATATAATTACCTATTTTTAAGTTTTCAATTGGTTGTTCAACCTCACTTCTTCAACATTATTACTACTTGTGTCTCTCGGAGTTGTACCATTGTATTTAAAATACACAGTGTTTGAAGTATACGATGTTTCAACTATATCTTGTAACATTATATGTATAATACATTAATACGTATTTAGTAGTTAGAGCACACGCAGATCAATATATCTCCATGAACATGTTCATGTAACTCTATATACAAACAAATCTTCTATTAAGTATACATAAATATTATATATTAACGATTTTATTAGTCATTATTTCGTTAATTAAGTAGCATCATATAAGTATTATATTCTTAATAATATAAAAAAAAAGAAAAAACATTTTTTTTTTATATACAAAGAAATTGTATTAACATTTTTAACATATTAAAAAAAACGTGGCTTACTGACTCACGCAGAAAAATACATTTTAAATTTCAGAATAATTAAGTTAATGAAAAAAAATCGTGTGGTTCAACATGGTACAAATTTAGCATAAAAAAAAACAAAATTCGTAAAGTAAAAAATTTGCCAGTGGTTTTTAGGAAAAATAAACAATAAGAAATGGAGAATAATTAATAATATGTTGTAGGCCAAAACAAAATACCTATGTTGAGAAAAAAGTTGCAAAAGTGACTTAATTTAATAAATTACAAAAAACAAAATATATTATATAAATATGAAAAAAAGTTATTAAAGTAGCCAACAATTTTAGAAAAATGAAAAAAAACTTTGGACAGGACGACACAATAAACGAGGAAGGGGATACGGGATGGCGTATATAGTTAGTGCAATATATCGTGAGTTGTAGGCCACTTATGGTCGATCTTTGCAACATTCTGGCGACCGGTCCTGCAAGCAAATGATGATTGTGATGGGCTAGTTTGCTCGCGGGCTCATTATACGTTGACCATTACAGAAGGCGAGGGCTCGAATACTTCGGCCTCGGGAGTAGCAGTTTACGGCGATGGAGCTATTGCGCTACGACATAGTGATGGATGACGATTCTGGAGACAGACGGTGGCGACTGAAATACGTGATGAGTGATTAGTGTTGAGTTTGTTGATGCTATGGAACCGGCAGTGACCGGTGGCGAGTCCGGCGGTCCGTATATTCGACGACTGCAGCCGTTCCGAGATCGGTGGTATCGACGGCCTGCAGCGATTCAGACTGCGCGTCTCCGACGGACGACGTTTCACACACCAAAAACAACAACTCCTCCATCACACTTTCGAATGTCTCGTGTTCTTGATCTGTGATGCTGTTGACAATGGTTTTAAGTATGTCATCTATGATCGAACCGAGATCAAGGAAGTCATCTTTAATAAAGTTACAACGCGTTCACAGCTTCCTGTTGGATACAGCTTCATAATACATAGTTGTGGAACAGGCACGATAAATTGCATTTGTAAACCAATTAAAATGGTTCTATCATTCAAATATTTAAGAATAACAATAGATTTTAATTTAAAATGGTCTGAACATATCCAAAATATAAAAAATAAAATAAGGAGCTTAACTGCTTTATTCTACAAAATTCGATTTCTTAATAAATCAATCATAAGACAAATATACATGGCATTATGTAATTCATTACTACTATATGGTATAACACGTTGGGGAGGCTCTAATAGAACAGGCATAAATACATTACATATAACCCAGAAAATGATAATAAAAGTAGCGTACTCCTTGCCATTAAAATACCCGTCAGGTGAATTATTCAAACATACAAATATATTACCTATCTATAAATTATACATTAGACAAATTTTAATAAAATCTATACAAAACAACACACTAAATACTATAGAAATAATGGACAGAAGAACAGGTAAATACATTAAACCGTCATATATGTTTTTAAAAAATTCAAGAAACTCCCCCTATCACATGGGTAAAACTATATTCAACAATTTAAGTAACGATGCGAAGAGTCTAATAACAAGTTTATGTAAAAACCAACCAAATAATACCAATGATACAGTTAATAAAAATCAAATAAAAAAAGCTATAAATAAAATAGTTAATGAACTAGATGAGAATGTGTGTATAAGTGAAATTTTAAAAAGTTAATATGTATAATAATTATAATATCTTATCAGAACGTGTATATGTTAAATGTTTTACTAAAATATATTCCACTAAATTTTTTACTACTGTATAATATTGATTAATTAAGTCATATTTTTAATTGTATACCTAAGTATCTTTCTTTTTAAATTTTTTTTTTCTACTATTATAAGAATTTTAATTTATATGAACTCCGTATACCAGATACGAGCTTAGCTCAGTTGGTATACGTATCAGCCATTGTTAATGTAATAATTTACTAATAGTATCATATAATTGTAATTAAATTTGGCTGAAATAAATAAATAAATAAATAAATAAAGCTTTTGTGACGTTATCCTCAATCGAGGAGGACATTTTGTCGTGGAAAGTGTTTTACAAGCACTCGTTTGGACTTTAGATAGGAAATCAACTTTTATTAGAATTTTAGAATATCGTCAGACACCGTACCAGATGATTTTGAAAATCACCCAAACGACGAGCGACGAGTACTATTTTGTTCTGTTCAGGGTTAGACCCAAGTGAAACGTCTAGGTTTTCTGTTATGTTGAGATTTCGACGATCCGGCCTGCTCATAGTATTATTAAATATTCCGTTAATAATGGTTTTACCGTAAGTGTAATGTCGCACAATTTGTATGTAAAGGGTTCTATAAAGAATAAATTATATTTTAATTATTGTTATTAATTATTGCAATATTAACAAATGGAAAAATTGAAACTCGAATAATATAACGCATTAATGATTTTAATATACATATTTTTCCATTAGGCTTTCATGAGCCCCTAATATTGAAAAATATCTAAAATCTCGATTACTGGTTAGCCAAAGTGATGCATGGAATATATAGATTTATCGTGTTTCATATTAAGATTGAATTTGGATTTTTGACTTTCTTTGATTTTGATTATAATATTTAGGTATACGATTTCATACAGTGATAAAGAAATATTTGTAATATAACTATATAAATATATAATACGAATATTTTATATATAATTATATATATCTGGAACCTAAATAAATTAGTACCCCTAAGTATATTCATATAAATGTGTATAGTGTACACCTATATTTTATACATTGATACAATAATAACCATTAGGTATTTCCTTTTTTAACCTTCAAATTTTCTTAGTACATATTTACATTTAGTAAGTCAGAAAATTTGTTAATATTATTATATGTATATAGATTATAGTTATAGATATATATTTTATTTTTTTAAATTACTTGAATGGAATTTTCAGAATTATTGACATTGTTTTTGTTAGGTGTGGCACTAACGTCTAAAAATAGTGTAAACACTAATTATAATATAGCACATATCTATTATATTATCATACAAAAACATTGATAACAGTTGTAGTAGATATGGATTTTATGAAAATATTATTTTTCACTTTTATCATTATACAGGGTGAGTTCGAACTGTTCGAAGTAATTCATTCATTGATACTAAATTTATGGATACTGCATTATTATCTTAATTAAAAATACGAGTTTTGGCTAAAATAATGGAGAGGAAACGATTTTTCTCACTTGTACAGAAGCGCTCAAGATACTGAAATTTAAAGAACAAAGAAAAAAAGATACATAATATATTGTGATATCAGTTGTGTTAGTTAACAGACTTTTATAAAATGCCGTGTCCATTTATGGCATAAATTTAATATCAATGGATTATAAAATATAATATCCTGTTGTCTAGACTTAATGATTTTACAAACCTTAACCTTAATATTTAAGAACGAACCGAACCTGAAGAATTATGTATGCTTGAATAATTAACAATTTCTGGACCAATTTTTTTAACCAAATCGAACATCTCAAGTTTTGTTCTTTTCGAAAATCGAACAGTTGGTAACATTATTAGTCCTAGACGCTATGAAGTTGTAAATTTAGCCTATCAATATTGAATATTATTATTATTATTTTGTTTTAAAAGTTTTTATTCACTCTGTTACAAAATAGAACAATAAGAACAATTGATGGAAATAAGTAGAATAAAATAAAAATAAAATGACAGAGTAGACAGATTGTAGAGACAAGAGGCATTTCCAGTAGAGGTTGGTACTATGACAATATTATTTTAAATTATTTATTTTTATAAACACAATATGGCCACTGGATACAATTGTTTTTATTTTGAGAACCATTTAACATTATTTAGAGGACAGCATAATGAACTTTTTAATTCTCATTTTCATTTCATTAAACAATTCATTAAAATTTGTAATTAGATAGATGAAATTGTATTATTTATTACGAAAAAATAAAATTATTTATTTTAATATCGTCTAAGTAGTAGGTAAGTCATCTTTGTTCTACTTAGGTGAACCTGTGAAGGTATATATATTATTAATTTATTAATTTATGATTCGAAAATTTATCCAATGTGTGATGACACGCATGTCATAAGTATGCTATATTTAAAAAAAAATGAGAAAATATGTTGAAATTATTATTTTTTAAATGGTGATGCGCTAGCCATGTAAACAATTATAAATATTATTATTAGTGTTGGAAAAAAGATTGAATAAAAGTTGTTTTCAAATTTTACTTTTATTATTGATAAAATATTAGTTGTGCTCATATAAAGGTATATTAAATTTAACAACTAATTGTTTTTACTTGTTTATATACATAAACTAGTGTGTTAAAGGTATATATAATATAACATATTATGTCTAAGTATGATATTTGAAATAAAATTACACTAATTACAGAAATACAATTTTTCTTAAAATTATATATATATAAATGTATTTTAAATAAAATTGAGTATGGACTTGAACTCCATTAAACATTTTCCTATTTGCGTCACTGGACATTGTCTATTACACACTGTTATGCGCAGCAATGCAGGACCCATTCAAAGGAATTTTTATTAACTGCGTATATTCTCTCACCCCGCACCACCGCTACCGGGCACTTATAATCAGCAGGCGGTACTAATTCACAATCGATGGCGCCACGCAGCAAATATTATATATTTTATAAACATGAAAATTGGCACAATGTATATTTAAAAATATTAAATAAAACAAAATAATAAAAACATAAACAATCATCTATATTTGTTGACTAGCTGATGAAAACGTATGTTATGTATAATTAATAATTATAGTTTGCTCATTAAAACTAAAAACTATAAATAGGTATTCACACATATTTTTCTTTATTTGATAACTATTTGTTTTCAGTTAAAATATATTTTTACTGCAATCTATATATTTTGTCATTGTACCGTAATAAAACGAGTGTGGTTTGTTTGCTAATTGCATCAACATCGACTGAAAAAATATACTATAATAATATTACTAAATACTACAGTTAAAAAATTGTTGTCATATCGATGCACAATCGCAAAAAAAATTTAACTACGCAGAAATTTTGCAAAAATAATTTTCACATACCTATGTGCTATGTATATAATTATAACATTCTAGATTTGTTGAAGACTAAAATAACATGCTAAACACACTTAATATTGTGTTATAACATAATGTTTGGAATTTTCCAAATACTAAAAAATATAAACTTACAATATGTATAATACATTTTGACATTTTGTTACATTCAAGTAGGTACCTACGCAAATGGTAGTTCTACAAGATTTTATTAAAAAATACAAGGACATTATTTCTCTAATATAGATAAAAGCTGTGATTAATTTTTAAACTTTCAAAATTTGATGAGCTTTTTAACAAAAAATAAATAATAAATTTGTTGTGCAACAAAATTAACAATTGATTAAAGTTTTATATATGCGATAAGCAAACTTATTAAAATTTATAATAGTGAAACGCATGAAATGGTTGATAATGGTTAAGATATTAGTATATGTTATATATATAGTTTACCAAAAACTCACATTTATAATTGTTTAAGAGTTTTTGTGCTTGTTTATCGTTGTACCTTGTATAGTGGCCATTTATCAAGATTGACTTTAAATAAATATGCTCAAAACGTGTTTAATCATGTTTTACTATACTAAAATAATAAATTATAAATTATTTGCCTACCCGCTATAATTAGAACAACTGTGTAGTGTACAAGTTGAAAATTAATAGTAGTTTATAATTATTTTCTTAAAATTATTTCTATCTAATTCTTTAATTAGATGTAATAATATTAATATATACCTACATAATGTTAAAAAGAACAATATACATAAAAAACGTATGGTTAAATAACTAAATAAGGTGTTATTGTTAATTAATATTTAGTTAGTTAATTGTTAATATATTAATTACCTCTGATTAAAATACATTAGTGAAAACAGTATATTCCATAATCCGTACGCTACCTGCGATGATGGTCTCAGTTTAAAAAATGAATTACTACTAAGCAGTTATCTAATAAAGTAATAACATTGTATATTATATAATACTCATTTGAACAAATTTTAAATATTCAACAAGTTGATTATAATAGAGAAATAAGCTGATATTATGACAATTGGTTAAAATTCTTCAGAACTTAATAAGGACTATACTTAGAAACAAGAAGAGTGATTTATTTTTTTATTATTATTAATTATTATAAAAATATAAATGCATTTCATTATATTTACTAGCATTTAATTAATTTAATTTATAAGCTTTTACAATTTATTTAAACTATCGAGTGGTTTTATTAAACTGATCGAAAAAATCATCTGAAGCTTTCGTTTTATACAGGACGTTATTCAAGTAATCTTGTTTATTTTTCTGTTCATTAGCTAGAACTAAGTTGAAGTCTTTTATTCCATCTTCTAAATTTCTAAAAATAAATAAATATAATATAATATAATATTTGCAATTCAAAAAATACTATAGTTATAAATAATAGTTTAAACTATAGTATAATATTAATAGTATTATTTAGATAATATTTAATTAATAAATCATCTAAAAGGGTCGGTGGTGGTGTATATTATTTAAGGAGCTCAGTATAGGCAATATTTAAAGTGCATGATTTTGTGACTGTGTGTAGTAATTTATTAGTAAATAATTATTAGTGTTTATTTAATATATTATTGTCATCGCACTGCACGAGAAAATGAAACGCCTACGCACGAGGCACTCGCCCGCGCAAGTCACCATCGCGGCGTTGCGTGCGTGAACGATCCTTAACTGGTGACTGGTTTTGTATTTTGATATTTGATTAAAATTATGTACCTTCTGTTCATCCTACAGATCGATTTAATAATGCGATAATATTTCAGAAAACTATTCTGAATTCGGTATAATATCTACTTGAGATAGGTCAGTTCACATTTTAAGATTTTTGATTATAATTCCTAATAATTAACGTTTGAAAATTCCTAAATTTTAAAATATTCAAACTAAATTTTTATGATTTAGGGGACTAAAATTGGAAAAAGTAGATTGATCGATATCAAGTAGACATAATCACAAATGTAAATCAGTTTTGATGTAATAATCAGAGCTATAAATTCAAAAAACTAAGAACATGAAATATGCGTGAGTAATTTTACACTATAAATTTAAAATAAATTTACAATGACACAATTAAATATTTTTATGGGTAAAAAAGTACTAATGAGTAATAGGTATACGTTTAGATTATAAAGTTGTCCAAAAAAAAAAATACAGGAATAAGTACTGTGGAATAAAAATAGATTATTAAGTTATATAAAAAAGTAATATATTTTCAAAAAATCCTACATACTGCAAAATTAACTTTTTATAACAAACTATAAAAACCATCCAAGACATCATTTTATTATTATTATTCTCTAAAGATGAAAAATATTATGTAAATACATAATATTTTATACAATGCAACCCGTAGGAGAGAATCTTTGCTAAAGTATAATGTCCAAAAAAATACTTTATTATTAAACATCTATTTTTAGCCATGAGTATCTCCATAATCATCATATAAATTCAAATTCTATGAATATTATTATAATCATTGTATTACCCAATACCCACATAATATATTATATTATGCCAATTGCACCATTGTATAAATTTTATTATTAGTATGTATATAATATATATATTCAATTACTCTTATTTTGCCAACCAAAAAATTATAATTTTATTGCCACTATAAATTTCCCTGTTCGTCTTTTCAAATTTAATAAAATATTCATTCAATTTAACTTTACGCATACATTCTCAAATATATTTTTATTGTTGTTCTTATTTTAAAGTGTCACCTATACCCTTATTATTAACGTAAATATGTTTTTGAGCTAGATATTACTTTTTTTTTAAACCAATTTTCACTATGTTGATTTCCATAACATTCTATTTAGGTTTTCGTTACAATAGTAACTTACACGAAATCGCTGTAAATTAATTTATAGTTCATTGTTTTTCCTTCCCAAAAACATATTTATGATTCGTGGGAAAAATACCAGGTAGCATGCTTCTTTTTTTTTATTATGTATCAAAACTTGTGAACTCTTCCTTCAGTGAGATCACGCGGTATAACTCACAGGTCACAAAATAAGTGTTCGCCTTACTAAGGAGTAAGGCCAAAACGTTGTATTATGTATATTTTACGAGTTACCGCTAAACACTATATAATATCAATCATTATATTTTATTTAAAACTAACTTTATTAAAATTATTTTTTAAGTGATGAAAAATGTTCGTTTTAACATTACAACAAAATATTATTTTGATACCTTTTTTTCATTTGTATTTCTCTATCATTCAGTGTGCCGCATCTAGCTAGTATATTTAAAAGTTCAGCCCAATCTTTTTCTTGTTTATCGAATGCCTCTTTTCGTATCTGAAATTGTAAACGATCAATAATTATTGTCTGTTTATTTATTAATTATTAATACTGATATACCCATAGTACCCTGCATAGTTATACATAATTACGTACATTTCACGGGCGGAGGGGCATAAAATATTATGTCTCTCGATTCCTATCAATTTTGAAATATTTTTAGTTAATTAGAAAATAAATCAAAATTAACTTAAGATAAATAAATTATTTTCAGTTTTAAAATACAAATCCTGACAAAAGTTAGGAATTGTTATTCTAATGTTAAATTTATATATATATTTTGTTAGTAAATTATTATTTTTTAATTATAGTTAAATAGGTATTACATAATTATATTAAAGAAAACGATATTGACTGCTGTTGGCTGAGTACCTATTACCCCTAAAAATTGAATAACTGTTTAATATGTATGTTACTCGAGTAAAATATATCATATTCTCGATTAAATTTCAATGAATAAATAAATAACGTTGGGCATTTGTAATTTTAATTTATTCTAAAATGTATGAAGATATAGTAGGTATACTTTAAGTTCTGCTCTTTGATTAGCTTGTTCATCGTATATTGCTTGTTTCATAGCCGGCGTTAAACCTTTATAGAGCGAATTTGATATTTTTCCTGGCCCTAAAGCACTGTTGAACCCGTGTTCGGGATTTTCCGTTAGAAAGTCTCCAGTGATCGCGTTGTACACTTCTGCCATTTTGTCTTCGTTGCACTCGGCTTCCATAATACTTTTATTCATTTTTTGTTCGGATGCCTAAATTTGAATAAATAATCGTTTCGTATATACTGTCGGCTCTGTCGAACATGTCGTGACGTCGTGTAATTAAAAAACACTTACTAGAGCTTGGTTGTATCGGTAATTTGCTTCTATCAGTTTTTTCCTACACTCATTCTCCAGTGATGCAAGTGCCATTGCTCGTTGAACTGTCGTGTGTTCGGTTTCTTGCCACGTACGTTCGACGTTTTTATTCTCTTCTCGAGTCATATTTTTTTCACGTATTTGCATTTCTAACCACACACGCTGTTGTTGTATTTGTTCCGCTTTTTGTTCTTTTGTTATACCTTCTTCGCCTTCAAATCTTAATAAGAAATTGTTGTCTTATAAATGTATTATTTATTTACGTCATTATAACATATTATATGTACCGTTGAACCGACGACAATGTAGTTCTTGGGTCATCGTCACCAATGCGGCTAGGCTGACCTTTTCTGCATTGTAGAGGGTCATATATATCGTACTCCCTACGCGTTTCAGGAGCTTGATATTTTTTTCTGAACTCTAAGATCTCTAAATCTATTTCTTTTTGTTTCTAAATATAAAATTTTATAAAACATAAATTTAATATTACTTAAAAACATATAAAGGATACAAGTAGTTTAATTATTAAAATATTTTCATAAATCAACTATATATATTTATATATATATAAATCTGATAAATGAGTTCTTTTGCTAGCCTACCTGCCTACCCTCTCAAAAAAAAATAATAATTTCATCAAGTGTGATTTAGATAGTTAAATGTGAATTAGTACGCTTATGAATTTAAAATCTAAAAAAAACATTGCGGTTTACCAAGGTTAGTGTAATGTTCCCTACTACCAATCAGTGTAAATTAGTACAAGATGTTACTATTTTGTTATATATCTTGCACCAAAAACCATGATTATAAATCAAATAATTCAATATTGCACACATTTGTACAGTTATATAGCTAATAGCTTACCTATCTATAATCGTAGCTTAAATATTACCCTTATTTATTTGTCCAAATTGAATAGGGATAACACTATAACCTACCAAATTAGTAATATATATATATAATTAGGACACTAAGCGTGATAAATAATATAAATAAAATAAAAAAATGTTTGCACCTAATATTATTATTATTAATGATTATATAATACAATAGACTCTGCTTAATGGAAACAAATATGTAGTCCCGAACAAATGTATTCGTATAATCCTATATACATCGGTTTATTGAGACAGTCAAATAATGGGAACAGATAGATCACCGCCCGATATATCCCAATTAAGCGGATTTGGCTGTATAATTTAAATTTTAAGAACGATGTATTCATACATAAAACGTTTCAAAATTTAACACCATGCGGTATCCACACTTAAAGTGGCACATATTTAATTTTATGCGAATTTTGTGTTTCAAAACAATATTTAGGACAAGACTACTATATTTTTGCCCGTATTAAATTTTAAAAATTACATAATTATATAAAAACATGCCTATCCTCTAAATGATTTGGTTTAAAATCACTGAAGTAATAACTATGCCCACCTATTATAAATTATAATACAGGTATATGAATATATAATGTATTGCTATATTTTTTTCAGCCATATATTCATATATTACCGATATATTATCAAAGTTCATCTAGTAGGAGGTTGATTCACTGTACGTGTATCGTGTATTTTTTTTATTTTTTGTAAATATTTCTATCATCACATTTTTTGATAGATCGATGTACGAAAATATTGTAAAATTAATAAAATAAAATAAATATATATTATAATATAATATGATATGTAAACATAAAGTTGAAATTTTGAGAAGTTTTGTAGTCACTTCAGTCGTTACCTATAAATTATAATATAATTGTATTATACTATTCATATTATAAATTACCATAAGTATAGATTATTATAATATTCTGGAATGTTCATTGTGGGAGTTTAAAAATAAAAGAAGAAATATTTATTCATACATGATGCTAAACAAGTAGGTATTAGAAGCGGTAAGTGGTATTTAACGATGTTAATTTTACTATATATTATGGAGTTAAATTAACTGACTGTAAATTTACTTTAGAATATTATTGTAAATAATTTGTCTAAGAAGTTTAAAATATAATACTTCATATTTTTATATAATTTTATAATAATTAATCTAATAATTATCTTAAAAAACTTAAAATATTATAGTGGTATGGCGTTACTTTTTTATTTTGTTCATCCAGCTGTAACGATGTGGCACAATCTTGTAATAATTTGTTTGAATATGCTTGGTTTCTCGCTTGTTCTTGTTCTCGAAGTATTTTCTTTTCTTGGACTTGCATATCAAGAGCATCCTTATCGATCTAATCGTAAATAAAATGTATTCAATTATTTAAAAATCAAGTTAGTATAAATGAATATGTATAACTAATGTTTAAAATAATATAAGTATTTATAATAAGTTTTCATAGTAACTTACGCCAATAGTCCTAGTAGTTGGGTTGAAAATTCGTTTTTTTCGTTCTTCATCAAAAAGTCTTGCTTTTACATGTTTAGCCACTTCAGCGTGATCTTTCGGCAATGGTTTTCCTATATTTAACATATTTTTAAATATTATATTTAATAGTCACTTGAAGAGAAAAATAAATAAGTATATAGTTTGTATTTTTTTTGAACAAACACAATGTATATATTTTGTACACAAATACAACGTCGACTTGGCAACATAAATACGTACGTGTCGTAAGTATATCGAATTAACTTCAGCATAACAACAAATCACATATATTTGCTTGACATCAATATTTTCTCATAATTTCAATACACAAATGATTGAAATTAAATCGTTCAGTATTATTTAGTTGATTTAATATATTATCTTAAAAAAAAAAAAATTTGGCCTGTAGAAATGTATTAAATATTATTTATATTAAATAAAAATACAAAATATCTATTAATATAAAATTTGATTTAAATAAATAAAAAAAAAAATTATAATTATAGTTTGATTTTAGTCATTGCAATTTGTTGAATATCCTTGTCCACGGTGGTCAAAAACAAATCTATTGTTCTTTAGTCCTAAAAATAAATTTATATTTTTCCTAAAATGTATAGTCAGTAGGTGATTTAGGAACAAATTCAATTTGGTTCAAAAGACCGTGGAAATCACTAATTTTTAAGTTTTAACCACATTTCAGCTTTCTGAAACTTAGATTTTTTGGTTTTTTGTGTATGTGCTACTATACTATCTATTTTTGTCTATTTTTGAATTTACAATAACCGTAAAATAAAAATTGTGATATATTTTCTTAGATATTTTTATTTCAGTATTAACTTGCTTATAAGAAGCATAATCGTATAAGCAATTTTAACACTTATATATGTAGTGCATTTACTTTTAACCTATAAGTTTATAAAAACTACTTAAAAAAGACAGTGTTATATGTTCTAACCGTCAATACCATCGTTTTATTATTTAAAATAAATTCGATTTCATGCTTTTGTCTTCTACAATTTCATGCTGCGCGGAACTTTGAACAACTGCAATTCCATCTTCTTTTTCTATTTGCATGTATTTCTGGTGGCATTTTTTGTGACATATTGCGTTACATGAACATTTGTAAAATTTATTTTATTCAAAATAATTTGATTTTTAGCCAAAACAAATTAATTGTTTTGATAAATGTGTGCTTTATATCCATTTTTTTAACGCGAACGAATTCTATGTAAACTCAACCAATATGAATAATACTACAATACAAATAGATTTAGAACATAAATATTGTGAATGTATAAACCTGAATTCAATCTTCAAAAACAAAAATTATTCCGATGAATAGTGTATATATATTGTTAATATTTTAGTAATTTTAAGATTTAAAGAATAAATTAATAAAATAATAATAATTTTAGTAAATAAAATAGTGTAAGTTATATGCCGCGTGTGTAACATAATAATTAATAAAAATATATTAATATTTAATATCTATATTCTACCTATAGACTATAAGTAGGTGTGAGGTGTCTATATGTTAATTATATACTTATATACTTATATAGTTATATTATATGAATATAATGATATATAGGCATATAGCTATAATATTTATATTAGTACAAAATTGCTTTTATTATATCATCCGCATATTTATAAAAATTAAAACTATTTGTATCTTATGGAAAAATAGTACACTGATTAGAGGTTTAAAGTCATCTAAGAAAAGTTTAATCACAATTATATTATGTTCTCTCTAAAAATTGCTCAATATTCGAACTCGAAGAATCGTATTCTTCCAATCTCAAGGCTTTATCCTTGGAAAAAATTAAATACCTCGTATATATCGTTAAATTATAACCTGAGCCTATAACACATAAAATCAAAGACATTGACTTTTTCAATTAAAGTTTAAACAATAACCGGCTTTGAATCGTGTTAAATACAAACCATCACCAGATAAAATTATCTATTTACAAAGCTCTGAAAGCTCTTCTAAATCCCATATGGTCTTAATTCTAAAACTTTAGAGAAATTCTAAAAATCGAACGTTAGTAAAATTTAAATCTTTCAAAATATTATTATATCTTCCATAATTAACGAATGTCCTTCTCTTTAAATTTTTAATTATATTCCATAAAGATTTAAGAATAATGCCAGTACTCGACGAAGATAAATTTCTCTATAAAATATCCCGTAATAATTTAACCTATCATAACTCATAAGCACCACCCCAAAACTAAAAATTACCGTCTTATTCCATTTCGAGAAATCCTCCAAGACTCTTATTAAAACTCAACTGCTGACTGCTGTCGTGATCTTCTTAATGGCTAAAATAATATTTTAAGTTTAACATTAATCCATATTTTATAGTCTAAATAATTAACTGTATAAAATAGGTAATGTCTCCGTCTCCCCGATGAATGTTGGATTTTTATAAAAAACAATATAATAAAATAGCTTAATGGCTCAGTCTTCAAACATTACAAATATATAATTACTGAAGATTATATGGCTAAATTTCATTTTTTAATAAATATTTTGGGTTAATTGTATAAATTATAAATAAATTATATAAAAATTAAACATGCAATATTTTTGTACTTGTCTATAAATCTTATAGTTAAAATTACAACTACTAAGTTTTGTTTTAAGCAAAATATTTATATTAAAATAGAACTTTTATAAAACATTATCCAGAGACGAATAAAAAATATAAAAATATTGATTGTAATTATAAATTATTTACTATTTAAAATATTAACAATTATTTATTTTAGAAATAGATAAGTACATGTATTTAAAATTTAGATAGTCAACATGCGGGTATGTGTTTGAGGTATAGCCGGTGTTATAAGTACCTACGACCTACCTACTATTATATTACCTTGTTATTTTGTCTGTCAATATACTTAGTATATTAGTACCATTGATTATATTATATATTATTTATAATCAATGCTATTAGTCATTAGTTATTAGTACAGACTACAGACTAGTGACTACAGTCGACAGTAGAGTACAAGAAAAATCATTCCCGGAGTTATTAGATCGAATCATTTTTCGCTCTATTTTTAAAATTGTTAAAAAAAATTAAGTGGTTGAATTCAGAAGCCCAGTTCGCGAATATTTGCTACGTTAAACCGCCACAGCAGTTACAATATATAGGTAGGTGGTAGCTATATATTATTATTATTATTTAATCAGTAATTATTTATAGGTAAATAAAATAGGTATATATTCTAGTATATTAATATGATTCTAGGTTAACATACATAAGTTTATTTTTGTATTTTAATTTTAAATCAAGTAAATATGATTATTTTAAAATGTAAAATTTTATAATTTTTTAATAATTTAAATTACACAATGTTTTTAATAGGTACCAAGGTACATTAAATTATAATGGTTTTAAAAGATATTTTTAACTGCAATTTCTATGGTATCTATAACTCGATTCACCTACCCTCGTTTAGTCCTGTTTGTATTACCTATGTCTATTTTCAATACATTTTAGAATTATATTATTATAGATAAAATGATTAAAATGTATTAATTCAGTTTAGAGGGTAGGCATAAGTTAATAAAGTGTAACTAGTCGTCTTGAGTAGTTGAGTACTTGAGTATGACCATACCAAGATAACTTAAATCAACTTATACCATTACAGCAAGGTGGCAAGGTAACTATTGTCCAAAGTATTTTTTAATGTTTATAGAAATTTATATTTGTATCTTAGTACCATGACTACCACGCGATGTAGAAAACTCACAGATATATACTAATTAGTATATATCTGTGAGAAAACTAGAAAAGTCTGTCGAGAAAATAATAGGTATAATATCTTTTATATTTTTGTATCATTATTAAATTATGACAATATATCATTGTATTCACGTGGTCCGTGGTCACACTGATTATTATTATTTTTTACTTGATAAAGACATACAGTTGAGATAACATAACATTGCAATTTGAAACTCGCCAACGAGTGTAGTATGCACTACGCCACTACTCGTGACTCGTGAGTCGTAGACCGTAGTCGTTAGACTTGTTAGAGTTGATACCGATATTCAATATAATATCCTTTTTCTACCGATAATTTTGACTGTTTTGTCGGCACCTACATATACCATTAATTTCTTCATTGTTTTTTAAACCCGTCTATCGGAACTGTAGGTACTTACTCTCATTACAAAACACGTGCGCAATTTTAGCTATAGTACTGTGACTGTCATGAAATTAGCACTGGGACAATAATTATTGTCAGTAATGAATTCTGTAAAAAATACAACAAAAAGGTTTGCCAATAGAAAGTTCTACGCATTGCCCGATGATTATGTTAAAGTGACAAAAACGATACAGAAGTCTGCTGACCCGGTGAAACTCATAAAATATGTGGACGAGAATGTCATTGGCAAGAATTCTACATTCTCTGGACCATATGGGAGAAGAAAAGGTAATTAGCTTAGTATAATAATGTTCAACTTAAATTTTAAATTATGTATTCCAGCTTCCTGAATTATTGACGTATTATAAATGCACTTAAATGACAACTAAAAATATGATATGAATAAACTTGAAAAAGCAAAATTTAATTTTTGTATTTTATCTTTTACTTAAATTGATTGAAATTCTTAATTTTTAATCCATGGAAGTTATAGTTACTCAAAGAAATGATTTATTTTAAATGTTATTAGTCGATAAAAAAACAATTTTTTCATTTTTACAATAATATACTTGGGTAGTAAAATAGCTAATAGGTATGTAAAAATTAATAAATAATTGAAAATTAAATATTTATTGACTAAATAAATAAGTCAAATATATTTACTAATTAGTTAGGTATCAAGAATAAAAATGAAATGATAATTTTTTCAATAAAAGACTTCAAAATTCTCTTCATTAAGATAATAAAAAGTTATTGAGTATATCTTATCACATTTATATGCAAATGTTACTCAATGATAATACCTCTGTTCTGAGAAAAATAACATTTAGGAATAATTACTAAAAATTTAACCTTATTAGAAATTTAGAAACTAAAATTCACAAATTTATCTCAAAATTAATTGTTAATGATTATTTATACTATTTTTGACCTTGCTTTCTACATTATTTACGGTTATTCATAAATACATATTAGGAATTAGTAGATATTTATTCTTTTTTTTTTTTTGATTTGTGGTACAGCATCAACTACCTACTACAATTTTTAGCTTACAAAAAAAAAATTTAATTTAAAAATAAAACATTAACATATAAATTGATACAATGATTTTTTTTAGATTGAGTTGTAAAAATTAACAAGTTTAAGGAATAAAATAATTTTTTGGCCGTTATTTTCAATTGGGCTCAGGACTTCTTAGTTCTCGTAGAGGTTGTCTGGTAACTCTAGGCTACTTCTGGCTTCCATATGTTGCCAACAGTATATGAGAAGGTGCTTGACTGTAGGGAGTATTTAATCTAATTTTGAAGTATTGACAAATAATTGGTTTATTTTATTTGAATTATAATATTGTGTTTAAATATTTAATACACTATTATTACTTTTTAATGTAATAATTATCATCTATTTATATTTTACCTGTCTGTCACTTTAAAGTTTAAATTTTGAATGTAGATACATTAAATTTGAAAAAGTATATCATCAATGCATCAAATAAAAATATCTTTAATTTCTGAAAAAGCTTTTACCTTTAAATATAAATAACTAGTGTTGTCCTACTTATATTATTTTAAATTTTATCTTTGATTAATTATCCATTCCATTTACTAGTTTCTTTGTACATGCTAAATATAAATTGCTTGTGTTATACCATAATATTAAATAAGTTATACTATCATAACATTCATATCTTGTAAGTTAGGTCAATTAATGACTACAATGAATTATAATTAATGACCGGATTTTTGTGCAGCTAACATCTAAAAAACGTGCAATTAAAATATTAAAATGTGCAAAATCGTGCAAAAACAAAATTTTACTATAGGTACTTCAAATTGTATTTTTCACTTTTTTTTTTGTTATATTATTATTTATTAATATTGGCATTAACTATCATATTAAAATATAAAATTAAAAAAAGAAAATTAATTTAATTCTGGATATTTTTCAATCCAACACTTTATTTTAGAACAATGACTACTACCAATTTTTGGCATTTTAAATTAAATAATTTCAGGTAATAAGTATTAACTATAAAAGTATAAAATATGAGTAGACTACGACTGCTGCGAATAGACTGTAGTACTGTATGTATATATGTAATCAATAATCTATTTACTATCGTAGTAGTTATTATCTTAATTACATCGTATTATATCGAATATCGATTAATTATTTTATTAGATATAAAAGTCCAATAGGTACTTCATATCACAAATAATACAAAAAATATTTGTATAAAAGTACATTTTTATAAAAAAAAACCCAAAACGTGCAATTTTGTGCAACATAAATCTTTCTTTAAATTAATCTACATCTCTTGATTTGGATTTGTAGGTTGTTTCTATAGAATTAAGAACACGCGATAAAAAGATGCAATTGTACGGGAATCCGGTCTTTAATTATAATTTTGTGTTTAAACTTAAGATGGTTTAATTCATACGAAACTGAAGCTAAATTGCCTGAATTAATCCAATTAGTACTACCTGAAATGGTTTCATTAGATTTTTTAAACAATATATTATGCAACCAGGGCCGGCACTAGCTTTTGTGAGGCCCTGGGCGAAATCATATATCGCTATGGTTGTATATATTATTATATACAAGTTTTGATACGCGAGGCCCTCATAAAAGCGCGAGGCCCCGGGCAAGTGCCTTGCTCGCCCACCCATTGCGCCGGCCCTGTATGCAACTTACAATTTGTTACCATATGTTATATCTGCATGGCTATTCTTTTAACTGTAAGCACTTAATATTTCAAAAAGTATAACGATTTTTTCAATTTTCTCCAAAGTTAATTTTTCTTGCAGTATCTTTTTAGTAGGTGTTGTCCAGCATCAATTTCCATGGATATAGTTTTTTTTTTATAAATTATAATACTGTTTAAAACTGAATGGAAAATGTGCCTTTAAAAAAAAAATGCAATTGAGAAATTAGCATATCTTGTAATTTGTACTGATGCAATTAATATTTTTATGCCCCTCTAAATGAATTTTTTTCTTGATATCATTAATTTTATTCTATGATATCTAGAATATCTTGTGATAAATCTTCTATAAAATAGTACAGTAAAATTTAAAATTTAATTGTATTGTCATTATTAAATAAATAAAGTATACACCCCGGTATACACAGAAAAATTGATATTATAAAACATATTGTTTTTCTTATTTTATTTAAAATCTAAAAGTATAATTTGATGATATATCTGGATATAGGTACTCATTTTGTTTAAAACGGGGTTTAAAATTTTATTCTATAAAAAAAAAATAAAGAATAATATAATATAATATGATAAGATATTGAAATATATATATATATATATATATAATAATGAATATAATATATACTATGTTGATCATTCTATAGATAGGTAAATTATAATGAATCTCAAAATTCGTTTTATTATAAAATTACATAATATTTATTTTAAGTAGTTATGAGTTATTATCAATCAAACAAAATAACAAATATCAATCAAATGTAAATAACTCAATATAATATAAACAAATTTCACAATAATAACAATTTAAAATTTTATTTTTGCTACCTATTTATTTAAATGTTTATCTTCTTTATGATCATAATTAATTATAAATAACAAGTAGTTTAATTGTCAGTAAATTGATACCTACTTATTAATTGAAGTGGTATACCATGTTCTATACTAACCATTAGGTTACACAGTCAATAATTCAATCTTTAAATTTCAATAGAAACCAATTAAATATTTCTGCAACAAAAAAATCTACCTAAAGTAATTTGCGGCTTAGCTATTTCCTGCACCGAGGGGCCTCTTCATTATGTGTTTTCGTGTCTATTTTTATTTTCCATATCCCCACTTATATCAGTTGTATTAATTTATTGTGATTATGTAAATTATTTCCGAATAAGATTTGAGCATGTTTGATTAATATTTTTAAATTCCTATTAAGCTAATCAAGGATCATTCTAGTATAACCAACTACAATTATTGTGTTTTATTTTAAATACCTAAAAATTTCATATAATTTAAAAAAACTTGGATTATGCACAAATAAAAAAAATCTTATCCTAATAAATTATTATTATTTTCATGAAAAATATTTTTGCCATGATTAGTATTTTTTCTTAATTCTCTAAACTCTGTCTATAGACTATACCCTAAGCAAATAGGTACTTCAACAGTCAATATGTGATGATAATTGAACACTATGTACTATTTAGAGTAGACCTTAAGATAAAAATTGTTTTTACATAAATTTAAATTATTAGTGATATTTTAAAGAAATTTACTGAAAAAAAAAGCAGCTTGATTTAATAGCAACAAATTGTTAAATTTTTCTGTAGTTTTGCTGATGAGGACTAAACTTGTGTATGTTTACAAACTATATCATTCAAATTTATGTAAAAACATTTAAAGATTATAACTATCATACCTATATTATACAGTTTTTATAAAAATGATGATAGATATTTTTTATTTGTTGAAAAAAGAATTACAAATTCTAATAAATTAAATAATTTATTAATTTAAGTTTTATTAATTGACAACATTATGTGTAGTACCCAAAATTTTACATTAACATCTGGTTTCTAATTTTTTGGTTATAAGTTTTTAATTTTTAGATTTATTTTTGGTGTTTAAATTAATTTGATTATCTAATAAGAATTAAATCAATATTTCATAGTTTAATTACCAAATCCAAAAATATTTTTACAAATTTACTTTTAAATCAATAGATCACCTACGTATTTCAATTTTTTTTTCTTAGTATATAATTTTTAAAACCTGTTAATTGTATGAACCTTTTTTAAGAATAATTTAAATCATTGTCCTATCCTGTTTTAAAACTAGTTTTTTGTCAATGTATTAAATTAAAATTTATATCGAAGAATATTTGTATTTATTTTATTTTAAATAATAAGATTTTGTTTGTTTCTAAAACCTTATAAATTTTTATTTCAACAGGTTTTAAAAATAGCCAATTTCTTAACAACAAAGTCTGGTTTTAAGTATTTTAAATAAAATGTATTACCTATATTTATGTATCATGTGGGTATAGTGTTTACATACTATTTAGCTTGTAATATTTAATTTGATGCTGATATCAAACAAATTATAACAATGCATTTATAGTGAAAGGAGTTTTTAAAATTATATTGGTAGATAGGTATTATTATAGAAAAAATAATAAGAAAATGGTATTATATAATTTTAACATTGATTTAGCTCGATTGCTAATAAACGAATTCCCTACCGGCTATTATATATTTATAAATGAATATAAGAAATTTTAGAATTTTTATTTTTTTAAATAAATACAATGAAAATAAAATTTGGTATGCTGTCTATTAAAATTTTTTCATGAATGAAGTAAGTAAGTATCCTATTAATTCATAGCCATATACTCATATTTCATATAGTTTTATAATAGCAAACACTAAATTCTTGAAATTAATATAAAATTATTTTTTAGGTTTCAGTATGTATGATTAAAAAGTTAATAGGTACCTACTTAATAATTTACACATTTACTATAAAATATATTTTGTACTTTAAATATTTTACAGGTTAACACATATTTGAATTTTTTATAAGTAGGTGTATTGTATATATTATATTATATTATATTATAAAATAAAAATAAAAAAACAAATGATAATTCTTTTAAACGTAATGTAATATTTTATAGGCATAAAAAATTTAAAGTTTAATTTGTACCATATGTCCATATTTAAAAATAAAGATCAGATTTCTTATATAATATTTTTCACAATTATTAATTAATAATTAAACACACTTTAAAACGTGATTTATTTTTACTAACTAAAAATTCGTCATATTATTATGATTACAAACATATTAAAATAAACAATTCATTTCCTGTTATTAGCTTATTCAATGTGCCAATATGTTGAATTATTTATTCTTAAATTTTGAAATAACCTGTTTAACATACAGATCAATATTTGTATCAATTCATATTAGAATTAATTTATATATTTAATTTTAGAAGTGTCATATATCTACATTTTACACCACAATACACATATAAAGTGGCATGCCATAATATTAGGCTTAAACCTACCCTATTTTTAAACCATTTTATCATTATTATTATTTCATGATTACATTTTTTAGAAAAATGTTTAATTTATATTAATATAAATTTCATAATTACTATTATGTTAAGCGATACGAGCTACCGATATCGAAATAAAAACGATATATTTTTCCTGCCTACGCATATTATACAGTGGTTTACATATTTTCCCGTTCGTTTAACCATAAGGTATACACATAAAAAATGAATATACGAAATATGCATAAGAATTAAAATTACCAATAACTTAGTAATATAATAAATATTGTAAGTATGTGTGATTATTTGAATTATGTTATACAACATATTAGGTAGTCATTGTATAGTTGTGGACGTTTGTTTATATTATAATATACGGGCTGATTATAAAACGTGTACAAAAATGGTAGTGATTTAAAAAAATAGTATTGTAATATCCTTTCTAATTATGTAACATAACATTATATTTTCGAGCGATTTTCTGATTAACCCGTGATGTACACTATGCTGTTTATACTACTATTTAGTAACAGAATAATGATACTTAGTAACTTTGTAGACTTTGTGTAAATACAACGACATACAATTATTTAATACTATATAATTACGTATACAGTTGCTATTCTTTTTACTTATCCAAATATTTTTTGGTTTAATCAATATACCTACTAGTTGTATAAAAAAAAATGCGTTTTAAATTTTAAATGTATAAACTCATTATTGCATGGCACGGATTTCTAGATTTATGTGGTATAGATTTATAGCATAATATAAAACATTATACAACTTTTACAACTTCTAAGCCCTACTGATAACTAATGAAATGTACATAAAAAATGTCACCTATCAATACAATTATTACCAATTTCTATCCATAATCAGGTGAAATATAATTATTTACTTTAGTTAATAGTTTTTAGATATATTTTGTAATCACATTTTAAATACTTTTTATTTACTTAAACTTAAAAAGATACTAAAAATCTAATATCTATTATTAATATACGGCTAATTTATCCAAATATTCTAAAAGTTATTTTTTTTATTTCTATCAATAATTTTGAATGGAGACAGTGGAGTGAATTTAGTATATTATTCTGTATATTTTAAGTTAGCCAGATCTGGCGATTAAAAAGTGTTTATTATAGTAGGCGAACGGGTATGGATACGAGAACACGAAAGCTGCATGACACATTGTCTAACCTAATCAGTCTATATAAAAAAATTAGAATCTTAAAAATTAATTTAACACAAAAATGTTATTTCAAGTTTTTTTTTATTTTAAAGGTAGTTAAAAAAATTTATAATAAGTGTCATAACTTTGTTTATTTAAATATAATATTGCTTTTTCAATTTGTATTGTGTTTTATAAATGAAATAACTCACCACCTACGTTATGCATTTACAATTTTTATATAATCTCAAAGAGAAATTTTACGAATTGAAAAATTATGACAGTCAGTAAATAATATTTGTGAAATTACTGTATACTATATTATTTATACGAGTTAAATAAATTCATCAGGCTCCATATATTTTTATTTTGTGGTTAATACATAATAAAAACAATTCATTAAATCGCGAGATACGTTCATCTTGTAATAACAATTTTTGAGGCTTAATATATTTATATAATATTTATTAATCTTATTTCTTCTAAAAAAAGTTAATTTTTGATTGCTGAGCTCTAGTTTGAATACAAATTATAATAATATATAATTGTTATCAAATAATATTTTTTTCTCGTTTTACATTAAGAAAAATTATGTATTCAAATATTCAATAAATAAAATATAAATTAGCTATCATAAATCATTCACTGATTAATATGGACATTTGTATATACATTTTCTTTAATAATAGTTTGAAAAATTCAATATTGCTTATTTAAATATCTTAATCTTATTATTTTAGTCAGGTATTAAAATTTAATCACTTGTTCATATATTATTCAACCGTAGTATTCAGATAATCGTATAGCGTGCCAAATGCTATTACAGTTAACACGGTTGCTTTAAATAATCCAAACAATGTTCGTTGATACGTGCGAATTCACGTGTTTACAGCGAACAACTACATCTTTATCGGAGAAATGTATTTATCTGGGACATATAAATAGTATTATTGACGTTTTTTCGAACTATAGAAACGAAATTATATGTTGGTATAGATTTAAGTGTGGGATGATCATACGCAAGGTTCTACTAAGTATTATAATACCTGACCTTTATTACAAATACGTGGGAAATTGTAGTATGATGTTATTCCGCAGTAGATGGCATTTTTCAGTTTTGTATAGAACGCACATACTAGACGCTAATAAATTAGCATTTTTCTATAATTTAGTTTTATTTTTATTATAAAAATGTATCCTTTCCTTTTCGGTCTAAACTTATTGTTCCTTTTTCGGCTAGTACAGTTTTCTTCAAGATTAAGAGTTATAATAACCGAATTTGACAATTTTTATGTTTAATTAAATATGATTGTATCCATATAAATTTGATTTATAATTATCAAAATTATTATATCAGAAGAATGAAAATGAATATGGTTATTTAATACCTTTATAATAATTATTATGATGATAAAATATGCCTTCATAATTATGTCAAAAATTAAAATTAAAATTAAGTTTTATTTTTTTAAATTAAGCGATATTTGTTTGAAAAATATTAAAATAAAATGATGAATTAAAATGTTTTAACATATGTTATCTTATGTTAACTTGGTTAAATTAAAAACAATTTTTGTTTGACAAATTGAACTATTATTATAGTCCTTATGTAAGTTTAGTTTCGTTTATAGTTGATTTTTTTAAATTAAATATAAAAATTGTACTGGTCGAAAAGGGAACTGTAAGTTTTAGTTGAAAAGGGTGACACTCTGCAGATAGGCAATAGCTATTTATAGATACTATTAATATTATAAGTACAAAATATACTTTTACTAATTTAGCTTTATGAATAAATATGTTTGCAATATAATTATTACATTTTAGACTTATCAGTCAATAATAATAAATAAAAACAATTTAAAATCGAAATATCATTAATACGTTTGACCAAATTAATTATTACTAGTATAATTTGTATATATATGTTTCCCATTTTCAAAATAAAAATAAGAAAAATGTATGGCTATATGCTTAGTTAAAAATATTTTTTTATAAATTACAATCTATAAAACAACTTCAGTAAATATACCTAACATTAAAAATTTTTATATGGTATTCATAATGAATAAACTATCGGCCTTTCCGCCTTAATTTGTAAACGTATTAATATACGTATTATAGGTACTTAGCTCAAGGGCAAAAGTCAAAAACCTTTATAAAACGCTTTATTTTTCATTTCAATATTATGCTTTTAAAATATTATTGAAATGGCTTACTTAAAATTAACATACTATTTGTATACTTTCATGTTTTTTATGTTAAATTGTTTTAAAGGTAGCATTTTAATTAAATATTTATATTTACATCTCTTACCGTAGTTTGTACTTTGAATACTTTAATTTTATTTAGGTGCCTACCTATGCATGGAGACATTTTTTGTTTAAACGTAAAGGTCGACTGTTGATTAAGCTGTTTACTCTGTTTTTGCCAATCAAGGTCTATTGAGAAATTCATTATGCATAATATTATAGATGATAAGAAAAATTGCACTACGATAATAATTTATAGCCACTAAAGTGTAAACTATGGTAAAGGACGTTGTTTAAACTTAGACACTCAGTTATTGGGTTATAGAATATATTATCAAGACAAGTGTCAATTCTAATTACTTAAAAAACAAGTTGAATTATGAACCATTTTTTTTTTTTTAATATACCCCTTACCATTGCATTGTTCAGATCAATATTTGATATGTAATTTAGTACAATTTACAAGACATATAACATTTATTTTAAGAAATATAATTTTCTTAGTTATTATTTATTTTCTATATGTATATATAATATTTATTAAATTGATTAATCTCCGAGTTAAATTTCTTGTTTTATGTACCAACCTATATTGAATATTTTAGAGATTTTTATCTTAAAATTAAGCATATAAATGTACTTAATTTATTCAATAATAACTAACCTGCCTAAGACTTTATATTTTTTAGATTTCAGATTACTAAATAAAGAGCATAATATATTAGGTCAGTGTTATTTATAATTACGTAATTATTTGTATTTATCCATATATTTTAGTTACTAATAAATAATACTATTCTCTGTAATAAAATATGTTAGATGAGCTTACAGTTGTTTCAATTTCTTTCAAGAAATAATTTTAAATAGGTACGTGGTATGTGATTAAAATGGGTATAATAATTGTTGTTAACTAAATATGAATTTTACTATTTAATTATTTAAAAATTTTATTTGTATCAACTATTAAATAATAATATAACTTAAATATTTTGATCTAATTGAGATATATATTAAGTACTTTGAAACTATGTGATGTCTATTTATTTTATTGAATATATAATGAACGCTTTAAAATTTAAATAGCCTGTTTATGTAACTATGTATGAAGTTCTACAATACAGCGATAAACATAAAATTATATTTATACTATTTGTTTTTCGTGTTGAGTACTAGATTTAAATTTAATCGTATTTCATCTAATATATTTATTTTAATATTTCAACTAGGCAAGTAAATCACTATCATACGACACATGTCATATTACTAAATTATTTTTGAAATAGTTTACGTATGGACTACGTAGGTATACCCTATTAAAATTACATACCTATTAAATAGGCTTAGAATTTAAATTTGTTTAGTGATCAATTAAATTTATTTAAGATTGGTAACATAAAAAAAGAGTTTTTATTTAAAGACAATAAAAAAAAAAGTTCTGCGAAAAATATAAAACTTTATTTTATTGAAATTCAACTGTTTCTGCAAATAAAATAATTTTAATGGGTTTTTATCATGCCAATGTTGGTTATTAATTTATGTACCTGCCATAATAATATGTTTGTTAAAATAGTATGATTATAATAATGTTTATATACTACTAAGTATAGCCAGTATAGGTAGGTACCTATATTATGTATTATATTATATAATAATAACAACGTTCATCAAATCAGATGCTAATTCATTATGATATTCTTAATAATTATTAACTAATTTTTTCTATTATCGAAATTTACTTTAGAACTTAGACAGTTATATTAAGTAATCTATTTTTCAATAATTTTATGTAGAAATACATAAAAGTAAGTACTATAATAATTTAAATACCGTACTTCTAATTATTAAATTTAATTATTTTTATACGGAAAATGATAATAATAAAAATACCATTTAATTTTATATGACCTTTCTACGTCAAACTTTCAGAATTATTATATAAACATATATTTCCTTTTATTTAAATGTGTATTAAAATTTATAATTATTTGTAGTTTGTTATTCATCAGCAAAGCTGCATTAACCTAGATGAAAAGGAACGTTTTCTCCAGGCTATAACTTCTGAGAGGTCAAAATATTTAAGCTATCTATATAAAAAAAAAATTAAATGTTACAATAATCATTTATTGATTATTCGTTTTTTAATAATTTAATTACTATGATTTTTTTAAAAATAATTTATAAATATAAATGATGATATTAAATAAGTTTAATTTTAACCCAATATTTTGCACATCTATTTTTTAATAATAATTGTGTAAATCGATATTAATAGTCAATATAATATAGTATATTCAGTTTTATTGAACTATCAGTTATATAATATTATGCATCCATTTATAATTTTATAAAAAAACCTCTATTTGTTATTATCTAAATCGAATATGATATAATATTATTGCAGGTATGTGTATATAATTTCAAGATTTGTTTATTAATATTTGTATAAATATTTATTTACAAAACTTCAAATTCTTATTTTAGTAAAATTGTATACTTATTAAATCATAATAATTTCGAGTGTATTAACCTTGTAAAGGAAGACATAAGCAACGGGTGTACTGGGGAAACATCGGGAATTGCGCAGTTATAATATTACGTCCTGTGTAGATACGACGGAGAAAACTAACTTGGGGTTTACGATAACATTAAAATAATTCGACTGGAATGTTTTTTAAACATTCGTAGGAAAAATGGTGTTCTAAATTGCGTAGAATCTTTTTTTCAGAAATGATTGTGCGTATGAGATTGTCAGTCTTAATAAGAAACATTGTAAAGAATGTCGTATTATTTTATTTTTATTATCAGCCGGCCGATTAAAATTATAAAAAAGATCGATGACCAATTTTAATTAATATGTCATTTATATCTATTAAAGTATAAATGAGATATTAAGAAATTAATTAAACAATTTATAGGGTTATTACTTGTTTAATGTATATGTATATTGTATACTAAAGGTACATATACACATTTATATAGGGATTATATACCACATGTCTTAAGTATTTTAAAACAAAATAATATACCTACTTTTTCATTTTTACTAGATGTAGTGTCTCTGCCTATCATATAATTTTTACCAAACATAAAATATTTAAGACAGTGGTTTTTTTTTTATTATTTATACACCATTTATATTTTTTTTAAATCAATGTATCCATGTATTTACAATCTACATATTTTACTGTGATCGTTGCCGTTGTGAGTGCCTACTTAAATTCAACCATGCCAGAGAATTGTTATTTAATTTTTAAAAGAGGGTTATATATTTAGATGTAATATACGCTTAGGTTTTTCCACTATATTCTATTAGCGAATGTCCTGAAATGAATTTAAAAACATAAATATAGGTACCTTTAAGGTAAATTTTTAAGTATTTAACTCCTTTTTTTGTTTTTCTTAATGAATAATTTTATTTCTCTTGTCAAATTTTAATCAATAAAGAACAAAAACGTATTTGTTATACAAAGTTACCTATTACATATATTTGGTGTACAGAAATTACCAAATTTTGCATGTAATATATTATATAGTACAATGGTTTTTGACGCTAGTTAAATACTTAAATATCTACCGAATAACTTTAATCATTAATTATAAATTCTAGTATTTAAAATCAATGATATATAACTAATCGTGCGGTTCAGAAAAAACTTCGGCCATGGATGATGTATACAGTATACTGTAGCGGTTCTCAAATTTTTTTTTTTACGTACCACTTATAGGTATATTATCAATCAGTCGCGTACCACTAATGACTAAAAATAGAAAGATCCAAAATCCAAAGTGTACAGTTAAATACATTTTTATTTTAAATAATAAGGCAGTAAAATACTACAATTACAGTATAATTATTTTTTATTTATTAGTTTTTTAAAATTAGATATGAATAATAATTGAATGGGTTTATTATCCAAAAATGGCCCTCCACGTACCACCATGTAGTCTTTCGCGTACCACAGTTTGAGAACCGCTGGTATACTGTGATATAAACACATACCATAAATTACACACATCGTGGATGTATATATGATAAGTACAAAATAAAGTCAATTAACTGTTTTATATGTTATGATATTATATCATCTAGTTGTAAACATGTGGTGTATTAGATATAGCATATTTCAAATAGTAAAAATTTAGATGATATAATACGTAGTTTATTATCCCTATAATTAAAATTTGTTAAAAACTCCTTTTAATTACATATCCTTTTGATGTTTACGTGCATTTTGTAAGCAATAAGTAAAAAAAAATGATGCACAACAATTATTAATAATTAATTGTATTTTTTTCATCAATGAATACCTATATTATTATATAATATATGTGTTCATGTTTAAAGTCATTTAAACTATACAATGATTTAAAGTATTATATTTAATAAATATGCGGGGAGGGGAAATTTCCAAGAAATATTTTCATTTAATTGTAAATATAATGCTATATTTATATAGGTAGTAAATACTTTAAGAGAATTAATTTTTCTTTTCAAAAACCTTTATTTAGGTATTCTGCACGATTTTTTAGATTTTAGAATCTAGTTTCACCTCCGTCATCAGAAAATCTCAAACCTCGTGTGACATATAAAAATCGAGATTTTATAGAACGAAAATTTTTTTACGGAATTTATTTTTTACTAAAATAAAAATATAATGGTTTATCAATTAAGTAAATAAAGCTATTGTAAGCGTCCTTAATTAATCATTATATATTTCCATTATTTAGATACCTATATCGTAATAAAATGTATTACGAAAACTCAAATTCGCGTTTGCGCATATAGACTGTGGGAATTATATGGTTGAATAACGCGATGTAATGCGTAGTCTAGACTAATTTTGGTAAATCTGCGATGTGCTCTCTCGGATTGTTCATCCTGAAAAATACTAGAAATTTATAGTAATTGTATATAACTTTTTATATTAAAAATTAAATACAGTAAATGAGTGAGTAAAAATATAGGAGGAGACAATTTTGTATTAGACAGTTTCCTCACTCATTCACATATCTATATGCGTATAGACTTGTTCTGAACTTATTAATGTAGTTACTGTTAGAATTGGGCGTCCAAGCAGATAATATACAGTTTATATAGATCAGAAAAGGGTGTTTGATTCATCAGTCAATTATAATAGGTATAATATTAATTTACAATAGGTTGCTCAATTATTATGTGTCGGTAAAAAGTATTCTTATGATTTGGTGAGTATAAGAAAACCACGAGTGGACATTTGTTGTATGCTATCAATAAAATACAGTAGCGTGAGAACCGCAAAATAAGCTATAATATAATAACGTATATAATTTGTGTTTACATCTTCCCTTTTAGTTTTAGATTATGAGTAGAGTGAAGAATGTATTGATTTGACAATGATATACATTTATTTATTTTTTGTCTATACCATTATATTTTGGAGCAAATTGTCTATTTGAGCTTTATTAGGTTTTTGAAATGTTTTACTTTTTTACTTTATTTTTGATTAGTTTATGTTTATATACAATGATATATTGTTATTTTTCAATCAAAAAACTTGAAAATTTAAGTTTCCTAGTTTCGTCGTAAGTTATTCGTATACGTCTTGTAGCAGCTAAAAACTATCAAAACCTCAGCTTATTTTTTTTTATAAACTTCTAAATTTTTCCCCAAATACTATTTAATTATAATTCTTTATCTGCAATTATAAAAAATATTGAATTATGTAGTCTCGAATCTTCATGCCATTACTATATTATTATTATTTTTTATAGACAATGAAATGTTTTAAATGCGCATTTTTGTTATTTACTCTTATTCACTAAGAATGCCTAGGTGTTCACATTTATTCTGTAGTAACTACGTTGGTTTTAACTTAAAATTATATATGATATTTTGATAAACATTTTGAATAAATTTCACCAGCCGAGTTAAAAAAAATATATTAAATAATGAAATAATAATATAAAAAAAATCCTCATAGTTATAATATATAGTAATATATTATGCTAATCCCCTTACAGTATCAGAACTGCACTTAGAATTGTTCTTTTGTATAATGAATTTAAAGCGTATTACGTTTTTGGATAACAAAATAATTATAAAACCAATTAATTTATCTAATTTATTATACTCATATAAATTATTAACTATTAAGTACCGATGTTTAAATGTTAAATTTATTATAAAATTATACCTGCAAACAGTAAACATAGGTTACTAACTAAACTTCTATTTCACAACTTTTGTACATCAATACTTTTTGTTAAAACTATTTTTATATACATCGTACTTACGATGACCGTAATTTTGTATGAATCTACACAACGCAAATACTTCTACAATGGTGGTGTACATTCTATTGAATTATGTGTCTTGTGTAAAGGCGGACTTCGTTTTAAATGACATATGAAATACATATTATGTAAATATATTATATGCTTTGCTTGTTTGCTTGTTTGTGTAGTTGTATACTGTGACTACGCAGCTTCTGGGAAATCGCTGCAATTTATTGAAGACTACATACTCAAAGAAGTATTACCTGTCTATGGTAACACTCATACGACAACGAACGTCACTTCACTGCAGTCTACTCTATACAGGTAAAAATATGTCCATTATAATAATTGACACCGAGTATGATAATATACCTGTTAGATTCCATTAAATATAAAAGAAATAAATCCTCTTTAAATAATATTGTTTGTCTGCATGTAACGTATTGTATGTCTCAGTAAACAATTTGTTTGTGAATTGTATGACAATGGTATTGTTTGATTTCCCCGTGATTATTCCTAAGGATGTTTTTATTGAGTAAACAATTATTATTAAAGCTAAATTTAAAATGTAATCATTATATATATTTTCTCATAGACACGAAGCCCGTGATATTGTTCGTAATGCTGTCCATGCTTCAGAAGACGACGCGGTTATATTCGTCGGGAGTGGATGTACCGGCGCCGTTCACAAGTTAATACATGCCATGGATTTTGCTTCTGACGAAATTAAACCAATAGTCCTGGTCGGTCCTTACGAACATCATTCGAATTTATTGCCTTGGAGAGAGATCGGCGCTACGGTAAATACTTGGGATAGCTGCTCGGTCTGGCGTATCTTTGTGTATTGACGGAAGTAATAATACTGTTTTTTTATGCCGTAAATTGTTTCATTTCTACCGAATATTATATACTCGCTGAATTTTAATGTGATTTCAACGACCGTGAAAACACGTATTATCATTGAGTATCGATAGCACTCAATGGTATTATACAATAATAACACGTTGTTATTTTGTAAACGAAGATGTCTATGTACCTACATCTATATTCTATACGTAATATTGATAATTAGATACCTATCTGATGTTGGTCCTGAATTACATAAACTGAGTGAGAGATTTTATTATAAATTAAATCGGTGGACGGTTTATATTAGATAGAGGAATCGCTGTGGAGTATTATATAGGCGTCTAGTAATGATATAAGTAGATAGTAGTTCATTTCGTCACAATAGACGCTATTTTATTATGAGGACATCTCCGGTATTTGGTAATGAAATATTTTATATGACCTTGGTTAAGAATAATTTTGTTTCTACAGTTTGCGCCTTGATGTTCGTGTCTAAAACAACATGTTTCTTATTTTAATCGTTGCTCCAGTGGCTGTCAAATAATAACAATTACGACTTGGCGCTATTTCAATCGTTTAAAATATGTATTATGATACTTGATTTCATGCCAAAATATCTGTTTTTCGATTGATTAGAGCAGTCGTCGAGTTTCCTTCGAAAATGTTTGTTGTATAAGTATCCTAATTTAAAATTAAAAAAATAGTTAATTTGAACGAGTATTATAACAACAACTTATTGTTTGAAATTTAATATGATTATAACAAACATTAAAATTCGCCTGACAAAACAATTCACTAATATTTTCTTTAATATTGTAGGTATACTCATTTTTTATAATTTACTTGATTTCTAAATGATACTCAAATACCTATTAAAAATTAATTCGAGATTATCTTTTATTTCCTACGTCACAATCTTAAAATTATTTTATTATTTTGGTAATGTGTTATTAAGAATTTAAAAATTATTTTTAAATTTCTTAGGTCATACGTATAGCGGAAACTAAAGAAGGTTTTATTGACCTCGTTGATCTCGAAAATAAACTTCGATTGTATCAGTCAGTTAGTCCAGGAGCTCAATTAGTTGGCTGTTTTTCTGCTGCCTCTAATATTACCGGAATACTTGCTGACGATATTGCCACCACGTTGATTTTACACCAATATGGTGCATTGGCATTTTGGGATTATGCATCCGCAGGTAATGATAATTGAGGCATTGTAGCTTTGGCTTTTTTTTTTTTTTTTTTTTAAAGTTATATTTATAGATTCTAAAATCTAAATGGAATGATGGCACTACGGCCTTAAAGTCTTTTGTGATTTATGTTTATTTTTTTATACTATTTTTATTTAAATTTTTAAACTTGTAAATATTTACAATAACTAAAAAAAAATTAAAGGATTTCATATAGCACATAATTCTGGCTTGAATCAAGTATTATTTAAATATAAAACATTCTTTCTGCTTCTAATTGTTACAAATATATATAAATAATCATGATTTTTTTTGTCAAGTTTTTTCTAATAATTTATTTAATTTTAACTGGTCTTATACTATATTTATTATTAAACAGACCAAAGATCATAATAAAATAACAATAGGTATAATAAACAAATTAATACAAATGCAGTACCTAGATATAATATTAACATTTTATAGTATGATTTATTTTATAATTTATTTTACATTTAAAGAAAATCAACTTCAAGATTCACATGTAATTAAAAAAATTCTATATACTACATTTTATTTTGTAAAACATGCATGTGTATTTTTTATCAGTTTTAAAAAAAAAACTAATAAAGCTATTTATTTTAAACAATGACTAAGTTAACAATAATAAATATGTCATTAGCATAGACATTCACATTATGTTAAGTTATAACTTATAACTTAAGCGTCTATGATAATAATATATCTACAGAATTATTCATAAACATAATGATATTGTTTGTAAATTGTAGTAACCTATAACTATACCCTAACCATTAAATCATATAGTATCTAATGTAGTAATGTTTAAACAACACCCGCTAACTCAAATAGTGTATCTAATTTTTTATGAATTTTTTTATAGCTCCGTATGTGGTTTTGGATATGAATCCTTTGTTTCCGGCTAATGACCAAGCCGTTTATAAAGATGCTATATTTTTCTCTGGTCATAAATTTGTGGGCGGAATACAAACACCAGGTTTGAAAAACTGTTTGAATATATATATTCCTATGGTTGTTTAATAAAGAGATTTATGGACCACATAGGTGTATTGGTGGCCAAAAAAAAACTGTTCAAGAACAAGGTGCCAAATGGCAGTGGTGGTGGTGCAGTGTTTTTTGTCTCAAGAAAAGATCACAGATACTTAAAAGTAAATATAGTTGAGTTAAGTTGTATTTGTATCATAGGTGAACATCTGAAGTGGATTAGCCCTCTTAATATCCTCCCCAAATTAAATTTTATGTACATTTACATATCATGTAAATTGTAAATAATCATCAAGTAGCATACTTTACTGCCACTTTTTATGGACAATGTCAACCCCCTCTGTAAAAAAATTGAATTAGTTGTCCACCTATGGTGTGTAAGCATTTTTAAGATACATGTATATTGTATACTAATTCTAGGATACAGAATTGCGGGAAGAAGGTGGTACTGGGGCGATTGTGGAATCTGTGCGCTTGGGTTTAGCATTACAGCTCAAACAAAATATTGGAGTACCATTTATTATGGGTAGAGAAGAAAAAATTACCAAGTAAATAATACTTTTAATTTTCAGTTATTGCAAAATATGTTACTAGGTACCTACTATTTATTATTTTTAATAATTATTAATATTAAAATTAGCTAAATATAATAACTATTACATTAATATTTTATCTATAAATTATTATTTTAATATTTATCATATTTTATACTAGTACCGTACAAAAACATTTATTAAGACTTCACAATACAATAACACTTGTTTAAAAATTTGGTATACATATGTGTACCTACAATACACATATAGATAATAAATTATAGATATCAAGCTGTTGGGAAACCTAACAATCTCATTCGGTTTACAAATTATATATTTTTTAAGATTTCATGGGTCTTCAAAAATAAATTATGTTGTACACATATGTAGACAATTTCATAAATTATTTACATATTTTAATTATACCATGCTCTAAAAATCATGTAGAAATATAGTCATATAGTAATTTTACTTAGATCCCACTGCATTTTTAATTATTTAATGTTTATTTTTTTCAACTTGTCTTGAATTTTCAATAAATTCATTTTTATTTTAATTAATTATGTAAATATACAAATTAATAAAGATGTCTTAACATTAATAATTTTTTGATTTCATAAAAATGAATTATTGCATCCAAGGCAATTCTGCTATTCATGAATAGCAATGAAATATTTCAGTCTAAAAATTGTTAATTGATTTTGCTTTGTAATAAGTTATTACTAATAACTATAATAAATATTTAAAATACATCTATTAAAATTATTTACCTTTAACCAAAATTTATATATTTAATTGTTTTTAATTTTAATAGAATTTAATCGATAATTTTATTTTAAAAATTAAAAAATATGCATCTTAAGAGATGGAACTTTTAGAATATTAGAAGAATTATTCTATTTATACACATTCTAGAATTATGTGTAATTAACTAATAACTTATAGGTGTGGTTATAGCTTGTTATTTTTTAAAAGTATATATTATTATTGCTTTCATGTATGTTCTATATGACCTCTAAAAATAATATCACTTATAAATTGGTAATATTATTAGAAACATTATAAGTAAGTCATGAATTATGGTATGTGATTCGAATAAGAATTATATATTAAAATATGTACATAAATAAATAAAATTGCTTTTTAATTTATATACAAAATATTTTATTTATTATAGGTTTAAAATATAAATTAATATTTTTTTAAATTCAATGATCTTGAATTAAGTATAGAAAAATAAATGTTTTTATTTAACATTATTATTGTGATCCCTGTTTTTTATCAGCCGACATTGTATTTAATGAACATCGTATTTTTTTTATTTTAGGACAGTATTATCTTTTCTTCAAACCATGCCGGAAATAATAGTGTTAGGAAATTGCTCGCAAACTGTGAGACGGCTGCCAATTTTCTCAATGTTGGTGCGGCATCCTCGCGGTGCGTTTTTACATCATAACTTTGTATGCGCTATCCTCAATGATGTTTTTGGTGTTCAAGCCCGTGGTGGTTGCGCTTGTGCTGGACCTTATGCTCAAGATCTTTTGGGTATCACTGACACTCTGGCCATAGAATATGAAAACATGTTACTAGAAGATGATCGTCTGGATAGACACCACTTGCGCCGTCATGAAGAAAATTCTCCATTTGAGATGCTGAGGCCTGGTTTTATCCGTATATCTTTGCCATTCTTTATGTCTGATAATGAAGTGTCTTATGTACTTGAAGCCCTAAAAATGGTGGCCACTGAGGGCTGGAAACTATTACCACAATATACATTGAACCCAGAGACAGGTGAATGGAAACATCATACAAACAATGTGTTTCGTGATCGTAAGTGGTTGGGATCAATACGGTATACAGATGGTAAATTATCAGTGCCAGAACGAAAAATTTCTGTACAAAATACGTGTCCTGCTGATTTTGCTGAATGTCTGAAGACTGCCAGAAATACATTCAACAAAGCGAGAAAAGTAATTTTTTGATTGTTTTAGGTTTTATTGATGATAAACAATAATAATTATGTTAATAATTGTTTATTTTTTATTCTATACTTTTCTAGATGGCAAAACGATTTCCATTGCCTGATCAGAGGAGTATGTTCACAGAAAAGGCTGAGCATTTACGTTGGTTCATGTTGCCGAGTGAAGCCCAAGACTTATTGTTGGGACATTCATCTAGTCATATTAAACAACGTGTTCCGTTTTCACCAACAATCTACTATGGATCTCCTCGAACTTCTGAATCGTCAAATGTTTCTACTCCAAATTCATCTTTAGCCAGATACAACAGTCTATCTGCTTTAGACCATAGGTATTATTTTATTTATATGTTACTATAATAGTAATCTTGTAAAATTAATAACATCCATTAATCTTGCATTATCATGTACATTATTCATAAAAAATTAAGATTATGAAGGGTTAATTTACACTCAATAACCTCAAATGCCATAACTACTTATAACCTTTTTAATATAAACATAAATTAAAAATAATTGAAAATATTATAATTATAATATAAATTATATAAAATATTATAATTTTCTATCTAATTAACAATTATACAGATTATATACCTTGAACATAATGCAAATTAAAAATTAAGTACAATTTACTTAACATAAAATATATATATGTATATATATATTAATTATGAAAAAAATATTGCATGTTATATCATATATTATGAATGTATGCTATATAACTCAACTGATAGATTTGATCATATTAGAAAATTCCCAGACTGTATTATTTATTATCTTCTAAATTTTTTTTTTTTTTTTTAGTTTATCTGCTCGTGTGAGATCTTCAAGTGGTAGTTCGGATATGTTACTACCTAATAAACACTTGAGTCCTGTTGGACTAGTTTCTCAAAGAGAAAGATGTTATAGCTTAGGTTCAAATCCTAATCAGTTTAGAATGCTACGTGAACGACAGTGTTCTTGTAGTAGTCAAACTGAATTAAGTGATTCTGAATCACGTGCATCTTGCAATGATTTACAACATGATGAAAGTATCCAAGCTTATGTACAAGAAATGACAAAAGAGTTTGTTACAGAAATCAAATCTGAACTACGTGAAGTTATAGCTACTGTTGACAATGCATTGTCAGAGAGCTCAGAAAGTTTGAATGTTATAGATAAACAAAGTAACATTTCCAAAAATGTCCATAAAATTATGCCTAGAAATAACTCTGTACCAGTAATAACTACCACACCATGTCAAAATGGCCTTGAAGAACAAGTCATCACTCGTTTATCTGAATTTGCTTCAGAAATGAAATCGGAAATACATGACATGGTAAGCTCTGTTTTGGCTTCTTCATCTTCTCTGTCAGATGAGAACACAGATACTATAATGGAAAAAGAAACAGATTCAGAGAGTGACAAAGAAAATAATTTAAAACATCCAAATCTCAGCTCAACTGATAGTGGTATAAACATTAAAACAGAACCAACTGAAATTAATTCAAAAAAATTTAAATCTGAATGTATTGTGAAAATGAATTATGAAAAAAATGTTGATTTTGCTGTAGCTAGGTGGTATTGTCCAGCAAAGCCCATTTGGAAACCAACAATTGAAGTAAGTAATTGAAAAATATAGAAATACATAATAATAATTTTTATATTACAGTGGTTGACAACCGCCGGCCTGTTTAAATTTTAGAACACCAAATTTTTTCTTTATGTATTTCATTGTTTTAAAGTTTTATACAGTATTTTTTTTTTTCATAGTAAATAATTTAAGATTATAAAATTTTTATTTTTGTATGGCCCTCGAACTATTTCTAATTTGTGAATGTGGCTTGAGAGTCCAAAGTGGTTGCCGACTACTGCACTATTATGTTATATATTATAATCTAATACAGAATACTAAATTTAAAATTATACTTTTAAATTAAAGGCTATTAGAGAATTTAAGATGATTCGAGATGGAGATCGTATTATGGTTTGTTTATCAGGTGGAAAAGATTCATTATCATTACTTCATACACTTCATCAGTATCAATATTATGCTTCATCAAAAGGTATACATTTCACATTGGGAGCTGCTACAGTTGATCCTGGTAGTGCAGCTTATAATCCTAAACCTCTTATACCATACTTAAAAGCATTAGGAGTTCATTATTTATATGAAGAACAAAGTAAGTAGTAATAACTGAATAAGCATATAATTTGTGTATAAATTAATTTACATATTATATTTGTTGACAGAGATTCTTGAACAAGCTGCGTCTACAGAATGCCGTTCCATTTGTAGTTTTTGTAGTCGCATGAAACGAGGACGTTTGTACTCTGCTGCCCGATCAAATGGATATAATGTACTGGCTCTTGGTCAACATTTAGATGATCTAGCGGAGAGTTTTTTAATGTCTACATTTCATAATGGTCGATTAAGATCAATGAAAGCTCATTATGCAATTAATGAACGTGATCTACGTGTAATTAGACCATTTGTTTATGTCAGAGAAAAAATGTTACGCCAATTTGCAGAGTCTAAAAAATTACCGGTCATCTCAGAAAATTGTCCTGCGTGCTTTGAAGCTCCCAAGGTAAATACTGCTGTTAATAATTAAATTATTTTAAATATCGGAAAAAAAAATATTATAATTTTATAATAATTGAATAATGATTGTTTTTTGTTAGAGTGAATATAATATTTATGTATTATATGCTTTTTGTTTTAATTTTAGGAACGACATAGAACAAAACAATTACTCGCTCAACAAGAAATATTGTTCCCACATTTGTTTGCATCATTACGCTCAGCTTTACGGCCCTTAATTAGTTTTAAGCAAACAGGCGAAGAAACCAAAGCATACCACCGCATGACTGGATTTGACGATTTTCAATGTGATAAAGATTCAGAAGAAGAACCATGACTATTTTAACTACCAAAAACAACTTCACATAGTTTAATTTACCATTTTTTTCTTATTATTATAATTTATAATAATTGAAGACATTTGAAATATTTCCTTCGTGTATGTTTGTTATAATGATTATTTTTTTTGTTCTCTTATTTATTTATTTTTTCGTAAGTTACATGATACTTTAATTAT
Source organism: Schizaphis graminum (assembly GCA_020882235.1). Lineage (NCBI taxonomy): Eukaryota > Metazoa > Arthropoda > Insecta > Hemiptera > Aphididae > Schizaphis > Schizaphis graminum. The sequence continues at coordinate 22,278,554 of CM037034.1, read as the reverse complement.
AAAATAGGTATTATTATTATTTTAACGAAAGATCTTAGTAATATTTACTTACATCTAATTCATAATTATAATAAATATAGACAAGTTATTTATTTGTGGTATTTGTATGTTTTCAATTTAATGTAATAATTTTTTTATTACATTATTTTAATTGCATACAATATACCTACCTGTAAATGTATGATGGTTTATTAACCTCTTGATTACATTCAACAGAGCTTAAATTTATACAAATAATTTCTTCAATTATTTACCAAAACAATAATTAACTTGAGTTATAATACATTTTATTAAATTAGTATGGACTCATTTTATAGATCTTTGTCAACATTAATGATACTTAAATTTGATGTATACGATTCCAAACATTTTGTTAATTGAAAGTATAAAAATAATATTTTTGTATTTGTATTTTTGTTCAATTTTGTTACTTTTGACTTTTATTTAGTATACAACCACTAGTTTTAAGACCATAAATGTAATTTCACTTAATGTTGTTATGTTTATATTTTAAACTATAGATTATATTTTTTAAATACTTGTTAGGTACTATAAGAATTTTGTGTATGAAATGCTTATAGCTTTAACTTAAAGCCTTTGAGTAATTCATTACAGTATTCAATTTAAGGATCCTAGCTTTCTATTGATTGTAATAATAATAAATTATGAATTATTAAAATTATGTGTTGTATACTCTAGCGTGTATAGAGTAATATAATATATTTTTGGTAATCTCGTTAATGGTTTAATATTATTATACTATCTGTTATAATTAGATTATAATCTTAATAGTGGTTTACATAACATATTATATATATTTTTTATAATATTCAGTCTCTCTATAAATGGAAACTTATGTATACATCAACAAAACTTAAAAATGTACTGTTTACTACTAATTGTATTCCTGGCTCTTGTATTTAAATAAGTAGAACTAATGATGACCATAATATAGAGTAAACCTCGGCAATTACAGTTTTAGTACTGAACTCAAGTCTGTATCATTTCCAAGCTTTGAAATTAAATTTATAATAAGACACCACACATTATCCTGACTCTTGAGCTTCAATTCTAACTAAATAAAATGTCAAATAAAGTCACATAAACTTGGTACTGAAAATCTCAGTACTCAGAAGTTATTCCACTAGATTTTAAAATATGGACGTAGTACACTCGTCTCCAGCCAAAGTAGCTAAGCCTCGTGGATGAATCAATGAATTAACCCTCTGTTGACGATACAAACGCTTATAAGATTTAAATACCTACCTTGTATATTATCATTATCAAAACTTGTTTAATTTTGGACAGTGATTTTTCTAATTTTTAAGAATTATTAGTTATCTGAGGAAAAAAATATGATAATATAAGTATACAATAAGTATAGGTTAAAGTTTACAAAAAATGTATTTATAGCTAAATATTCAATTAAGTGCTTTTATGTGTCATGTCAAAGTAGGTAGCGTTGCACAACCAGTGACACAATAGATACAATTCCGAGTGAGTAATTTATTATGAGTGCGCGCTCTAATAATAATAAAATGCTCGCATCGTAATAAATATGTAATAACCCTTACTGTGTAAAATATTTAGTATTTACCACGACCATAACTAACGAAAAAGTGATGATACACAGTGAATACAATTTTACCATGATGAAATTATAATGTATATAAATATACCTACGCTTATAATTTTGAATAATCGAATAAAATTCAGGTGAAAATAAAATAAAAACTATGAATTAAAGTATAAAAGCCTATTGTTCGTATGTTAATATTGTTTGTGCGAAGTTTTTCCGTCTTCAAATCTGTACATATATAGGTATAATAAAAAAAAAAATTGATATTTTGTGTAAGTAACGTAAAAACGGGAAAATCGCCAGAAAATGTAACCATTTGGTTAGAAATTGCCCGTAAATATACAGAATTAAAAGACTACTAAATATTCATAAAAGTATAATATAAAAAGTTAAACATCGCTCAAGACGTTTATTTTTAAATTTAGTTCATAAAGGAATATTTTATGATTTACATTTTTAGACGTACCTAAATACTTGTATTAATAATATTATATGAACATTAATGTATCATTAACGTGTTTAAATTTCAATCCTATAATAAGATGTTTATAATTTCAACTCTATAAAATATTACGTAGCTCATCATAATGTTTAATTCACGGCGTGGTGTCGGAGACAATTTTGTTGATATACGCACATAGGTAACATTATTTAGAGTAATTCACTAAGTAATAAGCAATAGACATGCTCAAATACCCTTTTAAATAAATATTTATTCAAATACTGACTTTAGGAGCTTTTAATAGTTTTAAATATACCTACCTTCTATTGGACTGCTTAAGCGCAACATCAGTAGCGTATAGCTGGAGTTCAATCTAGGGGAGGGGCTATTTAAAGATTGTTATACACTTCGAAATATATAGTGACTCGTGAGGAATTAGGTTATAACCATGTATAGTAAGCGCAATTTGGAGGGCGCTAAGTCTCCCAAAATCAATTGCCCCCCCCCCCCCCGAATTTTTTTTTCAGTTACGGCCTTGTACCTACCCGATGTCGCTAGAATAATTTATATAGAATATACCTATATACCTATTTATAATTAGATAGGTACTTAGTATTGATGTATCTACAGTCTCGTATGTACATATACGAAAATAATAATTAATAAAGTAATAACACACCCTATACGATCCCACATCACTTAAAAATAGTAAATCCTCGTGGTATGACATTAGGTATAGCGCTCATCGTTTTTTTTAAATAACGTGTTAAATTATATTTGTCCAAATATTTCATCACTGTATAGTATTTAATATACAAACCATGAGTAATATATATAGCAGTTTGAAAATACGAATGCATTGATTAGATAAACTTTTCTCGAGTGGTTCGAACCCACAGTAGGTACGCATAAACCTACACCCATATTTGTTTTCTCCAAATCTTATCTATTCGTACGTATGGCTTGAGATACATATTTGAAATGACGTTTTTTTAGCATACGTCCGACAGCTTTTGTAAATTGCGGACGCATACTTATTAGCTACACACACCGAATGGCGAATAATTGTTGTTATTATTTGGTTGCGTGCTTAGCACTATACGCTCATCCGGTGGTCACTCAAAATGACTTTAACGATCCTTACGGTCAAAATGCTCAGGCGTATTGGCAACAGGCACAGCAAAGGCCGCAGGACATCATCGATCAACAGTTCAGCCGTCCGTTGTACAATTTTCAAGACTCCCAACGACAGGCACAGCAACAACAACAACAACAACAACAGAGATTACTGCAACAGCAGCAGCAACTACTACTACAACAACAACAACAACAGCGGTTACAACAACAGCAACAAACGCAGCGGCTACAGCAACAGCGATTACAACAGCAACAGCGAAATCCGAATTTTAATCAAAACCCAACCATGCTTCAGGAAAGACAGAATTACAGTAAGTAACAGAGATCATTTTTCTTTTTCTACAATGTCAGTGTATAAAATATAAATGTGAGACATATTATTTTAATTAAGTTTATATAGAGTACAGTTATATTTATAGGTGTACTAGAGATAGGCATAGAGAAGAAACATCTGGTTCAAAATATTAAAAAATATACTTATCGATAATATTAATATTATTAGATAAATAAATTATTTAGTTGAATGATAAAAAGAGGCTAAAACGGGCGTCACTTAGATTAATTGATTGGTAGGTACGTAAGTCAACTGGGTGGCAATATTGTGGTAAATAATTCCTACCCGTTCCTTGTTTTTTTTGGCGGAAAAAAAAGGTACATAAGTCATTATAAACGCCATTGTAATGACCAAAAAGTATTTATTTTTATTAAATTTTCTATAATATAAATTCCAATTAATTATAGTTATATAACAATACCGCGATTGTTATGGAAACATTTAAACAAAATTCATTTATAGCTATTATAATAAAAACATTTTTTTTCCAATAAAGACTAATCTGAAACACGTTTTTTTATCAAAGTTTTATATTTGATATTTAATTAGACCTTTAACCCGCTTGAGTCAAACAATTTAAAATGTAAGCAGAAGAGAGAGTATAGGGCCTCTCGCCTCTCGATGATGTATCCCAACCCAAAACGTTGTTATCGCCATTTTTGTTGGACAAATAAAAAATACCTATGTATAGGAACCTCTTAAATATAATACATTGTCAAACTATAGTGATACCTGCAACCTATACTTATCGAGCAATATAAATTGTGTGTAGTATTACTAGTATTTTTACGGTCGTAATAAACATAATATAATATCGTCTGTATATAATATTAGGTATATATATTACCTATATAGCGGTATAGCTGTAATTAAAATCGAAAATTCATGTTTAGATTAGGTGATGTATGTTTACTTTAGACTCTAAAGTTTAGAGTATTTCGATATTTGTTATGGTCGTTATGGAAATTACAATGTGATTTTATGAGCCGAAAGTGGAATGTTATATGATGGATATAATAGGTATTGCATTAAAAAGAGTACAATCGCAGACTGGCACACTTGAAAACTGAATATAATTAACGCGTGTGTAGTGAGGGCCATGTGTAGGTTGCGCAACGTCCCACCAATTGGTGTAAATAAATACATTTGTAAATTATCACTAGATTTGTATTAGTGTGCTGTTTGTAGATTTTACATATTCTCAACTTATGTGTATATTAAGAAAATACTATGTATATTCAAATAACTAAATAAAACAAATTCCCGCATTTATGTTTAACACAATATTTTAAGTTTACACTGACAAAATAATAATAAAATACCTATACAATAATAGTTCCAATAATGAATCAGTTAGGTACCATATTGATATTATGTGTTATATATGTAATTGGATTATATATTATTTACATGGAGTATATGGTGTGTCATATTATAGTTATGTTTATGTTTATCTCTAGTATAAGCTCACCGCTTGGAAAGACTATGAGTGTGACGTAACTATACCCATTACAAATTCCATCACTGAAAACAATAACTTAATACATACCTAACAGATTTATATTCAAACCGCTTCCTGTTGTAGTTTATTTACACAGTGACAAAATCATAAAACATTATATTATATTGCCGCGGTATTGACTATAGTTTCAGTGTATTTACTTTTGTATTATTATATCTAAAAACGTATCTATGATTCAAATTTTTATAGACTATATACCACCCATCTGATATATATATATATATGTATATTGATTAATTATTTTTATTAGCTGATAAAATATTATAAACTCATATTTTTTTATCGCTTAAATGATTAATGATATTCTCATCATCTGCTAAGTATTGAAAATTATATTACATTTACATTTTAAGTAAAACTGTTAGATACATACTTATATACCTTTTATATATTCTGTAGTTTAACTTCTTTAAGAATAATTTAGATATGAAGAAAATATCAAAACTAATATAATTTATTATTATTATTGTTTGAATGATTGAATGCAAAGTCACATAGGTATAGCTATATTAAAAAGACAATTCTATTTGATATAATGATACATAAGTATAGGAATTAAAAATATAGAACTCGTATTTTAACTATTAAACTATAGTTACCTACTTATATTTCAATATGAAAAATTGATTTTATTTACAGCGATATTTTATTTGTTATATATATACCTCCTATAGTACTCAAATGCACGCGTATTATTATGTGTAATGTGTAAAATGTGTATAATGTGTAATGTACAAATAATAAAATATTTAAGTCTTAATTTTGTATTACAGATAGTTTCGCGTCCAGATATGCACCTCCCACCCTAAGATTACAAGCTGGTTCAGCTCCATATGTTTTGACCGAAGAGAGATTGGCGGAAATCCGCGAAGAGTTTATGTACTGGTATTTTGATAGAGGCGGCGACAATGATCAAGGAGACTATCAAACCGATATACACGGATCTATGCCACAGATTCACAAAAATTTTAATTTTCAATTGCCGTTCTTCGGTTTTAGATTCAACTACACTCGGGTGTCGATGAACGGTTATTTGGAATTCAGCGATCCACCAAAACACTACCGCTACCCGTTGTCATTTCCAATTAAAGAGTGGCCGAAAAAAAACGATCCATCTTTCATCGGTATATTCTTCAGCAAGTGTCGAATCGGTTCACTGAGAACTGATGATGTCGACCGGCGCAAGCCCGGAGTTTATTTCCGCCTGGAGAGGGATTTACAAGCGCGAACAGATCAATTCGGAGTGGAAATGAGAGAAAGATTAATGTGGGATATCCGGGAAGGCGTAGTCGGCGCCGACTCGTTTGTTCCCAAACATTCGGCTATTATTACGTGGAAAAATATGTCATTTGCCGGAGGAATTGATAATTCCCTTTACAGGGTAAACACAAGCAACGCGATATAGTTGCATTTTATATTGAATATACCTATCTATACCTACTTCGCGGTTTTATAAACGTCAACGCGAGACAATTCAATTTTTATATTTAATTTCAGACTAATACGTTTCAAATGGTCTTAGCGACCGACGAAGTATTCACTTACGCCATATTCAATTACGTAGACATGCAATGGACCAGTCATACGGAAGCCGGAGGCGATACGACTGGCGGCGAAGGGGGAGTACCGGCTTTTGTGAGTTAATTGAAAAATCTGTTTGAATGTTTCTATGTACATAATACCGTGTCGAACGTGTCGAAATAATATTACATTATTATTGTGCTTTAGGTGGGATTCAACGCCGGGAACGGGACTAGGAGTTTCGAGTATTATCCCTACTCGCAAAGATCGACCATTAGAGATTTAGTGGGTCGTGGTTGGGCCAATAATTTTCCAGGTCGACACATATTCAGAATCGACGAAAACATAATGTTAGGAACGTGTAACAAAGATATCGGTCAGTAAATCAATTGTAAATATATTACTTTGAAAATGTATTTAAAATACAATATTATAGACTATACCTACTATTTTGGTTAAAAGTAAATACTTTTAAACTAAAAACATAAATTTTAATTTATACAGGACGATTCCACAAACATACTCGTTCAGTATAATTACATTATATCTTTAATATTTTTAAATACCTTAGCTATAATAAAAATTTATGAAAAATCTTGTATTAAATTATTTTGAGAGAACGTTTTTTTCATCAACATTTATAGAAAAAAAACTTTAAAATAAGTCAAATATCAGATGCTTATAATAATAATTAATAGCTTAAAGTAATAATAATAATAATAATAATAATACATATTTTCAAAATAAACAAAGTGATATAATATATTGTATGTATACATTTTAGTATAAATTAGATTGCAGAACCCCTTATAAGGAAAGCTTGTGCCGGTGAGCAATTATTATCAAAACAAAAATAATTTTTAAATAATATCGCTTATAAAAAATTCTTATGAACATAAACTTTCGGTGAAAATTTTAAGTATCTATATAATATATACGTTAATTCGTTTTTTGGTTTTATCAAAAACTATAATTTTGTGTAAAAATTCCACAAACAATTTTTTTCCCCGATTATTTTGAAAAGTATAGGGAACTTTTAATTTTTATCTCTTAAGGTTCCAATTTTCTAACTAGAAAACATATAGAAGTTGAAAATCAAAGCATTATTTCTATTATAAAAATGTGTACTAAAGTAATTGTAAAATTATAATACATATACCTATTCATCGTCCACTCAAAATCTACAAAAATGTGTTCTATATATGTAAAATATTATACAAATACCTGACGACCGCTGTATTAGGTCTAGTAATTTAAACATTTAAAAATATATTATATTATATACTTTTCGACGTGTAGCTGGTACGAATTTACCATTGGTTTTCGCACCGGAAAGTGGCAACATGTTGGGCGGCACTGTCGTCAACATCACCGGACCGTGTTTCGAGCCCGGAGACAAAGTACGGTGCAAGTAAGTAGCAACACGTTTTACATTTTATTGAGTTGGTTTAAAACAATCGAGTATACAGTCCGAGTGAAATATGATTTATACGTATACGCGTTACTGTATAGATTTGACACGGAAGAAGTTGTCGGCACCGTAGTGAACAGAAACCGCGCCGTTTGCATTCAGCCGTTTTTGATGGCCGAAGGTTATGTTATATTTGACGTGGCGATCGGTGACGAAAAATACAACTGGAAAGGAAAATACTTTGTGGGTATGACGATATCGGCGAACAGTTCTTGGTTTTATGTTATATTGAGTTTTGTTCACATTGTGTTTTTTTTCTTCATATTTTCCCGCAGAGACTCCAGCCACAGCTACCGAACGCATTCGGTTCCAAGACTCGGCAATACGAGAACGTAAGCCTAAAGAAATAAAAATTACCTGGGAAAAACAGAATCTTACTACGAATTTCGACGCACAGATACAGATATCGCTTTACGGTTATAGAGAAGTGACGATCGCACCTGAACTCGTATTCATCGACGTCATAGCGGTAAACGATTGTTTATAATGTGTTTATCCGACACACATAGGTTTTCATATTGTTATATCAACCGCAACTACCTGTATATATAATGCTATTGTGTTGTATCTGCGCAGAAAAATATTCCCAATTCTGGCGAATACGTCATAAACCCGGCTGTTTTCGAAGACCGCGACAACACCATGAACCTAGATCTGACGTTTGGATTCTTACAAATAAAACTGTCCAATCCGACGTTGTACTCCGGCATTTCGATTTCTCCGTAATCGCCTTTATATTATACTAATACCTATACAGCATTATATGTGAATACTTATATAAATTGTAGTTTAAACCGATTTTCCCCCAAAATATTACACGTGATGTGTTCGGTTTCACCCCCGAACCCCTTGTCCAAATTACACCGGGTCGATATTGTAAGCCGACGAGCTCAATTCGTAATAGTAATTTATTGTAATAATATAGTTCCGCGAAACGAAATAAATTTAACGGCGCGAAGTCATTTCCCAAAGTCGATTTTTGGCGGCTGTTTCGCGCGCGAACTCCGTCCGTAAAGTGTCGACTTAGGTACAATCCGAGCTTTTCAAAGTCACGATTTTCCCGGTGTAATCTGGACGACCCCGGACACTCGGCCGTTGACGCGTTCGTCTGCAGCTGTTGTTATACATTATATTCGTGCCCCCGCAGGATACTTTGGAGCAAGCCCGTACCTCTCGGGTGGTATTTCGCGCCGCAGTGGGAACGGTGGCACGGGCCTTCGTGGCCCGAGCGGCTGTGCGACAATTGGATCAAGAACGACAGGTATCTGAAAAACTTCGCGGCCGAGATATTCCAGTGCCCGTGCACGCTGGAACACGCGCTCGTCGACCGCGGACGATTTTTGCCGGACGCCGACTGCGACCGGGACGCCAACCCGCAGTGCCTGTACAACAAGGGCGCGGTGCACTGCGTGACGACGGGGGCGCCGAGCATGGAGGGCTCGGAGCAGCAGTGTTGCTACGACAAAAACAATTACCTGATGTTGTCATACGACCAGCAGTGGGGCTCGAGGCCTCGGAGATCGCACAACTTGGGATTTTTGCCGTGGACCGAAGCCAACAAGGTGAGTGTGTGCCCGGCGGACGGCGAAAGGAAAACGCGCGACCAGCCGACGATTTCTCTGTACGTAATATACGCGTTTCCAGGTGCCCACGCTGTCCCAGTGGTTCCACGACATGAGTCCGTTTTTCCCGTGTTGCATGTGGCAGGAAGAGCAGGCGGTCGGTTGCGAGACTTACCGTTTTGAACGACGTCCGTCTCAGGATTGCGTCGCCTACCAATCGCCTTACGTGGGTACGTATGTGAAAACGGTCGAAAACCATCGCGATTCGGGGCAGAAACTACAATCTATATAATATTATGTTGTCGGAGGTTCGTATCGATTGAACTTTACACTGTACCGCCTGAAACGCCTGTGACAAATTTCTATATTACAGTTGTATACGTTTACCATCACCCACCAGAGAGGTCCATTAACTCCCGTTTTACAATTAATTATTATATTGTTTACGTAGCAATTCAGGGTCTGATTTTCACCGATTTCAAGCCTGAATGCCTACACCCGCCCACATAAATTGCCTATGACATTTTTCACAGCCGATTCGTACGTATTGGCGATTTCGCATTATGAGCAACGAGGTAACGTGAAATCGCCATTATGATATATACAAACAATACCACAATACCACATAGAAACGTTTTTTCCGCGTTTAAACAGTTAAACTTACCCCATACGCTCAAATCACACTGAACGCAGTACTCTATACCAGGGTTGGTCGATCGTTACTAAGATTTCGCGACTCTTTTTCGTATTTTCTTGAATTTTTTTCAAAAAATAAATAATAATAAGTTAAAAGTAATAATTTTTAATCAAATATATTAAAATATGTGTTACGTAAAACTATGAAATTAAACGTTATTATATTACTTAATAATATTCTAAATTAAAGAAATAAAAAAAGTATAACACGTATGTCATATGTGTTATTTTATAAAAAAATATTAAAAATCAAATAATATTACATTATAAAAAAAAAAATGTTTTTATTTTTTATTTGTTATTTTTTTTTATTTTGTTTTTTTTTTGTTTACTGAGAACCTTTTTTATTGGTCGATTGCAACAACCTAAAAAAACTCAAAGGTCGATCACAAATCTATTAAAATGGGGCACTCCTTTTCTATATTATATTACGAAAATATCATATGAAAACACATAATCTAACAATTAATATTATAATATACATAAACATAATGTTGTAGTAGGGCCATACCATTGATTAAATATACTAGTATATACTAAGTATATTTAATCAATGGCCATACATTGTTGTAATATATTATTTTGTTAATTGCAATAAAAATACTTAATTGGTGCTATTGTTTGTCGGAAATCGGAGGATAAATCGTAAGACACAAAAAATAAAATCTAATTATTCATCCGAAGACAGTAACGAATCGACACCAAAATAAAACGAATTCGATTATAGCACACTTCCCAATCGCAAACGTACAGACACTACAGTTTATTGTATAGATAGGTATATAGTTACGCACTCAGCATACCTATCGGTGTCACATAATCATCTGTAAATTGAAGGTGTTAACTACGCGTATACTGTTATCATGCTTTAATTGAATTAATTATCATCCACGTTTAAATATTTTTTTAGCAAAATAAAAAAAAAAACTTAAAAATTCTGCATTTCAAACAAGTACGTTTTATATTTGGTAATATAATTAGGTACATCACGAAAATCTCAGAGGCAAAAAATTGCATTTAATATAATAATAATTGCCTAAAATTACACTATAAGTCCTATAATGTAGTGTTAAGTTTTGGATATGGTTTGAAAAATTATATTAACAGTATAAAAAGAAACAAAGATTTGTGTTTTATAATATAAGATATTTAATTTTGATGTATTTTAGAGCTTATCAAGACATAAAGTAGGTTTTGTTTGTTGTAAATTTGTAAAATTAATTATTGGTATGACACGGTTTTTCATAGTTTTTAATTAAATTCTAAAACTGCCCCGGAATCATCGTGTTTGATAGTATGTATTTGTTGTATTATAATTACATGGATTATTTAATTACACCGCTGTTATACTATGCTAATCACGTGATCACACTAATGTGTAGCTACCGTCTTTGGCGATCCTCACGTAATTACTTTTGACGATCTGGAGTACACTTTCAACGGAAAAGGCGAGTTCGTGTTGGTTCACGTGGATTCGGAAAAGTTCAAATTCGACGTGCAAGGCAGATTCGAACAGTTGCCGGACAATATATATGGCCCGGTAAGGGCCACCACGCTGACGTCCGTAGTCTCCCGCGACAACACGTCCACCGTGATCGAAGTCCGGTTACGGCCCCGAGTGGCCCAGTGGAGGTACAGATTGGACGTTTTTGCCGACGGTAAACGAGTGTACTTCGACAGACCGGCGTTGAAGGTGCAGCACTTTCACGGTAAACTCGGAATATATCATCATCATCATTATTATTATTATATTATCGTCGGTGTTGTCGGACACGATGGAAAGCGATAATTTTAGGCGTTATATTATATTTATGATTTTCGAATTCGTTTCAGGTGTGACCGTTTACGCGCCTTCTTACGTTTTAAACCAGTCCGAAATCGTAGTTATGTTTCAATCTGGCGCCGGGTTAGAAGTGTTGGAAAACAAAGGATTCATGACTACTCGGGTGTATTTGCCCTGGCAGTTTATCGTAAATATTAAAAACTATATTATTACTATTATACTATTTATAGCGATTGCCGGCCGTTTCCCATTGATTATAGCCACTCGGAGTTGTAGATATTATATCTAAGATATAGAATGCACATTGCACATGTTTATATTTTTTATTTTTTTACATATAGAATCGAACCAGAGGATTGTTTGGCAATTGGAGTTTTGATCAGTCCGACGATTTCACTCTACCCGATAGTTCAATAGTACAACCTAATACGTACGATTTTGAATCAGTGCACAAGCAATACGCTTCCAATTGTGAGTATTAATGAATGAGTGTATAACGACTATTAAACACAAACATAATAATATAATGTATTTCTTTTGTTTACTGTTTTATTACAACATGATAATACCTAATATTATCAGATATATTATAATTGTTTTTCTCTCACAGGGATTTTAGAAGACAGAGACGAAAAGAACAAAGGCGGCGCGTTATTCTTTCGCGAATACGGCCGAACGGCCAGTTATTATGCGAACCGAACGTTTGAACCTGTTTTTGAGTCCACTCCGGAACTCATTATACCCGCCAACCGATCTTCCGACATACAAAAAGCCAATGAGCTCTGTGGCGACTCGTATCAATGTAAATACGATTATGCGGTTAGTCTTAATAGGGATTTGGCGTTTTATACGTTACAATATCAAGACGGATATGTCAACACGAAAAAAATGAGTAAACAGAGAGGTAAATAAGAGTAAATAATATTTTAAGGTCACGCATATGTATACGAGTGTCGAGTATACACCTATGTTATTAATTGTGGTGCGGCGATAGTCCGATGGTATAATACAATATTTTGTTACTATTGTATATATGTTACTGTTGTAGTTATATCGTGCGGGGTTTTGGAAACGCCACGTTTCGGACGAAAAAGTAACTTTCTGTTTGTACCCAACACTAAGGTGACATTCGAGTGTAATCAAGAATTTGTATTGATTGGTGACCAAAGAAGATCTTGCTCGTCCGACGGTAAATGGGACATACCGGAATACGGGTACACGGAATGCTTACGTAAGTGCCAACTATTGACGTTTTAAAAATTTGATAAAAATGTAATGACGGTCGAATTTCAAGTTAAAAATAATCGAACGTATGTTATGGTATTAACTATGATGTAGGGAACTTTGATTTAAAAATTCCGAAGTCGAAAATTTTTACGTTTATTCTACGACTCGCCATCTATTTGAAAAAAATGTTTGTCTAAACATGAGCTTTTTAAATACGTAGGATTATTTTCATTAGTGTATACCTATCTAATTTTTATCTACTTTAAATAATAATAATAATAATAATAATGTTAGTGAAGCCATAACCCGGACAATATTCAGAATTTATACAAAAACATACATCGCCTATTTTCTAATAATAATTTAACTTATAGTCGGTCGATGTGTTCATTTTTGTTCGTTAAAAATAATAATAACAATAGTTTTCTCAGTACTCGCTAGTCGCTACTATAATAACATTCAAATCCATTAATTTTCATTATATTTTGTTGAAAAATTAATGGTATGATTTGAGTGGTGTCTTTGATTCTTTGATATTAATCGCCTGTGATGTTTGGGTGTTTTTTTATTTACAAAATCATAACACGTTTTTTTACATCAGCTTTTCTTTGTACAGTCTATACATTTAATACGTGATTGCGTCGGACACTTAAAATTATTACTCCTGTCTATTGTGCTGGCTGAAAAATTACATTTTTGCAGCAAAAATGCAATTTAATCACTTAAAAAAAAGTAGCTACAACTGGGTGACATAGATTTCTTAATCAGTAAAACTGTTAATCTGTAAAATAATATTTTTGGAATTTTTCAAAAATTTTTCACAATCCATAATATAATTTTCTAACGATACCAAATAGTATGCAAAATTCAATTTGTGAAAATTACAAAATATGAATTAAGTGAATAATGAAATATTTTGTAAATACTTTGAAAATTTAATAAAGTACCTATATATACTTTCATTCTCACACCAGAAAATAGGCTAGGTATATTAGATCGATTTAAATTTTCAGCAAACGGTGAACTACGGAATTCCTAGAACTATTTTATTGTTTCGTACTTTCAAGCTATTCGTATTAAAATGATTGTTTTAATAAATTGTTTAACTAATTTAAAAATGTTAAAGGGTCTCCAATTCTCTAAATCCACCCCTGACTTCTATACCTAATGAATATTTACGTACTTTTGTATATACCTATAATTACTCATCTATTATTATTTACACTATTCACGTAAAATTAAAAATTATTATTAGTCTTGTTTCACTAACAAGTAATAATTTGTGACGTCTTATTTTTTGTGTTAAGTCCGCTAATTGTTGCTAGATTCTCCTTCCTAACAAAACAATTGAAGGTTTTACGCATTTATAGCGGCTTTTTAGGGGTCTTGTAATAACAGAAAAAAGTTTCGTTAGCATCCAATACAGACCTTATTTGCTTCAGCCTCACTTCCACCATGATTTTCGACTATGACGTTAGGGGAGGTTTCACTGTCCAATAATATATGTAAGGGGTTCGACACCTCTTCGCTGAACTTATAAGATATACGCCACTGGCTGTATGATAACATAATATATAATATGTAAAACCATTAAACTGTCCATATTATATTATGATATATCATACATATAATTTATAATATTATACAAAATACAATAATATATAAGAGTGATGTGATGACGTGGTGTAAAGGTCATATCGAGTACGAGTCGCGGAGCGCGTGGAAGACGATCGCTCTGATTGCGTGCCTCATAGTACCGTTGCTGGTAGGCATTTGTTGCGTTGTGTCGCAAGTGTACCGGCGCAGCGGCCGGCTGAGCCTGCGGTACCAGTCGGCGCGGGCTGCCAAGAGGCGCAACTCGGTGCTGGCCCTGAGCACGGTCGACCTGTCGTCGGCGGGCGCGGTGCCCAAGAATAAGGGGCGCCGCCGCGATAACGTGGAAAATGATGACGACAGCGGCGGCGGCGGCGGCGGCGGATCGTCCACCGACGACGAGGGACCGGCCAGTTCGGTGCCCAGTTCCACGAACCCGCGCCGGTCGTACGACGCCGTGTACCGGACGCACGAGCCGTTGCCCGGAAAACCGGAAGTGGACTTCGACCAAACCAAGGTCTGGGACCTGGACGCCGAGTACGAGGGACAGCTGGACAAGGTGGACAAGAGGACGGCCATTTACGTGCCTGGATCGCCGACGTTTCCGACGCCGCCGCCGCCGCCGGCAGGTCCAGACGCAGCTGCAGGATGGAGGTCGCCCGCTGGACCTTCAGTAGCCGTCCAAAGACAGATTTTGCCGTCCAGATTCAAAGATTCGTTTTGAAAATGAAAAAAAAATCTTTTTTTTTTAATGTATGTGTGTAAAAGGACGAAATTTCATTCCAAACATGAAGTGGCGGCGGTACTATATAAAACATTAACCAAATAATAGAACAGTATAATACGTTTGAACGATACGCATTAATAATATAATAGGTACTATCATCAATGAGATTCGTTCACGTGGGTGCACGAAATATAAAATTATAGGTACTAAAATATTAACCATTAACATAAAGCAGAACTACAGAATAATAAAAAATAAACAATTCAAGACCTAGCATCTCAATCGTAACTCGTAATATCCTTTTTTTTTAAAGAAAAGCAATATCCAAACCCATCATATAACACGAATGATTTATTTTTTAATTTTCATGGTTAACCCAAAAGTTGAACATTTTTTTATTTCACAAATTTCATTAAATAATATGTGATTTTGTATAAATTTCTCACGGTTACTAGAATTTTTTACTAACATATTATTATTCATTAACAACAATTTTACAGTCAATTGGTATTAAGTACTAAATATGTATAGTCATCAACACTTTAATCATTTATGCTTCCATCGATTAATTAATTTAGCAGTATCGTCAATCAGTAACATTTTATGAAATTAAATAATATGCTAAGGAACAACAAATACATTTAAAAAATGTCGTAGGTATGTCCATAATACATATTACATGTATAATAGTTTTCAAATCAAATTTTTGTTGCAGTACAAATGTTAAGTATTAATCATATCCTCGATCAACTCAAATAAAATCGGCCACGAACGCCCAAACTGTTACTTCGGTATTTGTACACTCGAATGGCTAAATAAATAAACTAGGTTGACGAGCCTTGATGTTATTACACTTAATAAAACGTACCCTAATAATTTTACGTCGTCGCGTCGAGACTCTTCTCCGGCCACGGTTCGGTGAATTTATAATCGACAAACCACCACTTCTCATCACTCTAACAATAGGCACAACAATTTGTTTTGTTTCTGAATTTTTTATTTTAAAATCCCCTTAAATTTCAAAACACAACAAAAGTATTCTACAGCGTGTCCTGATCAGTCTAAAACAGCAATAGTGATTGCGATCAATAGTACCGGAATCGATAATCCACAGTGGGTTGAATAAGAATTTTTATAAACGTCGCCACGATGGCAATCATGTGGAATGAAAATTCGGCTTTCAATATTTTCGTTACTATAATATTATGTATGTAATATGTATATATAAAAATATATTTATAATTGTTTATAAACGCCAATTGTAAATACATTATCAATTTTGTATAACAATAATTGTACTACGATTACGCCCTTGTACGATTTAACGATTAAGTTTCAAAGTATTAATTAAATCGCAATTATTTTCATTTCACATGACCTGTGTATTATTTTATTTTCGAGTGTACAGTACTTTTTTGTACAATTGACGACGTCGGGTCGGGTACCAGAGTCGAATAAATGTGATTTTAAAATTAAAAATAAAATCATCTCTATTAGTAGATATAGGGACTTACGCTAGCCCTTTTGGGATAAGAATACTGTACAATCGTAATTTTACGATTTTAATTGTATATAATATCGTAATATTGTCATGATAGATGTCTGGACTCGGTAATGAAAGAGGAGGTCACAAAAAGTCGCATTACGATATTAATCAATGAGTCATCAACTAATCATATTTATAGACTACTGAGTACAAATAAATTGGGTACCGGAGTGTAATGTTAGATAAAAAACTTACAAACGAACAAACTATGCAAATAATATACACTCCTACACAAAAATTTCTCGTTAGATTTACAAATAAATTGTAATTGTATCAGCAGTTTCTTGATTTTATTTTTTAACATATTTTAGTCTATATAACTCTCAAAATCATAACACTACTTTTTGTACTGTCTTTTCACAACGCTACGATATGGCCAAGCAATGTAGAAAAATAAAAATACTAAAAATTAAAAACAATCGGTTTTTCAACGATCGCTACACTTAGAATATTCAGTGAGTTAGTAATTAATTTTTGTCCGGGTAGTGCTGCACTACTTCTAGTAATGTCCAAATGAGGAATCAAATAATATTAAGAGTGTACATATTGTTTAATCGCGCTGTCCATCATGCTCGCGCAACAGGTCATCAAGAGTTTTCATCAAGAGCCCTGGTGACGATCGTGCCAATCATGCTGCTTCTGTTAGGACCGTTGTTCCTCATCCTGGTATGCGTCGGTTACCGAGTGTTTGTCAAGACTAAAAAGGCGCAAGCGGTTAAGTGAGTACCATGCACAGCACCATACCTACCAAAAAACCTTAATGGATGAATAGAGGAACAATTTTGTGAGACTATATTTTTAAAATCCATTAACGTATTTTTTCTCGGTTGACACTTAGTCGATTGCGAGGCTTGTCGAGACGTCACTCACGACAGTCCCGCGAAGGCGCTCCTAACCAAGTCGGCGATGAAGAACTGCAACAGCAGCCGGATGACGAAAGGACGAATATAGCACAGGAAGGTCATCAAAGGGAAACGGAAATCAACTGACAACCGTCGAGCGGTTTTCAGTCCTCAAAATTCGTGTCGTCCATAAATTAATAATTTTGTTACACTTTGTAATAGTTAGTTTTTAATTTTTTTCAACAATTTTTAAATATATAATATAATATAATATAATAATGTCGATTTCAAAATATTATAATATGTTGGTCATAAAATATAAATACAAAAATACACGGTTTTACGAAAAATAAATATTTAACATATTTATAAATACACAATAATGATGATAATATAAATAAAAGTATACAAGCGTCAAAAAAAAAAAAAATAATAATAACGTGATGATGATCACAATGATAATAGTAATGATAATAATAGGCCAAAATAATGTCAGGTCGTTTTTTTGATATAGGTATAATATATTTATATACATAAATGTTAGTAGGTACGTATACTACGTAAAGGGTGTTTTTTTACAGGTATTTTGATTAAAAAAAATTACACGAGGTTAATGTTTTTGTTATCGTTTATATTCAATCCAACCAGTAATGTATATCTATAATAGTATATTATACTATAGTCGATCGACCGTCGAAATACTGTAGAGATCACGGTTCATTACGTTTCAGTCGATTGGATTAAAAAAAAAATAAAAATAAATTGTTATTTCGAATTTAGGTACTCTGAATAGGATTGTGCAAAAATAAGTCTATACGTAAAATAACACAACCTGTCGGTGAAAAATAGTAGGAAAGACACGCTACCATACTAAACGGGAAATTTTGTCCGGATGGTTCAACGCGTCCGTCTGTCATCCGGACCTAATTCGTGTACACGACATCAAAATAACATTTTTTACGACCTGGTAATTGGTATGCGTGGTCCAACTATGGTGACATTTTTGCGCGAATGGCTATCGGATGGGGTCTGTCCGTGACGCGCGTGTGGAGAGGCAAGAACGCGGCGACGTATACAACGAGCGTATATTATAATAGTATTATTGTCGAAAGGTAAACAAAATGTATAAAAAAAAATCACTATTAATTACTTAAAATAATGGACAGTGTAATAAATTGATGAAGAGGAAGGAACTTTAACAACGAAAACAAATTGGGCAAGGTAAATAACAATTATTAAATTTTAGATAAATGTTTGGTAAAATTATTATTAAAAAAAAATGTCTTAAACGTTTTGAAATCACAGATTAAAAGTTATGAAAAATAAAAATTAACGAATAACATACATCGTTACTAGAACATTAATCACTTTATAGACTCAATAAATGTAAATATAATATAAGTACCTATATATATTATCTAAATAACTTTTTGAAATATATGACTATCTGATGAAAAAATATTTGTCCGAATCAACATAACTACAATAATATTATACTCTCTTACGATGAATATATAATAAAATATATAATTTTTATAACACAAACATATATTTATAACATTAAATTCATAAAATGGTAATATCTGTTGAATTATTATTATCAAGTTTTTTTTTTTTTATCAAAATATATATTGCATTTGTACAAGGTACGTGTTTATTGTAACGAAAATAACGAAAGTCACAACCTAATATCATTAATTGTATTATTATAGTCTCTCGCATAAGGCTACTCGGGTAAAAAGTAAACAACCATCATCTAGCACCGTTCTATATAGAAAAGGAATAATAATAATAAAAAAAAAGCGATTATACTTATCGTATTGCTCGAAAACAGTTAACCGCCCCGTCGGTCAAATAACAGACGGAAAAGAGTGAAAGTGGAGAGGATGAGAAATTAGGAGCAGAACTCGTGAGTTGGGTTTTCCGCTCAGTTCCGCTGTTGCTGCAACAGCCGCTTTTCCCACTCTTCCCGGCGCTGCTGTATGCGCTTGAACTTTGGCACGACTTCGACCGCCGCCGTCGCCGCAGCAACCGCCTGGTTCTCGTTGACGTCCACCACCACGTGCTCGGCATGCCGGTTATCGTTGTCAACCAAAACCACGACCACGCGGTCCTCGGATGGCACTTGTTGTTGTTGTTGTTCCACCGGCCACTCGCCGTTTGAGGGTGTCGTCGCTTTATTGTCGCCGCCGTCACCGTCATCGCCGCGGTCGACCTCGGCCGCCAACAACAGGAATTCCGGTTCGCCGTCTTTGCCCAACTTCAGCGACCGCCGGGCGAACACTTTGAGCAGTTCGGGTTGCTGTTGATCGTCGCGCTTCTTCCTCCGCACCACCACGTCGGCTGCGGTGCCACCTCCGCCGTTGTACAGTTTGGATGGGCGCGGGGCGGGCACCGGGCGCAGGTGTTGGTGACCGCCGTCGGTGCCGCAGACTTGGTGTTCCGAGTCGCTCGAACTGTAACTCCGGTGCCGTTCGCCCGTCGTCGTCATCGACACCGCGGCCGCCGAATCTACGGACTCGTCCAGGGCGGCGCTGGACACGCTGTCCGACGACGACGATTTCTGGACGGACGACCCGTCGCCACTGGACGTGGCTTCGTCGTCCGTGGTTGCCATGTGGTGCGAGTGCTGCTGCCCGAGACTGAACGACTGTTTGATCGGCGCGAACGTGTCCGGCTCGAAAATGTCCTCAACGTGAGCCACCGCCGACGGCACCGGAACGCGGTGTTGCTGAGGACGGTGGTCGGGCGGCATGTCGGGCGGATACGACAGCTGCATGCGGCCGGCCGGTGGCGGTTCTTCGCGTTGCCGCGGCCTCGCGCCTGTCGTCTCGTCGAACAGGAACCGGTCCACGTCTACGTCCTCGGTTGACACGGACTTGGCGGCTGCGGAAGCTTTTTTCTTGGTGCTTCGGCGCGACAGTAAGCGGTGGAAAAAACCCTCTTCGCGCCGCGGCACGTTCTCTACGGAAATCTCGTCCACCGATGTGTCTAAGTCACAAGACCCGGCCGTCGAGGGTGTGGCGATGCGAACTGTGTCGGTAACAACGTCCGGCATCTCAGTTGCGATGACCGTGTCGTTTGCAATTGTGGTGGCGGAGGAGGTGGTAGTGGTGGTGGTGGTAGTGGTGGTGGTTTTAGTGTTCGAGGTGACGGTGCTGATGGTGGTGGTGCCATCTGCAAACAAAAATAGATAAACACGTGTAGTAGTAGTGAGTGCAAAATACAAAAAAAAAAAATAACAAAAAAAAAATGCTATAGTGGACGAAAGAAGGAAAAAAGCGATTATTATTATTCTTATTTCATAAGCCCTCTCCTAGACCCAAACAAGAACGAGCGCGAGTTAATCTGTCTAAATCATAGCGATAACATTAATTTTAGAACGGGACTAGCAATGCATTTTTCCATCGACTGGTCGTTGCATTTTTCATCGTTGTGTAGTCCACGGAACCCCCGCACAGGGGACACACGTCCTCTTCGCTGATGGCGGACAGTCTTTTTCTCTTGGACACTGCGTCATCTTCGCCACAGACGTTACTACTCGTGCTACAACTACTACCACTATTTGTACTAGTACACACGAAGTAACTCTCCAAAAACGCCAAATATCCTTCCGGATAAGCGTATAAATTCAGTCTAATTCTACCTTGGGTCACGTCGATTTGTCGTGGTCGTTGCTGTTGTTGTGGTGGTCGTCGTCGTCGTGGGAGTGATTGTCGTTTTTTGCGAATCGACAACGGAGGAGAAATCTTGTTAAACCCGACTGGGCGGACGGATGAACTTCGCACGAAATACGGGAGCGTGTCATTTCGTACGCGATACGCGCCGGAACGGCTACGGCTGAGACAGCCGCACAGACGAAAAGCGCGGGACCGTCGACTCGGTATTTTACGTTTCGGTTTAGCAAAAGCGTTATTTTTCGACGGCTGTTTAGCCTTGAATTTGCTCGGGTAATAAGCGGAATAGCTTTGGCCGTAATTGTATATACCTGCTGTGTCGGCAGTCTGAGGCTTGGTTTCGGGCGAAGTTGACCGGCCCGAGTGCTCTTCATTCACTTCGGGCGTCGCAGGAAGAGCATTTGTCACAGTCAACTGAGTGAAAAACATCGATGATTATACACGTCATTGGTATATAAATATGAATATAAAAATTAAAAATAACGCGATTATGGCATTCACACTTACCGGTTTTTTGCTGCGAGGGTTGCCGTGCTTTCTTTTGGGCCTAATCGCCATTCGGTGTTTCGCTACATCGTGACTAAGAGGAACACTTGTCGAATAGTCACCGTCTGCACAAAGTTTAGTACATAGGTTTAAATATTATATGTATAGATATAAATCAATATTACAGTAAAATATATTAAATGATGCTCGTGACATTTACCCGAACTGTCTAAATGAGTTTGAGATGTGCGCTTGTCATGTAACGATATTTTTGACGAATGTCGAGAATTGTGAGCTCCAAAAGAATCCTTTAAAAAAGATTGTATTTAATAAAAATAATAGCTTAAAGTTATAGTATATATTTATATTTTATTTTCTATTGGTTTAAAATGTTATTTCAATAGAAATTTAAATTTAAACAATTGATAAAAATATGTGATATTATATGGTTTAATATCGCACAGTATTATATATTTATTGATTATATTTAACTTACTCTATTTTTATTTTTATTTTACTTGCATATTGTATTACAATGTTATTTTATAGTATATTTTAAATTAGTGTTAATATATTATATTATCAAATCTAAAAGTAAATTGATAAGAACCGCTCCCCCAGTAAAAACTTAGCTTATTATCTACAAAGAATACTGCAATATTTAAAATTTAAATAATTTTTTTTATAAAATGTATGATCTTTTATTGTTGCAATAAACTTAATTTAATTATTATTATTGTATATATGTCATACTTCGTCCATTTCGGAACTGCCCATGCTAAGGAGTGATCCATCGCTGCATGTACTATGTGAAGATTTAGTTATCAGCTCCTATTAATACGTTTTTAAAAGTAATTAGCTATTAGAATGAGTTTGGTAAAAAGACATTTAAGCTATATAATCTTACTTTGCTCAATCGGAGATCGTTGCCAGTGGCAATAGTAGGAGAATGCATTGATGGACTTCGTGGGAGTCCTAAATCTTCATTGTCAAAACTATCATCGTCATCTTGAATTTTTCTTCGCCTTCTTACCGCTTCTAGTAATTCAGCCTTTATTTGAGTTTAAATAATTTTAGTAAAAAAAATTAAATAGTTTAACACACTTTATTTACTAAAAATAAATTTGTTATTTCATAAACATATAAATATATAAATAAATGTGTACATAATTTTTTCGGGTGTGTTAACTAGATTCACACCACACTTTAGATGTATCAATTTTTGAGCACTGTTCACACTTGTGCACTTTAGTAACCCTAGCGCAGAAAATTGGATGTGTGAAATGTAAACAAATTTATTATACATTTTTTTACACTTTTAAAAGAAACTGATCAACATTTGTTTTAGGTTTCTAACATATTTTAGGTTCAACAGTACATCAACGAAAATATATAATTCAAGTTCAATCTTAAGATTTACACAAGTTAATTAACATTTTATTTTATTTTTAAGTAAAGTTATTATTCGTAGTTATTGAAACTTACATTTAAATAAGTTTAAATTACCATTGTAATAATATACATAATTGGATAGTTATACGTAAAGTATGATGAACATAAGTTTAAAAAGATAAATAATAAATATAGAATAAACTATCAAGTATATAATAGCAGTAATATCATCAGACACAGAAGGTATCACAACAGGGCGTTACACATGGTGGTTTGCTATACAGTGTTGATTAAAGGTCACGGTCAGCTGGGTTCCCGCAATTCTCCCTATTCGAAATGCTTCGGGCCATTGTAGTGTCTGATACACATACTAAATATAATAGGTCGTTAATGCACTAGCGCGCGCATCAACCTCGCTTATCTAGTCTTAATCGAGAGAAAATTTAAACTGCACGCAAACTAATAAATATGATATTACTATGGTTCCAGGTTGAATTCAGATAAGTAGTGTTTTAAACTAGAAGTGTTTTTTTTTTTAAATTTAACAATAAAACTTCAGAATGATCTATAAAATAATTTACTTACTTGAGCCATATTTTTTTTCGAGAATTCTTAAAAGGAATTTATGCGTTCAAGAGTTTTGACGATACTAACGAATTGAAAGTTAAACAGTAAATCTGAATATCAACACACTACATCATTCAAACGACTTTATATTTTATATAAATATACATAATTCATCGAACACTACATGGTAGTAAATGATTTGTTTAAAAAATATTAGAAAACAAGTGTTAGGCAAATTAAACGGAAATTAGCTATTGTCTTTTGGGCCATTTAAAAAATTAAAACGAACAATACTAATGAATGTTAACAGGTATTGAAAACAATGAGAAAATTTGCTAGATAATACCAATATAATATTCTACAATTCCTATAATATAGTAATGAAAGCATATTTTTCTTAAGTTTATAATTAATTTTATATAAAACCAAAAATGGAATTTGTAATTACCTGTATATTGGCTTGAGGAAAACCTAACCGCGGTACAGATACAGCAGATTCAGAATCGGATTGACCAGAATGTTGTTCAGGGTTGAATACACTGTCATGGCTAACACTTAGTATAGTGGAGTGTAAGCTTCTATAATTAATTTAAAAACTTCATTAAAACGTTGCCCTGGAGCGTAAAAGATAAATAAAGAACTTCATTCTTTGTACATACCGCCTCCTGGTAAATGGCTCGTCAATCAGCTGACTAGTCGAACGACTTCTAGACGTATCCAAACTAGGTGGTTCTACAATGTTGTCACATGACTTAACTTCAGTGGGTTCAGGACTATGAGCTTTACGTTTGAATATTTGACGCAAACGTCTGAGTGGATTAAACCGACGTACTTTTGGTTCTATAGCGTTTTTATAATTTTTAAATATTATATTATGAATTTTTACTTTAACGATCTTTAATTTACCTGATCTCTGATTGACCACATGTTCCGACTGCGGTGATGATTCCCGCACACAAGACATAATTTGTAAATTATCATACAGTTTGTTTTATTTTTTCCACTGCATTTAGCTGTAACAAAAAACAATAAAGATAATCAATTTGTTTAAAATCTTTGATCATTAAAAAAAAAAACACATTAATTTTTATTTGTTTTGTCCGATTAATGTCATTATATACATAAATAAATTGAAGTTCGTCTGTTCGCCAAATACGAAAAACATGTGGCCACCCTATTTTGTATTAATATACATTATTATATACTAAAAACTTCCTTTCGATTAAGAGCGCAAAATATAAATGAAAACTTATGTGCCGTTATTTTAAAAACTATAGTCTGTCTTCAAAAATATAAAATCGTGCCAAAATTATAAACTAATATATAAACGTCGATTGAAACTAAATATAATCCGAATCAATGAAAAAGACAAGTGGATACTTAATAGATATAGTTTACGCTTTAATAAACAATTGACATATAAAAAATGACATATAATTAAATTTAAAATTAGACTCGGTACTGTGTTGTCAATATAATTTTTGATGTATTAACTGTGTTATGTATTGAGAATGTTAATATTATAAGATTTGGCTGACTTTAAAAGGAATAATCAGGGCCGGACTGGCCCACTGTGCTACTGTGCTACAGCACAGTAGGCCGCGGCGATGAAAGAAAAAAAAATCTTTACTGAGATTACAGAATAGTGACCAGATTATCTGTTTTTATAGCACCTTGGTACCTAATTATATTTTTTAAATGTTCTCAATGCACGATTATTTTACCTATGTATAGGTATTATAAATTATATTATACAGAAATCTAGTCTGAATCAACTTTTTGGCAGTAAATCTAGTATTTACCGTGCTTAATGCATATTATATATTTTCAGCGTGAGAAAGGCGTGCATAATATTTATTTTGTCTAGTATCATGGGACATGGATTATGAATAACATCAAATAATTAATCATGGTGGATGAATATAAAGTTTATAAGAAAGTGCCTCACTCTAGGCTCTAACCTCTTTAAATCCTACCAAATATCAATTTTGTAAAACAAATACATTTAAAAATTCCAGAAATAATACATTGTGGGCAAGCCCGTATTAAGGTTAGATTGGGCCCCAGGACACCATACACTTAGTGGCCTCCTTTCAACTTTACCTTCAAATAATTGTAACACTACATTTGAAAGACTGTATAGGTATTAGTATTATTGTTTATTTTTGTACAAAACAAAAAATAATGTTATGTATTAATTTATTGTACACATATTGAAATATTAACTACATATAGAAAACACTGTTTTTTTTTAGTTAAAAAGAATAATAGTTTAAATTTTTTTCTTGCTTTTTCTTTAACAAATATTTGAATTGCTTCATTAAAATCAATCAATATATAAATTATATGGATACCTCATGCGAATAGATCAGGAATACCTAATATCAAAGATATTATTACCATATATATTATATACGTTATCAATTATTAGAATATCATTCTAATATTTATTATCATTCATTAATTTTTCGTGATATATAATTAAGAACATAAAAAAAATAAAAATTTTTTATAACTATTTTAAATGTATTAAAAACATATATTTTACAAATAAAGATGGGCCCTCAAAATCAATGGGCCCCGGGACCGTGCCCCCCTTGCCCCCCTTAATCCTGGCTTGATTGTGGGCCGCTTGTTTTCCTAAAATAGTAGGCCGGTACCCTCCCAGTCCGGCCCTGGGAATAATACAAGAGCAAAATAAAAATATAATTTGTACATAAAAATTTAGCGCATATCTTAATCAATTTAAAGTTTAAACTAATGAGCAATTTATATGTATGTATCACAAATATATAATAATTTAAATTTTAAAAATAACAGATAAGTATAAAAAAGTTTAGTAAAACTAATCTATTAATTATATGTGAGCTGTATAAACTATAAAGACATTAATGTTTCTCTACAAGTAACATAGAATATAACAAGTATGTTTATTGACTATATTGCCTACACTATATATAAGACCTATATAGACATTATGGGCAAGTATACCGTACCTTTATATTATATATTACACAGTGATGTTTTTATTTTTATTGAAAATCGAATAGTAAAAACTACTTTTATTTAAACTTTAACCGACATACTTTTCTGCATTTTTTCGTAATTAAAAATTTGTAAATTTAAAATGAACAAAAAAATTGTATAATACTTAAGTTTATGATCAAAATATCACTTTAAAGTAAATAATATGTATAACTGTATGTTATATTATTATTTTTATAATAAATTAGGTGTTGTCTTTTATACCATAAAATAGCTAATCTAAATAAACAAAATAACAGCACAGTCTACCTACGATATAAGCTCATAATATTAAATTTTATTAAATAAATTATAATATATTATTATAGATTATTATAGAAATCTGTGACATCAGTTAATTAGTTGGGTTATTTTTTTAACCATCATATAAGTTATTTAAATAAAATTCCTGTATAATAATTATGTAGATAATTGTTATCTTTGCTAACAAATTTTATCATATTATACCTAATTGATATTTTCAGATGGTGATAAATATTATATAGGTACTATATTATTTAGGATTATTTGTTATTACTGTGTGATTTTTATGCAGGTATAATATGTATGTAAATAATTGAGTTTATTTTTTATTGATTAAATCGAAGTACTGATTTTGAATTATATACTATTGAATAAAGTAACTGAACTATATGTATAATGTACTTAATATATATTATACACCTTATTTATTATTTAAATTTGGTTGATGTTTAGAAAAAACAAATATGTTTATATTTTGCAGACGCGTAGATATCAGTTGCTCGCTTACCAAATAGAAAGCATATTAAATATAATGTAAACGAAATATTATTTTTAAGGACTTATTACTTTATCTAAACTAAATTAATTTTTTAATATTTATTTATTTATATGTATGAATGGGCTAGGAGCCCAATAGTAAAACACAATTTGTAGTAATGAATATGAATACAGAATAATATAACAAATAATAGGTAAAGAATATTATTATGATATTCTTGTATCGACATTGTATTTATTATTTGAATGATAATATTAACTATACCTAATTCATAAAATATTTAAACGACTTTACAATTTAAATTTCTAACTACAACCAACAAAACAAAAATATTTTTAAATAAAGTATATATCACATAATTAAGATAATAGTTTAATAGTATCCAAATCAATTTATGGATATTTTTGTACAAAAATATATTGAAATCAGACATGATTACAGATGGTTAGAACTGATAGCGTGTTGATGTTAAGTTCAGCAATATAACTAATAAATGAGACTAGTAAATTTTGAACTAATTTAGTTGTTTTCTATTAGTTTATTATTATAAATATACGTTTATCTAAAAAATTACATTAGATTTAAAAAGAAATTATATTATGTTAATGAACAGTTATTAAAAATTCCTGCGGACGCCGTTGCCTCCGGGCGTAATTATAAGAGATAATTTTATAATATACCTATAATAATAATCTCTATAAAATTCTAAAAAATATAAATTTATCTGCGTTTTGTTTACTAAGGATATAATATACATATCGGAAAAGGATGAATAAAGAATCACTTATTAGTATTGGCTGCGGTGGCTATGTGCTATAATAATAACTATGATTATAATTAATATACACAGCTGATACAACAGAGCCTAAGTAATCATAAGAATGTCTGTCGGCAAGTTTGTCGGTACTTGGTATACCAAAGACACAAAAATAACTAATCCTGAAACTATTTTATGTCGATATATCACAATATTTTATTTACCTAACCGTCCTAACCTAACTTAACTTTTTCTATAAATAGATACTTAAAATTTTTGTTAATAGATATTATCGTTGAATAAAATTTCTCTAGTTCAAGAAAATATGTAGGCATATATTATAATATAAATACGCATAGGAGAAATTTGTGTATAATATTATACATTACCTACATATTTATAGAATAATTTATAAATAAAAACATATTATACATTGTGGTTAAATGTACATGATTAATGTACATTAATATTAATATTATAAAATTAATTAATAATTAAACTATACTTGTATGATAAGTATCAATCGTTTATTCTTACTCGTCAATATTATATATTATATAAATACTAAATAATAAATAAACAGATACTCTGATATTATGTATTCATTAATTCATTATGATAAACCTGGAAATAGTGTATAAAATGTAGTTGCATAAAGAATCAGATTGCCGAATCATCATTGCAGATCGATCTTGTAAGATTTGTGTAAATCAATTTTACAGTGAAAGTTCGAAAGTTCGACGAAATTCTGTATAGCATTATTTATAAGTACATATCTAACATCATTATATGTACCAATGTATATAATATTATTTTATTTATATATTTATTTATGTATGATGTAAAAGTGTAATTTAAATAAGATGTTAAATTTTCATGATGTTTCAAATTTAAAAAAAAATAAATAAGTTTTAAAATATGATAAATACGAAAACTCGGGTTTCAACTGTGATAGATGACAAAACCACTTCTTTAATAGAATTGATAATTATACTTGTTAGTTATCTATACACTAATTACCAGTAGCTGAGTTTTCGTCACTTATTGATAGATTAATAATATCACTAGACACTAGTCATAACATATAATATGTATTATGACTATATTAATATCATTGATTTTAAGAATAGTATAAGTATAATAAAAAAAATATAATGTAAAAATTATTACCATCTACATAGTCATTCTACAGTTAATTATTATGACAATAAATTGTATTGTCTCTACTAATGGTTTTAACATTATACATAAAAAAACATTTCCGTTTTAATGTATAATATAATGTATGCCTTATGAGTTATAACTTACATATATTATGAAATATTAATTTGCTTAAGTATTGAATTAATA
Source organism: Schizaphis graminum (assembly GCA_020882235.1). Lineage (NCBI taxonomy): Eukaryota > Metazoa > Arthropoda > Insecta > Hemiptera > Aphididae > Schizaphis > Schizaphis graminum. Next base: position 22,248,556 of record CM037034.1, on the reverse strand, counting down.
CATTGCTTATAATTATAATTTAAATTTTTGAATAAAATACATAATTTATTACGCTTAAATAAAATAATAATATAACTATTATACTTGATACTTAATTCAATAACATTGACAGTTATTTCCAAGTATTTTAAAATAATACATTTAAGGAAATAGACAATCAGAAAATTCAAAGTAAATATTATAATATAATAATTATATTATTTATGTATAGGGCACGGAGCACAACGGTAATGTTTAACAGTCCGAAATGTGAACCCACTTTCTCTTTTTTATAGTTGTGATTATATTGTATAGAAATTACTAGTCTTTTAATTTCCACCATTGTGTTGTTTTTATTTTTAGAGAATTTGCAATTGTAATGTTATGATGAAAAACTCCAATCATGTAACAACGATATACAATTCTTTACTCGAGAAAATTAGGATTTGTGCTAGCTGAAATTTCTCTGCAATTTTCACATATTGGGGAAATTACATTTCCGCAAAATATTATATTAATACAAATATTTACAACCAGTTAGGTAGAAAAAAATAATTTTTTAAAAAAGCGTTAATATTTGAAAAGATAGGAAGATAATAATATTTTTAATTGTTTAATAATAATTTTATCAAAATTTTCTATAATTAGAATCATTGTTGATGAACTTATCGCTATTTAATAACGTAATACTCAACATCATATAATACAAACTAGCATAATAGATAATTATAATATATATAATTTATAACACAATATAAGCTTAGTTCAATAACGTAATTAGTGATAGCAATGAATATCAACGCGCAGTAATACAATAATATAATATAAATTTACTATAGGTACACGCGCAAGTATACAATATTATGTTTATATTATAAAAACATATTTTATTAATGTAAAAATAAGCTTAGCGATTTACGTTGTTACTATGGTTATAACTGTTTTAAATGTTATGTCGATTTGAATAAAACTATTGTAACCATTATTAATATACAACAAACGTATAGTGAAAAATTAAATAGTATTACTATGTTTTTAGGTAGGTATTTATTTTTGTTGACCAAACATTTTTTTTCTCTCTAACTAATAATATTGCAATACGATATTATCTAATAATAATTCATTTGTATCACTCTTCTAAGACCTAATCAATTCCTGATTTCAGAAGTCAATATCATTTTACATTTTGCCATTTCTTACAACAATAAAAAATTAACGATGGCTAATGGTGAAAAGTTAAGCCGTAAGATGATTTTTCCCTACACATTCACATCTAAGGTTGTCCAGTTTCCCTATAAACTACACTTCAATAATCATTGGATGTTCCCGTGGTTCATTGGAGCAACTGTAATTGCATCGCCCATATTTTATCTAATTCAGAAAGCTGCCAACAGTGAGGCAAATGTAAAGTTATGGGCCGAGAGAAGGAGGAAAGAAAAAGAACATTACAAACACAAGTGGGATTAAACAAGATTGTGCTAATAATTTAAACTAAACAAATTGTATTTTGGTTTATTTACACAAAAAAATAAATGTTTTTTGTATACTATAATGCATTTTGTATCGGAAAAAAACTGTTAGGTTAGCTTTCATAAAAGGTATGATCATTTTTAAGTTGAAGTATAGAAAAGGAACAATGAACTATCCATAGTAGGCCAAACTCGTGACAATGCTTCCAGGCCAAGTCATTATTAATACTCAAATGGAAATACAGAAGTTATAACGATAACAAAAAATTGTTCATAAAATTATAAATGTTGGGAACACCTGAAAACCACTTAACAACTACTGTTTATTTAAGTAACTAGAATTGGCCATATAAGGATCAAAACTGAGTTCGCAAATTCGTTCGTGGCCATGGCTTGACCTTTAGTAATATTTTCCTATCTTTATTACCTTTCTAAGCAATGTAATATGATTATACATTTTGTGTAACTATACTTTAGTATTATACTTGCCAAATAAATAATTATATTTAATACAATATTGAATCTATTTTAGAATTTAATTTCCAGTAATACATCAAAGATAAAATACCTTCTAGATACATAACTGTATTACAATTAATTTATAATAAATGCTATTTAATTTAAGTTATTAATTTATTTTTTCATACAACTAATTCGTTTCAATTTTTTAAATATTCATTAATTTAAAAATATTATAATACTCTATAGTTAAAAATTAAATAGTTAATAATATAGTATATTATATATTATAGTTAATCAAATTTGAAAAATATTAGTTATAATATCGATGTCCTTCGTCTAACGGGCAACTGTGAGAAACTTGCCAAATATGTTATAGGTTATGCACATGGCGATTTTATTTAGACATAGTATTTTACATTTCATAACAATGTTTTTTTTTTATTTTTTTTAATAGAGAACCAGTCACGCCCGCGCAGTTTTAATCCAACAGCGTTGTAAAACGAGTCGAACGACTATTTTAAAAACGATCCAATGTTTTTCTATACTCACTCGATCGAGATAGGTGAATTGAACGGATATGATCATGGTTACCGGAAGTATGTATCAGTAATGTTTAACAACCCATATCTTCCTTCCGGCTTTTGTATAATATGAAATCCAATAATGCAAAAATATATTAATTTGTTTCTTTGAAAATAAGAAATTAAATCAAATTTTAAATATATTGTTTTGACAATATTATTAAATATTAGATTGGATTTAATTTTTAAATGTTTGAGTATAATAACTTAAAAAGATACCACGCCCGCTTGCTTATCTCCGCCGTTTTACTTATGTACAATATAGTATATTTTATGTTTACAATAATTATCTATTTTACTATTTAGCTTATACATTTAAAAAGGAATTGAACTATTATAAAATATAATGATGACTGATGAGATTATAATCAAAGGCTTCTCTAAGGCTTTTATTGATATTTTAAAATTTATAGTTCTAAAATTTTCAGTATATAATCTTATCACTAAATTATTAATTGGTCAAATAACTTTAATTTTAAATATAGTAGAGTAAAATGAATTGTTTTCAACGTACAATTTGGTATAGTGTACCTAACCTAAGTTTGTAAGTCAGGAACAACACATACAGGTATATCTCTTACTTAATACGATATAAATATATATAAACAAAATAGGGCGTATTTGATTATTTTACCACACCATAATTTTAAGATAAATATATATATTTAAAAAAAAAGTTTTTTTTATTAATTTTCAGGGTAAATTGATAAAAGGTGGATAATTGGATACCGCTCTGCTGTACATTAGGTGTCAAGTGGGTCACTATTATATAGGAGTGTTAAATTTGAATTCAATGATAAATCATTGTACCTACATAAAAACGATTCTGAGTGGAAACAGTCTACCAGCCTATATCACTAAGTGACATGTTTATTTTATATAGCTATTAAAGTAATTTATTTAACTTTTAATATAATAGTAGAATTATATAATTGTACATGAACATGATACATACTACCTATATAAAGCATAAATAAATAATATTTTAAAATAATTCAAAAATAGTATTGCATATAATAATTTACAGCGAAATTCATTATAATATACAATATATAAAAAGTTCCTACGGATAATATTTTTAAATTATAACAAAATAATTAACATATTTTTATTTATCATTTAAATAAGCAATTTTGTCCAAATTGGAACTTAAAATATCTATAAAAAATAATTATTTTAAAACATTTTTTAGATTTTATAGTTTCACGAACTATTTAAGAAGAATCATCTCGAGAATCATGTATTTAATTTTCAAAACTTAAATACAAATATATAAGTTTTTAAGAACTTTTAATATAAATAGTTTTAAAATTTTGCGATTTTAACGAATTTTGTCTTCAAATGCATATAAAAAAAAATTGTGCTTATGTATTTTTATATTTTTATACAAATATAAGAATAACTTTTATGAGATCTTTATTAAATTTGTTTAAATGTTTACCAAGCGAATAATTTTTAATTAACATTTATAGGAAAAAACCAAAAGAAAACTGAAAATGTCTTATGTCTGTAAATAATTTAAGAACATTAAAATAATTTTGAAAATTTTATCGTATAATAAAAATGAAAATGAGAATGTAAGCATTTGGTGAAAGTTACAAGTACCTATTTTAATTTTATTTTTTTGAAATACAATAAAATATCAATTATTATTTGAGGGTAAATAATTATTTTACGGGTGAATATCGAATTTCGTATATTCGAACTTGAAATACTTATAAAATATTAATTTGGTTTTCTGTTAAATTTTTTTCTTTCGTATAGAAGTTGAAAAACTTATAAAAACCTTTCAAATTTTCAAATCTTAGGTAAAAAGACAAAAACGTTTACGAATATCTAACTACAAAACAGGTAGTTTAGTAATTTTCTCGATTTTTATGAATTTTGCAGATAAAATTTTAACTTTAAATGCTTAAAAAAAGTATTGTGAATACAATTTTATATGAATTTTATGAATACAGATTTTTAAAAAAATTTTAATTAAAAAATTGGCAATTTATGAGGAACTTTGTATTCAATTTTCAATAAATATATAAAAATATAAACATTGAATTGTCTATATATGTCTATTTTAACTATATAATTGTTATCTATATTTATTAGATAGAAGATTATCATGAGACTAAATGGCTACACATTACAGGATTAGAAAAAATATATAACTACCTATTAAAGTGTAAAAAGAACAATTATTGATTTTTCCATTAATTGAAGTATTTGAATTTTGAATAAAAATTACATAATATACACTAAATTATAAAAGGTAGACGTATAAGAAGTAAATATGAATACTATACAACTGAATTCTTAAAACAATTAATAGGTCATTCTAATTTAATTGTTATTGTTCAAAAAGTTGATACAATAATAATGAAAATTTATATGTAAATAAATTAAGTCTATTTGCAAAGCATGTTTGTACAATAATATTGACACGCATATTCAAGAGCACAAATGCAGTTACAATAAGCGCATCGCCCACTCAGTTATATTTTTTTACTAGAGTCGTAATGGCAATAATAAAATAATAAGTGGAAAAATCTCGAGACGTGCGTTATCTTTTAAACGTGCAGGCAACCGACTTAGTGATGTTGAAACCAGATCAAATTACGCTGGGGAACAGAATGAAGGTGATCCTATGAAATTTAAGTAACCCGAGAAGTAACCCATATTTTTTGATTTAACTATAGTACTGAATTAACTGCTTGTGTAACAATTTATGAGTACTATATTTATACAAAACATGATAATTATAGTTGATATTTATGTCATTTAATCCGTAGTTTATATGCATTTAATAACAAAATAACAATGTGAATATATTCTTCTAGCCAATATATCACATAATGTTATTGTAAGAAATTTATAATAATAATATAGTAACATAAAGTTTTAATATTAAAATAAGAAAACTGTTAAGAGGATGCCATCCTTTTAACGAGCCATACACTCTCGCGCGAATAATAAACAAAAACAAGTCGATGCAGATCAATCATCAGTCTAACTAAAAAATTATTATTAGGAAATTGTTGAAAGTTTAAACTGGTACAACAAAAATAAAAATGTATATTCTTGAGTTTCATGTAACCTTTTTTTATTATATTAAAAACTAAATATATTGCTCAGTAAAAATTTATTCTAGAAATGTTTTCAGTAACTTTGAATACGACAACTTTTTCAAATATTCATAATATATAAGTAAGTAATACTAAAAATATATGCCTTTAAAAATATTTTTATTTTTAAATTTTTACAATAATGTTTAAGTGAATTTTAAAGTAAAATATTCACTTTCAATACCTAAATTATTACCTAGTTTATAATTTTTGTTCATGCTATCATTATTTTAACCCAAATTATATTTATACATTGTGTATGTGTGTGTGAAGATTATAATATAATATTATATGACATAATATATATATAATAACTTATATACAACGAGCTTTTTTTCTTTGATAACGCTTACTCTTTATTGATGTTTAATGTATTACAGTACCTAGTATTTAAAATCATATTTGTAACAAATTAATTTCAAACAATAGTATAAATCATTAGTTTTAACTCGTTTTAAGTATCGTTTTAAGTTTATAAGAGCCAAGGTCCTGAGGTACCCCACAAATCGTTGATCTACCACCACTTATCATAAATAAATAATACATATAAGTTAAAAGTTATAATTACTTATCACATCCTTCATAATTAAATTTGTATACACCATAAAAATATTCTGCCGAGTATTTTGCTTGGGAATATTAAATTAAAAATAAACCTAACTTATATCATCATGAATGAAAATACATTTCGATTTTCGAGATAATGACAGTTTATTAAGGTTAAAAGAATCACTATATGTAACGCTTATATTACGCACAAAATATGTAAATAATTATTTTACAATATGAACAAGTGATTATATTTCAAAAAGGCTTATATTTAATAGTCAAGAGTCTTAAGTAAAGAAATCAATCATTGGGTTTTGGTAGAACACTAAATGGTGTTGAGTATTGTTGATTTTAGTCGCTTAGAAGGTCCCGACACAATATTGTTCAATTTAAATAGTTAATTCGATTATATAGATTTAATAAAGTATGTTTGATTCAAACAAATTACGTCAAACTTATAAAATTTATCATGGCCGTAAAGTATTTTCATATTATATGAATTTAAATATTTTACGATTATAATAATATTGTTGTATATCAATAGAGATATAGTAGTTAAATAATTAAAATTAATTATTGATTATATAATTATGCACCAAATACAAATTATATTGCATGAATTTCTGATAATGGCATTATTTTGTTCATTATAATTTTAAAATAAACGTATTGAGTATATAGTTTATTCAAATATAGGCAGCTAAATTTTTTTTAAGTATAAACAATTGAAAAATATATTAAATATTATCAACATTTTATAACAATAAAATCATTGATATCCGATACTTTATGAACCCTACGCTGCAGGGACACATCATACCACCGGAAAACCTCACGAATATCGGATAACATGGCTTGTATACGTATCACGAATAAAATAAAAATATGAAACTTTCATTAATTTAACCTAATTATGTTAAGTTTAAATTTACTTGTTAATTTGCATAGAAAGAAGATAATACGAAAACTAAAATTAACACATACGAATCAGTGCACTCGATTCTTTATTTAATATTTAAAATGGTACATTGTTTAATTGTAAAACATCAACAATCGGGAGTGTATAATTATAAAGTATACTTAAAACAGTCAGAATTCTAAATTTTGGCAACATGACAAAACATTTCAAGATAAATAAAAATAGAGAATAAATAAGAAAATTATAATTTCAAACACATAATACACAATATACCTAGGTATATAATATATATATATATATATATATATATATATATATATATATATATATTTACATGATTTAAATTATAATGAATACCTAATAATACTTAACAGAAAATAGATGATAATTGATAATATATAAATACATGCATTATATAGCTCTTGAACATAATTTTAACACACAAAAACTACAATTTTAAGTTATTATTTTATTAAAATATAGTAAAAAATTTAAGTTACAGCTATTATTATAAGGTTATAACTTATACAATATACGAGGAGTACTAAATAATTAATAAAATCTCTATGTATTCAAACAATTGGACAGTTATTGAAAATAGCAATTTAAAAATTGAATTACTATTTAAATAAATGCATTTATGTTTTTGTATTAATGTGACTTTCAAACCTCTTATCATATTTTATAGCAGACTATTAGATTCAACTTTTAACATTAAAGCAGGTTCCTGATACTAAGCAAATCGATCTGTGTACTATTCTAAAAAATTTAGGAAATTTGACAAAAATTGTAGAATAATATAAATATTTATGCAACGTCGGTTTTCTTTCTAGTTCATTATCTTTTTTTTTATTTTTTATTTAAAAAGAGAATATCGTAGAAAGATAGGTATCTACAATCTACTTAAAATTGCCACCAAACATATATATTAAGATTTCCTAAAAATAGAGAAATTGAAAACTGAACATTTTCATCATTTAATTTCCTATATATTATAATAAAATATTCGTGTATATATTATTTTGAACTAAATTTTAACTATCTACCTCAAACCTATTCACATTATAATACAGGACGGTGGTACTGACTAAAAAATTATTGATTTAACTTTTAGTTAGGTATAAGTGATATTTTAAAATGAAATTAGTTAAACTTACAGTAGGTTTACTTTACTTAACAAATCGAGAAAATACTAATAACTACATCAATATTTTTAGTATGGCATAAACTATAAACTTAAAAATAGATGACAGATCCATTACTTTCGTTCAGAATCATTTTTTTTTTTTCGTAAAACATTTTTTGAATTCAATTTATCATTAAATTATCATAAAATTCAACATTACCATTACATTAAATTTAATGAAAATGTATACTTGAAAACTACCGAAAACTACTTTACAGCAGAGCGAGTTCTTCAGTTTTTTCTATTATACTTGCGAATTGTTACTCTCTACTACAGTGCCGTTAAATTGTTGCATGTGACTTAATTTGTATTCTCTATTTTTAATATAATTTATAAGATTAAAGTTAAAATTAGTGTGTAAAATATATTTGATTTAATTAGCAGAAGCTAATGATTATAATATATATATATATATATATATATATATATATATTTAAGCTCGATCAGTAAATTTATTAGTTTAACTGTTAATAACAAACTGTACACATTGTACTTTTTGCACATTTATCATGTAAACACATGTTCATGTATATACTCAGTATCATACACTTATATTTAGTATAAAGATAACAATTATCGACATTGATTTGTCACACAATTAAATAAGTAATAAATAATAACCAAAGTTTTCTTTATTTTGAATATTTACGTAATTATGCCATAATAAAATAATTAAAAAGGAATGATATTTTTACTTACATTTAATATTATAAATCAAGTTTTAATGTACTAATTAATATGACTTATCATTAGTTGATAAGATTAATATATTATTATTGTTATTTATTAATGTATAATTTATTTTTATAAATATAATATATAAATTATATAAATTTAATATATTTTAGGGAGATATGAAGGAATTTTCAGAAAAGGTACGAGGTATTTTTTCTCCAGTCCACAAAATGTTTATTATATCTATCCTAATCGTTTATTCATTTACATAAATAATATTAAAACTAGGATGGAAATATCCTAATTTAAAAACTGAATTATACAATTTTATTAAACCATAGATTTTCATTTTATTTTTATTAGGTAATAACTAATAAGAATAAACGTTGAAATAATTACAAATGTATAATAGTAATGTTGATAAGTTTTCTAGTGCGGGCTAGGTACATTATTTCGATATATTTTGAAAAATAATATATAACCAATAAATATATCTTATCATTTGATTTTATTAATACCTAGTTACAAAAAAATCATTCAAAACGAATCGTTTCAACTCTAAAAAAAAAATACAGAAATAGGTATTTACGTAACTGTTGTATTCTTTTATTAATATTTTAAATAAGCTTATTAAAAAATTTCATTTTAGCAAAAATAATTTAAGTCTTTTTAATTAATATCTTAATATCCGAGTTAATATCAAATTAAACAACAGGTGTGTAGCAATTGGGGAAACTAACTTGCAAATTCTAATTTTTCGTAATTCACTCAGTTGCTTAGCTTTTTAGGTAGAGACTGTTTTATATTTTTATATTTTAAAAATACTTAAGCTTTATGGAAAATATAATATCAACGAAATTAGACATTAGTTAATAAATAATTAAACAAAAATTACATATTGTCCAAAAAATGTATGATTTCCATGCAGATATTCAGGTATTTTGAAGATTTTGTTCTCAACCCTAAACACTAACATTTTGCTCGCGGCTCAAACATATATACAGAGTAATCCCCTAAAAGTAATCCTAAGAGTAATCCCTGTAACACTAATTATTTCAGAAAATGTTTACGTTTTAAAAATATTTTTATTAGTTAATTTTAAGTCATAACAAAACAACATCTTTTGAAAAATTGTTTTTTTTTTTATTATTTTTTATCGTCATAAATTAAAAAAAAATTTTCTTTTGGACGACTTATTTTTTTATTTATTATTTGGAATATTTCAATAGGTATATAAAAATCAAATTTCGGTTAAATAATTAATTAGATATACCTACATTATAACTTAGATTTTAGAACATTATGTTTAGCATTTTGCAATGTACATAAAAAACACTGTACAACTCCATTTTGACACATTCGCATGTATATACTTTATATACCTACTTATAATTCATAAACTACTCATCCAAAATGTTATTTTAACTATCTAAGTATTCTACAAAATATTCAGCTTTGAAATAAGGAATTAAAAATCTGCATTAACATAACAATTATAAAGATAAAAAAAAATAATATTTTTAAACAATTTAAAATTTTGAAAATAAATATTTTCAAAAATGTTAATTAATAGTATTTAAAATAATTAATGTCTTACATTAAATATATCACCCAATGTTTATTTTGATTATATGATTAAGATTTAAAAAATAATAAAAAATATGAATTTCTTTTGATAAAGAACTACCCATAGGCATGTCCACGGGGGATGCAGGATATGCACCTGCACACCCTGTGATTTCAAGTAACACCATGAACTAAGATATTCCTTAACCTTAAAGCCCCTTAGTCCCCTGGGTAGGCACTAGGTTGCACCCTCTGTGTCAAAAGTCTAGACACTCCTATGGACCTAACTATTAGTTGTTTTAATAAATATCTTAAAAAAAAAAAATAAAAAGTGTTTAGGTATATTGGATTCCTAAATATTAAATGATAATAATCAAGTCAACTTTTTACCATAACAACATAGGTACTTTTAAGTTTAAACGCCTACTTAATAGATACAAAATGTTTCATTTGTAATATTCTTATATTATTGTTATATCTTAAAAGAAATATTATATTATTTAATGACTAGAGAAATATTAAAATTATAACATATTGTATAGATAATTAAACATTATAAAATTAGGTACCCCTCTCTACAAAGAACAATTAATTTGTATTATAAACATTAATTAAACATAAATAATTAATTCACTAGCCCAGCAACTACTAAATACTAATTTTTTAGTTTCCTTAACATTAATTATTATCTTAATTCATTGTATATTTGAGTAATTAAAACATTCTTATAGGTATACCTACTAATATTTATTAATATTAAATAGTTAAATATTGCCTAACACAAGTTGTACAATTAAAAATAAATGTCTATTAAAAGTTTTTTAAAGTCATTTGCCCAAACGGAAAATAATTAAATATATTAAATGTAAACACAATCACTAGTATGCCATTTTATTTATTATATTTTAACAATAGAAAAAATTGTTGTACAATAAGCATATATAAATATACATATTTTAATTTTGACACGAAGACTTGGAAAAAAGAGTTACTTATTAGTCATTATAGTGACACTTTCATCTATGAAATTTTATTTAAGTAAGTAGAGGCACCATTTTTTTTTTAGACAATGAAAAATAGTTCTCAGACATAGTTTTTGCAACTAACAAACAAAAAGATTGGTCATTTTGGAGTGAAAAATATAATAAATGTAAAATATCTCAAAATAATACTTTTTTTTCTTTATTTTTAAAATTTTTTCATAGATGATAGGTATAAAGATTAGATTTTAAATCTTCAAGAATATTTAAAAACTAAATAATATCTGAAATAAAATATAATGATTAATTTATGATATAGATATAAATATTATCTAATCAAAATAATTTTTAAATCTTTATAAACTTCATAGGTATTTAAAAATAAATGTTTGTATCTAAGTGTTTTGTGTTTATCTATATATTATTTGTCATCCTTGTTTCAATAATGTATACTTTTATCTCTATACTTGATTTAGTTTTATTTGGTTTTGGTAAATTAAATACCTATTATAGGTAATATAACTAACATTATTTAGGTAGATTATAAGTCATAATTTAATAAGATCATTAAATATTATTAACATAATTGTTAAAACCATTAATATTTCAATCCAATAACTAAAATACATTGTCTATAGTTAATAACTAGAAACTCTAATAGGTAATAATAGGTGGGTTCATTAATTTATTGAAATATTGTGCCAGGAATCAACACTGAAAATACTAGCATAAGTACATTGCTGAATAATGATGAATACCATTATAAATACCTCATATATTTAACTAAACTTCAAAATAATATAATTTTTTGTTTACATTGTAATATTCAAATATATTTTTATCTAAGTAAATATTAGTTTGAAATTGAGTAGGCATTAAATTACCTATTATGAATTTTTTTTTTAGTATTACCTAATAAGATCAATTATGTAGCCTGGCACACAAGCACAACTTTAAAAACGATTTAGATATTTAAAAAAAAAGTCTTAAATCTACCTATAGGTATGTAGTATTGACTAATATAGATACCTCGAAGACATCAATATCACTTTTTATAACATAAGATTCTTTAATTAAGATTAACTTAATTTAACTTAAAATGCACCATATAATAAACTAGTAAGTTTAACAAATACCTACAGGGAAAAATAAATTGTTTGAATATAAAATATTGCAATGCAATACCACTGATGTAAGATAACTAGGAATCTACTATTTTACACAAAACAGTTTTCTTTAACACACAGAATATGTGAAATAATTGGTATGTTTTAAACGCAAAAATCTTACCTTAAATTTATTAAACGTATCTGCTGAACCATTGATGATTCATTATAATTATTAAACAAGATAAATATTCTTGTCAGACACAGTTGAGGAATTTTCTATTAAATTTAACACCAATCTAAGCAACTTCACTATAAACTAAACAGAACATAATTTGAAATAGACACAAACGAGAAAAATTAAAAATTCACAATAAAAATTATTAAATTTTAAAACAAACTATAAAAAATGAAAGAAATAAAACAATTACACTAACACACTAGCGCGAGACACACGGCCCGACTGCAAATGATAAAAAAAAGAACGAGAAACAAAAACATAACGGGTCGTTCACAGCTGCATTTTCAGTGTCGCCAAATGTATCATGCAACTCCATAACTATTGTATACCCCTTGTGTACAAACCCAATAATTTCTTATATTTATTTTATTTCTTATTATATTATATTCTTATTTTTTATTGTACCTAATATTTCTAATAATTAATTATTCTAAAATATGAGACATTTTTTTGCTCATTATTGGATATTAGGTACTATTTGTTAAAGTAAAAAATTACTTATGCTTATTTATATAGATAGGGCCATATGAGTAGATATAAGACTTTATTTTTATCGTATTTCAATATTCCTCCTTAGTAAATATATTTCCACAGGTAAAATTGTGTGTTTCGTCTAGAAATTATCCACACGTCATTTACCCGGAGATGTTAGGTTTTGCTTAACATACATACTAATAAAGTATTGAAAAATCTATCATTAAATTGTTCTTTTTTCATTAATCCATATTTTCAACTCTGCAATTATGCAGACATGCAAATATGCAATTATCTTATTTCTTCTCCATTTGGTAATTTCTGTTGTAAATTGTAATCTTTAGGCCAAAACCAAAAGCAGGCCAAAAAATATATATGCTTTATAATAAAAACTCATAGGTATATTTTTTTAAATTAAGGTAAATTGTTTTAAAAATTACCTATATGTTTTCTCAATTCGATCTAATTTTCACGAGTATACCGAATTATATAAACAGTCAACACCCATCTGTGCAGTTTGGCTTTTGTTACTTATACGTATATATATAAATACATCGACTCGCTTATACAATTTATAAAAAATAATAACATAAGCAATAAAGCCAGTGGTGTATTGGTAAATAAATTTATGGGTATACGCACCTAAAAGTAGTTGAATATACCTATATATTATACGATATACCTACCTTAAAAATTTTCTCGCTCCGCTCGAAAAATCATTACACTTAGTATTTAATAATCTTGTATTACTTTATTACAAACACTTACTCTTCATGTGTATATGTATATGCAATGGCGTATATACCCCCCTATATACGCCCCCCAGTTCACCCTATATTCACCCCCAACCATAAAATTAATTCATATATTTTGGACAGTGCACTTTATGTTATAATAAAATATAATTGTATTAATAATTTAGGTTATTATTATTATTATTTTTAATTTTTTACTTTTGTTTGGTGATAATATGACTAAATTGTCTGATGATAAATTAGAAGCGTGCGTATACCCATAAAAGACTAATTTTCTTAAAGGTATACGCATAAATCCAAAAATAGGGATCCGGGTATACGACGTATACCAGCGTATACCCTCCAATACACCACTGAATAAAGCCACACACGACACACAATGTTATTACTACAGCTACTCACAATTTGCAATACCACGCAAGCTTCATTCAAGTTTGGTCCAAAAACTGGTTGATAAAAATTAATGAAAGCAAGTGTCAAGTGAACACAAATTACCTTTTCTCTATTCGTCGTGATAGGTGTGATATGCCCCTCAGTAAAATAAAGTTATAAAACCGTTCCTGTCTCTAATAAAACGAAATATCTTAGTATTGTACTAAAAAAAAACAACGAAGTTGCTCCACTTAAAAAAACAAAAAAAATAGACTGCATAATTTTATTTTTTTTAATATATATTTAAATTAAAGTTGTAACTGATAATTTGAATTTTTTTCTTAATTTCAATAGAATAATGGTCTTCGACTGATCGTGCACTTGGCATTTGGCAGATCCATAATAAATCATAACTACATGTCTGCAAATTGAATAACATATTATTTAGATCAGTGTTTCTCAAACTATGGGTACTCGAAATTTTTTAAAGGGTACAAGTCTGGCCAACATATATGTAAGTCTTTAAATTTTTTATATGTATTTTAGTTTATAGTAACTTAGAAGAGGTACCCAAAAAAATTTATTGATAAAAAGGGGTACAGTGCTTATAAAATTTTGAGAATCCCTGATTTAGATGATATTGAGCCAGCGTATAATACATTGGTAATTTAATAAATTCCAATTTTTAATTTACAATCATTAAGGCAATGAAAAAATTCGGGGGTGGGGGGGGGGCTGAACTAAAAAATAACCCCTGCCTGTTACCTATAGCCCCTATAGGTATGTGAATTGTGTAGCAATTGGAATAGTTTATAAACAGTACAAACACTATAAACTGGGTTTCCAAAAAAGGTCGCGTCAATTGATGACGACGTAAATTGCGGCCGATTTTTTTGAAACGTAGGTACCTATAAATATTGCGTCCCGGGTTGTTCTATGTATTTCTAGACGATAAAAAAATTATTTAAAGATAATTATAATAAATTATATTGGAAAAAGAAACATAATCAATACAAGAAAAAATGTATAAATTGCTATGCAAAATTAAATATTTATGTAGACTTTATTCAATGTTTGGTAATTATCTCAGAATATACTTTTTTATCAGTTACTCAATTACTAATTATTAGTATCTAATACATCTTTTAATTATAAAACAACAAACAAAAAACCCAACCTTAGTTAAATTATTTTCTCAGTCCTGAGTCTAAAAAATGGAAGGAAAGGAAAAAATATCCGTAAGCGTAATATACGTAAAAATAAAAATATTTAGGCCGAAATTAACAAAACAAATTAAATATATTTTAGGACATAATTATTAAAGTTAGAGCGATTTGTAGTCATACACTCATATATACATATAAAGATGACTGATCTCCGTCTTAAACCTTGACGTTGTAACGTCACAATATCTTATTGACACAATGACACGCCTTTAACAGTTGGCCGCGCACGTAGTCCTAGGGAAATGTCCAACGGGTGACATATTTTGTCAAGTGGGTGGTGGTTTTGAAGACTTCGTTTCACGAGAATTTTGTTACAATGTAAAATACAATATAATTACAGTACGTATACATTTAAAGGCATCACCCGCCTACAACACATAATTTCAAAATAAATTAAAGTTTAAATTGGCGAAAATATTATTTATAAAACATATTAGCTGTGCATTGAGTAGGTAAATAAATATTTATTTAACAAGTTTATTTTTTTAGACCGTGTCACTGTGATTCTTAACACGGTATATACAGCAGTTCAACAATTCAGCATTACAGCCATATAATAAGGCACAATATTGTAATTAATATTAATTGATCGTATATTTACAAAAACCTCAAAGAAATTATAAACACGTGTATAGCGATTTATTGCAATAATAGTTGTATAACTGACTAGATGCAGTAAAATTCGACTTCAATCGGGGGAAAATAAACAAACATAAAAGATATTAAATCGTTGTATTTTGATTTTAGTACAACTTAGTTCACAATTAACATATCGGTATATACTTCGCTTTATGAACTAATTTGACTAAGTCTAGCAATTCGCCCATGGCGGATTTAGTACCTATAGAACTTTGTTTTTTTTAACGTGGTTTAAACTACTCTCTAAACTTTTCTGATGCTTCTAAAGAACAATCACTGGTATTTTCATTACAATTTATAGAGTAGTTTTCTATTATATAAGCTCTTTAAACTTAAATTAATTTATATATTTGAGAAGAATTTACAAGAGTCTCGTAGAATCTATGTACCTATTATTATAGATAAATGCGTATGCATGACAAAAAAAAAAGTAAATAATAAAAGTTTCCCATTTTTAATTAATTATTTTTTTTTTTTTTTTTTTTTTTTTTTATTAAGAATAATTACAAGCTATACATAATTTTGTACAATAAATAATTTTGTTGAGTGAAATAGCGGTGAAAACAACAGAGTGGGAAAGTACTCAGTAGTACCACCCGACAGGTCAAGCCAGCAAGTCTCTAGGCCAAGAGCGTTTCAATCTTCTATGAGGATTGTCAGGGATTGCACGGGAAGAGAGTCTTTTTATTAATGGATTAGTGTGATGGGTTAGTTTTGAGTGAAATGAGAGGAAGCGAGATTTAGTCAGATGTGAAAGTGTAGGTACTTTTAAGTCTTTGTGAAGATTGGCGTTTTTTATATACCAAGGGGCAGAAACGATTTGACGGAGACATATTGATTGGAAGGCTTGTATAGTACGCAGGTTTGAGGATTTCGCGGAGCCCCATATCTGGATGCCGTATGCCCATACAGGTCTTAAAATAGCTTTGTAGATTAACAATTTATTACTGATGTTTAGTTTGGAGCGGAGAAGTGGACGGAGCAAGTGAAGTCTAGAGTTTACAGATTTCCTTTTGTTTTTGAGGTGTTGAGCCCAGGTGAGTCGTTTATCAAACGTTAGGCCCAGGTATTTGACTACAGGGGTTGTTGGTATTAAGTTATTATTGAATGAAACTGGAGGGCAGTCTCCAGGTCTTAGTGAAAAGGTAATAAAGGAGGATTTGGAGTCATTTATTTTTATTTTCCATTTTTTTGACCAGATCTGGATTATGTTTAGATGATTTTGTAACCTATCAGACACAGTTTGAGGGTTGTCATTTGAGGCCAGGATTATTGTATCGTCGGCGTATGTGCCTAATGATGTATGTAAGGTTTTCGGAATGTCATGTGCAAATATGGTGTAAAGGAAAGGCGCTATGTCGCTTCCTTGGGGGACGCCAGCCAAGATAGGAAAGTTAACCGAGTAGCTGTAGTTCACTCTAACTGAGAAGGTTCGATTTTCAAGATAAGACTTGATAATAAGGTAATAAGGAGCAGTGAGAAATTTTTTAAGTTTATAGAATAGGCCATCGTGCCATACTCTGTCGAAGGCTTGGGCCACGTCTAGCAGGACGGCAGCACAGTAGTGCTTGGATTCCATACTAGTAGATATTAAGTCAACAGTACGAAGGAGTTGGTGGGTGGTTGAGTGTTTAGCCCTGAACCCAAATTGGTGATGTGGAATAATGTTAGCTTTGTCTGACAGTGGGAGAAGTCTTTTTAGAAGTATTTTTTCAAACATTTTTGAGAAAGTGGGAAGGAGGCTTATTGGTCTATAAGAGGTGGGAAGTTGCGGAGGCTTGTCGGGCTTAGAGATAAGAATTATATTTGAATGTTTCCAGATACTAGGGAAGTAAGATAGGCGAAGTAATGAGTTGAATATGAGGGTGAGAAAGAGGACAGCTTTATTTGGGAGATTTTTGACTATGAAGTTACTGATCAAGTCGTGGCCTGGGGCTTTTCTAGTTGGAAGTTTTTTTATAATGTGCATAACTTCGCCTGGGCTAGTGTGCTTAGCAGGGAGAGCCATAGGAAGAGGGGAATTTAGTGATTGCTCAATACGTGTGAGTTGAGTTTGGTTTGGACTGATGTCATGAGGCTTGAAAACATTAGCGAGGTGGGATGCAAAAACGTTTGCTTTTTCGGTGTCTGAGGTGGCCCATGTATTGTCGGAATTGCGAATTGGGGGAGGTGGCTGCTTGTGATTTAATAATTTTTTTTGTAGCCTTCCACAATGACGAATCTTTGGTTGAGAGGTTTTGAATGTAGGAGTGATAACTTTCATTTTTGTGATTTTGGAAAGCTCTGGTTAGCTTGTTTTTTAAGTAATTAAGTCTGGCTTTGTCTATGGGGTATTTGAATCTTTGCCATTGAGCTCTAGCTCTACGCTTTTCGGCTATTAAACTTTGGATGTGAGCTGGAATTTTCGAGTTTTTTATGGGATGGAGGTTGTATTCTGAGGTGGCCATGGCAGCATCTTGGATTGTGGTGGTTAAAAATTGAACGGCTTGGTCTATTTCAAGAGTAGTTTTTAATGAGAGTTTAAGGCTAATTTTGTCAGAGACTATGTTTCTAAATTTAGTCCAATTGGATCTGCCAGGGGTGAGAGATAGTCTAGTTAATTTAATAGGCATGGCGCCGAGCTCCATAAGAATCGGGGTGTGATCAGATGAGAGATCATCTAGGTTTGTTACATTTGTATTTAGATGGTTTGGGATTTTTGCGATGAATATGTCGAGGATATCGGGTAGTCTATTACTATGAGAAGGCCAGTAAGTAGGATCAGGGGGGGATAGTACTGAGTAATTTTTTGAAGTTAGGACATAATTGAGTGTTCGACCTCTTGTACAAGCTGATCTATTTCCCCAGGTGGGGTGTTTAGAGTTGAGATCACCTCCTGCTATAAATTGTTGCCCTAGGGTGGAAAAGTAGTTTTTAAAATTTTCAGTAGTTATTTTTGCGCCTGGGGGACAGTATATGGAAGATATAGTAATTGAATTATGGTTTTCAAGGTTGATTGATATATTAGTGGCTTGAAGATAGTTTTCAGAGTAGGGGGTTAGTGGGTGATGGGATAAGTTGTTTTTTATATAAATGGCAGATCCAGCATGAGCTGTACCGTCAGGGTGGCAAGCGTGGTAAACTTGGTATCCAGGTATTATTACAAAAGATTTTGGAGTGAAGTGGGTCTCGGAGATTAACGCGACGTCTATATTTTTTCCTTCGAGTGTTAATTGAAATTCGTTTTTATGATTATGCAGTCCGTTTGCATTCCATGATAGTATTGACAGGGCGGGACAAAGGCTAGTATTGGGTATCATTATTAGTGATAAGTTTATTAATGAGCGAGGTAAGAAGAGTTAAAAGAGGGGTTATGAGTGACTGGAGCTCATTGATAAATGATGATAAATGTTTGGAGATGGACGTTTCGGGAGGCGGATTGTGGTCTGAGAAATGATAATTTTTTTTTGAGTTACCTTTGACTGAATCGGCGTACGAGAACTGTCGGATGGTAGGACTGGTTGGGGTCTGGTTTACATTGTCTTGAGAAGTATGGGCCGTGGCGTCAGGAGAGTTTCTATCTTGTGTGGGATTTCTTGAGTGATGTTGGTCCTTCCTTTGGTTGAGGTCATTGAGTTTGGAATTTCTTGATCTTTGAAGCAGCTTGTGCTTGGTGCATCCTTTGTAGTTAGCAGGATGAGCTTCCCCACATAGTGCGCAAGTTGCTGGAGTGTCTTTGGGTTTTTCGCAAAGGTCCGAGAGGTGGCAAGCACCGCAGCGGACGCATCTAGGCTCTCGATTACAGTAGGTCTTGGTGTGACCATAGGCTTGGCACCTGTGGCATTGAGGTATGTCCCTGCGAGAGTGGGGCTCCTCGATTTTTATTTTGGTGTAGCATAGTGAAGACAGGTTAAATATATTTACATTGATAGGGTCTGGGTTCAAATCAACAAAAAATATGGGGAGGGCGGTGTTGGATATTTTGGACTTAATGTTTGTGATGTTTCTTACCGAAAATCCGATTTGAGACAGTTCATCTTTGATGAAGTTTGTATCGGTTGTTGGATGAAGGTTTCTGATAGCGACACGGTATGGTTTGTCTTCTTTTGCTTGGTAGGTAAAGTATTCAATTTTACTTTCATTTAGTAAGTGGATTATTTGACGATAGGAGGTGATTGAGGTAAGTGTAAGTTTTAAATGTTTCGTAGTAGATTTGAATTCGAACTCATTTTCACCAACAAGTTGAGCGATTGATTTTGCGAACTCATTGAATTCCAGTGGTGAGGATATGAATATTGGTGGTGGAGGAGGAGGTGTATCATTTGTAGGCTCGTGGATCATTTCGGTGTTGTCGTCAGTTTCCGTGTCATTTAGTGGGTCGAAGCGGTTTGGCGTGGTAAAGGCAGATTTAGTTACATTTGAAATTTTTGGCTCTTTGGATGTAGGCGAATGGCCAGGCGAAGATAAACGCTTGCTTTGTTTGGTCAGCCACGGGATGGCACCAACTTTGTCACCTTCATTAGTTTTAAGAATGCATAGAGCTGGTTTATCTGGTAGTTTATTATTGGATTTTGCTGCGTTCGAAGTTGTCGGCCGTGATATATTATTGTTCTGGACGGGTGTGCGTAATGAGCTGTTGATTTTATTAGTGGACGTGGACTTTGATTGCGTCGGCATAGTCGACGCCGGTGTAGATAACAAACTGCGGTCAGTAATTTAAATGCGCCGATAAGGCCGCTTATATAACAGACGGGCGGACGTACGGCGCACCGCCGCCCGAATTAGATATAATTAAATTTGTCACCAGAGTTGAGATTTTCGTTGGTCCACTGATCCGGCAGAAGAAATAAACAGACGCAAGAAGACGTGTTTAGTTTGTGACGATTTTCGGTTTTAAACGAAGAAAAACGAATGAGTTAAACGTGCGGAATAAGATAAAGTACGCGGAGCGACGAAATAGCGTTGCTACTCTGACGACTGGCATGACGCGACTGAATTAATTATTTAACCACTAAAAATTAACTAAGTAAAGAATATTACTTACTTATATTATTTTAAATTCAAACCGCATTATCTCTACTCTACTTCTTTTCTTAGAGGCTAGAATACAAATATATATAATATTATCTTGTTAATGAAGATAATATTAATAAAATGATTGTCCAATGTGAAATATTTCAATGTATTAGAATTAGTTATATAGAACTTTGGCATGTCAAAATATTCGATTTTCTTCGTTACCCTTATAAATTATATCTTATTATGAAAAGTGACTATAGACGTTATTTGTACCAATGATAACAGATAAAGTATAAGTGATTTTCAAGTTTCAAACATAATTATTTATTGGAAAAAATGTATATTAACTGAAATAACTAAGAAGTAAGAGGTATAAGTATAATACCTATATAGTTTATATATAACTACAAATGACAAATAACAATGACAGTTTAAAAATCATTAAGAATCAGAGTATAATTAATAGTGTAGTTGTTTATTACAATATCGAGTCAAGGATACGTATAAATTGAATTGTAAAAGTATATATAATATAATAGGTACTGCATTGAGCAGTTGAGCATATATAAATTGTATAATATATTGGTTATTGATACATAATACCTAAATAATATTCAAATACATAAATAGGTACGTTTAGACTTCTATTATAGAAGTATTGGCTACCAATATTATATTTTTATCGTTATGTTAATATAATAAGTACTTCTACGTCTTATTTGTTGGACGTATAAGGTTTTTTTTTCAATTTCAAACAAACGTTCACTATGTAGTAGGTACCTTATATTTTTTAATTAAATATTCATGTAACTAGTTTTAATTGAAAACATATAATATTTAAGGTATTTTATTCCGTTTTACCTCGATTATCGTAAAATAACTACATTTTGTACTTTTATAATGTAAATGTATTACGATTTCGGGTTTGACCACATTATCGTGACTCGTCATTCACGAGCTACCAACAATCGGCAGCCACCGCTATTATTATTATTATTATTATTATTTGTCCACGACAACGCCAACGCATGTTTTTTAGTTTTTTAGGTCAACTATAATCCAACTGCCGCACCGTTGCCGCGTGTATAATGTTAAAACCGCGGAACATTACATAACCTTAGAGTCAAATTTCCAAATATAATAGTATTTATACTCTAATAACGGTCTAAGGTCTAAATAATACAAGACTATAACTGCAGCGGTATATTTTTTTCTACATTGAGCAGAAGTGCCTATCTAAACTACACACTGGTGTCTAACAGTGTGTATCTGTCGTCAAATGGAAAATCGAAATGTATGTCACTGTCATGTCAGTTTGAATGTATGTGTTAGAATAACGAAATGTTAACGGCCCGTTAATAATATTATAATAATGATTATGACGCCACCTGCACCGTGGTCGGACTAAATTTGGCCTGAGGTGCGAAAACTATTATGCTTATGTGTGTAATGCAGGGGTTCTCAAACTTTTTTTATAGTGTACTATACAATATATCCATATTATGTGTATTACACAAGTATTTACGTATTACTGAATTAGTTAAGTTTGGCATATCATTATTCAGTATTCACTAATGAATATCAACAAAATCATAAAATTATACTAAATGATAAATCAGTAAAAATAGGTAATAAAATACTTTTATAATTATTTGTAATGTACCTATTTGTTATTATTGTCTATTTATAAAAAAAATTATATTTATCATTGTTCTATATTGTTTGCACCCGCATATAATTTAGAAATATTAAATATTAATGTAAACACAATTATACATAATTATTTTTATTTATTTCCTTTATCAACATGATTGTAATTTTCTTGTATACTATTGGTGCAGAACCACAGATATAATATATAATATGTATTTATTAATATATATATATCTGTGTGCAGGACGCAGGTGCAGACACCTTAGTGGCTTAGTTTGGGGACCTCTAGTGCAGTGTGTATAATCAGCGAAAAAAATTGGACAAAACAAAGTAGGAGGCACTCTTTAGTATTACCTACCTAGCTGTCCTAGCTAGTACTTCTCTACCTATATAGTCGATGCGTGCGTTAATGGGAATAAGTTTATATTATTTATACAATGTAATATATAATAATAAAAAAATAAAAAACGTTTACCAATTTTATACGATTTCACAGTCGAACAAAAGAGAGGGGGAATCGACTGGCACATTACATAAAACCATAAAATTATACCTAAATATCATATATTTTGCAGCTTCTATTATATGACGTTACGTTCGTCGTCCATACGACCATACATACACACGTACTACGTACATATACATAATAAATTATATATATATTGGCGCAACTAAGGAGGGGACTTAGGGGGAGGCTTAGGTACTTCATATTTCTTAGATTATTTAAGATTTAATAATAATTTAAGCATAAAATAGTGATATACATCCTATGCAATATGACGTAAAGAATTATTGTAAAAGAATTATTATATTATTTTTCTATACAACTACTTTGAATATTCATTCATAATAAAATTATAGTCACGTCGTAAACGTATCATAGAAAAATAAAATATAAATAAAAAATTAATTTGTGTAAATAAAAATATTAAAATAATACTAATGATAAATAATTTTTTTTTCTGTGTTTATTTTTTATCACAAATCATTTAATAAACTATAATAATAATAAAAAAAAAAGGTGAGCAAGTGGATATCGCTCTGCTGTATAGTAGAAATGGAGAGTAGGTTGCTATAATCGATGTGTTAAATTTGAATGCAATGACAGGTACCTATCATTGTATACGAAAAACGATTCTGAATGAAGATAATTTGTCAGTCTAGCATAATTAGTAGGATATAATATTATATTATTACCTATAGGTATATTTAAATTGTAATATATCGTTGTTTTACTTGATTTCTTTGAAAAATAAATTTCATAAGCTCATACAATTTTTTCTATATTGACACTGGAGTTTTTTTTTACAGTAATTTGAAGAAAAATTATGGAGAACATTGTGTTGGGTTTTTTAACCTTAGGTATAAATTAGTAAATTACAAAAAAATTATGAATTTTTGACTTAAAAATTCCTTGCAAATTTTCGCGATTTTGATACATTTTGTAAACATTTGAATTTTTGATGATTATAAAAAAAAATTGTGACATTATACATAACTGAAAAAGAAAAAAAATAGAGATATACATTATATAATATAGATAATGTTGTACCTTAATTGTTACGAGTTACATAATAATAATTAATAATAGATAAATATGTAATTTAATAATAATTTTTTTATCTAATAAATATTATGGGGCATGCGGTACATAGCCAGTGGTATTGCAGCGATCACCTTTCAACATATTATTTTAGTTATATTTTATTGATTAAAAATTGATAAAAAAAAACTTATTATTTTATATTTTTAATATGCCAAAAAAAGTATCCATGCTTATACAGTTGTTACTATTGAAATGAAAATTATCCAGACGATCCTCCTATCTATAGCTTTTGAAAGTATGAAAGTAAGTACCTAAATTAAATTAGGTAGGTATATATTTTATTTGTGGGGCTGCAGCCCTCTTAATATTTATATTTTATATCTAGTCGCACCAATGATTAAATAGGTAGTAGGTTGTATAGGTTTATCGGTATAATATAATATCATTGATTATAAATATTATTTAGATAGTATTATAGAATAATATCTTAATTCGTGGTAGGTATATAACCTATGTACAATCATTGCGGATTGCAGATACCATACGTGTACAATCATGTACATCGTACTTAATCATTGAACCATACATACATGCCCACTGTCCAGTGACCTGCAGTCCAAAACATAAATTTAGATTTTGTTTATATTCCATTCACCGTGTATAATATAATATGTTATAGTCAATGTTGACAATCAATTTTTTCAGTAATGACTGGCTATTATATTGACAAATTCTAATATTTGTTAAGGCAATGGTAACATTCTTTAAACATTCCTAGGACCATTACTAAAAATCACTAAAATCGATAGTCAAAGTAAGCAATATTAATCGAAATTATTATATAGGTATTAGTGGTATCATAATTTATTTTAAAATATACGATATATTATTATAAAATCATGTATTATATAATTTATTATTATAGACATTATTATTAATTTTATACTTAGGTATTTACTAATATTAGTAATATAATAAAAATATGTTATTTAATTTATTTTCTGTAGGTATAGAAAAACTGCTATAGTCAGTATGAATATATACATCATGTTTCTGACCCATTGTATAATTGAAATATTTAGTACGTATATCATTCGACATTATGCATGCTTTGGTATAAACGTGAAACTAAAAATAAAGTGGAGGGAGCCTGAGCCGCCGAAGTTGGTTATTACTTATTTAGCCTATGATAAATGTCATAGGTAAAGAAATAGATAAAGACATTTTTTATTAGTAGGTCCTTGTCGATGGTTGTTTAAGTTTTAAAAATAATTATATCATAAGTGTTTCAAAAGACATCGGTTCTCTCAGAGGGAGCTTTAGACAAGTGATGTCTCCCCCTCTCACTACTATCACTATAAATATACTGAATTTAAATGTTTTTCCTGTGTATGTAATTATAGCTTATAATAGAGAGTACAGTGTTTTCAAAATGTGCAGGTCACTCCCCCCATCCGCCGTCAGAAAAAAATATTCTTTTAATTAGATCATGTACTAAGTCCTCCCCGCACTATACCTAAAATGAATTTTTAGTTTTACAAAGGCAATAATAAATAAACGAATAATACATTTCATCTCGTTAACACCTTTAGTTAGTCTGATCAATATGATTATCATTAATTTTATGATACAATGATATAGGTAATACATATTATAATATTATATTTATTATACAGCCATACAGGGTGATTCTTTTATCATTATATACACTCATTATTTCGTCAAGTATTGACTTAGTTTTATTTTTTTTTTCGAAATATTTTGTATCACACCTTTCTTAAACTGTATGAAAATTTTATTTAATAGTGAAATCACTATAGTTTATTAATCTATAGAGTATAGACTATAGATTTTCAAATGGCAACCTACATTTAAAATGTACTAAATTAATAGGGCTATTTTTTTTTATGAATTTTAACGTTTAAATTATTATTTTTCGTTAATTTTTTTTAGCAAGATATAGCTTTTCAATGTTGGACGGTGTTTTGTTTTTATAATACTTTTTGTTAGTTGTTTCTAAAGACCAATAATCACATGAATAATAAATAATAAGAGAGACGCAATGATAAACTTTGTATCTGTAATCATACCAATGTCTCACAATCGTAATAACCTGTAGGATGAACACTTAAAAACCTCAAACCACTCAACTTTAAGCAGTTAAACCCACTAAATAATAATTTTAACTTTAAAATTCATAAAAAAAATTGCCCTATTTTATGATATTTTAAATATAGGTTATACCATTTTAAAATCAAAAGTTGATAGTGTTTTCATTAAATAAAAGGGTGACAAATATAAAAATGTCATACAGTTTAAGAAAAGCATGATGCAAAATATTTTGAAAAAAAAAATGAAAAAAATTTAATACTTAAGAGGACGTCTCACCCGTGTGTGTTGTCCCTGTCTTAAACGAATTCCGGAATAAAAATCCTCGGAAAAAAAATCCCCAGATTACATTATTGCATTATATTAATTTATATTAATTATTATGTATTAACTAGCTATCAAAAACCTACTTTTCTAAAAATCTCATTCAAAAATTTGCATTATTCTTTGGACGAAAATTAACTTAATTTAAATGTTTGAATAAAATTAACTTGAAGTTAACACATTTATCTTAAAAAAAAGTAACTAATTAAGTTAAAGGTTTATTTGAAAAAAAAGCAACGATTTAATTAATTTAACGTTTTAACTTTTAATTCGTTAATGCCCAGCCTTGAAAAAATTAATATGTATATAATAGCCTGAAATAAAATATTACGTCTTGTCGTCTTCTATAACATTTTGACCATATAGATCATATAGATCAGTGGCGTGGCGACAACATTTTTTACTAGGGGCGAATACATTTTTTTGGTGTCCCCCCCAACCACTACAGATTTATTATACCCCTCATATTTTTTTACACTACTATTTTCAAAAAAGTAATTTTTAATTTCTTATAATAAAGCAATTCTAAATAAAAGTTGTAAGCAAGAGTTCTAGAATATTATGCTGAAGTGTAAATAATAGTGTAATCACAATATTAAATAAGAGATAATTATAATATTAGTTCATAGTATTCATACCTAATCAGTATCACCTACACACCCACCAGCATTTAACTAGGGGCAGTTGCTCAAAAAAATCTCTTTCGCCATGCCACTGATATAGATATGAGAGCTTCAAATGTTACAGTAATTTTTATATCATTATGTGATTTATTGTACACCGACTTTGATATTATATAAAATAAGGTAAAAAGTAACACCTATCTATCTTATCTGCATAGGCGTGCGCACGGGGGCAGCAGAGGCAACATGTGTTGCCTCTGGACTTTATTTGGGGCTACCGGGGCCGGCAAATATTAAATAATGGGCCTCGGTAAAATTGTATTTCCACAATTCTTTTTATTTTTTTATATTACAAATAATAAATATTAAATATAGGATTGTGGAAAAATACACCTTTAGTGGTTTGGTATCTTACTGTACAACATTTTATCCAAAAAAACCAATAACCAATACAATTTTAATTTTGATACCCAATAGTAAAAAAAGTAAAACTATGGGCCGGTTTTAATGGTAAATTTGAAGAATAAGCCTAATTAATCTCTTGCTGCTCCTGAAACCGGAGGCTGTGCATGTCTATGCTTATCTGTAACGGGCTCACGAACATAACCTGGATGGTACTCGCTATAACTTAAAATAAAAGGGTATGACCATGTTCAAATATATAGTATTATTCAAGAAAAATTAACAATGATTTGTAGTGGATCACATATTATAGTTCTGTCCAGTACCTACACACTTACAGTACACGATAGTATACCTACACACAAACATGGAACACGCAATTGAAATTATTAAAACTAATAGGTAGTAAAAAACCTAAAATTGCGCACATTGGATTTCTTTATCATTTTCAAAAAGAGTGCTCCAATTTTATACGTTAGTGATGTTTTAAATTTACCTCGTTAAAGTGTCCGAGTGTACTAAAGACGAGTTTAGATATTGAAAAACCAATATTTATTAGTATTTTTTTATTTTTTATTTTTATTACTATTTCGCTACAGAATAAGTCAAAATGTATTTAAAATTATTTATAACATTATAATATAATATATTGATTTTTTGATTGATAACTTTAATATATAGTTTACCTATAATCTATATTTGTAATTAAATATTAAAATCATTTTCATATTGTAGTTGTGAGTAATATTGTAGGCTGGGGATTTTTATTCCGATTACCGTCTTAAACACGTACGACATGGTCAATTTTCGTTCACCAGTTTCAATAGTGTGCTTTTAGTTTTGATATTAGAGTGAATTGACCTATAATCAAACTTTCAGGTAAGAACATTATCTGTGTTCTCTCATTGGCTTTTTACGATATTTTAATTTTTAAGTGAGTTATGAGTATAAAATTATTAAATATTTGAAAATGCTCATAATTCACTTAAAAATTAAAATATCGTAAAAAGCCAACGAGAGAACACAGATAATGTTCTTAGTGTTCTTATACCTAAAAGTTTGATAATAGGTGAAAACTCTAGTCTTAAAATTAAAAGCACACTAATGAAACTGGTGAACGAATATTTACTATATCGTACGTGTGTAAGACGGAAACAGCATATGCGGGTGAGACGTCCTCTTAACGAAATAGTGAGTGAATAATGATAAAAGAACCACCCTGTTTAGCTATATAGTATATACGAATACGATAGTATACTAATTATAATTGACAACTTATTTGATTATTTTCTTATGAATTATATATTCCCTACTAAAACAAAACGTTTGATTACTTTGATTATTAATTTATAGAAACATTTTCATTGCAAACTAATTAGTAGGTATCTAGGCAATTATGAAATAAAATCATTCCCGAGAAGTATTTCAAGTAATACATTCGGTACTGAAAAATTATAGTAATAACCATTATTGATACGGTAGATGGTTATAGATGTTATAGTCTTAGGCGGCGATTGAGTACTGGGATCGTAGTCTTGGTTAAATATTTGAATAATTGTATTATAAATACTTTAACAATTTTTATTGACAAATGTTCAGTGGCGTAGCCAGGGGGGGGGGGTTTGGGGGTTGAAACCCCCCCCCCCCTTCGGCCGTATTTTTATCAAAAATATAATTTTTATAATATAAAAATACAATCATTTAATCGTGGTGAAATGTATTCTGTTATGCTGTATTCACGTTATCGACTGCACTGGTGATAATAATCATTATCATTCAATTATTTTATTATTTGAATACGGTTGTAGATTTATTTTATTTTATTACTAAAAAAAACCCTCCCCTAAAAAAAATCCTGGCTACGCCACTGCAAATGTTAAATACAATATGGTCATTATGTTTTAAATACTTAAAATTACTGCATATTTTTATTTCGAAATACTAAACACTTAATATTTATTTCACTATTTATTATTTAATTCAGGGTTTAATTCCAGTCACAAACAATTTCGTATTTTAAATTTTGTTTTTAAAATATCTACTTATCATAATAAGCTTTGATGAAATAAGTAGGTAGATAACAGAAAAATTAATCCATAATCTGAAATTCATGAATTTATTAAGTGAATGTATTAAATATTTATAAATAAGTATAAGTATATTGTATATGTATATAGCCGTAAAGGTATTAAAGTGTGATTAACGTACAAATATTTCAATATTAAATTTATTGAACTAAAAAAAAGAATTTGTTAAGCACCTAATTATTAGAATAGGTACGTAGGTATTTCAAATAAAAGTGATAGGTACAAAGTAGGTATTTAGAACGTATTTTGACTATAGAGGGTATATAATATTACAATTCGCTATACCTACCTATACTGTTTATGTAATTCACGAGCGATAAAACACAAATTATAACAATATTTTGTTTATTTACTTTATAAGCTAAATATAAAAATTCTCTGTTTTGTTAAATGAACAAATAGAGCAGAGGAATTTTTTTTCAAAATCATTCGTAAATAGGTATTGTATATTTGTATTGTAGTTTGTAGGTAACTATTTTTTTTTTATAAGGGCGTTTATCGTTAGAAGCTAATTTATATAGTTATTAAGCATTTTTGGAGCCAACCTCGTATTATGAGTTTATGACATCGGAAACAGTAAACAGTAACATTGTTTAAAAAAATTTGAGTGATTCACTGACTTGTGCAATAAAAGAATCTTTGAGGCTGTTAACGATTAATTATAAATATAATTTGGTATTCTGATAAACAACTAACAATAATGAAAAACAATCTTCGATATTCCATTTAGCAATATTACGTAATGTATTAATGTTATAAGTAGTGATGTACGTATTACACTTACGAATTAGTCGTATTATACTCGTATTTTATATTGTACTATTGTAGTTATTAGTTATTAATTAATGTTAAATGTTAATGCACGTCACAGGAATACGAGAATACCCGAATACGGGTTAATGAACATGGACATTGATCATATTATTATGATAATTGATAAGTGGTAACACTTTATTATCACGTCCACGTGATTAGGGTATCCAATGGCTGCATTGAACACGGTATCATACGATCCGGGAAGCTGCTGATCTTGGTTGCGTTTTTGTTGGCACTGCTGTTTCAAAATATAATCCAATGTTTTTAAATGATACTTATCAATAACGGTGTTCGTCAAACAACAAAATATAAAACCAACTGGCAAGTCGACCAAAAATAAGTTATAAAAATACGTTTCGGTAATTTGTGACAAAACCCGGTTCCCGTTTTATTCTTGGCTTATTTTACTATACAAAAAGTAAAAAAAAATGTTGTTTCTTATTGGATTTTTTACCAATCACCCCAGTCATATATTAAAGAACTATAATTCATGTTTAGTACAGCAAAATCCATAGTTGTAACTTGCAAGTGTGTTCATTACGAGACATAGTTATTGATAGAATTGAATTAAAATATATTTTTATACTTTGGTGGTGTGCCTTGCTCTCAAAGGAGTGATCTCATGGATTCGAGTAATACTGCAAACGTTTCAGATGACGAAGAATCATTTTATGGCGTTTTTTTGGAATCAGACATTGATGACAGCAGTAAGTTTTGGCATCAATTTTTAAAAAATTTTTTTGTTAAAACTATGTTTTTACTTTAATTAATTCTATTGTATGAAACCATAGGTACTCCTAGAGTGTTCACTAATTTTCAAGAAACACTTTCTGCAGTCAAATCTAACAAAACTGCCAGATTCAAGCTGTTCAGATCTGCAACTGAAGCTGAAAGATTCAGCGTTTTTGGACAAGAATTACCTATAAAACAAATTGAAAAAAATATACCTAATGTATCTACAAGTTTCACTTATAAGTCTCTAAAATCTGAAGACCTAGTTGCATTCCGTCGTCTAATTGAAGGTGGAGAACTAGATAAGGTGAAGCTGGCTGTGAATTCAAATCCGAGGTTTCTTGTTAGCAGTGGTGATACACCATCAATAATTCAAGTAAAATATTTTAAAGCATTATAGCTAAATATATTGAGGTTCTTTTAATTAACTTTAGATTAACACTTGTCGTCGAGCTTGTCGACTATCTATATAAAAAAATAATAATATTTAGGGTTCGTAAATTGATGCATTTTGCTTTTTTTTCTTTGGAACTTTTTAGACGATGTCTTCTAACCACAAATGTGTTTCATTAGCATGTGAATCTGAACAACTAATTTTTATTTTGCATTTTTTGGTTTTTAAACTTTTTTAGTTATTTTTTGACATTTTTGGTAATTTTCCCACATTTTTAGTCATTTTTACTGATTTCACATGAGTTCACTTCTTATTGTTTCTTGTTGACCATTTTGCCAATACCTAACTTACTTAAAACATTTAGTATATTTGTAATTTTTTTATTTAATTTTTAAGGATAATTTTTGTCATTTTTATGTCATATTTTGAGTAATTTGAAAGTTTTGATAAAAATATATCGAATTTTATAGTAAAATGTAATACAATTTAAAAAAAATATATTTTATTAATTTAAAATAAATATTTATAATTATTTTAGGTCATTTTTATGTCATATTTGTATTTTTTTTTTTTTTTGGTTATTTTTTAATGTTTTTGTGGTCATCAACTTCCGAGCCCTAATAATAATACTATAGGTACATTTTATTTTTTATTTTTTATTATCTATTTTACAAACTATTAGGTTCAAGTATGGTTCGAACTTTTCATATTCAAGTTTGTACTATTTTTATCAAATAATCTAAATTACCTTGCTTATAAATGTTAGGAATTTTTTTTTTTTAAGATGGTTAAAGAGTTGTTTATTTTGAAAGTATTTTAAACATCACTGTCTATACATTTTTTTTAATTAATTAAAATATTTTTTTTTTTTTTTTTAGGAAGGATGTCGGTATAATGCTATGCATGTAGCAGCTCGGTATGACCAACCACAAATTGTTCATTTTATAATGGAGTGTATTACTAGTTCAGAATTTATAAAAAGTTTATATGGTATGGAGCAATCATATTTATCACGAAGTGAAATCATCACAGATTTGTACTTAAACACACCTGATAAAGCTGCAAATGATACACCTCTACATATCGCCTCAAAATTTGGCCATGTGGGTGTAGTGAGAGAGCTAGTTTCATATGATAAGTGTATATTAACACGTCTAAATAAATATGATCAAACTCCTAAAGATGTAAGTTTCATTGATGAATTAAGTTTTTTTTTCAAAACTAAAATATCATATAAAATAATATAGGTTATATGCTCAAGAAACAACAAGGAAATGTATAATGATATATTACATTTATTAGAGAATGGATATTTTGTACCAATGTGGAAATCTGATGATGATTGTGTTCAACCTACAATCGGCAAACCATTTTCACCTAAGTCTTCAACTATACTTCCACCATTACAGGTGATAATTATAATATATTTTAAGTAATTTCTTATAAACACAATTCAGTTTTATTATATTGTTTTCATTTAGAATGACAATCCTAAATCATTAAATCCTATACTTGAAGTAAGAGCTGTGGCCGGCCCAATGAATGAATCACAAGCCCTAAAGTTTTGGAAGGATTGGAAATCTCCCGTGCGAAAAACATTATTATCACCTTCACCAAAAAAGTCTCCTTCTAGTCCAAAACAAAATGAGTTTAAAAATAAAAGTATTGAAAAGGCAGGAAGGTAATTAAAATTATTTATAATATTTTTTTTCACTATTAATCACATAAAAATGTGTTATTAATTGTAATAATTTATAGAGATTTAGCTGAAAAAAAGAATGTTGGCTGGGCTGAATATTGGCCCTTCCTTGATCAAATAGTAGATCTCAAATCAAATAGAGGTTTAGATCTGCTTGAAAAATATTTAAGACAGAGATTTAGTACCAAAGAACAAGATATTCCTGAAAAATCATTTACATCAGAACGAACTGTTTTACTAAGCCCCATGGCTGAATTGTGTAAAGCGTTAGAGTCAATGAGAATTGGGAGTATGCTTGGTAGAAAAACCCGTCCACAACATACTCTTGTATCTTATACTTGTCTTGTTAAATCTTGTAAAGTATGTGTAAACTAAAATAGTTGTATAAATAAATCAAGGTATTATATATTTTAATTTTTAGTTTTTAGCAGAACGTTTATCGAATGTAATAATATCCCAATATAAAAATATATTAGACATTGAGTCATTAGCTACTCGGTTATGTCATGAAGTAAGACATTTATTGGCTTTGGAAGATAGTTTTTACTCAGATAGTCGTTTTGATTCAAACATTAAAGGAAAAATTCATGGAAAAGTAGCTGAAAATCTTTGTCAGTTGTTGATTAATAATTTGGAACTTGCCAGAAATGTTTCTTTAATAGTTACAAAACTTCAGAAGTATTATGCGTGAGTAAATTTAAATTATTTTTTAATATTATTTTACTCAAAATAACACTATATTTTCAAGTTTTTTCAAGTTCTGTCTATGTCTTATTAACATGTAACATATATATATATAGTTTTGTGTCAGTTTTAAAATTTGAGTCAATTAATGTATTATATAACTTAGCAAAAATTATAATATTTCAATTTATAGTTTTGTATGTAACTCCTGGGACTATAATGAATTTTTAAAGTTCTCAAGATAATTTAGGTTGTTCAACCTTGCTTTATAATATGTATAGTTACAGTTATAATAGTTAGACCATTATATTTTTAATTAATTTAATTAGGTATAAAATATTGCTAACTCTAAAATCATCAGACATAGTTGTTTGTTAACAATGAGGTAGTAAATAATAGTTATGTAGGTAATATCAGTAGCCTAAAATTTAAAAATAATTGTTAAATTGTACTATTTAAATTATTTCATATCAAATTTAGGTACATTTTAGATTCTGAACGAAGTGATGAATGTGTATTGCTTTTACAATGATGTGTGTTTTTTTTTTTTTTTTTTTTTTTTTTTGTGTCTGACTCCAACATTTGGAGCAGTAATAATGCTCCGATTTTTGACTTCAGCCCCTCTTTGAATAGGGAATTGAATCTAGTTGGTACTTTAGGGGGGTCAAAATTAAAATTTTCTAATAGTTTTCAAAAAAATCGAGAAAAACAAAAAAAAAATGACAGAAAAATGGCAATTTTACGGAAAAACCACTTTTCGACAAAATCGATTTTTTGATTTTGCTGTAACTCAAAAACTAATCATTGTAAATACTTGAAATTTTCAGCAAATGTTTATATTATGGTTATCTCTTTACAGTTAAATTTTCAAAATATTTTGACCATTTTTAAGCTACTAATAGACAATTGAAATTTTCGACTTTTCTAAGTTTTTTTTTCTTCAAATGCCGATAAAAAATTTTTGGGTGGCCAGAAAATCTTGAAAATTTAATACAAGGTTTCTTATAAGTTGTTCTTAAAGTGATAAAAAAAAATCCGAAATCGTTAGTCACAATTTTTTTTTATAAGTGTTTAAAGTTCGAATTTATACAAAATATGTCAAAATTTAAATTAAATTTCATACGCTCATAATGCGAATGTTGGCCATAGTAACCATAGTAACATAATATAAAAACTATACTATTTGTTTCAAAATAGAATATTTGACAATATTTAAATATAATATATCCTAAACTGACAAATCATCTTCGTTCAGAATCGTTTTTCGTATACAATGATACCTATCATTGCATTCAAATTTAACCTTCCATAGTCTGAGGTCCACCCCACCCCCTAATATACAGCAGAGCGATACCCACTTACCCGCTTTTTTAAATTCTATTGTTGATTTAATTATTAATTGACTTGTTTATAAAACTATATTACAGATTTCATGCAACTGGAAGTTGTAGTGAAATCACTGCTGCTTGTTTGATAACTCAGGTACATAAGATTCTTATGGAAAAGTCTTCTATTATACATAGTTTGCAATCTGATGATAACGAAGAAAGTTGTAAGCAATGGTTTTTAACTGCTATTCCTTGTTTATGTAGTATTGAAGCTAAATCAGGTTTAAAACCAAAACAACTATTTTCTGGTAAGTATGCAAAATATTTAGTTATTAATTCAGACAGATCAGGGTTGGGCAGTATCAAAGATACAATTGTATCTTATACTTTGTATTGTGATACATAATTTTAAAGTATCAAGAATCATGTATCATGATACATTTTTTAGAGGTATCTTGTATCTTTTTTTGTCAAAAGATACAAGATACTATTATTGTAAATATTTGTACTGAATAGTATCAAGAAATTTGAATTAGATTTGCAGAACCTTCAAAACTTAGATAAATGAAGCAATAATGATAATTTTTATTATTTATTAATTTTTTTTAAAAGAAATCAAGATTTTATTTAATAAAATAACATTTAATTTAAAAGCTAACCATAAGACTATAACCAATCAAATTTATATATTCATTTTTAATGATTAGTCCATAATCAATTAAACACATGTATAATTATATATATAAGTACAATTTAAGTTATAATTTATTAATTTCGGTGTATTTATATACATAAAACATATAGTTATTTATTAGTAATAATTGTATAATGTGTACTGACTTATTGTATTATTTAATATTTATGATTTTATTGTATCTTTATGCTGTAGGCTATAATACTAAACTGTTATAGAGTATAGGGTATGGACTGTATAGTCCTGTATATTTAATAGTTAATAAAATTCAATTGGAAATATAAAATCATGTATCAAAGCATAAAGATACATGTATCTTTTCTACATTCACAATGTATTTTGTATCTTGTATCTAGATACACTAAATGCATGTATCATGTATTATGATATTTTTTTTTGTATCTTGCCCAACCCTGAGACAAATAGAACATACAATTTTATTTATTTAGCTTAAATGTATTGTAATATTGCATTTTTATTATGTTTATTATTGTATATTTGCTAAAAATAGGAATGTTTTATTTTAATTAGATAATGAACCTGTTAAAAAAGCAGTTGAGACTGAAGAATCTAAAAACAAGCATGGTAATTATAAATATTAAGAACTAAAATTAATATTAGTTATTAAAGAAATATTTTATTACATTTTTCATTTTAGATAATATCGAAAATTCTTTAAATTCCACTCATGAAAGAAGAATATCATTATCAAATGGTATAACATCAATAAAATTGTATTTATTTAGTTTTGTTTAATTAATAATTACTAATGATTTTAGGCTATGACTCGGATGACGATGTTTTTTCAAGTGCTCCTACAAGTCCATGTAGTGAATATTCTTCGTCAGAAGAATCTGATGAATCAAATATGTTTCATAACGCAGAACAAAATTTTTCTTACCTATTATTTTCAAGGTAACTATTTTAATAATATTTCAAATTTTGAACAAAATGATTAAATTTAGTTTTACTATTAATATAATATTATGTATTACATTTTTTTTTTTTTTTGGTTACACCCTTTAAGAGTTTAGACCCAAACATAGTTAACTATCTTCATCCATTTTTATTTTATGCTAGTATGTGGCTATTTATATCTGGACAGAAGTTAGCAATATCTCTCTTAAAAGGATATAGTACCGCATGTATTGTCTCCATCACACGTACAATATAGCAAATTTTCATTCACCAGTTTTAATAGTGTGCTGTTAGTTTTGATATCAGAGTGAATTGATCTATTAAACATTTTAAGCTAAGATTTGTATCTAAGGCCCCATGTAGTCTTTTAGTCTTTTATATGTATTATTATTTTTACGTAAGTTATGATCATTTTATAATGTACAGTTTTAAAAAGATTATAACTTACTTAAAATTAATAATACCAATAAACGGCTATATGGGGCCTTAGATAAAAATCTTAGCTTAAAATGTTAAATAGGTCAATTCACTTTCATATCAATATTAACAGCACATTATTGCAACTGGTGAACAAAAATTTGCTGTTGTATATGTATAAGATGCAGACAACACATGCGTGTCTTCTTAACCTATAGTGACGCGCCTGGGGTAATGTTTTACCCCGGTCTATTTTTAAATGCTATAATAATCATTTGTTTGATTTTCCACAATCCCGAGAGTCATGCTATCTTATAGTTACTTTAATACAATCACAAAAACGAAATAATCGGGATTTTATAATTTTAATATTTTTTAATTTGTAATACACGCATGTAAATGATTTAATATATACTTGGGTACTTAAATAATTTAATTAGAATGATATTTTATAATTTGAAATTTAAAATCTATAATAAATAGTCAATAATAATTGAATAATGAAAAGAAAAAAATATTTTTATGTTAACGGAAAATAATTACCCCACGCGCGCAACTATATGGTCTGATACCGCGCGCGTCACTAAAGGTTAAACTATAGTCCTCTTGGCACACTCAAGGTCTTTCATCTTGGGTTTTCTTTATGTATGACCATTCCAGTCTATTTATTATAATCTCATTTACCATATCTAGTCTATTATAAAAGTTTCTTTGTTCAATGTTGTATCTTGCCATTCCCCATTTTTGAATTAAGGTATGGATTATGTATCCTTAGTTTTATTTTTTTTGAAAAATCAGTCTTCAAAGTTATTTATTGTTACTTGTTCATTATTATAAATGTTATCATAATGGTGCTTAATCTTATACTCGAGAGTAGTTTTGATTTAATATATAGATTGTTTAGAGAATATTTATAATTGCTGTATTTGGATCCTTTTTAGTATCTCAATATCTATATTATTTGATTGGGTAATTATTGTACCTAGATACTTAGATTGTGTAACAATTCAAAATTATAGGATCAAACCTCTAAGGTCTCTAACTGATTTTCCTTCACTTATTTTTTTGACTTCCCTTAAATGTTTTTTCTTCATTATTTCAAAGAAGGCCTGTTTTCTTAGTTGATTCTAGAGTCTTATACGCAACTTCTCACTGTTTTTATACCATTCCTTATCTACACCATATTGTACTATAATAATATTTATATCCACTAAAAGATTATGTTATGATTTTTCA
The DNA here is from genome assembly GCA_020882235.1 of Schizaphis graminum. NCBI lineage: Eukaryota > Metazoa > Arthropoda > Insecta > Hemiptera > Aphididae > Schizaphis > Schizaphis graminum. Next base: position 22,209,601 of record CM037034.1, on the reverse strand, counting down.
TTTGATGTTTGTTTATGTTTATGTTGTTATCGATATTATGTTCTAATTTTTTTTCAGTGTAATAATGAACTAATATTATTTCGAATGTGTAAGTCAGTATACCTTGTCTCAATACTCAATAAAAAAGAAACTAGCTTTGTGCAATACAAATGAGACTAGTTATTGTCCATATTGCCCAGTATCTTATTTTGGGATGATGCATATTTTTAAAATTATATTATTGTTATTAATTTTGATTATTTAAAAAAATATTGATGCTCTACAAGTAAAATTATTTATTAAATCTCCTTTTTTCAGAGATGAACCAACAGATTATGATTTTGAAATATTTGATGCCATTAATGGTGTAAATGTAGATTCCAACAAATATCCATGGCTATTTAGGTGGTTGTATTCGATGAATGACTATAATTATGTTAACAATCTGTGATAAACAATTAATGTAATGTATATATTTTAATGTGGTGATTTATTAATTAAGTAGGCAATATATTTTATTCAATTTGTAATGTGTATGTGTCTTTGTTATAATGTAAACACAAAACTAAGTTGTTAGTATTAAATATCGTTATCTATTTTCAATGCTTTGAATTACTTTGTATAATTCAGTGTTTATTTTTTGTAATCATTTATATAACAATTTGATATATATTTTTCTTTTCAAATTCTAAAGGGTAAATTTTTATGGTGTTGCTCATGAAATTAATCTTGGTAATTTCTATATATAAGATTAAATTTATTGTAAATGTTTAAGTATCATATTACATAAATTTGCTAACTGCAATATAGAAATTTAATGTTTAAAATACAAATTATTTTCATATGTTTATTAGTTTGGAGAATGAACATTTTTTTATTAATAAATTAATATCTTTTTTGTATAATTTATATATATTAAGTATATATTTCTTGGTATACTGAAGAACTGAAAATAAATAATAAAAGTTATTTAAATAAGTTGTTACTGTAAGACCTTATTTACAAAACTACAGATTTTTTATTTTATATTGAAGTTATAATACAATTATAATATTAAAAACTTTTCTACTTTGTACGTTTTTTTTTTAATTCACTCATTTGATTGTTTAGTTATCTTTTAAAAATAATTTGATAAGTAAGTGTCTGAATGGATCAAGAAAAGTGGTCTAGTCTAATAATAAAAACCTCAAGACCTCTAGTTCAGCCTAAGGTTAGGTTAGATTATAAAAAGGCTGGTCTGCTAAACCCTACTAGCTGACTGGTTACGTAATTTGGTCCGGGCTAAAGGGAAAATAACTGAGGCTAGCTAACTGTATAAAATCAAACAACAATGAGTCAAGCAACAGCGACTAGAAAGGTATTTTTGTCTTTTTCATCGACGAAAGTTAGGTAATAACCTTCACCCCAGTCCCTAGTACCCCAACCAAAGTAGGTACCATCTAGATTTAGTTTTCTACAAGAAATCGCTCTCAATATTGAAGATTCGGTAATTTTCCTAGTCCTTAAAGTTTAAGGCTTAAACAGTTAGGTATAAACATTAAACGTGTCGTTGAGTATAAAAAAAACTCATAATTATAATTATAAGCGGTTACTAAATATGCATATAACACTACAATACATCATACTACATTTCTAGTATAGTATATAATATATTATATTATATTTTAATCGAGATCATTATTTGACGTGTTTCATGTTTTCATCCAGCTTTGACTGGAAGCAAATTCAACTGTATCCCGCCGTCTTTCATGTCCCTCTGCACTGATGCCGGCCGGGCTATAGTTTTTAAGTAGTAAGTCAGAGCGGCTTTCAGGTCCTTGTTCTCCTGTGCGGCTTTTGTTCGTCTGACGTCGAGCTCTTGACACTGCATGTCTGCTCGAGCAAAACGCTTCCAGAATTTCGACATTTTATCGAACTCCTAAAACGAACATTTTTACTAAGTAGGTAGGTACCTATATTTATTATACTGTTTTTGTTGCTATTTAGTACTCAAATTATTATGTATACTGGTATATTAATATTTATACATCATTCGGATTTTATTATTTACGCAAGTTTCTTAGCGTTACTGCCGTTACTTATCATTAGGTATATATTTATAAAGATCTTTTAATAACATTGCTGTATATTTGCAAAACAATCACATTTTTTTTAAACACTTTATAGTGTTTTAGAAAGACAACCAATATTATTTATTTGAACATTTAAGAAACTATATAGATACTGTATAATAATAAAGTGTTCTTAGTAGGTACCTGGTACCTACCTACTGCAAATTATATCTATTTGTTTTTAGCATTTATAAAAATTAACTTGCAGTAAAATAATTGATAATATTATGTACTTAATAAACCAATACTCATATATTTTGTACCTAATAATTTGTGTCGTATATACTATATGTATAATGTAAATATTATACCTAGCCAACTATAGGTATTTTATGTAGGGATTTAGAACAAGTACTATACCTATAATTAAATATGTACTATACGTACTTCTCCGTGATTGTCTTCGTCGGGACAGACAATGTTGTCATCGTCTACCATTAGTTTGGTACAATTTTCTACAGTTTTAACTATTCTTTCGCCCTTTTTTGTAATATTTGTTAATTTCTTTACGTAACATTTACACAAACATTTTAATTTTTATGTTTAACTATAATATATTACCTATAAATTTAAATCATTCTTACGTCAATAACGGTTTTGTATATTTTCGTCATGGCTTCAAGTTTATTTTTATATTCGTTTCGATTAAAGCTTAGTTGATTTTGTGCCACGAAACAACGTTTTATAAGGTCTTCACGGTCCTGTTTCAATTCGTTTTCTCGTTGAGCATATTGAGCTTCACGTTTGGCACACAGCTGTGTTAGCATTTTGATCTCTTCCTATACATAAACATGTGCAATGAGTATACATGCCATGCCACTATAATATGTTAATATACTAGTACCTATTATAGTGCTTATTTAGAACTTATATATTTTACCTATGTTATGTATATATATCACATAATATATGAAATTATAGTTTATATATAGATCTATTAAATAAAGTAATACACCAATTTGACAAATATTTTTTTGTCAACTTTTAAGATTTTGTAATGTTTTTATTTAGTTTTTAGTTTGAAGTATAGCCAAGTCCCTAGATGCTTATTTTATAATTTTTTGTTTACAGTCTTATTTTAAATGGCTATCCTGCAAAAATTTAATTTTATATATCAAGCAGTATACTTTTCTAAAAAATGTTAATGTATTAATATATAACTATATATATACAAAATAATAATATATTATTTTATTTAAAGTATTTGAAAAAGTCAAAAGTATTCCGTTTCAGAGTATAAAACCAAAATTATATATTTTTATATAGAAAAAAAAGGAAAACATCAAAATTATCTAAGATAAAAAACAGTTCAAGATTAGATTTTTGAGAGGAATATATAGTGTTATGACTGTTATTAGAAAAACAAATACAACATTTAATATTTAAACATTTTAAACTATATACAATATTATTATTTTAAAAATCTCAAAAATGAATTGAGTTTTATTTTATTACTTTGTACTCGCATATACCTATGTATTTATTATAACTTACTTATAAGTGTAATATATATTATTGTTATATTGTTAGCAGCCGTTAGGTATATTTGTCGAGTCTAAAAATTTAAATAGTCCCTATCTATTTAGTATTTATTAAATATTAATATAAATAAATGCGGACTATATTCATCAACAATATCAAAACTGTGTTGTTGTGAGTTTGTGACAGAAAGGTGATATTTTTTGTGAATATTATAGTCTATCAGTGTTAAAATGTAAGAAACACGTACAGAATATTCGTGAATTCGTTTGTTGTTCTCTTCAATAGATGCGGTGTTAGCTTCATCTCGCATTTTTAAATAATTGTAATGATTCTTTTTTGACTCAGTTTCATTGCTGTAGTCGTCTAGAACTTTTTGAAATTTCTTCATAGTTGTTTGCATCTCTGCGAAACGTATTTTTGTGAACCTGTCTTTCTCAAAAAGCATCTAAATTTAATAACAACAGACATTCACGGGTTACAGTAATAATAAATTAATAATGTTATAACTTATAATTAATTTATTGTTTCTTATTGAATAATGCTTAAAAAAATATTTTTTTAATTTTAAACTAAAAATATTATATAGTCGAGTCATGATAACTTGAAGTTGAAGGGGGTTAAAAATTATTAATTTAAATATAATTTATATTTCTAGGGGACTAAAAAAATCTGAGTTATTGAGGTTCGAGTTATCGTGACTCGACTGTAAATAGGTAGCTGATTCCTTAATCACAACACTTATACATAAAAAAATAAATCTGAATTTAAACGAAATATACGCGATACGCCGATACGCGTCCTATTTATACATAAAGGATACATTATAATATAATATATAGGTATACCGACCTCGTTGTTTAACACGGCAATCGAGTCTTCGAAATTTATGTGGGTTTGTTGCGTGTCATCATCATTCCGTGCATCGAAAATAATAGACATAAGGTCCAAGCGTTCATCGTCTCTGCTGAATATATCTCTCATCCACCTAAAGTTATGTTTCAACTCGTCTAACAACAATCGCTTTTTATGTTCGTAGCGAGTGTGAAGTTCTTCTAATGATTTTTCATGTATACCTATTTAAGTAATTAAAAATAGTATTGTTAATGTTCTAAGACAAAGCAATACATTACAAAATTATAATACGTAACATTTAGACGTTACCCAAGAACTGAGATACGATTTCAGCATGTGCTCCGTATTGTTTTAGATTTTGTTCTTCGGCGTCTTCCAAATCTCTTAATAACATGTCTATATGGTCGTTTTTGCAATCTAGTAAGATGTGGAAACGATTTTCCATCGTCTATTGATATACACACGTAAAAAAACAATAAATCAGTAATATTTTAAATTATAATTTCATAAGTACCGTTTACAATCAATATTAATATTACAAAACATTTAATATAGTCAGCAGTCGAACAAGTTTTATAACATATTTAAAAATTTATGTTTTAATAATTATGTATATAATAATTATAATTGAGCTTTTTAAAAACAATTTCTGTTCAATCTTTTTTGAATATTATCATAACCTAACGGTATTGAGTATGTAAGATCTAGGTAGTTAACATATTGTTGATCAAATTATTTTAATAATTGCGAATTTAACTTTTACAAAATATCCCCTAAATTCTCTTTTATCATTTAAGTTTTTTTAAATTATTTAATAAAGTATTGTTTTGTATTACCCAAGTTGGTGTAATTATTATATTTTAAAAACAAATTTTCTATCGGTAATTTAAAGTTTAAAATGGTACATACCATCATTTCGTCTTTCAGCTCCTTGCACTTGATTTTTCGCAAATTGTGTCGCCATTGCTGGTTCAGTTTTGCAGTATTTAGTCGGGTAAATGCTTCTTCTTTTTTTAATTTACTCTATTAAATAAAACATAGAAAAATACAAGTTAAATAAAAAAATCTTACGATTGGTTTGAGTACCTTTAAATACGTAGCAACTAAATGTTCTTTCCGTCGTTTCGTCTCTTCTTCTATAGCAGCCCGATGCTGCAAGTATCTCAATTTTTCCTCGTCGCTCATTCGAGCCAATTTATTACTTTTTTTATTCTTTTTCGGTGCCATTTTATTATTTTTAAGTCGATCAAGTGAGTAAATAAAATTAACCTTTCGCGTTACGTATAAGGAAGTATATCTTGCAGGCGTAGATTACTTACCTATAAGTTATATGTAACGTATATCGCGTAATCGATCAAACTCTTTGGCCCTGGTAGCATTATTATAGCAACGCTTTTTATTTTCATATACACTAAAACTATAGCATACAATACAAGTACAATACTGTAGTATTGCAATAGATCTAATCATTGAATATATGATTCAAAATTTCACTTCTATATAGTATTGGTATTTTTAAATATTTTTTTAATTAAAATTATCTTGAAGTTTCAAATAAAATAACAAATTCATTTTTGTATTTTATTTAATTTTAAATGTTAATAAAATGTAATTATAAATATATATTTTATGTATAAATTCTTAAATTAATACCAGAACTCAATTACGGTAAAATAAATGATATAATATTAATCATTGTATATATAATATACCCTTTACCCGCTAAAGGAAATATATTTTTTCGAATAACTGCAATTAACTACCAAATGTTTATTTGTATTAAATTAATAGGTACTTATAATACATACATTATATAAGTAGTCTCTAAAGTGAAACTTGGGAAAGAAAAGATATATATTTAAATGTATATATAATATAAAAGTTTCATTTTGCAAATTTTATCGTCAGCGTAAATGATTAAACAGTATACGAACTTATACAATATAAATCGAAAAAATCACATATGAATATATATAATATTATATATACGTATGCGTGGCTGTAAAACATATTATGTGTATTAATATATTATAGGTTTACCTATAGATAATATATAAGTAGATATTATTATCGATTGACGATTACATTTAATACTCATATTATTAATATTATTATCATAAATGTATATTCAAAGGATAAAATAATGGTATTTTTCAGTTATTTTACTAACTCCGTGTCTCCGTATTATATACGTATTTTACAAAAATAAATTTTTTTTTAATAAGTATAGCAGCCCTTATAAAAACTAATCCATCGGAAAGATTCCCGATTTTCCGATAGGCCAATCGACCCCCACTCTCAATAATAACGAATAACATATTTTAGTATAACGTTTAAAAAAGTTTATTAAAAATAATCAAATAAATTGCTATAATAATTTAACATTTTGTATTAATAATCATAAATATATTTGAATAGGTACCAACTTTGTAATTAATTCATGCATTATGTAAATATCACATATTGGATTTTTCAAGCTTTTTGGCAAATTAAGTTCTCTTGTACTATAATGTTAACACAATAATAACTAATACAGTAATACCAAAACTCTATATGTTTGAAATATTGTATTTTATGATTAATTTTGTTTTATTTTACATATTTACTATTTACCTATTACACGTTGTATAGTTGTTACCTTTACCTATAATGTATAATGGGTATGACTGGTATGAGTAAATAATATCTTATCACTTAGACAATTCAATTAGTCATAACGATGATGTCTTCTTCTTGGTTTAGATTTAGGTGCTCGTGTATGATGATTATTAGAAGTGTGTTTTAACCGACGTTGTTTAGTAGAATTTTTCGAAACAATTTGTTTGGTGGCCTGTAGGTCATTTTGTTGATTAACTGTATCGATCTGTTTGAAAACATTATTCTGATTTTCATTCTCGCTACATCCAATTATTTCAAGTATAAGAGTGGGATTGGCTTTTTTCGATTTCAGTTGACACACATCCATAATTTTAGTTAATTGATCCAAATATAATTGCGTTTGATCTTGATTTTCGATGCGACCAAACGTAATAGCCAATTTGATTTCATTACATACTAATTCAGCAAGGTTAAACACCTTAGAATGATCCTTTATAAATATTGATCTATGTTTCTGAAAAATAATACGGTTATAAATAACTATGAGTTATGACCATAATATGTTGATCTTATTAAAATGTATAATTATTTTATGTATAAGGACACAGGGAGATATGTCTGAATATTGAATACAGATTTGTCAATAATTAATTAGTAACGTATTCAGTTTCAGTAATGCGAACAAAAAGATATTAAATTGAAACATAATAATTAGTAACTATGTCTGTAAGTTTGAATCGATTTCTTACCGTAATAATATCGCTATTAGCAATGTTTTTATCATTGATTAACATCATGAATTGTTCCACACCAATTAAAAGATTTGAAGATTCTTTGAAAAGTATTGAGTAAGAACAAATTTGAGCCATTATTTTCCAGCGACAATTTCCGTCATATTTTTCGAATAGATTAATTAAGTCTAGTACCGGTTTACTACCTTTTTCGTATTTTTCTTGGATAAGTATTAAATCATTTTCTAAGTCATCCTCTTGGTTTTTTGTTTTATATTGAATATTAATGTTTTTCAATTGACTTTTTTTTTCATTCTAGACAAAACAATATCTTAGTTTATTGTATTTGTTCAACTATTGTTTACAGTGTACATTATATTGAAATCTAATACGTCATCATCACGATGTACAAAATTAATATATTATGTTCTATACTTGTATTATAGTTGTATGATACTATATGAAATATATTATATAGTACCTATATAATATATTTATCAAGGCTAGTTCCGTGATTGCATAATATCTGCGGGGTCTGGAGAATTCCAACGAAAAGTTTCCGTAAAATATAATTAGAATTAATGATAAATTTGCGTTTTTCCTCCCTAGGTATTGGTACAAATGTTAGGTTACAATGAATTTTACTTAGCAATTTAATATTTTAAATTCTGAGTGGAGTGAAATATATTAGATTTACAATGATGTATTTTTGTTTGAGATTGAATAGACTTTTTATGGTAGAACAATGGTTCTACTTCAACGGGGAGTTAGATTAGGTTATTTTATTATTTTTTGTGGAAATAATTTTACATATTGTTTCAAATTTTCATTCAAAAATATTTTTTTCAAACATTCTTTAAAAATTTTAAATTATTAAAATTTTATAGTTTTTGTTCAATACATATTGACAAATAAATGTTTTTCTTGCTCAAAAACCTTACAAATTTAATACAATTCAATTTAAAAATATCTACAATAATTTTATGGTTACAATTTTTTTTATATAAACCAAAGCTCAAGTTTTAACAAAAACATAAGCATTTATATATTATTGAGTTATTATAAAAATCGATAAATTTTTTAATTTTTAATTTCAAATAGCTTATGCTTGAAAAATTAATTAAAAATTATTCGTGTTATTCTTTTTTTTTTTTTTTTTAACATTTATTTGAATATATACAATCTGTAATAATGGTTACAATAAGCATATGGGCTGAAATTACAATTGTTGTGAATGGGTGAGGTGAGTAGCAACCCAGCGGTAACACTCGACATGATATTTAAGGTTATTTTTTACATTACATTATGTATATTTTACATACTTAAGTATTTTTTTTCTTTCTTATTTATTTAATTTAAAGTAGTGACAATTTAGGTATCTAAATCGCGACACCAACGTCTCTTTAATCTTCTCGGTGGATTACCTGGAATGTTTGCGGAGGTGAGGGCGAGAATAAGTGGGTTGGGATGGTTTGTAAGGCGAGAGCGGTAGCGCTTGTAGGAGGATGTGGCCACTTCGGCTACAGTCGGTAGTCCAAGATCAGAGTGTAAAGTATGGTTGGTAACGTAAAAGGGAGCGTTGGTGATTATACGAAGTGTTATTGATTGGAACGTTTGCATTTTATATATGTTCGATTTTTTTGCCGTTCCCCATAATTGGATACCATAAGTCCAAATGGGTTTCAGAAGGGTTTTGTAAAGCAATAGTTTATTCTTAAGGTTTAGCTTGGATTGTTTGCCTAGCAGTGGGTAAAGACTTTTTCGTCTGGAGTTAAGTAAGAGGCGTTTTTGTTTAATGTGTTCGGCCCAAGTTAAACGTTTGTCGAGAAGTAGGCCTAGGTATTTTACTTTGGTAGTTGATGGTATTATTTTGTTTGCCAGAGAGACAGGAGGAACTACGCCTTGTCTGAGAGTAAAGGTTATATGTGAAGACTTTTCGTTGTTTATTTGTGTTATTCTTGAAATAATTTAAAAATATTGAAAATATACAACTTGGGTAACTTTTTTATATACGCATTTGAAGTTTAATAATTATGATAATATTTAAACAAAAATATTCAAATTTTCTTTAACGATTTTAGTTATTTTTAATCATTCAAAAATATTAACTGCAAGGACTTACAAGTTTTACCATTACGTACTATTAAGTAGTATTTTATGAATGAAAAGAAAATATTAAAAACATTTAGGCTATTTTATGGTATGTATAAAACTATTATTAAACATCAAACCTATTTACAGATTTTTAAACCATTATAAGATAGGTACCTACGTTGATTAACTTATAAGTAAATAACAATAATATTGTATGATTTAATGATTTATAATTTTAGCATAAATTTTAGATATACCAATTGCCAGTAATTACTATTGTACAAATATTAGTATAAAATTTAATATCGTTAGGAATAGTGGGTGACACACCTCGCTTTTGTATGTAATGTTTTCTAATAAAATTCAAATTTTACACATCTATTTCAATTACCTATAGTTACTTGATGACAAGGTAAAATCGTAACCTATAATACAGTAGACTCTGTAAAGTTATAAATTTATAATTAGACAGTTCTATACGGTTTTTTAATATTAAAGTTTTTAACGATTAATAATTTATTATTACCATTTCTGTGTAAGCAAATACTAATTCTCTGAAGATTTCGATGCTTTTTTGAATCGCTCTAATTACCGTAAAATCGTGAAAAGCCATATTTACTGCTATCGATATAATTTGTTTAATTAGAAAAATGTTGTCTTCGGTTAAGTATGGCAGCGTCATCAGAGATTTTGCGCATTTAACAACTAAATGAGGATCTTCCGGTTCTATGGTCACAATGTCCCTGAGAAATTAAAATGTAATGTACTTAAATGTATATTTAAACATTTCATAATATCGAGGATAATTTTGATTAATTTTGCTTGTATACTTACTTGATTAATTGTATTATGTTGAGAAAGTCTTTTTTAATTGTTTCCATTGCATCTTCATTTCCAGTATTTATCCCTCTATTATTATCAAAATGATAATGATAGAGTATTTTATTCGTCATCAAATGCATTCTGTGGAAGTTAAAATATGGATTTTGTTCATTTGATAAAATAATTGCTTGCTGTATAGAGTCAAATTCGGTATTAGTAGGGCACGATATATTGGTATTCAGATATTGCCTTTGAGCAGTCATGGATACGGAAAGAAAATAATTCCACTGAACTGTGTCAGGATCTAATTCACATGCTGTTTTCGCATACTGAACTACATTTTGCAATGATTTACCACCAATCTCTATACAAACGGCAGCACGTAAAGCATTAATTGCAGCTCTTGACTTCGAATCTAAGTTATTAAATCTTGTTATCATTTCAAATAACTGAAACATTCAATTTGACCGATCGCAGCATTATAAAATACAGTTTAATTACATTAGGGAGTATAGAAGAGACAAGGATGTTACTAATGTTTTTTTTAAAGACATTTTTGAAATAATGTTTTTTAGAAAAATTTGGAGAAGTATTATTGTTTATATTTATAACTAATATTATTTACTTATTTTATTACAATGTATTATATCTCACGCATAATTATAATAAAATATCTACCTAATTAACGACAATAAACATATTTGAATCTTGATATAGGTATTAATTTTTCTTCATAGCATAGCTATACTATATTCTATAAAACCAGGTCCACTTGATGATAATAGGACTCGACAGTTGCAATTATGACAGCTAATATCGTGATACTCGTGATAGTTAGATACAACGATGCCCACGTGGACACGTAAGGTGTAAGGATAATATTATATTTGAAATCATAATGTTATGTGTTTATTAAATGTGTTATATTATTTATTTGTTTAGTGAATAAGTAATTGTTATAACGAGAATTTATAAAACTATACCTATATAATACATATAGTATATACAGGGCCGGATTTACCTACAAGCAAAATAAGCATTGCTTACGGCCATCGAAAAAATTCGGCCCGTAAAATGTCTAGTTTTTAAAAATTAATTATATTACTAGCCAACCCGGCAAACGTTGTTTTCCAATATAAAATAAATTATCAAATAAATCCGAACGTTAGTTCTAATTATCTTCTTACAACAATTATACGAAAAAAATTTCATTAAAATCGGTTGAGCCGTTTCGGAGAAACACGCGTTATATTCATTACGCGTTTGTCAAGGTGTATACAGCACATGCATACGAGACAGTGAATAATATTATACAAAAGTGTGTAAAAGCCTGTTCTTTTCTAGAATAACTTAATAAAAAAATAAGTAATCTATAATTTAATAAGTGGACTGTATATTATATTTTCCTGTGTCGACCAATTGATGGTCCGACAACAACTGTACAAAAACCCGTGAACCGGGTGAACACATAACAATAATAATAATAATAATAATAATAGTACAGATAAAGCCAAGTTTTGGCGATAATAATATATATAGATATAAATGGTGCTCACGCCGTAACATGGGCCCACCTTCAAACACAGTTTCAAAATATAACACATTATAAAAAAAAATAATTAAACTGCAATATAAAAGACTTATTAAATATCAATACTACATTATAACATAAAGGTTGCATACTAAAGGTTGAAAGACTATTATAATATATCTAATAGAAAACAATATTCTTCATATACTCATATATATACCTGTTTATTACCTATATTTATTAAGTAATTAATTAGGCCCATCTATATAATTTGCTTACGGCCCCCAAAGTACTTAATCCGGCTCTGAGTATATAATATAATTGCATAAACAAAGGTGTAACTAGGACTGATTTTTTTCCTGCTATTGTAAAACAACTTTTAAGACTCTAAGTAGAAAATTGATTTTGTGTTCAATAATTATTATCATATAGATATAGGTAAAACAATTAAACAATAACATGTAAGTCTTACAACAAAGTAACATGAAGTGAATTACAATCGTGAAATTGCAGGGTAAAATTATGCTATTTTTGACGAATGACGACATCGTATTTATTATTACATGGTTACATTTATAATATTATTATGCAACTCAACTTAAATTTTTTTTATTCTTACTACTTATTCATTTTTATTTCACTAGCTTTATTGGTTAAAGCAACCTATCTCGTTTTTTATTTATTTTTTATTTAAAATCATTGTATATACAGCGTGATTTACAAATTAAATTAAAGACATATAATAATATAGATATGAAATACTATGTTTAATTAATTATTTTAACGTAAAATTTTTCAAATTAATTGGAAAAAGTTTAAAAATTAATTTTTAACTATTTAATGCCTACTTTTGGCGTAATGTATACATAATAACATGATATTTAAAGTTTTATATTTATATTCGATTAATTTGTTTTTAAACCAATTAAAATATTTTACGTGGTTTTTTTATTAATTTATTTTCGAGTAAATATAAAATGAACAAAGTAGCAAACAGAAAATGTTTCTTAGATAAAAATTGTTAGGTAATACAATGAATAATAATATTAGGTAGGAAAATAAAATGTATATTCATTATTTAGAAAGGTATAATATCAATATTTATTTCAAAGTATAATCGAATAATTTTTTTTGGATGAATTTCAAGTAGTTTTCAACGAATAATTGTGTATCTTTTCATATTCTAGAATTATAGATAGAAGTAGGTATTCGGAGAATATTATTATTATATTTTTTTTTTATATAAACAATTATTATTGTAAATAGGTATCCCGAGAATACTTGAATATTTATATTATAAACATTAGTACCTTTTTAGATATAGCTAATAAAGGTATTTTGAGGACAGAGAATATTAATTATATTAACAATAATTGTCTAATTATTTTATTGAATACATAGTGTATTCTTAATTTATACAATACTATTTTTAAAATAATATATACTTCAGAGTAATCGATTTTTTTCATAAATATTAGGGAATTTTGTCTTACCTGTTGACATTGCGCTCTATTCATAGTGAATAATATATGACATAATGTAGACATAACGATATGTTTCAATCCATCTCTAATAGCCAAATAAGTAGGTTCGTTTTTATCGTCTAATTTATCTAGCCATTCCCAAATACTTATTAATTTATCGTGTGCTCTGTCTACTTTGTTCATTTTAAATAGACCACAACTGATTATAAGATTGCTTATGTACCTAAAGAAAAAAATGCATACATTATTTAATTTTTTAATTTTAAAATTTAAATATTTCTTCATTTCCTAATGTTAATAAAAAAAAGGCGGACAGCACTCTTTTCGTTTTGCTCAATTTGGCATTCGAATTGTAAACTAAAAAACAACTATGGATTATCACAACTAAAAAATGATTCTGATTAGAAGCGTGAGTTAAAATCTTGCTTGCTGAAATGTTTTTACCATTTTAATGGTTGTTTCCTATCGGGTATTCCATTTGTTGTAGATAGGTATACTTATGTCTATTGAGAATATCGAATAATAAAATCGACAAAGCTCATCTTATAGCGTTCAGAGAAATGTCTACTCAAAAAAGTTAATATCGAATGAACAGTGAAAATACTAAATAAAAAAAAAAAATTGTAAAATTAATGCTGCCTTCTCTCCGAATTTCTGAAATATCTGATTTTTGTATTAAATAAGAGGTAATTACAGTAGTTAATAATTTTGTTAATTTAAAACTGATAAGCGAATTAAAACATTAAAAAAAAAGTATTAGCGTATTGTAAAAATTAATATATATATTACACATCTATCAAAAAATAATAAGATAAACATAATAGAATAATTAAGTCTATTTAATTGGTACACATAGGTACAATACATAATTCTAAAACAAAAATATATTTACTTTTCAAATGAAAATCTGACTGAGGAGATATTCGTATTGTATTTGCCATATTTTTTTTCAACTCGAGTTGCAATATTTTTTTTCCACACTTCAGGTTCCAAATCCCAAGTAAATGGACATTGTAACGATTTTAAATGTGTTTCCGTAACTTTACCAAATCTATTATTAATAGCCATAGCGTCCTTTATACTAGCTTCTAAATCATCAATCTCGTTTATTACTTCACTGTCATTTTCAATAACCACTGATTTGTCAGCCTCAGTTTTTTCTGGAGTAGACTCTTTAAATTCATTGTAAGGATCAACAATCGAAAGATATTCAAAATGTTTGTCCGTAACAAATACGTTATCATTACTAATGTCCAAATCGTCAAAAATGTCCAATTTGGGTAGAAGTTCTTTGATAATTGATTTTGAATCATTTACCTGTAGATAATTGTCATCAAATTTTATCGTTTTATTTTTTTTGTTTTTACTACAGTTTTTAAAAAGTAACCAAATCATGTTTAATCAAATCACTTTTATGTAAATATATTTTACACATAAATGCACAATTATATTAAGACAATAAATTATTTTAAACTATAATATAGACAACTAAAGTTTTTATTGAAATTATATGTTATTTAATTTTTTACAATTATGTAATGAAAATATTACTGTCAAATTGTCAAAATGAATAGTACAGTTATTAAAACGTAACTTATAAACACAATTAAATATTATCTTCAAGTTTCTGTATGATAGGTATACTAAATAGATAATAGGTATAATGAGCTAATAAACCTTGTAACATACATAGTGTTTCATTTAGCAAATAAAAGTTCTATAATTCTATGAAAGTAATACCTAGGTAAAAACAAATTAAATACTTGTCATAACTCATAAGCGTAGTATATTTCGATAAAGGATATAACATTAAAGTAGGTAACTAGATTAGGTTAGGTTTAATTTTAACTTAAATCAATAGCTCGTATATAACTTGAGATTTATGTAGGTATCTAAATACTCATAAATAATTTTTTAACCGTACTGTACAAAATATTATTTTTATTGAATACTTATTGAATAATTCATTTCTTACGAAAATTCATTATTCTACATTTCTACAAAGATTCCAATTCGTCGACTTTGTTTATTTAATTACGTATTTACGTATATACTTATCACCTATACGTTTTAACTAAAATAACTTTTTGCGAAGTATCTGAATATTATTTTATATGTAATTATGGAAGAAATAGGTTTTTGAAGAGTTTAAATTTATTGAGCAACTATTATTAATATAAAGTTATATATAATTATTAAAATTGTATACTGCACAAAATGCTTTAAATAATTCTAAAATTAAACCAGAATAAGTATAGATACTAAAATAGAAAAATGTATACTATAGTTATATTATAATACAATCAACTTGCAATGTGTTTGGGTATTCAGTGGCGTTGATCCTATAGGGTTTATTAATCGTGAAAAAATGTCATAGGTAATTTTAGTAGGTGTAGACAGTAGGCACCTTGAGTTCGAAATTAGTAAAAACTAGGCTTTAAATTACTTTGTCTTAAAAAAGACTAGAAAAATGTATTATAATTAAAAAGAGGGTTAATGAACTTCTAGTGGGCTGGGGTGGGCGATAGGTATACATCTATATAGAAATTTGTCATGGATATTTTAAATGGTATCAGCGTTATTGCCGTTGTAGATATATCTATAATATTATAATTTATAATAATCCCAATACTTATTTATTTAATCATTTATTGATCAATTTAATTGTTTTATCCAAACTTAAATCTTATTTAGTTAGGTACCTGTTTTGTGTAGGTACCTACTTATATTTATAGTCTCGTTAAAAAAATTTAGCTAGATCTCTTATTTTTACTAGAAAAAAAATTCATTATTTCAAAATCACTGTTTAGGAAAGTATTTTAATTCTTATTAGTGTTCAATAAACTTAAATAATAATTTTTGTACCTATGTATACTATGTATAATAAATTAATTACTGTTTTATTGTTTTATTGTTTTATCATATTATTAGGTATACAATTGTTTAAGGTTAATTTTAGCTCTTGATTTGATTTTTTTTTTACAAAATTGTAGGTAAGTAGTATAACTTATTTATATAGGTAGGTGGGATTTGGAACTAACGATTATTACAATAGTGTATTTGTGCCCAAATTTCAATACAAAGTCCATTATATTTTGGCTGTTCTAGGACAATGCATTACAAGTTATATACAGTGTATAGATACTTCAAAGGCTACACTTTTATTTTACATTTCTTTATATTTTGCTATTTTTAGAACATTATTTAATATTTTAATTTTTCATGTCATATTTTTAATAAATATAATAAATGGGCTTTTAGAGCAAATTTAAAATATTGATTAGTCATTTTTAGTCATTGTTTATTCGTGTAAACAAATAATAACCAAGAACAAAATAATAAATATTAATTGGTCAAATGGAAATATTATAGGAAGATATACTGTGAATTGCAATCGTATTATATTCGTATTTATTCCCAGTACCTAGGTAGATATACTGTTTATTTATTGTGCATACCTAATTTTGGTTTTTGTATTATTGTTACGTTAGATGAAATTTTAAAAATGCCTATTGCCTAAATTTAAACGTAATTTTTCTATTGGTTGAGTACCTAGTAGCGTGTTTATAAAAATCGGTGATAATTTTTTATGACATTAGTGCGTTGTAATTTACAACTTTTTAAAGAATTGTTTAGGCTTTTTAATAATTTTTTAATAGTTTTTAGGATATTTATTATGTAAGCCCGGACTCCAGTTAAGAGTGTTAGACTAATTTAAAAAATATATCACACAACTTAATGTCTGGCTACTATACGCTACTATCTATACCTACTTCTTACAACAATTTCTCAGTTTCTCTTAAGTCGTGTCTCCGACCTAAGGGTTAAGCTACTCATTTACACCGAGTTACACGGGCTACTAGAGTATGTATAAAAATAAAAATACAAATAGAATTATAAAAATAATTATTTAAAAATTTTAAATGCACCTATTCCTAAATTAGGGGTGTACGGTAATATATTTATTAGCCCGTAACGTTGGTTACACTGTCTCAAAAATCTCTAGATAATAACACAGAATACGTACTATTTACAATAATTAATACCTATTATCATTTATCACGCAGACTGTTAGATATAGTGCGAAGGAGTTGACGTTGAAATGTTGAATGGTTCATTTATAATTAGTGATAAATAATATTATTAATTTTTAAGTATTGAATCATTATTATTAATATATAATATATTTTATACAAATACCCAATAGAAATTAAACTCAAATATTACTTGTTTTTCTTGTTTATTTTTAGTAAGTAATTTTAATTTTTAATAGGTAATAAAAATTTATTGATCCTGTTTTATGAAATTAAAATAACTAGAATAATATACACTTTTTCATATAATATTCTCTATTACAATTTAAATTTGTAAACAATTTTTTCTCTTTTAAAACAGGGCGAGATAAATCCAAAATAATCGGCATGAATTTCCAATGTTTAACTACCTATTGGAATTATTTAATAAATGCTGACAATAATCGTAAGTAAGCTATTATAATTTGTAGGAACTAGGTATCTATATGTTTCATGTACCGATAGTTTATTTTGATTTTATAATACATGTAATACACCATATTACATATTTTTTGATAAATTAATTTGTATCAAATTCAGAGTAATTCACCAAATATTCTAATTTTAGATATTTTTAAATGCACTTAGAACTAAAATTGATGAAATTCGTTTGCACTAGGTACTTAAGAATATTGTGATAGGTATGGCAATATAAATTTCTTTTTTTTCAAATTAGAACCTCTTTTTTATTGTAAATTATTTAGTGGGTATATATATAATATATATTAAATGTTGATGTTTTTCAGTTATTAAAATGTTTAAATTAAAGATATTAATCCTTAAAAATAACTTAACAAAAATATCAAATGAGTATTTATCATACTTGGAGTATTTTAATAAATTATAAATATTGATAGATTAATATAAATTACTAATATTTTCAAATTACCATCTTCTCCATTTCTTCCAAATCCCATTATCATGGATTTATTATCATTAGTGCACTGAGTTAAATAATTTAAATGTTACTTGTTTAAATTTAAATTTTGATATGCCTATATTTTTATAAAAATATTTGCGAAATAATTTACTGTATAAAAAGGGGTAGTGATTAGAAAAATAGAAATTTGTATTTTTACATGACATTTCTAAGTAGTACAACAATTTTTAATAATTTGAAAATATGGTTTTTTAGTAAATTAAAAATAATAATAATCATAATATATTAAAATTATATTCTCTATCAGTTGGTATTCTAAATTTTCTAATTTTGTTTTATAGAAGCAAAGAAGGTAGGTATGTTACTTTATTAATTATGAGTTATAAAATATACCTACCTAATAAATAATTGGCAGGTGTTTAAAACACCTGCTGATTTCAGGATTAAAATTTATTTATTTATTTTTAAATTTATTGAATATTAAAACTTAAAGTCAATATAAATTATAAATATAATTGGGCACTAATTTATTATTCAGTTTTTTAATGTTGGCTGTCTAATTTAATATCTATTTTGTCTCTTATCTGATGTTACTGAATGTCATTTATCGTTATTTGTATTTCTACTGGTTTTTACTTTAAAAATTGCATGGATGTCATTTGCAAATTTTTGTTATAGGTATTTATACTTTTGTAATTAATTTTGTTTAAGATCTATAAATACAAAACATTTAAATTACTAAGATGTAATCTTCATTTATCATCTTTCATTTTGTATTTTAATAGTGTAGAAATATGAATATTATAAAAATTTCATTTGCTAAATCAATTCATGTATAGCACAGTATGTCATATAATTTCATTATGATCCAATATTTTCTTGGTTAATGCCTTAGACCTTAGTTGGTAATTTCATGGATACTACTGTAAAGAATAAATTACTAAATACTTGACAATATAATATTAATATTATATTATGATAATTACTATTGTTGATAATTATTTAACAAAATATCTATACATTAATGAAGTATTCAATCATTTACTGGAATTACTTTTTACTTTGTCAGTAGTGTTACCTAAGTATTTTTTTGTATTCATTGTTTTAATTTTAGATATAGTTAAATTAACATAATTATTATGTGTCAAAATACTCATTGTATGCTAAACATTCAATAAATTACATTTAAAATTATGAATCATATTGTTTTTATTTTCATTTGAACAATTATCTACAAAATAAAGTACAGTCTATTATAGTATAGTTTGTTATAACTAATAAGTAGTCAATTGCAATATCCGTTAGATTTTTTGTAGTTATTAAGATTCTTTTGTTTTCTTGTTGGATATTTGTATTCTTTCATTTTCATATTTTTCATACCTCAGGTATTTAAAATATTTAATTTTTATAAGTATTATATTAAACTAATTTAATATTTATAAGTAATTAAAAATAACTTGTAAATGTAGAAAATATTTTAATGGTTGAAAAAATTAAATGTCGTGTTTCTAATTTGTATAAAATAACAAAATATGAACTCCTCAAAGACTTTCTGGTTATTTGTTATGTATCTCTATTATCCAAACATTTATTACTGCATTTAGAAACACAACATAAACTATAAGAAATAATTTAAATTTATTTATATTATAAAGTTATAACATTGTATTATACTTTAATTTTATTGTTAATATATCAAATAAATAATTGAATAAATGTATATAGGTTACATAAAATAATCCTCCTTAGTGTTGTAATAATGAATTATTATAAATGTAAAGGTTTCTACTTTTTTAAATTATTATTAGTACTTAATTTGAAATTAAAAATTGTTCATTTGAAAAAAAATGTACAATGTTTTATGAGATGATTAATATGATAACAATAATAATAGATATATTTATTTATTATTAGGTTTGATGTTGTTGTCTCACATAAAGCACAATATAAAACATTTTTACCATGTATTTTTTAATTTTATACTCATATTTAATTTTTTGTTATAGAATGGAGTTGAACAATTTTCAACAAATATTATTGATGCTAAATTGTATCAAAACAAAATACACCATCCTATAAAAATAATTAAGGTAAGATTTTTATTATCTAAATAGTAAGCAGTTAGTAGTCTTATCATTTATTACTATGTGTAAAAATAATGCATGATAATTTATAATGTAATAGAGCATACCTATTTAGCCGATGTACCTATAGTATATAGGTCTAAATCTTGGGTAGTTTATTATGACGCAGAATATATCTATAGTGTGTTCAGTTAGTTTGATATATAATACTCATTATAAATAATTTTTTTATTAAGTTTTTAACTATTACTTAATATTAAAAAAGTTTATTTATAGGCATTCATTATTATTTTAATTTATCGAGTGGGGATTATAAATGCTTATGATAAACATAGTTATTTAAACTAGTTAATCAATATTGCAAGGTGATCATTACATTTTAATGTTTAATTCTTAGTAGGTAGGCCTTTGATGATAAACTGAATATTAATAATATTTTCTTTTATCAGTGTTGTTTCTAGTTTATATCTATAATGATAAATGATAATAAATAAATTATTAATAATTTAATATGATGTTATGACTCAAACAATTTATGCACGAAAATAAACAAACTAAGTTTAAGAACATCTAGGTAAATAATAGTTGGGTAATTAAAATGTATTATATAACAATTAGGTTTGTAATTAGCACATTATATGAATTTTTTAACTTTTTAAATGAGACAATAAACAATTATGATAACTGTTTTAACATTTTCGATATTATTTACATGGTAATAAGTTCATATTTAATCAATACAATATTCTAATTTTGTGTTAACTATTGTGTGTTCATTAAGTGTAACATTTATACTTAATATTTTGATATATATATGTATGTTAGGAGATATTTCAGCTAGGTACTATTTTTATCTCGACGATTATGGTTAGGTAAAATATGGTATGTGTGAAATTATTTAGATATTATATTACATATTTTCAGTACTCATTAAACAAATTATTTTAATTTAAATAATACAAATACTTTATTATTTAATATAATATGGTAAAGTTGTTAAATATTGTATTGATCAATTTTTGTAGCGATTTTCATAGACCATTAAAAATTAAAATAATTTTTAAATTTTCTTGATATTCGGGGGGGGGGGGGGGGTGGGAGCTGCAGCCCCCTCAGCACTCCTTCAGCTGGCTACGCCACTGTTATATCGAGTGTTAGTTAATTAAAAATGTACTCTTAATAGCTTGTGTCAAAAAAACTATGGTTTTGTCATTGATAAGTTGGATTTTAAATAGTTATATAAGATTTATCTATTACATATTATTAATACTATTACGATAAAAAGAGCACAGAATGTTATCTTCGCTATTCATCTTGATATATACATTTATAAATTGTACGTGCTATACTCTATGCTTAAGTAGTTAAGTTGGAATCCAAGTTACTACTTTATTAGTCTAGAAAAATTGACTTTTCACAACGCTAAAACGTAATATACCATTAATTTTAAATAATTTAAGGGGCCGCTACACCAGCATTTGTTTTCTTTGAGTGGATACATTTTTTATAAATACAAGCGCATGTATAAATTTAAAATAATTGCGATTATTTTTAACCATTAATAATTTACTCAAAAATATAAATATTAAAAATCTATCCGGCCAATGTACTGGAAATACTCATCTTTATAAATATATACTAGGTGTTTTTGTCCTAAACTGAACCAAAGAGTCGTAATCGTGGAAATACGGAGTATCTTTGTTTTTATATTATGTGGGAGATGGACAGCTAGAGAAAAAAATGCTGGTGTAGCGGCCCCTTAATGAATAGTTTTTAGGTATAATTTGTATGGATATGATTAGGCTTATATAGTATATAAACCTAATTATATTATGTACATATGTATTTATGTATCTTACCTGTACATATTATATACTATTGATTTTCATGTTTTTGCGATGACGTTTTTTTTTCTATATCTGGCCATCGAGCATATTATATAATATGTCGTAGGCCATATGGAAAATTAGTTTTTTTGCAAAAAGACTTTATTCTTTGCAATGAGGTAGCCCGTTTGCGAACTACTTATTATTTTTCCAAACAGCCCGCTGTTTTTCAGGTTCGTTACAAACATACTAACAGCAGTTAAGCCTTTTAAGAACTACAATCATTTTATGGTAAAAACCATTTTAATTATTTTATTTTAAGGGTTATTGATAATAACACAGTACAATACATGTAATATAAATGTAACATGTAACATTATTATTTATAATACCTTTATTATAATACTTAATATTGTAATGTAATATTTTTTGTAATATTTCAATTTAATTTAATACTTTACAGTTTTTTTTTTTGTTAGTAATATATAATAATAATTATGATAATTCAACGGTCATCGACTGTACAAAATTAATAAGTAATAAGTAATAAATAATAATGTTACATGTTACATATATGATATATTGTACTGTGTTATTATCAATAACCCTTAAAATAAAATAATTAAAATGGTTTTTACCATAAAATGATTGTAGTTCTTAAAAGGCCTAACAGCTGTTAGTCTTTATGCAATGAGCCTGAAAAACAGCAGGCTGTTTGGAAAAATAATAAGTAGTTCGCAAACGGGCTACTTCATTGCAAAGAGCCTAGTCTTTTTGCAAAAAAATAATTTTCCATATGGCCTACGACATATATATCACACTACAAACACGCTATAGTACAAATTCTATAGGTATATGTTTTCAAAGCGTCGTGCAGTCGTTGAACTCACTTGCATTTATTTTCCTAACTGTCGCGCTGTATGGCCAACACGCCGCCCACGTCTCGTCGTGTTTTCGACCAAGTGGTTGGAAATTGAAACGACCATCGTTCGCTCTTGAAAAACGTACACAATAATAATATCATAGCCATACGCTGTCTTATGTATCTACTAAATGTGTTATTATTATAACATATAGTAGGTGCTATGCTATTATCGGGCTCATAAGGTGTATGAGACACGTCGACGACCGTTCGTCGTCATCGTTCAGATCGTTTGCATTTCGGACAGATGACAGACGTGGCGGCGGCGACCGAATGATAAATCGTGCCGTCCGCCTCGTGATTCGTTCGTGTGGTCGTAATATTAAATATATATTATGGGTTAGTATTATAGGTACGTGCCAGCGACGGTTGGATTATCTACTATAGACGCGCCTCGCGCCGCCGAGGATCCCGACCCCACATCGTAGATTCGTAGGTCGTAGCCACACTGCATTAGTTGATTGATTACAATCGAACGACGTGATGTCGTCGCTCCGTGCAGGTTCGGATCAATGTGTGTTTTATACGCATAATATAATTTATTATAATATATTAATATTCCACTTGAAATTGTAATATAATTGGAACTGGGAACTTGATGCACCCTAAAAACATCAACACAAAGTAATTTATAAAATATGTCCGATAACATCATTAACGATTCATCTGTTAAAGTAAAAATACCTTCTTTGCGTTTTCTAAAAAATACGCATCTCTTTCGTTCTTGCAAAATATAAAAATATACATATTATATCTTATAAATTAGTTTCGACCCTAATAAAAATATTTTATTGACAGATATTGATACCGTACAGATGTTTTTTTTTGCTGCCACTTCTACAACAATTATACCGCATACGTTATACTCATACTCATATCTGTTCTATTCATCCGTTTTGGTTCTGTTTGATTCAATCTGCAGGAGGTCTTTTATTTTACTATCGCTGTATATGTTTCTTCCGAGAGGAGATAACATTCACAGATTGAAACGTTTATATACATTTGTTTTCTATCAGCATTTTTACAGTTCTTAGTTTACTTAATGTGACTTTTAACTATTTAGTAAATCATATATCGTTAATACAGTCAAAATTTATATTTCTTGTTTGAACGTCGTTGAAGAAATATTTTCCAAATCACATTAGCTATATAATAATGTGTAATTCGAATTAGTGTTATTTTGTATGAAAATACAATAAAACTATATTATAAACGGTTTTGGGTGATATTTATAGCCTTTAGCTATGTGTCAGACTTCTTATATGAATAACGTCATAATTTAATGGGTTCCTACAGTATACGCATGTATATAATTTATATATATATATTTAATTGGGAAGCTTTAACTTAATATCACGATTGCGTTATACCAGTTTTTCCTTCCAGTGGCCAGTGGGCCGCCGTTGCGGTCTCCTTATAGTATGGCTGTTATGCAGCGGTAGGAGTGGTAGGGTTAACGTCCAGTTGTTTTTCTCTTTCTCTTCTACAGCATCAATGGTCATTATATTATTAGACGCCTACGTATTTAATGTGTTACATTCATCAAGAAAGTATCATATATATTTATCGCAGTGGTTGTTAATTTTTAAAAAAATCTGTTCGATATTTTGATAAAACGTGACAGTTGATAAGCTTATATCACTTGCGAGTGCCCTATCGTTTAATGGGCTACAATATAAATGGTCAGAGTCCTTTTTGTATAAGACTTACTTAAAACGGTTGTGTTGTTTTACTATAATATTTTATATCGATCCTTCTTAACCTTCATACTATATACCTTACATATGTTAATATGTTATCTAAAGTATAATGTATAGTTAAGAAAAAACCGATTTGTCTTATTTGGAAATATATTAGTTGTATTATGTTAAACACGTTTTATTACTTCTTGATTATTTTATAATCTTAGTTGTATTTTAAATTTATAAATGAATGGTAGTATTGAACTATAGTATAGGTATTATAAATGTGTTAGATTTAGTTAATCCGAGAAACTACGAGTACATTCAGTTAAATTTTTTTTTTAAAGTGTGCATATTTTTCTCTGTTTTTTATTAATTTTGTTTAATTCTGGTTTTAAAATACATAAAAAAATTTATATTTTTCGTTCAAAGCAAATAAAATGTTGTTCTATATTGATATCAACGAAGAATAAAAACAAGTAAGAAAAATGATAATAAACGTATACGTTTTAAACATAATAATCGTATGAGAAAATATTTGTTTAATAACTATTTTAACTTGATTCAAACAGCTGTTGTGTCAGTGTGTTCACGCTTTTCTATTTTAAGTATCTTTTTAGAAATTAAATATCTGGCAACAAAATATGTTATTCCAGTATATTATCTTTAAACTTAAATCATAATTTATAGACATTGCATTTTAAATATATCTATTTAAAAATAAATTTATATATTTATGCTTTAGGCATTATAACAGAAATAATGAAAAATAATATTTACAATTACCAGATAGAGTTAAATAGTAACAATAATAAAATAATAAGGTATAACTATCATCTAAGGCTTGAAGAATCTATACATTATTATCTTTAACTGCTCGAAGCGTGTGAAGTAAGATGTGGTTGTGCTTATATGATGTCATATTCGTAGATATTATAGATTAAAGTAAAAACATAGAATTATAATTTATAATTGAATCCTATTGGAGTGTGAATTATTTTGTAACTTTTGCAAATGTTAATTTTCTAACAGCTAATTAAAAAATAAAGTAAAATTAGTATAACATCGCGTATTTTCTTAAGTTATACTCACTTAATAGTTTATAGAGATAAACGATGATCTAGAGTTGTTTAATATTTTAGAGTATGTTAGAGTATTTTTTTCTCTTTATCGGCGTACGTGCAACAAGACAAAACCCATTCATGCAAAATCATTTTTTTTTCTTGAATAACTTTAGAATAAAATTACCCATTACAAATTTCTAATAATTATCTTTTAAGATTTAAATCAAAATTTAAAAAAATATATTATTAATGAAGTAGAAATATAATTATGGCTTAGCATGTATGAGTTATCTGTTTTTGAAAATTTCCATGGATATAAATCCAAATTTGAATGATTATGTTTATTATGTTTATAATAAATTATTTAAGTTTATGATAAAGATAATAGTTCTTGATAATATTTGAGCTTTATAGTGATTTAAAATTTATAGTAGTTAATTAATATTTCAAATTAATTAATTAGAATGCGTTTTTACAGTAAACAGTTATTTTTGTTGCTTATATACATATATAAAGTTTTGTGGTAGGTATATTAAAAATAATAAATAACTTAGTGGAATTTTGTATACATGATATTTTTGAACCAAAAGTTTCGAGTGTATGTGCCAATTTTCACTTCCTAATGTAAAAGAACCTTTATAATATTGTTCATGTTATTCATGTTTTTTTTTGTATTTTGTATGAAGATACTATTCCAAATATTAATTTTAGAATGTTTAAGGAAATAGGAATTGTTCACTTCTAGAATATTACATTTTTTTGTTGATTAATAAGTTTAATATTTATTAATAAAATGAACGATTCGAGTTTAGTGGCATATTTATTCGTGATTAAAATATCTTATTTTGTTATTCAATAAATAATGTTAACCTCTATTGGATTGAAATTATTGGAGTAAAATGCTTGAAAGTTTGACTTCGTAATTTATTTGTTGATATATCAGAGTATTCGTGATGTACAAATAAAACTATCAACATATAGCTGGTGAAATGTCTTATATAGGCAGTTAATTAAAATTTAAACAAACAATATTACATATAATATATATATATATATATAAAGAATAGTTGTAACTGGTTTTTTTACATGAACTTTTCGCATATATCTGTGATACGTTTAGTGTAGACATGCCATTGTAAAAGTAGGTACTCAATTTCTCTAAACATTTAATAATAATTTAGTGCCCCGGATAATACGCGTAGTTAAGAAGTTTATGCCATTTATATGATTAGATTTATTTCATCGATCGATACACAAATGACCTAACAAAGAACATAACAAGAATACATTAATTAATTAATTTATATATCAAGATATATGTGTATAATTTCTGTTAGTGTAGTTGGTAAATCCCGCCTCTCCTAATACTTTGATGAAATTTGGATATTTTTTTTTTGCCTTTTTGAAATATTAAACATAATGATTTTGTATATGTACATTGTACAATGTACACCTAACAATTTATTTTAATTGTATCCTAGAGCTTAGAGTCTATTCTTACCAGGCTAACAACATTTTGGTTTGTATTTTTACTCTGGTAATATTCTAGAATTGTATCATTGTTTGGGAGATTTGGTATGTTCGATCATATAGAATAGGATATTTATACATAATCTGTATGCGATAAGCGTGTGTATTATAGACGAGGGAGCTGGTCTTCTCCTATCGGAACACATGCTCACAACGGAGTTGATAGTCGTGATGGCAATGAGACGAGAGTAAAAGAGAGAAGTTAGACAAAGAGAGACTGTTAGACTGAGAAAAAGAAGAAAACAAAACAACGGTACTTTCTATAAGAAATAAAGATCCGTGTGTATATTATATATGTGTTTGAGTGTGCGGGTGGATGAGGAGATAGGTCGTCGGTGGAAAGTGGTGGCGGTTGTGTCGGTGCGGCGGTCTCCCAGTAAGCCACGGCGGCGGCAGTCGTGTACAACGCACACAGACACAACCGGTTTGCCGCCGCCGTCGAAGAATTCTTCGCGCGAATCCAATCCTATAGTGGTCGTGCGTGCCCGAGGGGGTGTCGACCGGCGGCGTCGTCGATCGTCGGGAAAAATTCATCGTTCCGGCTAAATTCATACCGCTGCAGTCCGCGGATGTACCCGCGCCGCGTACCTATACGGATTTTTATTGTCGCCAAACGGTTGACTGTTGTGCAGCAAGTTTAGTGTCTGTGACCGGTTTAATAGTGTCTCATCAACGAATAATACTACCTAGTAAATTGCCATCAAATTAGGTTTGTTTGTACCTTTTTTTTTAAATTTCCAACCGTCGTTGTTATTGTCGAATAATCATTATGTACATAATCATTATTATTACACACTGTCATAGTATCATAATATGGTATAGTGTTGTATGGTGTATTTTTTCTTTTGGTTAAATTGGTTTTTGTATAAACAAATATTGTGTTTGGTACAACTTATAACGTTTTGCGAGTTCTAAAGTTTGAGATTTGTTGTATAGTTTTC
This sequence comes from Schizaphis graminum, assembly GCA_020882235.1. Classification (NCBI taxonomy): domain Eukaryota; kingdom Metazoa; phylum Arthropoda; class Insecta; order Hemiptera; family Aphididae; genus Schizaphis; species Schizaphis graminum. Next base: position 22,180,915 of record CM037034.1, on the reverse strand, counting down.
TTCAACGGTACCATAATAATTTATAATAGTATAGGTTTAATATTTATATTATACTCATATCGAGTTAAAAATGTAGGTATTAATTAATATTTATTATTATATCCACTGTTTAGAGTTTAATGATTATGCAAAAAACAAAAAATTTCATTCCAAGTCAAACATAAGTGAAATAAAAATTTAATTTAAGACATAATCATTCTAAATACGAAATTTAATTTTGAATACTTTAGACGTAGATACGTGGTGATTATATAATATTTATATGGCTATTTAAATGTTTTTAACGTTTTTTATTCGATATTTAAGAAATAAAATTGTTGATTTGAAATTATGTAACACTATGTAGGTATATTATAATATTTTAATCTATAGAAGTCAATCAATTAAAAAATATATTATAAATATTTGTCATTTATTCTTTCAAAAATTTTTTATGAAGCTTGTTAAATTTTTTTTTTCATAATTTACATTTGTTTAAAATATTTATACACATATTAATACGTTAATACATTTTTATTAATTTTTTTTACATATTATTTACATTTTAACCTATACAAATAAAAATTAATTTATTATATTAAGTTTATTTTGTATAATTTATCAAATTTTTGAATTTTTGTCATATATTTACTATAAAATTGCCTTATTTTTGAGTGCATAAACGAGTTCATATATTTAACGATTTAGTGGATTAAATTCGTTATAGGTGGTATTATAAAAGATATTACCATATATTATAATGGCGTATCATCATCTTGGTTTTTGAAAAGCTTTTTAACATAATCACTTAGAAATTTTCCATAATTTAAGTTTATGTAGGTCATAGGTACTCTACAGGCTCTATGTTCAAAAATAACATCTAAAAATCGATCCAGTTAGAATCATTTTATTCAGCATTAGTGCATCACATTTATACAAGTTAATTCTTAAAAGTAATTATCAAAACGTATATTTAATGTTTCAAATTATAATATCATACATCTATGTGTATGTATTCATTATGCTATTTTTATTAATGTTTTACTCAAGTCAACAAAACAAAAAGTCTTTATTTTACTCACAAAATAAAAGTTCCTGACACATCATATTTTTCTGTTATGGCTCTGAATTATAATCTTGGGAAGTAATTTAGTTTTATTTATTGGTCTCATACTTTCATACCTGTAGATAGAGAAATCTAATAGCGTTTGTTTTAAAATAAAAAAAAAACAAATGAAATATTTGTACAAAAATAATATTACTGATGCGTTTTGAAAAAAATATATTTTTTACTCATACTCATTGTCGTGTACTATATTCCTTATTACACTTACACGATGTTCTTTTGTCCGTGCAGTGTATAAACAATGAGCATTGTTAAACCTTACCATATATTTGTTAAATCAAGTTATAAATAAAGTGAACTACCACTATTGCTACAGCAATAACTTATTGTTCGCAAACGGTTTACACGCATAAATAGATTAGGAAATATTTAAAATATAGGTGGTAGCATTGTGTCGTAATAATTTATTATTATACTCTTGATTGTTCTACATATAGATTATTAAATAGTATTCCAAGTATGTTAATTATAAAATATAATATGTATATTTGATGAACGAATACATTTTCTTCATTATTGTATATTATAAACTATAAGCGTATTAATCCAATCTAACATCTTGTTTTTAACCTATTTAGTATGACACTATAGTCTATAGTATACCCTTGTAATATTATATATATTTATGCCTAAACAATGGAATGGTTGTTGACTCCCGGTACCTCATATGTTAATGTTGCGTTAATTTGAATAATTTAAACTGTTTTATATTTTGAATATTTTTTCATTTCAGACGACTCCCCTTATATATAGGCACATAAGATTTGCATAACTCTGCAGAGGGGTCTTTATTATTTTATTGATACAACGTATCTTTAGTTTTATCATATATATACAATATACATGTCTATGTTACGGTACACAAATATTAATATGTACCTATATTGTATACTTTATTGTAATTGAAATAGTTTTTTAAAACTACATAATATGAGTAAGACTGATACCATTTTATGAGGCACTACCTAAATCATTAATTGCAATAACTTCAAATCTATATTATGTACTATACCGCATTATATCGTAGTAATGCATGCGGTTTTACTATTTCTATAATGTTAATTATACATATACCCAGGTAAAATAAAATTCGTATAATAGTATATCAATGGCTCTCATTATTATATTATGATATTTTTAATCTGGGGTTTTAATTTTTAAAACATTTATTAAAAATTTTATTATTCTTTTTTTTTGAACTGATTCTGTTTAATTTGTATTAATAAATCTCTATGTTATGTTTGAACAGTGTTTTTTCAGATTTTGTATAGTTGTATTTACAATATGATAATATAATTACAGTTTCAATAAACAAAATCAATTTATCGCACTGTAATATAGTATGATTATTTATCATATTAAACGGATTTTGTACTTATTGCCCCGTTGATCGTTTTATTGTCACGAGATTGATTTATATAGATGAAAATACTTGTTGAAATACGATAAATTTTGTGAACATATAATTAAAATATATGATTTAAATTGTGACATTAAAAAAAAAAAAAAAATTATTTTGTATAAAAAAAAAATTAAAAACTTGAATTATATTGATTGAGATAATACGACATTTAATTATTTTTGGGCATTTATAGTGTATATTTGTTTCAATAAAGCACTGGTTGTATAGTATTTTAGTATAGCTGTGATCTGTGTTAAAAACTAAACTTTAATATTATATTCATCAGAATATTACGCGTAGTTTATAATGTTGTTGTTTATCAGGTAAAATCCGACGGTATTAATTATAATTTACATTGCCCGAACGATGTTATATCCAAAATGATGTAATCCATTTGATAATATAATATAACTATTTATATTTTCAACTCCAATTGGCATTATGCGTATGTAATTTAAATCATTATCTTATTCTTAATGGTAGTTATTAAACTTTTTATAATATCATCGTACCTACATTTTATAGATCTACATTCTACATAATATTATTGAAATTGATTTATTAAGAATAAATACATTAAAATGTTTTTAAAGACAATCATTTTTATTCATTATATTGAATTTATAGAAATTTATAAATAGTGAAATACATTGTAATTTTCATAAAATAATAATTCAATTTTATTTTGTATGCAAATTGGATAATTTTTACATATTATTTTAAATTCTGAACGAAACGATGAGTGTATTTGTTTTAAATGTGGTTTTTGTGACTTACTATACTTTAGACATTTTTTATAGTAGAAAGATACTTCATTATTCAATATCGAGGGAGGTTTCTGTCAAAGTAGGTCTAATCGAATGATCAAAAGTAAAAAAATTCCTAGTATTTTCAAAATAATATCGATTAATCTTTTCATAAATATCGACGATACTAAATATTATGTATATATTTTTATGCATATATATTAAGTTTAAAATAGTTATTTTGTTGTAATTTAAGATTTCAAGATTTTAATCGTAAGATTTGAAACTTTTTATCATGGTAATGAAATTTTTTAAATATTTAGACTAATTTAAAACTATTATTTACATCAACGAATTTATTTAACTTGCCTATGATACCATTTCACTGTAAATCAATATTCACTTGTAGAAATAAAATATTTTCAAAATCATTATGTAATGTATCTATGCAATATCATCGAATTCAAATTCAACAAATTCGTTACTGTGACCTTTACAATTTTAAGTACATTCAAAATCATCTCTATACTCTATGTTGTTGAGTGACTTCAATTTTTATTAATATTAGTATATTTTACTATCTTGTTTTTAAATATTGTATAATATTCTAAATTAACTTACTACATACAGCTTTTAATAGTGAACATGTATAGGCATTGTTCTAGTGAAAAAGTGGAATCTGTCAATATCTTGTTTGTGGGAAATAGATACTGATGAATGATGATAAACGGAAAGAAAGGAATACTCTTGCTCGACACGTGTTACTCTTTAAAATAATCGTATACGTTAAACCTACATTTTTATATTACATTGAATGTGAAATTTTCTAAAAATTATCTATTTTTTAAAATTTTTTTTTGTTAACTGGTCCCGGTGGCCGATAGTCCAAAGGTCGATCGTTATTACGTATATCCTTTATCTTTTTTTTTTGTTTTACCGATATGAAAGGAGCATTATACATACGTATTTTAGTAAAATTTTTTGATTTTAATTATGTGAAATAAAAAGTAGTTTTCATGTGACTTTTAAATAAATTATTTGATTAAAAGTAAAATAATAATAGTTATAGTTATATATTTAATCCACATTATATGGTAAATAAATATGGTAAAAAAAACAAAATGTAGAAATTATAGTTGTGTAATTAAATAATATGATACATTTTAAAACATAGAAAGTTGAAAACAATAATTTATTTCATATATTTCACACGAGAGGACATTTTAAGCCAATTTTGTCATTTAATTTTAGAATTTTTAACCGAAAAGTTTGTAATTTATAATTGAAAAGCTACAGTAAGCTACAGCTAACAGTATGATTTTTTAACTTGTCATTATGATCAATTTTTTTCATTCATCTAACGTTATATTATCATGATATATAAAAAAATAAATTGGAATGATTAATAATGTAATCTTGAAAGATTTTTTAAATCAATAACTAGTTTTTTACTAATTATTACGTAACTAAAAATTATCAAAGTAATAACTATTATTATAAAAAAATCAATTTGTTTTTATAATTACCTTTTCATTGTTTTGGTAATAGCATAGATTTATGAATGAATTAATTTTGAATATTATATTGTTGTTCAATTAAATGGAGAATTTTTTTGTACACAATACACAGAAATGTATTGACACGTCTATATGAATATTTTAGTGTTGGGAATAATATAAAATGAGAATAAAATGTGGTATACAATGTATATACATTATACATATGTAATATGCTTTATGTATTAAAAATAGTTTGAATGTTTTGTATGTATTATTTGTGATGTATGGGTTTGTTAAAAACGAGTATTACTCACACATAAACGAACATCATACTTTGACAAATCACAATTATTACTAGTGAAAGTATTCAAAAAATCTATACAAATTTGAAATTTAAATACAAAAAAGTTATTTATATATGTATGTGATGAAAAGTTATATTTTCTTTTATTAGCATAATTATATTATTATCATGATCACATTACTCGTATTTATTACTTAAGTATAATATATTGTGTCCTATTTATAGCAGATTTACGTAGTATTTTATTAAGTACTCTAAAACATTTATTATATTGGCTGCGCATGACTTGTATTCCGGATTCGTACTATTTCTACCCAAATGAGAGTGTACACTTACCTAACTCAAAATAAGATTCACACTAATAATTGCAACTCTGGTTGAATTTTTGTGTATCCATATTTGTTGGTTGTTATTCATTGAATAATCTATAGTTTTAACCTATTTTAGCTTATGATTAAATATGCAATACTTATTACTTACCTATTTATTTATTATTATAACTACAAGTTAAATAGTATGTTATTTGTATATAATACAAGTATGAATTTTTGTCATATAGGTTGTACACTTTTAGTGTTTGTACATTTCGTAAACTTAACTTAATTCTAAATTAAAATTATTTCTTGATAATAATTTATTTTTTATTTAGGTTGGGAATATTAGTAGCTTATATGATTTATATTGAACCGCTAAACAAGAAAACTTAAAGCACATTATAGGTTAAAATTTTGTCTATAATGTATAAGACGTATAATGATCGTGTATCAATAAAACCAAAAGAGCCAAAATAACCACCTTGAATTTGATTGAGAGTAAAATACTATTATAATAACAGTGAAGGGATATGTAACCAATAACCATATATAAGATATACTTAATTATAGGTATAAATACCATAAATTTTATCATTTATATTTGTTTAAATTTTGAATCACTGATAGATGTCAAACATCTAACTATATAATAATTGTTTATTTCTTTGTATTTAATATCGAATAATACCTTTTTTTTATTATTATTTAAGAATCAACTTATATATGTGAATATATGACGTATGTTTATCATTTATGATAATAAATTTTAGACTAGGTAGAAAAATGATTAGGTGTGCACCGATTACTATTATATCTATATTATTATTACTTATGTCCTATTTATATATTATGTAGACTTAACTATGATTTTTTTTTATATTAACTGCAGTTTGATTTAAAATAACACCCAAGGTTATTTTTATTTATTTTCGCGTTTTTTACAGGATGGTGTTACTAGTGCGAGGCGTGGTTCAGGACGAACCACCGCCGGACACGAGGACGCTGTACCTCAACCATCCGGTATTGCGAGATTCCGCATCACAACTGCTTACCATCTCTACAAAAGTAGTTGGACCCATAGGGCTCCTTTATGTGTGCCAACGGGAGATGGCTGTGACCGTACCACATGACAGTACGTATATTTTTATTATTAGAAAATAATGTGATATCTGTGTGTTGTTTAATCGTGTTCGAAGCCTCAGAAGTCTTTTTTTAACTTTATAATATATTTATTATTTTCGAAATTTGGGATAACGCTTGCTTTATAATAATGTATTGATACCATCAAATAGTATGGCATTATGGGAATTTATTGTAATTATATTGGTTTCTAGTTTTTATAAAGACCCCGGTGTCTGGTTCTATCTTGGAAATTTGAATATATAAAGATCAGAGGTGAGATCGTCGTAATTATGCCTTATTGTACGCGTGCAACACAATAATTAATATAGCTTTACGTACATATGTATAGAAAATTGAATACCTGCTTCATATAATTACTTCCCAGTTTGCATCGTTAGTATTTCCGATTTATATTCTCATTCTTTAACCGAAAGAATAATTTAATTAGCGTGACATTACTTCGTGAGCATTTTTATACCTAAATAGTGTAATCGATTCTACTTATCTTGTGAATTGTATATTATGAATTTTAATTTTTAAAGATACATTTTTTATTTTCAAATACTATCGAGTAGAATACTTTATCAATTAGTCTTTGCAGGCCACTTAGATTTCAATGAATTACAGATCTTAGGTATATCTTTAGGTATCATATATTTTATTATTGTGTAAACAAATCTTGAAATATCTGCCTATATTTTGAATAATAATTAAATACTCGTACATATTATAATCATTAGTGGTGGATTTAGGTTTTTATTTTTATTTTTTTTTGGGGGGGGGGGGGGGTAGCAAAATTGTTCATATTAATTTTGTAAACCCAATATTTATGATTGATGTCGGGCCTTATACAAATGTAATATAACTTGCAAGAGAGGGGAGGTGATTTCCCTTGAATCCGCCACTGATAAGAATAATAAGGCTATGTTAAAATGGTGCCAATATTTGGGTCTTAAAATGTAACTGTATAATTTATAATAACTTATATTTATAAGTAATATAACTGATAACCTATGCAATATGTTGATATATTTTAATAATTATCAAACGTAAAATATTTTTAATTATTTTATTTTATTGTACATTTGTTGAATTATAAGTAATAACTAATAAGTATAACGATTTTCAACCCTCCACCACCGTTCCGCTTAAAAAGTCTGATAGTTTTAATAAAAATAATCCAGTATTATAAGTATACTTATGATATTGATTAAGATATATGATGTATGACGTAATATATATTTATTTAATGTTCATAGAAAATGTGTCGATTATTGGTTCCGACGACGTTACCACTTGTATCATTCTCGTACTCCGACATACCGGTAAGTTTATTTTGTATTAGTAATATGTACTGCGGTGTATATAATAGACTCTATAATGATGTGCGTCACATAAGATTTTTTTAGTTTCAATGCCTGCTAAATTCTTCAGTTTTTCACATGGTATATTTAAATTTTTTTTTCGAATTAATTAGTAAAAACAACAACAAAATAGAATGTGCTCGACCTATTTATATCAAAACCTAGATGTGTAAATCAAGCTCTGTTTTAAATAACGTACTGAACATTTCAAAATGGTTTTCGAATATGATTCTACTGGCTACAATTAATCTAATATACATATACATATGTAATATGTAATATATATAGGTAATATGTATAATAATATAACTTGTCTGAATTTTTATATTTCTTTAAATTTTTGTTTAAAGATTTATACTTATTTTTAAAATAAACGTTCGTGTTACATACCTATAATAATATGTATTATGTATTTACCTGTCTACCATTTTGAATTTTTCATTAAATATTCTGTAAACGTAGGGCTAAGTTAGCCTAATTAAGGTACCTGTATGGACACCTGTATGGTGACACGCAAACACTATCAATAATATAGGCGAAAGTCGAAAACTAATTATTTTCCAACGCCGTCATATTATACCTATGTTTTTAAAATACTAATAAAGAGCTTCCTAGCGTTCATGTAAGTAGGTATACTGTAAAACAGTCACAGAGGTTCCCAAATTTTGTTTTTCATGTACTAGGTACTCATGTATATTACGGATTAGTGACTGACAGTTACATTTCGTGTACCACTGACTAAAAATATAACTTTTTGAAATGTTAATAGACTTATATCAAGACAGTAAAAAATTACTCAAGTTCTAATATTTTAAATTATCTACGTTCGTTTGAGTGTGTCAATGATTACAACTTCTTGATGTATTTTCTATGTTTCGAGATAACAATTAATAATATGTTCAATATTAATAACAATTTACACAAAATGCAAAATAATTTTAGATCCACTATAAACTTTAAAAGGACACTACATCCTCATGTGTTGTATCCGTCTTACAAATATTAAACATAGCAAAAGTTGTTTTGCGCGGGATAGAACCACTCTGGCTGCAGTGACAGTTAAGACTCCAAATTAGTATACGATATAGTTAAGAACATTCTCTGTGAAATATCGTTTTTATTTTTTTAATATAACTTATTACGAAAAAAATTTTTATTGTTTTAAAATCTATTATTTTTGAACTTAAATAACTTTTTTTTTTAGTTACGATATCTAAAAAATAAAAACAATATTTTACAGTCAAAGTTCTCCTTTTTACGTGGTGAAAATTTCGTTTCTTAGTTATTACTGTAGCCTTCTCGGTTCTTTCTCGCGCAATACAGCTTTTGCTATGTTTTACATTTGTATGACGAAGACTACACATGCGGGTTTAAGTCCTATTAAGTGATCTTTATTCTTTAGCCTATTGCTTAATTACAGTTTGAGAACTTCTATTATAACATATAAATATGTTTACATTTTATTACATAGTCGTATCTAACTTGTGACTTTTAACAAATTTATTCTACAACCCTATATTAATAAATTATAAAAATATAGTAATTATAATAATTTAAATGAAATTTAGACAAGTTAAAGAATTCTTTTTATTACATTAATTAAATAATTTCTATACTAAATATGTAATAAGTAATAAAGCATGCTACTAAAGCAGTACACTAAATACTTTATATAATAATTTGTAAAGAAATTATTAATGTTTTCCTGCTCATTAAACTTCCATTCACATTTATTTTCCTGCGGATAGTACTTTGAGGTTTACATGCTTAGACTAAGACATGATGTGGAGTCAATTGCTTTCTTTGGAATACTTACACACATCGTGTTTAGGTTCTGGAGCCGTGGGATTCGCTCATCTAGATGGTTCATGTACTGAGGAGTGTGTGGTGAACATGGTGCACAGGATCCAAGAACTGTCCATGGGCTTCCCGGACGGCCGGCTGGAAATGTCTCTGATTGGTGGATTCACTCACGTGTTACGTTATAGCGAACAAGTGTTTTATAGTCTGATGGGTAAATTTCGTAAACTTTTTTTTCCAACCGTAAAGTTGGTATTAATTAACGTAATAAAAACAAAAATATTAATATATTTTGCACTCGTGCATGCATATCAAACAGTTGCAGTTCACAAACATCAAACCGAAATCGAACTTGTGCTCGCGTGCGTTGGAGAACTCAACACTATTATGCGAAATAACGTCCACTGGCCATTGCTTTATGGAGCTGGTAATGTTTTTTTTAAATACATATTTTTTTAGATACAATTTTAATAATGGTGTTTTGTTTGTGTTTCTTATATAGGAGTTATGGTCAAGAGCGGTGAAGTATTTCCGGCCAACTTTCCTGACAAAGGGCCTGAACAACCCCTGAGACTTGCTCGGCTGTTCACAGGCCTGCAACCAGTGTGTATAAATATGTATTATTATTACAGTGTTATAGTAGTGTATATGTATAGTATAATAAAGTTATTCTTTTGTACATTAATTTTTTAGCTAAATTTATGTCTTTGAAAATATAAATTTATTTTCTTTCACATTACTTGAAGTCATTATAAGTTACAGCACGAAATTTTCGTTATACTTTTAACTTTTTATTCTTTAAATGACATTTTAAATTTTTAATTCCATTCTCTTAAACAAATTAATTATCTGGGTATATAAGTTGGGTACTCTGATAATTTAAACTTTAATACTAATGTAATTATTAACTTAATGAAAATTTGATTTTCATATAGGTACGTTAGATAATAATATTAATACATACATATTATGTCAATTTACTTATACGAGTATACACGATATAAATTAAAGTATGATTAACACACATTTTTTTGTTCTCGAGCAAATTTGGTATCTATACTTTTACTGCATTATTAACACAATGGGTTATTCTGTAGATTATGTTTCATGGTTAAAATCAAACAGGTATAATATTTGTATTTTTTTCTTCATTCATTAATAGGTGCTGGATGTGTATGACTGCAGTTTGGGTCTCTTGAGAATAGGACCGTTTAATTACGAACCCATGCGCAGTGTCGATTTGTGGCTTCAGCAATCCGATGAATTCATCCTGCAAGCTTTGTCAACTACGCCCGACGTAGAACCACCGCACACAGTCATGGCCGTAAGAATCGAATAACAAAAAACAATATATATATATATGTATATATATACATATATTAATGATTCTCATTACATTATACACTCTCACCGTACTCAGAAATTTAAAGTTCGATAGTTGTATATCAGGGGCGGCCAAACGGTCGATCGCGATATACCGGTCGATCGCAAACGATTTTAAAGTCGATCGTGTTAGAATTTATTTTTAGGCTACGCACACGAAAATTAATCATGGTGGTTAGATTTTTTATGGAAGTCGATCCTCAAAGTTCAAGTATAATGTTAGTAGATCGCGGCCAAAAAAAGTTTGGCCACCCCTGTTGTATATAGTACTATAGTAATTGCATGATGTAATAATATACTATTGCGATTTAATATTACTTTTAAGATATTAGTATATTAATATATTTCCGGAAAACAAAGAACGAATGTAATTATATTTAGTAATGTTTAGGCGCAACATATATCGATATAAGTATACGTTAATGGTTAATTCTAATTATAAACATTTTAATTACCTACGTTATTTTTAAAAAAACATTAAGATATTTGTCGTTATTTGCGTTTTAAATTTTTTTTCACATGACTTGCACAGCTGTTAATTATCAATTGAAATAAAGTTTTCTTATCTTATTATTGATTTATTTTAGATACGTGCCTCTCTGAAATACGTTCAAGATCATCCATTTCCGGCAGTTACGGTCTTCAGGGACAATCGGCCATTATACTATAGACGAGATGAACACTCAGGCACGTGGACTCCATTTCGCTATTAAAGAAATATGAATCTTTAACTCGACAATCCAACGATAAAAGTGTCAAATGTTTGTATGACGTCAATAGTTTGGTAAAATTCAAACGTAAAATATCATTGAAAAAAATTACCAGTGTTAGTTTTTTTAATATTAATTATTTTTATTTATAGAACATTCCATTTCGTTTGCCCTAATCTTGTGTTTTATAAGCTGTTCATTTTTATTTTTAAGTGCCTTTATAGTTAAATTCAATTTTTTAAAGCTGTTTTTATAATTTTTAGAAGCTAATGGAGAACTTGAGAACACTTAAGTAAATTATAATATGTATTAAGTTTTATCTGCGGTAATATTATATTGTTGTACAATGAAATAATCAGAAAAAAACATTGTTAATTTTTTTTTTTTTAACAATTGTTTCATACATGTGAATTTTAATCAAAATGAATGTTAAGTGTACAATAATTATATTTTTTTATCATAATTTATTTTGCAATTGACTTTTTTTAGTTGTATTGTCATAATATTGTCATTGGCCATTGAATGTTTTATGTTGTAGTAACATAACGTCATACACTCATGACTCATAACTGTATAATAGGTATCATAGCTTGAAACCGAAATTTTAAAAACTGTTAATTTAACTAGAGCTATTTGAAATCATTAGAATCCATTTTTGATTTTCTTAGTACCTAATTACCTAAATTGGAAGTGGTTATGAATAATGCTATTTGTTGGTATAACATTTTTAGATTCCTATATTATTTAACTATTTTATTCATTTAGGTAATATTCGGTTCATGAATTTGATTGTAAATGTATACATGGATTTATAATTTTTATTTTTACTATTTATAAAAATGTACCAGAAGACGATAAAATACGAGCAGTTATAAATATTTAAATATATAAAGTGTTGTTTGCTCGTCAGTTAGATAACTTGATTATTTTCCTATAACTTATTTATAGTTTTGGATGATGGAGTTAAGTGATGTTGAAAACTAATAAAATGTTTATTAAAATAAAACTATCATAAATATGTACCTTTAATCTGTTATCAGATTATGACATGGACCAACAAACTTAATTATACATTTATTTATGTATATATATATATACTACATAATATTTAATAATTTATAAATAGTTTGTTATGAATATAAACTAGTAGGCATATTAAACCAAAACATTTGATACCATTATGTCATTTTAATTTAAAAAATTTGACTGAAAATATGATTTTTATAGAAAAAAAATATCAATATATTGCACATTTGCTGCTATAAATTTCAGTGATTTTAAGTCTGAAGTGTATTACAAATAAAGGTCACAGACTTATATTTATAGAGTAAATTAATTAAGTAACTAGGAACTGTATAAAACAAAGTGATATATTAACAATTACATAGGTACTTAGTCATTTAGCATCAGTTATATCTTGCAATACCTACATAAAGTACCTACCTAGGTACTAGGTGAGTTTGCCATTCATCCTGGTTTTAACGGTATGCTCTGGTGTCGCGGCCGAAAGCCAGTCATTAAGTTTGTCCCGGTTAATAGAAACTGAAAGAAAATAACTTTATTATTGTATTATTTAATAATATAAAACAGAATAAATAGTGTACACTAGCTGTATCATTATATTATTATATGATTATCTTATATAATTATTTTATTAAAAAAAAAGAAATTGTTATTCAATATGATGTCCTGGTTTAGTAATTTCAAAATCTGGCAACTATACTATAATAGCTGGTATTTAAATTTTAAATAAAATCTTTTTGTTAGAGACAATCGAGTCAAATAGAGTAGATATTCGATTTTGTATCAACTATCAAACTATAATGAACTGATTACTATAACTTCTTACGATGCATATCAATCTAGGATTTTTTAAACTTGGTTTTGGATGTTCTTAAAGATATAGTAAATGTGCTTAAGATCTTTTAACCTACTAAATCAACTATTTTTTGATCTTTTAATTTTAGATATGAAGTTTTGTACTTACCTAAATACTTTTTTACGTTTAGGAAAATAATATGCTTTTAAATACCTATACCTTACTGTTATTTACAAAACTGGAACCGGGACCTTTATTCTGCAATTTAAACCGAAACCGTAAAATTCTTATTAAGGTTCCAAGTCTTGGTATGTACCAATAGTTTATAAATAATTTTTATAATTTATGTCACAAAATATTTCGTAATTCATCTATGCATTATTATCTATATAATACAATATTAACATATTATATACATATATGATAGATAATTATTACGAATTATCATAAATATTAACGTAGGCAGTGGGAATTTATAGTTATTTTTGTAAAATTATATTTTTATATATACCTTAGTTAGTATAATATAACTTTATGCAATGTAAATCGATCAGACATTAATACATTATACTCGTATGGGAATTATCGAACGGGTTAAACATTTTTTATAAAAACTAGTTTCTATATTCGTATAGATACTATGTGTTATATCGAGTGGCTGTGGACTAGAGGATTTATTTGTAACTTATGCTATACACCAAGTATTGCTTACATGTTGTAAAATTATGCACACATATATTATAATCAGTGAGTACAAGGTGGTCAAAAAATGCTCTGAAATTAAAACGAACGGTGAAACAACAGAATCAGTTGTGTTTCTAACGGACTCTGGGGTGATAAATGACAATGATATAGCCAATGCAGTATAATATGAACGAAGTGTCGACATTCTCCTAACGGGGCAAAAGTTTTGAAAAGTCACTTTTATCTAATATTATGACGTGCCGCAAATGTTTGGTTTAAAATTGGTCCGCAAGTTTTCGGCCGGAAATCGTTCGGGAAACTTTCGCGAGGCTGCAAGTCGCTTCCAACCCTATAAGTATTCCGCACAACTGCATTGACCTAGTTTATCCCATTTTACATGAGCGGTGGAATACGAAGTCGTCGGTAAATTGCGATTGTAGTACCGGGAAGGGGGGGTCAATTGCACTGTGGACTATATGATAGATATATGATAATACATGCTCAAAGGGATCAGGTTGTTTTAACGTGAATTCTCGAAATATCCCAAATATTTAAGCTATTGTATTGCGATTTGCTTTTCGAACAATATAATGTGTACCTACATTAAATCCAAAGTAAATGTTTTTATATTTTAGAGATATAGTCTACCGCTTTATTTCAATATTTCGCGTTCCAAGAATATTGTTACCAAGTTTCAAAATCGAATATTATGTATCGTGCGTTTATTTCTTACAGGGCTTGGAGAGATATGTATTTTCACATTATTTATTCAAATACCTAAATAGTCTCCTATAATTGTATTCATTAATTAAAAACAGAATCAATTTTTAAAACAAGCAATCAAAAAATGTTCAGTTATTTTATTGTATAAAATTGAGACATTAATGTGACAGTGACATATTAATGGGTGGAAGCCATTAATATTCAAACCACAATCCACGATTATCGTCTATTGCCATTCATCAATCGAGAGATTAATATTATTTATCATATTACGATCGTATGTGAAAATCAAATTTTTGTTAAAATATTTGGTAATCTATTATTGATATAGTCGCAGATATTATATTAAGTAAATTATAATTTTGAACAACACGATTTTAGTTTTGAGGTGTACAATGTATTTGTTTTGTCAAAAAGCTTGAAAATATACAAGGTAGTCTACATATAGGTAGCTATTAATTATAGGTTCTAGTTATTTTAAAACTTAAATCAATTTTCAAAAAGGTTTTTACATTATTTTGTTATTTGATTATTCAAGGTACCTTAGCTATATATTCCTATATAGCCAGTGCTTGACTTGGAAAAAAATAGCGTCCCTTGCATTTTAATATAACTCACATAACTATTATGGGGGGGGGGGTTCACCCTAGGAAGAAGGGGTACGCTAGTGTATTAAAAAAATTAGCTTAGTCCGCGCTCCCTCCCTCTTCAAATTAAGCACTGTACTTAACTGAATTCATTAGTTTAATATTTTTAAATCTTATTTTCAGTTTTATTGTTGCTTATGATTTATATTTTATAGCTTTTGAGTGTTTTATGATAATTATTTTGTGCTTTGTTTAATACAATTAGAATTCTTTTTGGATACAAAATATAAAAACAATGGCTGGCAAAAGAATAAAACTAAGGGACAGGTACAGTTTCTGGAAAATCAGCCATAAAATCAATTCAAAAAACTACTTGTTGCCTATTTCTAAAGTTTCTAAACTAGACAATTATTTTATAACAAAGAAACTGAAGAATTGAAACGCATGTATCAAATGTTGAATGTTATAAGTTCTTGAAAAGCTTTTGTATTCAAATAGTCAATAGTGACATTTGAGGGTATAGGGGAAGGTAAAGGGGCTGCATAAAAACTTTGGGCAGGGTAGTGAGATTTTAAAACTTTTAAGATGCCTTTAGACGAATATGTAAGTGGATAAGATTTTGTGCAATAAGCAATAGAAATAACTCGTAAATGATTTAGTTTGAGTATATTTGATAATAATAGTAACTGTATAATACCGTTACAGACAATTCACGACGATAATATTAACATTTTATTTTAATTTTAGATTCTGAACGAAGTGATGAATGTATTGCTTTTACAATGATGTGTGTTTTTTTTTTTTTTTTTTTTTTTTTTTTTTGTGTCTGACTCCAACATTTGGAGCAGTAATAATGCTCCGATTTTTGACTTCAGCCCCTCTATGAATAGGGAATTGAATCTAGTTGGTACTTTAGGGGGGTCAAAATTAAAATTTTCTAATAGTTTTCAAAAAAATCGAGAAAAACAAAAAAAAAATGACAGAAAAATGTCAATTTTACGGAAAAACCACTTTTCGACAAAATCGATTTTTTGATTTTGCTGTAACTCAAAAACTAATCATTGTAAATACTTGAAATTTTCACCAAATGTTTATATTATGGTTATCTCTTTACAGTTAAATTTTCAAAATATTTTGACCATTTTTAAGCTACTAATAGACAATTGAAATTTTCGACTTTTCTAAGTTTTTTTTTCTTCAAATGCCGATAAAAAATTTTTGGGTGGCCAGAAAATCTTGAAAATTTAATACAAGGTTTCTTATAAGTTGTTCTTAAAGTGATAAAAAAAAATCCAAAATCGTTAGTCACAATTTTTTTTTATAAGTGTTTAAAGTTCGAATTTATACGAAATATGTCAAAATTTAAATTAAATTTCATACGCTCATAATGCGAATGTTGGCCATAGTAACCATAGTAACATATAAAAACTATACTATTTGTTTCAAAATAGAATATTTGACAATATTTAAATATAATATATCCTAAACTGACAAATCATCTTCGTTCAGAATCGTTTTTCGTATACAATGATACCTATCATTGCATTCAAATTTAACCTACCATAGTCTGAGGTCCACCCCACCCCCTAATATACAGCAGAGCGATACCTACTTACCCGCTTTCTATAATTTGTATTTGTTTTTTTTTTTACAATTTCTGCAAGATAAATATTAATGTTATTAATCGGCTAAGCTACGGTTTTTCAGGTATCAAGTGGCATAATTATGTGCATGTAGGGGGGAGGTAGATTACATTTTAATTGGACAGCGTTGAATGCCATAGATACTTAATAATGTTTATAATTTTATTTATATACCTTTTATTGATTTATGTGTACTTAATTATTTATACATTTCATAATTGGTTATTATATTTTTATTATAATTTGTGAAATTTTGTTAATAATTGTACGTTTTTTTTTGTCGAATTTCCATTTCCTATTTATGAATATAATTGTTGGTGTCTACGATATAAAATTCCTGAACACTTGTTATTCTTACGTAGTGAAATATATGTTATGGACCTATAATAAAATAATATGGAAATCACTATCGTTTTCGGTCTGTCTTATATTTTCTCCCACTATCAACTGTTCGGTGACAAGCAGTATATTGCAAATTTGCAATTCACAACTAATTTGAATTATTTTCCTGTCAAAATTATACGCTTTAGTTGTGGTGTTGTATTGCACTCGCCCAAATAAATAGATAAGTCACATTACTCGCATTAGGTACAGTGTAAGAACAGGATAGTGGTTTGACAGTAGCCTGTTTCTTTTTACGTCATCATGTGCAGTTTTGTAACACATTTTTAAAAATAATTTGCAGCTTGACGTTTTTTTTTACACAATATTTTTATTAAATGTATTATAATTGTTTTCCAACCCCGCGAATCTTTTACGGTTTCTTTCGTTGCTTTTATTGTTATTGTTGCGTTTTAGTTTTATATTTATTTGCAGAAAATAACGTTAATTTAAATTTAAAGCCAATCCATGGTATACTCAGCGAATAATATTATACCAACATTAACAAATTCAATTTGCTCACATATATAACGTTACGTCTTATCCCAGTACAATAGTTATTCGTTGTTTATTTAACCAGAGATCTAAACACCGAAACGAATTGAACCTTTAGGTTCCTTTGAGAAAGCGAATTCGGTAATGATAATAATATTATGTTGTATACAAATATTGGACTGTGCGAAAACTACCACAGCAGCAGCTGTCGACAATTATATATTTTGTATTATAATTTTAATATTCGATTTATGTTGATCATTACAACTTACAGGCGAACCGTCAGCCGAATGTATGAGTTAGATTGCACGTGTATACTCTCTTGCGTTTAATCGGTTCCCAATGATAAATAATAATATATTATTATGATGTATCTTTCTCTATTAGCCGTAATTTCACCAGAAGCGATGAGGAATAGCTCATTATAATAATAATATTATCATCCCGCTTACAAAATGTAAGTAAACTTAAATAATAAAATATATTGCTAAGGTGAAATACGACTTTGGTATTATAGTAATCTAGATGAGAATAAGATAACAAGTAGGTAATATACCTTTAGCTATATATCGATGGTGACAAGGCAAAAGGGACTAAGCGACACTTTGGGTCTAAGCGACACGACTTATTCTAATGGATGGAAACATACATATTACATCATTTGCGCGTGCGCAAAAACAGCTGTGACCATTATTATGATGACAATTTAAATTTCAAGTTTTTGGTCTAAGCAACACTTTTATATTTTGTCTTTCCTAATAAAGGGTCTAAACGACAAAAATAGGGAACAAACGACATTAGCACTTTTTAGCGGACAAGCGACGTTTATGCTATGCGTGACGTGCTCGTACCCACATTTTTCGTACGTACCTATATAAAGTAAAGTATTTCATAACATCATTGTGATAGGAATGATAAGATTGTAGTAGGTACAACTGACATTAGATTAATTGGATTTTGTTTGCGTTTATTTTTAGTATTGAAAAGGTTCTTTTTACCAGAAAATCATAGGAATTTAGTAATTGTTTATGTTTTTATTTAAAAAAAAATAAGTTGTTTAATGTTATTTTAACCATATTTTAATAGTATTTCAGTATCAAATAAAGTCTAAAAATAAGTAATTATTTTATTTTTATTTAACTTTGATAAAATAAGTCATGTGATGAAAAGTACCTTTTTATGTTTTTGTTATTAAATTAGTATTGAAGAATACACATTTTTTAAATTTTTTTTTAACAAAAAATACTTATAAATAGGTATCTTATTTTGAAGAACATGTTATATAATATTATTATATTGGTCTTCAATAAAAATAGTTATCAATAAAAAATAAAAATAAAAATAAATTCATTAGAATCATCATATAAATTAAGCTAAGTAATAGGGATAAGCGTCGTAGATATAATAAGTGTAAAAAAAATTGGGCCTAAGCGCCAAAATTATTAGAAATACTTGTTTAAATTACGGTATACATGTAATTTAAAGTTAATTAAAATTATGAATATACATAAACAACATACAAAAAAAAAAAATTATTCTATGAAAAAAATTCATATTCTTATTTTTAAGTTATTCTAACTTCTAAAGTTATTGCTTAAATGGAAAAAAAAATTAAATCATCAAAAAGAGTTTTTTGGGTCTCCTGAAAACTATGAATTATGTCACTTAGACCCTTTTGCCTTGTCACCATCGATATCTTATGCATTTACATACGTGAAAATGATATTATTATTTTTAATTAATACATTTTTGGTACAGGTATTTTTTATTATTCGTTTTATCCAATAGCAACTGTGGTCATTATCTATAGGTTTTTAAATATAATATAGTGTGTAAAATAAGTATATATATTTTTTTTTATTATTGATTATGTTGATTTTGTAGTTTTATATGGTGTTGCTAACTAATAATAAACTACAGTTATTATTTATTTTTTACAATTACCACTGACCTAGCGTGTTGTTTATTAATTTTTTCTACAATCAATAAAACTTTTAATTTACGTTTTTATATTTTGAACATCGACGTAAGTAAATACAGAAGTCGTCTTAGTTTTATACATTTTCGATTAATAACTAAATATTTACCTACCTAATACCTTTAGTGGGGTATTTTATACGCATCAATATTCTATATCAATAAGTATCGAAATACTGTACCATAGACCACAGTATAATCAAAATATATTTTATGACAGAACGGCCAAAGCGAATTATAATTTAATTTGTATAATAATAATATAATATTATATTGGTGTAGGTCACCTAAACTTACCGTATTATAATAATAAAAAATATAATCTACTTACATAAAAGATGATTATTTTACCACTAAACCCTCATTATTTAAAAAATGTATCTATTAACTTTATTTCAAATGTCTGTATTGGCTCATTTGTTTTATGTATAAGACTTAATAATATAAGAGTACAATATAATACACATTTTTAAATGGTTTCAATTGAAACAATAAATGTGTTCATGTTGTTCAAGCACAAAACATCGATTTAACATCAAATCAGTAATTAAATAAAAACTGGCGTGTGTGCTTTTTTTTTATTCCAAAAGTTTTTGTTTCCATCTTCATTGCCAAGTCCTTAAAAAGTAAAAGTACTACAGTCGACAAAAAATACTGCTCGCGTTGTAATAATTATGATAGTGAGATGTAGTGTTACTCCAATGCTACAATAGCATAACGTTAGTTTTATCAATTATCATATTTTATATCTGCAGCGTACAGATTTTTTTTTCGTAAACTTTCATTCAAAGTATGCACATTAGAAACAGAGATAATCATAATTAACAGTAGCTATAATATTATGTATATAATAACTTCTGTTACAGTATCACTGATTAGACTGAACTAAAAATCCGCAAATCTTGCCAACATAATAGAGTTAGCCGTACCCACCTGTGCAGTAGTTTTTTTATAAAAAGATAATAATATTTAATTTATTATTTACTGTCTTACTGATTCTGCACAATGTTGTCAGTTATTTCGGTAAATATAACCAAGTATAGAATATAGGTCTAAAATATTATCTAATTATAATAATTATTTTATTTTTTGTAACCAATGGTAATGTTACACAAATAAAAAAATTTAGCAAAAAACACTTGTGTGAGCTTTTTTTTAAAATGCGAATTCTGGAAAATTTATTTGATAGATCACATTCTAGTAGGTAGCTATATGGCTGTCTATATACCAAATATCAGAACTTTGAGTTTTTCTAATGAATATTTCAGAGATTGTTTCAAGAAACATTTAAATAATGGTTTGAATCAAATTCAAAAATATACAAAATACCTACTATGTTCAATCCACCACAGGTGGATTACTCTTTACTCATCTCGGTCTAAATACCGTAACTCATATGTCATTAATTATTTATTACATTTTTATACATATATAATATATATATATATTACATAATTTACATTTTTTTTGAATAATATATATTAGGTACCAGGAGCGGATTTATTTAGGGCTTGTATTTTGTATTATTTTATGTACTCTCTCGGCCGATAATCAATGAACTGAATAAATAATTAAAAAAATGTTTTTATTGCTATTGTCGATCATATGTAATGGTGTTGAAATATAAAACATTCGTCGTGCACCTAATATATATCTAACTGCAGTTGATCTTCGATATTGTTTCAAAGAGAACACGTCGAATAATTCCTTAGAGAGTGAACTCGTTTCTGTTGACGTTAATCTTTCATTAATATTAAACGCGTATTCGAAATAAATCATGGAAGATAATAATGATATTACGACCGATTGCGAAATCACACTGGCCTCGATAGGAACCATTATGGAAAAAACGCAAAACGTTCAGACCACGAAGATTTCGGAAAGCACGGAATTCTCGAGTTTAATTGCAAAACCGTACTTTAGATCGATGCCGAACATAAAAATAATAACGTCTGGCGGCGATGGCGATTCCGATGAACCGCGACAGAATGCTGGCGCGCCACTCGAATATCGTACATCGCCATTCCTGCTGGCCAATTACGCAGGACCGCAGATGCGGCAAATGATTGCGATCGTAAACGGCTGCTGTGATGGCGCCGGCTCCCTCGTCGTCGTTACGCCAGCATTCGAAGTCCCGTCGGATGTGTGGTGAGCCCCGTTGAAGTCACTGGTCCGCCAGTGAGGCGATCAGTTTCATTGCCGAATACTTCGTTAAACGTGACGCCTGTCGAAATAGAAATGCAAATTTTGGCCGACGATTTGTATAACGCGGCATCGTTAAAAATAAACGAGGATCTTTTTGGAGACGGACAAAAAGGTTTTACCGACGTTTGATTTGCTGCTGCTCTTAATAAATATATGACGTAGCATAGAATGTTATATTTGTACTTATTTTAACATATAGCTTAATATACAGCTATATTTAGTGTACTAAAAAAAAAATGTTTGACTTTTTTATTAATAGTTATTTAATTGTTTATTATTTCAAAATTTTTTTGTATTTTATTTTATTGTAAAATTAGTTTACGTGCGGCTCGTGAAAATTGTGAATAATATATTGTAGATAGATACTTTTGTAAACTTTTGTTGAACCTAACTGGTTTATAACTTAAACTAAAACTAACATGCAGGTGGCTTATGACGATGTGGTAACTCTCTCGGGCTCTCCGTGTAGCACACATTTATAGAAAAACCCCAGCCATAAGACATATACATATCAAGACACGAGTGAGAGTTATAACATTTAAATAAACTAAGTTTGTGGGTTTCTTAGTAAAAATAATAGTTTGAAATTTATTAATATTTAAGGAAATGCTGTTTTGTAAGCACCAGTTGTTAAAGCTTATTAAATCACTCTGGAGATCCTCAGTATCAGACAAAAAAATGTTCGCATTATCAACAAAAAGTAAGATATTAGAACTGTTAGAGGAAAAAATGATATCATTAATAAATAAGTAAAACAGAAAAGGAGGATTAGGTTCACCTATCATTTTGTGAAATTCCTGAAGTGACTTCAATCTCTTCTAATACATAATGGTGTATTGAATCACACACGTAGAGAAATAAAGGATGCGAATATGATTAGAGCCAATATAATAAGGGATTAGAGAAACCAATTTTTTTTTAATTTTAAAATTAATAAGCTATGATCAATACTATCAAACGTTTATTCAATGTCAGTAAAAATAGTATCAGTTTGAGACTTGAGTGTTATGTGAAAATGATTGTAAATTTAAAATAAAATTTTAAAACTAATAAGATTGGTTAATGTTGATTTATTACTTGTATAAACATGTTGTTAAGAATTAAAAAATAGAAGTTAATGTATAATTAATAATTTTAGAGAAAATTTTAGGAATTATTGAAGTAAAAGGAATATGAACTTATATATAAGAACTTGTGGTGCATTTAGCTACTATCAAACTTACTGTTGAAACATTTTTATTGGTACGTGAGTTTTTTTTATGATATTTTAAAGAATAAAGTAAGATAATAATTAATAAGTAATACAATTACTAATAGTCCTAATATAAAAAATATTATTCTTATTTTATAAAAATATAACTTTTTTCATAAGTATAGTGGCCCTTATAAGAACCGGCCAATCGGGAACCACCCCTGTTAGGTATATATTTTTATAAGTTCATAATTATTTGGTATAATCATGGATATTATTCTAAATCTTTTTATTTATTAGATAACAGGTGACTCATAATATGTTTGTACAAGATTATTATAGTTATTATTAATTTATGACTTCTTTTAAAAATATTTATTTTATGTTTATATTATTGAATCGTTGAAAAGCCAAATAAATAATATGGCAACGTTGTACGTAAATTCTTTCTCAATCGTATTATTGTTGGGGTTTTTTGGGTCAGCGGTAAGTTTTTGTTAATTTTTAGTATTCTCAATCGTCTGGTCAAAAAAGTATAACGTTCTCAATCGTTCGATAGCCTTTATAAGGTGAGATACATCGATGCCGTTTACCCATAAACTGACTAACTGACATACAATAAAACCAATATATAACTCCATGTTATTATACATGCTGTATACTTTTCTTCACTGGCAAAGTAGGTTTTAATAGCTTGTTTATATAATTCATACAGACACAAAGTCCAATTAGAATAAGAATTTTGGTAAATTATAATTTAATATATACTAAGATCTAAACTTATTATGCATTCCTTTTTTATTCATATCATCATCAATATTAGGTATGCATATTTGTATTGTAGTTATAATACAATTAGGTAATAGAAACACTTTGATATTAATGAGTAGAGTTGCAAAGATGATTAAAATATATTTTCCATAATCAATTAAATTATCGAGTAACTCTTACAAGAAAAATAAACCTAATTTGTAAGATGTAAGTAGCTGTAGCATTTTGAAAGTATTACTGTGTATCTTTAATATACAATTCGTATACGATAGGTTATCAGTTATCACGAACGATTTACCATAATTGTACCTATTTAGAATCTACAATTTTTTTTTTGTTTAGATATAATTAATTTACATGTTTTAAGTGTATTTTGTGTACACCGTTCAGGAGGTTATTTTTTTTATACTTTACACGAACATGTAGCTACCTAAACAATTTGTTTTCATTCCGTGTGTAAGTCTAAGGCAGTAAAAACAAACATAAATTAAAATCATGCTCTTCGTCCTTTGTATAGCAGACACTATATTGTATGTGTATCTAACCTAAATCCAGTGGCGAAGTCGTAAATATGTCCTTAGGAATATGCTTAATTATTAACACTATATATATTGTATGATATTATGGAGGATCTGTCCATTATTCCCGAACTCTTTCTATTCAACTAAAAATAAATAACAATACCTAAATACTTAAACCTATTGTTTAATTAAAAGGTTTTAAAATTGATTATAATAACGATCATTATTTTGTATTTATATTATTTAAAAGTTAAAACAATATAGTGCGTAGGTAACGATTAATATACCTTTAATATTTTACAGTTCTAGTCAGTTTCAATGAAATTTAATATGGAATTAAGTAAAATATATTTTTTTCAATCTGATAAAATAATATAAACTATTTTAAACTATTACGGTTTAACTCATTTTTATCATGCATTATCTATTCCACTGATCTTTGGTTATTTACCAACTTGCGGTTAAGTACGATTTAAGGCTCTACTCATTAAATGGGTGGTTTATTTATATTTATTATTTATATCCGTTAATATATATATATTATGTATTTATTACATTTTATTATGTATATACTAAACTTTAAAATGCTATATTATACTTACTACCATTAAAATTATTTATTAGTAAAAATACATTATTTATAAACTTATATTTAAGAACTGGTAATACATGTTCAGTCGTAAAAGAAGATATTAGACTTACATATTTATATTTTTGGATTGATTATCAATGATATAGGTTCTCGAATTAGCCATTTGTATTAAATTATAAGATATTTTGGGATAATAATATTAATATACTATTTACGTGTATTTTATAAGCAACGTATTTTCAGTCATGATTATCCTTACTGATACGAATCTATACAGTCATATGGCCACGTATTGACTTTTATTTTATTCCTATGTATAATATTATATACTCGAGAAGTGAATAAATGCAGTATAAACTTCCATTACCAGCGTATAACCTCCATTAAACTATTGTCTATACTCTATATGGTATTATTTCACGTGTTTTTTTTTAAAAAACCTTTCGTCATACGAGCATTGATCTTCATTTGAATTTCACAGGGACTGCACATTAGAGCGTGAAAAAGTCAATAAATTCGTTCCCGGAAACACGGTGACAGTTTCATTTTAATAAGTATATATCGTTGTTTCACCGACTCGCAATTTTACCAACTGGAAATCCTGAAATTATTTTGCATTTGTACAGGTAAGCGATAAGTTTTTTTTTTAAATAATAATATTAATTGTTCCGAGCGAGTCCAAAATTTTTTTGTCATTTTCAAAATGTGCGCGTGGGTATGGTTTATGATTTTTTTTTAGGGGTGACTAATTTAAGTCGGTAGGTAATTATACATGTGTAAATAAATAATGAAGGAAATTACATTTATTAATCAATATTTAGGGCTAGCAAGTTGAATAATATCCGTGAATCCAAGGGTTAAAATACTAATATTATAATATTTTATATTCCTCTAAATTGTACAATTTATGTAAGGGGTTATAAATCGCCTCGCACAGCCTTCAATAATATTATTGAATAGTAGACATTTAAACGTAACTAAATATCAGTGTCTGAAAACATGAGCTGTATTTTCAGATAAAAGGAAACTACAATAATTTATAAGGTTAATAAATCTAAATATTGTTACATATGTAACGGAATTTAGGTCATTTAAAATGTTTTGGATATGTATGTTCTTGCATTTAATGTATACCCATAAAACGACAACACTAGGGATCACTTCACCGTGAAAAACAGAAAATCATAGCTTTGTACATGTATTATATACCTATACTCGTACAAACAATACCGTATTTACCGACACGTCTGGGTACAAGATATTATGCATTTAGTTTTAGAATTAAATTCCTAAGCCCACCTGTCATCGCAGTTTACCACACACTGCATAAAAGCTCTAGAAGCGACTATAGAGACGTTTCTTCGAAAAGGGTTGGATACCTGCTACGACTCGGTTCTTGGAAAAGTAAACGGTTTAGTACACATTCATTTTCTAATACACAATATTAAGTATTAAGTTATAACATGATATAAGCATATATACATTGCACATAAAATATCATACACGTAAAATAAATAATATTATTCAGATTATTATTGTGTTAGAAATTACAGCTGAAATAGTAAATAAACACGTCTGCAATGTACGTACTACGTACCGTTTATTGCGATCAGGGTTTGATATGTGAGTTTTAACAATCGGTTATCCGTGTTAGATATAGAAAAACATATAATGTATAGGTAACTAACTATAATAGATATTTTTGATAGTAACATAATAATATAATTTGTTTAAGAACTGTAATAGTTAAATTCATCGTACATGGTATTTATTAGTACACGCAGAGATTACATAAGCGAGACGTTTTTCATATGTTATTATATTTTTGAACTTCAGCCGTACTAATCTGTTCAATCAATCACCGCTCATGGTTAGTTTTTGTCAAATTTGATTTTGGATTCTAAGCAAATAATAATGGTTTATCCTTCTCCTATTTATTTTGTAAATAGTATAAATGGGATAAAAAATAAAGCTGTTCAAAGTTGCCACTTCATCGTTTTTATTGATTATTTAAAACTCTTCTCAACAATTGACTTTGCAACATACTGCCACTGCCTTCAAAATGAGCTTATCTAAGATTATCTAAGTTAGTAATAACTTACTTATTATTGGCTAAACTAAATTGAGTTGTTATTAAACGCAAAAAAATGTCAGTCAATGTCATTTACTAAACGTCAAATTCCTTTCAATTTTTCCTATTCTATAAATGGATCATTTCTTTCGAGAATATCGTTTAAGAATTGTCTGGGTATTATTTTCACAGTTAATGTAGATTTTTATCTCAATATTGAAAATATTTGCTGTAATGCTTTGAGAGCATTATGCTTCATCAAACGAATTTGCTTGGATTTTAAATTTTCGCTTTCTTCAAAATCCCTTTATTTTTTGCTTGTCAGGTCAATTGTTGAATTTGAATTGGTTGTCTGGGACTAATTCACTTTTCATTGCACTTCATCAAAAGTTTTCCCGTTAAACTTATTAATGTGGCTATATATTATTATATAATATAACAATGCTGAAATGATTGTAACGCAGGGACAAATATTATATTTCAACCACTATAACTGACGATTTCTGTAACGACAACATTTTAATTGTTTTTGCGTCAAAAATAAGTTTTAATTACCTCTGAAAATATACTATCAAGGAATAAAAATTAGGTTTTCAAATACTACAATATTATGCTAATTGATCCACTTTTTAAATTGATTGGTTTGAAAATGGACATAATCAAGATAAGATTTGTGTCCAGCATGAAAATATACGTATTAAAAAAAAAATTATGTAATGCCACTATGTCGGCAATATAAGTAATAATAGTTATTGTATAAAGCAATATAAAATAATATTTTAATTATGAATTTTTAATATTTGTTTAGTGTAAAAATTAAATTAGTATACCGCATTGTTTGATATTACTAATAGCAACATAAATTTACAATAAAATATCATTAGAAATA
The DNA here is from genome assembly GCA_020882235.1 of Schizaphis graminum. Classification (NCBI taxonomy): domain Eukaryota; kingdom Metazoa; phylum Arthropoda; class Insecta; order Hemiptera; family Aphididae; genus Schizaphis; species Schizaphis graminum. The sequence goes on along the minus strand of CM037034.1, from coordinate 22,152,616 downwards.
TAAACATTATAAACTGATGGTTTGTTAGTTATGGGAGGTCTCTGGTAGTAATTCGATATAGTTTGTACTTTTGGGGGTTAAAATTAGACATCATTTTCCAGTACCTACCTTTTGAAAATAATCGGGGAAATTCATTTGTTATTTAGATTTTAATAACATTATTAAAATAATGGTTTGGTGCACTCAATACATCATATAAAGTATCAACATTTTTCTATGGACATTTTTTTTTTGACTAGCACATGAAAATCATTATTATTAGTATTTGTGTATGTGCGTTGCCTGAACCACAATTAATATTGCATCAATATTATAATAATACATTAATGATCTGCAGTTTATATATATATATATTCAATATTCATATAGGATAAATCGGCTATATAGATATTATGAATAGACGGATAACCAGTACGTTATTATTACTGTGTCGCGTTAGTATCGTCTGAAGTTATATGATAAAATTAACAATATTTCATCAAACAATTTTAATTTTTAGTTGTAACATAAAAAGTATTCATTTTATAAACTCGAAATTGTTTACTGTTAACTAAATTATTTTTTTCTATAATACTTAGTACATAATTTTCAAAGTTTTTTTTTTAACTAAAATGGTATGTAAACAGCTCATTGCCGTTTAAAAATTTTCAGTTGCATTTACATATTAGTTATATAAATATATATCCTGTAATATAGCTATATATCCTGTAATAATTAATAATTACTATGAATATAATTGATTGTTGCACTAGTTGATCTGTCTTTTTTCCCTGAATATTAAATTTGAACAAAACAAAATTGGAAAATACTTATTCAATTTATAGATTTAAAAAATCCACTGACTTATCTGGATATAGCACCAGTATTTTAGATTAGGAGACCAAACTCTACTTCCGCTCAATTGAAAACAATGTCTCAAAATGAGTCTTATACGATTAAATGGCCATTATTCATTATTAACGTTGGTTGCTTTTTTATAGAAATCATTCATATTTTTTGTAAAATATTTGAAGTATTTGAACCTTGATTTATTATGACTTGTATAGCTACTAAAATTATGCGTTTTTATTTATTACGTATATCTATACATTTGATGAACATTTTATTATTATTGTTCAACCAATATACTGAAGATTAACTTATTTGTTATTAACGCTGTAGTACTATGTGATCAATGCCCATTATAATGGACAATAATTATTATAATAGACATATTTTATTTTATTTTTTAAATTTATTATTATTCTCACTAATTTAAGATTATGATCTCATTTGGACCTTAGTACCTTAGTGGAAATAATAAAAACCGTTCACTCGGTCAGTCGTTTACTGTAGTAGACATTGGGACCTTACAATAAAAAAGTGAAAATTGAGTGAAGCGTTAATGCTGCAGTTATAATAATTGTTCATTATACTGGACATTGGGTGAGGCCCAATAATTATTATATAATGAAAATAATGATATGATATATTACATGATAATTTATCACATTAATGTAGTATTGTAGTAATATTATAATAATAATAGCTTATAGTACAATATTATTTATAGTAGTAATATTGAGTATTATAATAATTTTTGGAAATAATAAATGGAGTTCATTGTTTATGAATAACAAAATTAATAACTTTATTTATATTTTATTCTTCATGATAAAGACTGTACATTTTACAATGCACTTACATGATAAGTAGGTTGGTTTAGTCTACAAGACAAAATATATGCATCTATTTTGTCATGTTAATAACTTCTATGTAGAATACATTTACTTTGTTATGGCTTTTGATATAAAAATGAATTAGTGTTCACTAGTAAACATAGTATAAGATAAATTAATAAATACAACATAATTAACTTATCGTTAGGTAGCACTAAGTACTATATTATGTACTATTGATAGGCTGGGAGTCATTACTACCAAGCCAATATGACATAAACATTTTCAAGTTCATTCTATCATATTTTATAATTGTATGATAACGCACGATCACGTTAAAATAGACAATTTTCTAAAGATGTCTGGTTTATCGCTCCGTTTGGCAACAAAAATTGGAAAAAAATTTAACAAAACATTACCCCAGGTAAGCTATATTGATTTTTATTAATTAAAGTACATTTATTACATTTATAAACTTATCCCATGAAGCCCGTCGATTAGTAGGTACGATTCATAAATTATTTGTCGCTGATATTTTTTAAATTTAATTTAATTTTATGATATTAATAAATTATTATTATACATTTATTGATCTTGGAAATTAATATTTATACGTATTTTTTGTATATGCATTATAAACACATATATTATACAACATTCTTATGAATTTGATTGTTATTGAAATATTTATAAGTTTATGTAAATAAAAAAAGTGTAATTTCATATTATACAATTCGGAATATAATTTTATTAGATACATAAGTTTTACTTTGTAGCTTAGACTTTATAGGAACTAGTGTTTAATGTTGTTTAACTAAAAAACAGCCAGTTTTTTTCGTAAAATTATAAAAAAAGTTAATTAATCAAAGTAAGAAGTAAGAATATTAATTGGTAGTTTATTTTATTTTTTGTCTTATTTAATAGTTACAATTACAGTGTTGAGTTCAGATAGCAATAATAATATCTAGATAAATATTAAACTACTAGTTAAAATTTAACTAAAAATATTCAATTTTTTTCTAGATTTTTATCTTACAATAGTTACAATAGAAAATTTTTATTATCTAATGCTTGACATACTATTGGATTTTTAGTTGAGCAATATGATTAGGAGAGTCATAAACAGAAAAGCTTATTTTGTTTCAAAAATATATTAAAGAATAAATATACATATTAAATTAATACATTTTATAATATATTGAGTTTACAGTACCAATTTTAATGTATGACAATATATCTTTCCAAAATCATGGTTGAATGCCTAAAGTATATATGTATAAGTATTAATTATTATTTTATACATATTTTCTGATTTAAACTTAAAAACATAGACATTTTATATTATATTCGAACTATGAATTAAAAATATGTCAATAGTCAATACGAAATTAAAATAAGTACCTAAAATAAATTAATAATTTATAAATAAAACTTTTGTTTCTTTTAAAAATATAAATTATATTTAATCCAACTATCCTTATCATTAATTATCAAACATTAAAATATTGTAATCTAAAAATTGTGGTAACGTTAACAGCATAGAATAAATTTAATGTATTACAGAGAAACAGCCTAGCAAATGTGTTATTATTTTGTCCTCATAAACAGTAGATTATCGCTATGTTGAGATATAAGAAAAAGTTCGGGATATCAAAAATGTCGAGGTATTAAGTTTTATTAAAATTCTTAAAAAATTTGGTAAATAACTTAAATGCTTAAAATGCATAGTTTGAATACTTATTATTAATACTATTACATAAATATCAATAAACTACAATAATGAATGAATAAATACATTTTTTTTTTAAATTTGTCATTAAAGTTTGTTTAATATTACTTTTGTTTTTGTAAGAATGTAAAAATTTATTGCAAGGACATTTAATTTACGCTTATTTTCCATTTTACTATATTGTATACGAATAAATACAATTATTGACTGCCAACGCGTGAAATCACAATCAATATACTGAATGTACTATTTAATTTTCTGTTTTTACCGTGATAAAAAATAAAAATATTATTTGTGTACTTAAGATAACGAAAAACGATTAACTTTACGAGTTATCGAGAAAAAAACGCTATTAAGTTTAATGGTAGTTTCAAGGGGATTTCAATGTAGTTCGAGACAGTGGCGTGCCCAGGGGGGGGGAGGTTAGGGGTTATGTCCCCCCCCATTGACTTTTTTTGCTGACTTTCGGAAAACAAATTATTAGATATTAAAGTTGTTACTTTTTAGAAAGTCATTGCTTTTGATTATTAGTAATAAGTTATTGCTTATAAATCATATTTATTATAATATATAAATTTTATTATAATTATATTATACTCATCCTCTCATTCTCTGCCTATTTAATTTTATGATGCAAGTTTTTGCAATTTCTCACGTTTTAGGATTTTTTTTTAATACGGTGTTTTAATGAACAAAATACTTAACTAAACTAAAATCATTATTACATAAATAGATTATTTTACAATAGTAATTAATTTAAAATATATAAAATCAAAGTACATAATATGTAACTTATTTCGTTTATTTTAGGAAAAAAAAAGCTTTCTTAAAAGTAATACCATCGAGAGTAAATAAATACAGAAAAGAAATGCCGGGTATACCTTTACCTCCCGATTCCCAAACCTATTATTACAAGGTCGGAAACATGGTTATTGCTGTAATTTTCTATGCAAATAATTTTGAAAATTTTTTAATTGTGATTAAAAGTTTAAAAAACGATGTTAATCCCTACCAGTATGAAGAAACTGAAACAACTTGTACAATATAAATATATATTATATAATGTAATCAAATGTGGTTTATAGTATTCATACAATTACACTTATCAGAGTTACCCATTAGTCTGAAAAACTTGGAAGAGTCGAATAGTAAGCTATTTAAACAGTATGAATACTGAATAGGTTTAGAAAAGCTGAAGATATTTTAACAAATATTCCTGGTCCAAACGAAAAAAAACTATAGATAAATGTATGAATATATAATTGAAAAAAAATAAAGGATATAACATATAAAACTATTAAATCTTACTAAGTCATGTTGGGTAAAGCAGATGTTTATTTAGATATAACACCTATAAATTATTGAGTTTTTTTTAATATACACTAATAACTAGTGTAGTAGAAGTAGAAAGTATTTTTTTTTTTTGTAGGTACAAACATATTTCAAGTAATAAAAGATTTAATTTTAATGAACATAATTTGGAAATATATTTAATTATTAATTTTAATTCAAAAAAATAATACATTCATCAATTTTTATATGACTTGTATTTTTACAGTGCAATTTATTATGCAATTTTTATGTATTTTTTGGTATAATTATACAGTTCTTGTGTGTTTTTAATGGAATTAAATCCGGTCTTTTCTTATAACATATATCCCCCCCCATAGAAAATTCCTGGGCACGCCACTGGTTCGAGATAGCGACGTTCGACATAATAAGAATCTACTGTATATACCAGGGGTGGCCAAACCACGGCTCGTATCTTATCGTAAAATTTTTATAAAATTTTTTTTTTTAATATGAATTTATATATATTTATATTTATGTATGACCTTTTTTTACATTTTAGCTTTTTCATATTTATTAATATATTTGGTGGCTCGCGAGTCTCTTTTCTAGGTACTATATACTATAACTATCAGTGGTCGAAATGGCTCAAAATAAGTGGAGCGATGACTAACAATTCAGACTTCCTCATTTCATCATAACATTCTTCACACTTTGTTTAAAAAAAAAAATCGCTAGAAATAAGTTTAAATATTTTAGCATATAGCTGCCTACGTCTCTACTTATTATTATTAATTTCGTTATTGTTCTATGATATTTTATTTTATTTTTATTTGTAAAAACACTAAAAACATATATTTATACATTTTAAACGCCAATCTGCTTTAGTTAAAATATATTTATAAATTATATTATATTATTGGCTCTAGATTACATAATATTGCAAAACAGCCACAATAAGTAGAGCACAATTGTATTAAACAATTATTTTTACCGTAAAAATTAAAATTTTTCTCTTGGATAAAAATATAAGCCCAGTACAATATTATAATTGAAATTTTAAATGAAATAATTTAAAAAATATAAAAGTGTCAATATGCACTCCATTTTAAAAAAACAAATCTTAGGCGAGATAAGTTATTCTAGACAAAATAAGTAGAGGTATGAAAATGCAAGTTTAAAAAAGTAGAGTGATGTCATCCCTTCGTATCTGAGGGGAGGGGGCCCACTTCAAGCACTTATAACTTTATAGATAGTATTGTGATAATATTAAATTTGATGTAAAATTAATTAACGATTATTGAAAAAAATACACGTGCGTTAATCACCGAGGTTTATTTAAATATAGATTTCCATAATATTTAAATCTTAGATACCAATTAGATATTAATTTATTCAGATAAGATGTACGTACTTAATTTATTGTATATCTAGATACAAATTCTGGTTACGAAATTTGGATATTATCGAAAGTAATTGACAAATCAAAGTTAAATTGTACATACATATAATATATATTATATATAGTACCTATAGATGTTCTAAAAAATTTGCGATAAATATTAGTAAAATATAATATTGTGTACGTATAACGTATGGTATAATAAATATTATATCACATAATAACGTGGTAACATTTAATTCTGATTAGTTCTAAATGGAGATGATCTAACATTTTAGTTACAATAATACAATTTTAAGAAACGATTTAATTTTGAATAGCTCTTATGATTATTTTATAAAGTACTGAACAATTTCTACTTTTGACCCGCCTAAAGAACAAACTATATGAAATGTTCTACTGGAAACCTTTCTCAAAGTTTATTATATAAAAAAAAAATACAAAAAAAACATACACTACCTATTATAAAATGTATACATTTATCGCTTCGCTCTGAATATCTAATATAATCAATGATACAAAATACAAACAAAATCTATATTAGATAGCTACTTATTATTAAAAAATGTTTTTTTTTTAACTCTGATTAAAAGTACCTCTAATATTGGTTATTACGTATTATTTACCTAATTGTTAACTAATTGAGTTTTAACTTTTATATTTATATTCAGATAACTAGAACTTCTTCATGGACTACATCAAAACTCAAATGTCGGTCATTACATATAACATGCAGCGCAAGAGCTTCAGAAATTTCTTCTATTCTGGAGCAAAGAATTTTAGGAGCTCCACCCACAGTATGTACTACCATTAAAGGCTGAGAAAGCCATTATTATACGTGCAATGTGTACTGTACCATCTGTACCTCATCATTTAGTGGCTTACTGTAATAGATATTATGTTAAATTTTAATTTAATGATAAATCGTTGTATTTGATGAAAAGTCATTCTGCACCAAAACGGCGTAACTTTTTGGTGACGTCGGTTGACATAAAATTATTTTAATAATAATATTAATATAGACATTTTAATAATTTTATTTTTATAAGTTTATTCCTAAGCCGAATAATGCATTCATTGATTTTATAGTATTTAACGTGTGTTTTTTTTATTTCATTTGGTACTCGTAATTTTTTCTTTCTTTGAATATTATGATGATTTTGGAATTTGTTTTAATTTATAAAATATATATTAAAATATAAAAATTACAAAAACACATTCTTATGAAATCTATATAGTTTTCGATTTGTTCAGAATTTAATGAAAAAATAAGTAATGTAATACTATGTTTAATCTAGGCTGATTTAGACGAAACTGGCCGGGTTATAACTATTGGTGACGGTATTGCCCGTGTTTATGGATTGAAAAATGTTCAAGCAGAAGAGATGGTAGAATTTTCCTCTGGGTTAAAGGTTTGAATTGATTTTATTAAATATTAAATTGTTTGAAATTTATACTCTCATATATTATAGAATAAACATGTTATAATAATAATTATCAAATCGTATTCTTTATTAAATTTAGCATGATATGATTTTTTTTTCATTATTAGGGTATGGCTCTTAACTTGGAACCTGATAATATAGGAGTTGTAGTATTCGGTAATGACACATTAATCAAAGAAGGCGATGTTGTGAAACGTACTGGTGCTATTGTGGATGTACCAGTCGGCGATGATCTACTTGGACGTGTGGTTGACGCCTTAGGCAATACTATTGATGGTAAAGGACCATTGACATCTAAGCTTAGATACCGTGTGGGTAAAAAGGCACCTGGTATCATTCCACGCATGGCTGTACGAGAACCTATGCAGACTGGTATTAAGGCTGTTGACTCGCTTGTACCCATTGGACGTGGTCAACGAGAATTGATCATCGGTGACAGGCAGACTGGGTTAGTAATTTTTACTCTTATAACTTATGTTTTGAGTTAAACTATACATTATTTAGAAAAACTGCTTTGGCTATTGATGCCATTATCAACCAAAAGAGATTTAATGATGGCCAAGACGAAAAGAAGAAACTATACTGTATCTATGTTGCTATCGGACAAAAGAGATCAACTGTTGCCCAAATTGTAAAAAGGTTTACAGACACCGGTTAGTATGATTATCTTTAAGACAGTAGGAATTGAGTTTTGATTTTGGCTAAAATTATGCATTTTAAAACAAATTATTTTTATAGGTGCAATGAAGTATACCATCGTTATAGCAGCTACAGCTTCCGATGCTGCTCCCTTGCAATACCTCGCCCCATATACTGGTTGTACCATGGGTGAATTTTTTAGAGATAATGGCAGACATGCTCTTATAATCTTTGATGATTTATCTAAACAGGCTGTTGCTTACCGTCAAGTATATATGAGTATAAACATTTTGAATTAATTTGTCTTAATAATTATATTTTTTAGATGTCTCTGTTGTTGAGGCGTCCACCTGGTCGTGAGGCCTACCCTGGCGATGTGTTTTACCTTCATTCACGTCTTTTGGAACGAGCAGCTAAGATGAGCGATAGTATGGGAGGTGGATCTTTGACTGCTTTGCCTATAGTTGAAACTCAAGCTGGTGATGTATCTGCATACATTCCAACTAACGTAATTTCTATCACTGATGGACAGATTTTCTTGGAAACTGAATTATTTTACAAAGGTATTCGTCCAGCTATTAACGTAGGGTTGTCTGTGTCTCGTGTCGGTTCTGCTGCCCAAACTAAGGCCATGAAGCAAGTTAGTAATAAATGAGATTTTTATTCATTTTTATACAAAAATAAATACATCAGTGAATTGTAGGTAGCTGGTTTCATGAAGCTGGAATTAGCCCAGTATCGTGAAGTAGCAGCATTTGCTCAATTTGGTTCTGATTTAGATGCATCTACTCAACAACTTTTGAGTCGCGGTGTTCGCCTGACTGAACTGTTGAAACAAGAACAATATGGTAAGAAAGGAAACTGTATAGCAATATAATGAGGGTGGTATACAATATTATCAAAATTTTTCAAATAACAAATATCATAAATACTGGGTAGAAACTATAAAATAATGAATTGTATATATCAATACTTTCATACAAAAAACATATTTTAATTATTTGACTATCAAAATTTAGTACCAATGGCCCTTGAAGAACAAGTTGCTGTTATCTATTGTGGTGTACGAGGATATCTTGATAAAGTAATTCCATCCAAAATTACTACTTTTGAAAAAGAATTCTTACATCACATAAAGTACTTGATTTTAAATATTATTTAGTAACTATTAACTAACAATACATTATATACAATCACTTAATTTGTATATTTTTAGAACCTCCGAGAAATCATTATTGGAAACAATAGCAAAAGATGGAAGAATCACAGATGAAAGTGATGCAAAATTAAAGTCTGTTGTTGTTAATTTCTTAACTTCATTTTAAAATGTCCAAATAAAATAAACTAAAATTGAAATAATTAATTTTTATTCTAATAATATTAATGAAGTGCTAAGTAAAATGAATTAAACAATACGTTTTTGAAAGTTCAAAAATAATTTGTGCGATTACCTCTATTCTAACTAAGTTTACTTACCTATCTAAAAAGTAAATTGGCAAATATTAATGTATCAAAATATCTAGACAAATTTTTGTTTAAGGGGATTGGAAACGATGATTTTCTGTCTTTGTCTTACACACGTGGAATATAGGAAAAATAGCTATACTTGCCTGACAAAAATTAAGGTACTTCTAGTTGTTCAATTTAAAATATGTAAAGATGATTGAATTGGTATACAAGTTTAATTTGCATCGGTCGAAGTATATTTTTAATATTTTCAATATATATTTAATAATAAAAATTGACAAATTTATTAAATTTAAAATATTTTTTCTCATCAAAATATTTATCTTAAACAATAAAACAATCGAAAAAGTACTTCGACCGATGCAAAGTAAACTTGTGTACCAATTCAATCATCTTTATATATTTTAAATCGAACAACTAGAAGTACCTTAATTTTCGTCAGGCGCGTATAGCTATTTTTCCTATATTCTACGTGTGTAAGACAAAGACAGAAAATCAACGCTTTCAATCCCCTTAAGATGCTTCATAATAAACTTACATTAATAGATGTTAAGTAATCGATTCGAGATATACCTTGTATAGTTTTTTAATTATTATTTATTTATTTTTTTGAAAATTATACAATTATATTTCAGCATATTCTTTGTAATATAAGAAAAACAGTGTGGATAATTTACTTTTACTCGTAAGATGTAAGTAAACAACAAATTGTATTGTAATAATGACTATTGACTAACATTTCAAATTAAAACTAACAAAATAATTAATAATGTAGAATAATATGCAGCATTATATACATTTTAGACTTTGGGTGGAGTAATTATTTTCAGTGTATAAGTACAAATTTTATAGTAGAAAATGTGTTTGGGTTAAGTTTCAACTTCGAGAGAAATTTCTAATAGAAAATTGAATAAAATAGGTATTTTTGGGAGATATCTTTAAAGTAAAAATTTCCAATCTTTAAAAAAAATTGAGAAACTTTATGGATAGTGAGCACCACTTTGTCGTGTATTAGGTTTTGAGTGTAACTCATTATTGAGTAAATCACTATATTGAATTTTTGTGAAATTTGAATTCAATGACAACCCATTATATACGATGAAAAAAGATTCTAAAGCGAAGATTGTCTACATTTTGGTAACCATGGTTACAAAACAATTATTTTAATAATAATATTGGATTTACGTTCTTTTTTCTTAATTTTTTTTTTTTTAATTATAATTATAATTAAAAATACTGGGAATTAATTATTTTGACCTCTTTAAAATGTAAAATAGATCTAAATGATCAAATTGCTAACTAAAACAACTTTTATAATGAAAATTGAAGCATTTTTTCAACTATATAGATAAAAAAGTTAAATAAAATACATTCATTTTTTCACTTAGAATCTAAAATGGGAACTGTAAGGTAAAACCTGATTTTTTTACAAAATTTATTTTGTTTTATTTGTTTTGATTAAAACAAATAATTACAGTTGTAGAGACTTGAAATTTTCACCAAATATTCATACTTTTTAGTTTTTACTGTATATTACACTTATTGTTATTTTAGTAAACAAACTTTATTATAATAAGGTTCTTCATAAATTACCTAAATTAAAAAATATCGAATATATATAAAAGTTTAAACTTTTTACGAAATTCATCAATAAATATTTAGGTGGCACAGTAAAATTATGAATTAAATTTTCAGTCAAACTATTATGTAATTTGTTCAGAAATATAAGAAAATTGTATCAATATTTTTGAAAATGACAGTCATTGGGTCTTAACAATATTAGTTATTGATAATAAGTAATTTTTTTTTGGAAAACAATTATTATTCATACAATTTATTTTATGCCGGAACTAATTTTGCATTTACCCTTTCTAAGAGTTAATCTTTAACGATTAATTATTAATTATATATCGTATTGAGATATTTATATTATTGTACCTAATAATTCTAAAAATATCGCATACTCATCAGATACAGTATCATTGTGGCGCAGTTTTAACGAATGACTACAGATTTTATGCTCCTATATGAGTTAATAAAAAGTTATAAAACTATAGTGTCAATTTTGAATGTTATAACTTATAAGCTTTTAGATATTAGTCTGCCCACAGGGTCAAAAGTTTTGGCTGTATAACCGAGTGTGGGACTATCTGTATAATAGCTGTATAAAGGTTTGGTAATAATTTGTTAAAAATCCCATGTTTGTTCACTGTGCATAATATTATGACGTATTTTTAGCAAACCAAAAAGTATATTGATTTAATTTATAACCACAGAATAAGGCACGAAGTACCTAAAACATATAAATTTAAATAAAACATCAATAAATATAAATAGCTTACGTAACCGGAAATAAATGTAATATGTCATGAATTAAATAAATATTGGGTTTAACTTCCAGCCAAGTGACCTAAATGCCGACTGATGTCTTGTACAAATAACGAACAATAAACAATCTCCCATGCTGTATATTTTGTATAATGGTTCCTAGTTATTTTATTTTAGTGTAATTTATTAAAAATGATTTATATAGTATAATATATATCATATAATGTCGTTTAAATAATATCGTAGAAAAAAACTGCAACAGCTAGTTCAATACACTGTACAAGACTTGTTCTATATTACTTTTATGTATTCTATATTATTATTATTATTATTATTTGTTTTTAATTTAAAAACACTTACTTCTTACAAAGGAAATTCTGTTTTCGATTTATTATTTATATTATTTTATTATTTACCATCGCTATTATTTCATATTGAGGATTTATATTAATTGTTTAGATGTGAAAGAATATTTACAAAGAGGTTTATTTATTTAAAATTTGTAAATCTCGGATTGCTAATTTTAAAAATGGCGAAATGGCTGCAAGATTGTATTTTATTATGCAAAATTGCAAACCAATATCGTTATGCACAACTATTATTGAATACTAATTGTATAGATAGCAGAACCGAAGACGAGTTTTCTTTCAAATTTGGCAATATTCGTAATATTGAAATTTTTACGTTATTTGATTATTTTGTTTGTTTTAAATAATATAATTATCCCATCACATTGATAACCGTATTGATAACCGCATTGGTACCGTTTACTGATTCATTTATATCAGGTGTTACGATTCAAACGTATGGTGGTTCATTCCTAACCTAATAATAAGTATGAAACTTATACTTGTCGCAGGACGCCATGAAGTCGACAAATTGATACAAAACTACTATACTGTATTGCAGTGTATAATACACATGGTTTCGAAAATTCCGTGGCTACTTCAACGAGTATCTTTTTTGATGGTAAAAAATTAAAAATATACTCATGGGTCACAGTAATAATAGTAAACAATAATATTATTTACTGTGTTCATCTTATCTTTCACGTGCATAATTGACCACATTTTAAAAAGGAAAAAAAATTAAAACACTGTCAGTAATCAAATTAATATAGTACAATATAATATATTTATATAATATATTCATTATTTCTATTAGTCTAAAAATGTGAAAATCGTTGTTCTCAGCTGAAGTTTTCTTCGTAGAGGCGTTTTGAATCTTGGTAAATATTAACATCGTATTGCCACATATCATAATTAAGTAGGACAGTTGAACTTTAAGCTAAGCTGAAAAACAAAACGACCACACCAACCACCACGCTTCACTCCAAATTTAAAAACTAATTAGCTGATGTAGAAAGTAGATAATAAAATTCTTTTTTAAGAAATTATATTATCAAGCTTCAAATATAACTAAAAAGAAAACAGCTGCCGAGCGTAATATAATAGCGAAATCGTGGCCAAACAGGAACTTAATTTATATAGGTAAGGTAAAAAGTAAATATAAGGAGAAAAGAGGGAAGTGTAGACAAATAGAATAAGGGATACATAGTAGATTAAAAGCTTGGAAATTGTTAATATCAGTACATTTTTAGTCCATGTTTTCTGAGCTTTGTTTTTTTTAAAAGTTTTTTTTTTGGATATATATTATAATATGCGTTCTATACTCATATTTTATATGATTTTCTTCAAGGAACTAGATGATTAAAATTTGCCATTTATTCGTGTTATTCGTTACGACTAACGTAAACACTCGTAAATAAAAATGTGACGATAAGAAAACAAGAGAGATATCAAATATTATAATATTATATCTTACAGATTTATGTAAATTTTTTACAGCCTTAATAAAAAGTAACATAAATTGTACTTTATAGTATAGATTTAATTGACGCACACCATACAGTCTGATGATATTATTATTATTTCGTCTGGTAAGTAAAAAACTACTTTACGTGCATGCAGATAGAACTGGGATCAGTACATTTTCTCGACATTCAATTGCCCGACACCGTTTTCTCGACAATACATTTGACTGTCACTACATTTTCCCGACACTATATTTGCCTGATACTACACTTTCCCGACAATATAAAATTATATTATGAATAAATATGTGTCAAAAATTATTTACAATTTCAATAAAATATTATATTTTATTATGTTATTTACAAATTAATCTTATACTCAAAATTATACAACTAATTATAAAATATTTCTCTGACATATCAATTTTTGTATTACAAATAAATATTTGTCAAAACTTAATAATAATAAAAACATTATACTACTTACAAGTTACAATTTAATGTTATGAACGATTCCCTTAGAAATGATAACTGTGATCGATTTACCATATTATTTATAATTGCACTAATACGTTTTTTTCTTTCAGCGTTAATAATATAATAATAATAAAATAAGATTGTATATTAGTAGGCATTACGTACAATAAAAATATGTAAAATATATTGTCGGACAAATGTAGTGTCGGGTCAATTTAATGTCGGGTATGGTATCGGGCATTCGAGTGTCAGGCAATCATATCAGACCCGGTAGAACTAGATAGTCAATAAAATACAGTTATTTAATATTAACTAAAAATAAATAAAATAGGTTGGAGTATATTATTATTAATTAACGTTTAGGTATATAAAAAATGTCACAGATAAAATTATTCAATAAAAAGATTGTTAAATAATCTTTGATATCTATAATTTGTACGTAACTTTTAAGATATAAATTACAATATATAATTTAGATAATCAGAAAATAAATGTTTAAATCCTAAAAATTAATTTTTCATAAATAAATTAAGTGTTATATCTATAAGTACTTGAAGAAGTTTTTAATAATTAAGCTTCCTTTTTTATAATTACCATAATAGTAGATAAACGTATTACGTTAAAAAATCGCTTTAAATGTTAGTGTAAAAATTATGAGAAATTGCCTAAATCTCGTAATCGAATTTTACTTATCTTCAAGTACTCAAATGAAAGATAGCTTTAACTATTGCTATGAATATATTTTTATTAATTTAGTTAGGTATTATATAGTTATGTGAATGATAATGTAATCACCTGTTATTAAAAAATGTCCGAGTGAAATTTTTTTCGCATTCGAATTTATTACAATTATTGATTATAGTGGTTATCAGTAAATATTGTAAGGCTCAAATATTTACACAAGGGTGGAAAACTCAGATATTTATAAAGAATAGTTATTATTTTTGTTTGTTTATCATGCAAACACAGTGTACATATTATTTTGTTTAATTTATATAAGAAATTCGGAATGATGTATAATTCAATACTATTGATTTAAATTAATGAAAAATACTTCTTTTACATAATATTGTAAAAATTGAAAAATATATTAAACCTGATATTAGCCTTAGATATTTATATTTATATAAACGAACACGACAGATACCGAGTATGTAAACAAACCTAAAATGTAATGAATATACATTTCATCACTTTTACGAGATTATAAATTCAACTTTAAAACTATTATACTCCAAATTTAACAAACATTTCAAACATCGAACGAATGTGGCTACGGAAATAATATTGAAATCATTAATCAAAAAGTTATTACTAAAGTCACGTAAAAACCAGATGATATCGGTATAGTAAAACGTGCACTTTATATCTGATACTAGACAAATGAAAATTAAGGTAAGTTATTAATTAGTTACTTAATGATTGAAATAGATACTGTAATCAGTAGCTAAAAATATTTTTAACCATAGAAAAGTAAGTATAGTGCACATAATCAAATGTACATTATTATAATGTTATAGAATATTGTTAAACTAAATTAAAAGGTGTTATTATGAGATTAACTGATTGATAGGTATTCGTATATACATAACTATACTGTAAGTAATAAAGTACTTATGAATGTGTGAAATTCACAGCACCGAATAAGATAAAATAAAAATTCAAATTTTTCATCATAATATTGATTTGGAGTTTTGCATCACTTTTTATTGTGGTAGAAACGCGAGTTATGGTTTAAGTTTAATATACCAAGTCGAAACTATAGGGTAGTAATATTTACGGAAGAATTGTTGCAAATAATTTCGTCGTGTTTGACTGAATTTTATTATTATACGATCGGCATCCATAAAAGTATTGCATCTTTGTGTGTACATTGTGTAGGTATAATGACTCGCCAGACATAATAATAACCTAACGTTTTTAGACGATGTTTGGCAAGACAACGCATCGTTTTAAATGTTTTCGATACTGATACTTTTGTAATAAGTTTGTAGCTCGCTCCATGATGTATACCTCGTTAGACTCGAAGTTCGTGCTTTGATACGTACCATTCGAGCGTAGTTGTTATGTGACATGGTTCCGTGCAGCAGCGCGTTTAGCGAAGAAATATCATTCAGTCGTTTAATGTTACTATAAGACGGTCGATTCAATTTTTATCGGGTTTCAATTTCATTTAAAAATCTTGGTTGTTAGCGTGTACCTGATATGAAACCGGAAATTCGTAAAGCCTTTTCAGTAGAGGTATGAACTCGGAAAACGCCAACGCGCCTATATCACTACCACAACTGAGTACAAAGGGACGCAAAATATTTCGTCGTCTGCACACCACACGATTTACATATCATTATACACTCGTATTACACTGTCAGGATTAGAGGGATACCTACGTCACGTATAATAATATAATACGTTTGAAAAATAATTATAATATTTGATATTATTTATTAATTGAAAATAATATATTTTGTATAGTAATTTTACCGTAGTACATTATTTTATATGTGTTAAAATTTTATAATCAAATTGTCGTAGCATTTTACTAGACTATAGTTGTGTCGCAGCGTTACACAATAAATTATTATATTATTTACGTATGTGATTGGAGAAAAATAATAATATTTCGATTGAATGTGTACGTGTTGTAAATATTTTGTAGGCAGGACTAGAGACAACCATAAGTGTAAATGTGGATGACTGACCAAAATTAATACTTTAAATATTTCAAGATTTGTTTAGTACGGGGGTTTTAAATAGTATCTCTATTGTATTATATGCTTCAGTAGTCAAGTAAATTATAGGGGTTTTTTTTTATTGTATTAGATTAAATTCATTGGTAATGAATAATATAATTAAATTTTTGTCAGGAAATCTGCGATAAAGTATATCGCTTAACTTTAAAACCATCATGAATCGGTACTAGAAGATAATACTTACTAATAGTTATTGACAACGTATTTTAAATCATCTTATAAATAATCGAGTTAGAAAGTAAGTTATGCTAATAAAAATCATTAACTGAACACAATAATTGGTTATTTATTTAAAATGAAGAGATTCATAGTAAATAACACACCACTAATATTTTGCGTCTTGCATTACGGATCAGAAATTGCAAAAAGAATAACTTAACATTAGCAGAATTCTGCAACTACAGTATTTTATTGAACTATTTTTGTATTTTATTGATTTTGAGTGAAATACAATTTTTAAATAAAATTGCATACATCGTAAAATTATAAATTTTATAAATTTATTGAAATTATTTAAAAAAAATCTATATGGTATGGCCAATAAAAAGTGTGACACGATCGTTACATAAATATGACCGTTTTTCATTAGAGTTAGTCCAACTGTTTTATCGCATAAAGTAAATTGCGTGACATTAATAATAAAATAAAAATGTGTTTTGAAAATTTCATGGATAATTGATGTACTCATAAACATAAAACCACTCTTGAGTATATATGATAAAAAAAAGTCCAATAAGCATATAAAAATCTCAATTTTCGTTTGACTTAACTAAAGTAATTAATATGATAGCTGTAATAACAATTATTAGTAATCATCCGGTTTTATTTTAAAAATACACGTGTAAGACGGCGTATTGTATTGGCAATTTAGGTACACAACTGCACGGAATACTAGATAAACAGTGTTAATAATGTGCATAATACCATTATATTATTATAATCTTATTGTATAACAAAATTTAATGTATTAGGATAGTTGCAGATACTGGAGCCATTGATCAAGACAAAATTTCATTTTCCAAATTAATTGCGGATCACATAAATTTGTTTTATTCAAAATATTATTTTATTCAATATTGTATTTATCTTTTAATTTTAACAAATATAATAACATGTGTATTGCAGTTTACTATAATCATTAAAAAAAAAAATCGAATAGATAAAACAATACCTCATATATAGTGTAGACCAGGGGTCACCAATTAATATTTTTGAAGGGCCACATAAGGAATCTAAAAATTTTTCGCGGGCCATCAAGATCCTAAGTACATATTTACATTACATAAAAACTAATAATATTAAACAAAAATAATAATTTACAATTATAACACATATAATTTTGTCGTAATATGTGTTATTTATTTTTTGTCTGCGGGCCGAATAAAATGTGTTGGCGGGCCGTATGCGGCCCGCGGGCCGCCATTTGGTGACCCCTGGTGTAGACTTTCTCGTAGTGTAAACGTTTCAAAAATATTTATGGTAAAAGGAATCTTTATACTATATAATAATTTGTACGTGTTTTGTTGAAGTAACACGTGTTTGCAATTTTAAGAGGACTATAATAAAGTATACACACACAAGAAAAAAAAAATTAATTTTTAATTCAAATCATCGTACGTTATGCATACGAATAGATTATGACGTGAGTTATAAATTTCATGAATCAAATATAAACATAAAAAATAAAAATAATACAGGTATTTTGTTGGTAAGGTAACCGATCGATAAACAAAAATGTAATATATTATTGTTTTATATATCGATATAACATTATGATTATTATTATTATAAATATAATATACTAAGTTTTTTGAAAACAAAATAATTATTTAAAATTTAAAAAAAAAGTATTACGAAATTAAATTAGAGCATTTTTAACACTCAATAAGGTGTATAATATATTATGTATACTATCACTCAGAATAGTATATAATATATACTATATATTATATAATATAATATGGATTGATTCTTGTAATATTTGTAAAATTTCAAATTGTCATTATAGTATATTTATCACATAAATCATATAATTATAACTAAGTGTATCGTGTATCACATATTTGAAAGTTTAAACAATTATATAATATAACTGTTGAATTTTTGACATTAATTGTAATGGAAATTCACAAAATAAATAAAACATTATTGGGAAGACTGGGGTTTGACGGGATACCTAACTTATAAATCATCTATTATATTCATTGTTACGTTTAAATATAAAAATACATAAATACTGTTTTAAAAAATGTTCATTTGGAGATGATATCGAAATATAGCGTGTTATATTATAGTTATAGTATGATTTATGCTTCATGGGAAAAGTGGAATAATAAGAGAACAAAAGAATATATTTCTCACGTTATTGATTTACATTTTGTTTGAATAACAAATTTAAGTAGTCTATTGTTTTTTTTATTATAATATATACAATAAATGTATTTATTAAAAAGTAGCATAGTAACTAACGTTTTAAACGTAATGCAATTTTAATTAATTAAAGATTTTTTCTCGATATGAATTTATTAGTTGCAAACAAAATTCGTTTTGACATTCAGAACAATCATCACAATCTAAAAAATATATTTTCAATTGTAATAAAGTCTTAAGCTACTTATCCGATTTTAGTTTGTGTATAACATGACCTTGCTGACCGTATTTTGGATTTTGATACGATATCTGCTTGTGACTCGAAGACGATCAAAACTTTACTATAAATATTAAGTAAAATCAAACTTTAAAAAGATATATGCTAAGGATAATTTAAAGTTTAAAATTACCTTTTTACTTAAACGATACAAAATCGTAGCTCTATATCAGTTTAAAATAATATAATTATTTTAACCACGGTGTGTTTTTATGTTATGTATATCGGTATATGTATATAACTCAGAAAGTTAGAATATAAAATAACAAAGAACAACACTACAAAATAAATAAGAGGAGCATTTATTTTGAAAACCAGTGTTTATGATTATTTCACCGATCAATGGAATACAATGAAAAATGAATAGTGTTGTCCAGTGTTTACAATCAGCACTGGAATTCTGGGTATAAATTAACGACAGCAATTTTATGCAGTGAAAAATTATGTAATGATTGGTACTAAATAATATATTTTTGAAAAAGTTGTATAATATGATATCTGTGAGAGAGAAATAACGAATTTTTAAAATACTTTATATGATTTGACAAATTTAAAACATTTAAAATGTGACTCAGGTTATATAGCGTCGTCGTATGATTGCATTATTAATTCATATTTGTTGCAGAAATTAAAAATTGCTACTAAGTCATAATCTATAAATTTCTTTGTATTTTGTTCAGTTTCAATCATCTTGAGCATTATGCTATATTCAATATCGTGCGTTCTGTACTTTAACTGCACGAAGGTTTATAGTTTCATATACATGTGTATCTCGTTACAGCGAAAGAGCTATTGGTTTTATAGCGTTGACGTGTTTTTTTTCTTGTTTTATTGGAAAACACTACAATCGCTAAACGTAAATTTTTTTAGTGGGTTTTGTTGAATAAACTATGTAAAATTGAATACCGATGGTAGTTTTTCGAATTTCAAAGCGTTTTTGTCAAAATATTGTTACGCAGCGAAAATCGTTGAACACAACTTTTTAAAAATCTAAGATTTTGGATTAATTATCGCAGCTATTTTTACGATTTCATATTTCTACTAGAGTACAAGACACATGTATATTATTGGTTAAAAGTATAGGTAATTTTTTTTAATAAAAAAAATATTCGCATAATTCAATAAATATTTCAGTAAGTCTTACGTTATACGTACGTTGTTTAAGATGCAGAAAGTAATAATTACAAAATCTTAAAAACAATAAATGTATTGATAATCATAAAAAATAAAACATATACTTCATTTTTTATAAAATTTTAAAATTCTAAAAATAGGTAATCGCACTATTATTACATTTTTTGAAATATATCCGTTGTTTTTCATAATACATTGATTTGTGTTTGAACTGTTTGAAGAGTTGAACCGTCGGCCGATTGATATTCAAAGCACAATGAAAGGGGTCTGTCTCAGAAATTAAAATTTTTTATACTACGGTCCACAGCTGTTATATATTTGTATTCTGTATGCGGTGTAATGCAATATTAACGACCAGGACGACCGCGATGTTACGGATATTTCCAAGTTGATGGTATTATTTAACCTCATTAGCTAAATTGGCGCACTTACTTGCGGACATCATGACGTACCCATATTATAATGCTTTTGTACGTTGCCTGTGTAATTTCATTTAAAAAAGGATTCATAGAGCAAAATGTCCTACATGTTTTTGTAACGGTTTGTTCGCCAATACTATTAAACTCGGATAAATCATATTATTTGCATATTATAATAACATATCTAGTAAAAATGTAAAACACAAACAAATAAATAAGGAAGACGTAATACCATAATAGTCCTTATTTGGTATACAAAACTTTATAGCATCTGTTAGAATAGTTATTTTATGTTATGATTTGTATGACAACGTTATTTTTAGAAAAATATTATAATAATCGGTGAAATGCTGCATAATAAAATGATAACTACAGCATGATATATATATAACTAGTATAATATTACTTTTATCCGTGAATATTAAACTATTTAACCATGGATCATTACGGCTGCCGTGAGCATGAATGAGTATAAAAACTAAAAATAGATGTATGTTTAATATATTAATGATTAATAAAATCACGTAGAAAAATTTAACAATTTTTTGAGAGTCTCATAAAACTGACCAAATAAATATAATTTAATTTAAACTAGAATCATCTGGTTAAATAATTATTTCTTAAAAAAAAAAGTACAAGCGTTTATCGCCCAATTTAAATATTATTTCATATTATTAGTATTTTGTTTTTATAAATGCAATTATAATAAATAATTATTAATTATATTATTTAAAAAGGACGAAGGTGTTAGAAAAGTTCTGATTTTTAGACACAATTTTTATTTAAGTAAAAAATAAAAATAGATAGTTCTGCTCATAATCATTTTTATAATGTATTGATTTATGATCGATTTCAATAAAATAATATAATACCCATTTTTTATATAATTAGTGTCTCTGACTGGTATTAGAATTTTTAAGTAAATCTTTTTTTTTTAATCACACATACCTTTATAACTTTTTAAATGGATTTCTTATTTGTAAAAGTATACATTTTATTATTATAAATTGAAATTATCATACGGTTGAATGATGATGACGTGTGCATACGGCTCTCAGTATCAATCATCCTTAGACGGTGGTATGGCACACACCTTTGTCGATGCTATAAAATCCCACAATTTACATTTCAAATACTTTCCGGTGTTTGGGGAAAATATATGCGTATTAATATATTATATACGATTGCGCTCTCTTCATTAACAATCACGAAAGCCAACGATTCACAAAAACGTCAGAATGCAAAATGAACTGTTTATTAAACTGTTTGTTTAATAAAAACAAATATTGATCGATTTTTTTTTTATGTCAACATTTTATAGTGTACTCGTAATATACATCATATAATAAAAAAAAAAATATTATGTATAATATGCGCACAAATATCGAAGAATAATTTTGTGAATATGTCCGAATCCCTTTTTTTGTTCTCCTACATATTGTTTAATATCGTATGTGACAGCCAACAACAGTCTAGGTACCAGAGAATCTATACTTTTTCAAGGCACATTCACGCAGTAACATAGTATTATTTATTAGAAATAATTTTTTTTATTTTAAATAATATTTTTGCATTAGAATATCGATAGTTTAGGTAATAATAGTAATATAAGTTTTATAGGAGTCGCATATTATTTAAACTGTAGTAATTTTATTGTATATTTAGCAGAGCCTGGGACTTAATGTGTAGAGTATGGCATAATATTATTATATGCTTTGAATGTAAACACGGAAAAAAGTGATTCGTTACAAATTTGTATTGTCATCGTCAATAATTTGAATTTAAAATTGTTTAATGCATATTATTTTTTATTCTTGATAAAAATAAAAATACCAAACATTCAGGATATTTTTAAAAGTTATAAAAATAAAAACTAAATATATACAAGTAAATATAGGACCTATATTATAAGTATACTTGATAGAAAATAATATAATAATATATTTATTTAGATAAATGTTATTTTTGTTTTCTTCTTCACTGTTAATTTAACTAAAAAAAAATATTTTAATTTATAGTTGACTGTTTTATTTAACTTTGTAACTATAAATTTAAAAACATAGTTAAAAATTGTTTTAAAGCATTTATACCTGCTATTAACAATATATGAGATTTTATTTTAGTTAGAACTATAATATCATTAAAAACTAAGTAAACTCTAGACTTATATGTATTTTATAACAACTTATTTGTTGATAAAATAATATCATCAATGTTAATATAAATATCAATTTATTTAAAAATATTTAATTTAATTTTAAATAAGAGCTTTTTATTTCTGGAATAAATTACTCTAGGTAAGTTTTTCTAGTACTTATATAGGTAGCTGTTTAATATTTTTAAAATTGATCATAAAAAAAGTTATAGGAAAAATAACATTTGATATTAGCATAAAAGTATATTAATTAATTATCTGAATATTTTGCTTTTTTTAATATATAACATCAAGATGATTATTAAAATACCTTTTTAAAAAAAAAAAATTAAATCTATAGGTAAAAACGTATTTAAATACATAGATAATATGAGAGAATTTATTTATTAATAGGTATACAGACTTACTTACTATTAATATCTTAAAGTCATGCGGCTATAACTGAAAACAGTGAAAACCTTAAACAATTATTATGTTGGACAGCTAGTAACTATAATTTGACATTTCACCCGGCGATGACAAAAATAACAGATGTGAATTTTCATACCTCAAACAGTGATATGATATGTGTATAAAATCCCCGACAGCTATGATACAATAAAATAATGTTAACGACATTGAAAGGAGTAAAGGATAAATATAGTATTTTCTATGCTAAACTGATGTATTCGCACCGCTAAATACAATACAAATACAAATCAAATGTAAAACGGTATAAATCCTCTTGGTCTTTTTCGTCTATTTTTTCAATTATATGTTATCACAAATCGCATACAATATTTTTTGAACAAAATAAATGTTGTGGATTTTTTAAGAGTAGCTCTAAGACAAATTGATACAATTATTAACTAAAATAAAATTATTCAAAAAATATTTTGCAAACCAAGTATCAAATAACAAGTTTGGATTTAATGGAAGATAAAATATAATTAGACGATCATAATAAATTAAGATAATAATAAAAAAAAATTAAGAAAATATTTTAATTGTAAAGATTATGGATTTAAAAACAAAATAAACATCGGTACGAGTTTATAATATTGTATAATATGAACAAATTATCAGAATTTTATCTAGTGCCATTATAGTTAGGATAGTCAGGAAGTAATCAGTTAAAAAAACTAAAACTCAAAAGATGTGGTTTGATAATAAAAATTGATTGGGTAAAAAAAGTACATATAAATTACCTTAAATAGACAGTGTAATTTACTACTTAATGATGCTGTAATATCAAAATATATCTATATTTATACGAAAATAATTTTGTTAAATGCGCAATCATTGTTTATTTTATGCAGACATTAAGAATCAAAGCTTAAACCATTTTAAATATACAGAGATGCCATAACGTTATAAATATCTAATTGAAATATTTGTTAAAAACATTTTTGACTGTTAAACATTATTTTCTTATTAATTATTTATAATTTATAAATGTATAAAGTTTATTTATTTAAAATATGATTTACAAATCTTGATTGAAAATTTTTTTTAGAACATTTGTTACTTACTAAACTTGAAGTATAGTCTATTGATCTAAAGATCTTAAATATTAAAAATAAATATTTTTGTTTCATTTTTTGTATAAGCTCTAAAGTGTTTTTAAAAAAAGTAGAATAATAAGTATTTTAGCATTATTTTTAAAACAGCTAACCATTTAGTTTTAAAATAACATTATGCAAAGTTAGATAAAAATAATATTTATTATTGTGCATTTATGAGCAAGTACTTACAATACATGAATATTTCATCATTTTGTTTTCGTTGAACAAAAATTATATTGTTTAAAAGTAAAAAAAAATATTTATTGATCATATTTTGAGTGGCCAAATTTGTATACTGACTACGGTAACAATCAGCGATATGTTATACCATCTAGTCCATCTTATCTAAAAAAGTATGAAGACATTCGTAGATATTTTTTTTCTTTATTTGAAATATACAATCTATACCTAATAGGCACAATGAGTGCATGCGATAAGAGTGAGATTACATATTATATACATTACATTAATACGTCTAAAAAGAGAACTAACGTAAACATATATATTTACAAGAAACACGAGATGTGAGAAGCCATCCATCAATGACACTCACTACGTAGATATTTAACATTCAAAACAGTATAACTAGATAAATTTAAGAAGTGAATAATGATCTAATGTTGTAATATTTATATGATACTATATCATCTTTAAAAACTTTGGTTTTATTAATTACAAATTTAATTAAAAGTAAAATAACACGATAGGTATTAGGTATATTATATTCTAATAAATTTGCTTTGACTCATGTGTCATTTTTTCACTTTATTTTGTCAGTAGATGTCGCTGTCATTATTTGTTTCATTTTCAAGTTTATATAACCTGCAACTGTTTCGATGAAAAACAATATTATTTTTCTTTATTCTCACACAAGTCCAGTGGCGTATACAAATAGGATTAGGGGTATCAGACATCAGTTATCAATACGTAGTAATAGTGTTGGTGGCGTAGAGGACATCGACTGATGATATATTTTTTAAGTAAATAGAGTTCAATTTTTCCGATTTGAGCACTATATTACTTAAATTATACCACATAATAGAAAATAAATAATTATAATACATTATATTATGTCATTCATCAGTTATATATTACACAATAAACACGCGTCAGTTGATTAAATATTTGTTATTTCTGAAGTATCGAATGACAAAATATTGATGATTGTGTTTATATATTTTATCAAACGATTATCTACCGTAAATAATAAAATATTACTTTAAATGTTGATATTTATTAGTAGATTATAATAAATTGGTTTAATGGATTTTGATCGTTTTATCGAATACATTTAATAATAACTAGCAGCCAGCATATTATTTCGCTAAAAATCTTAAGATCGTTGTTTAATTTGGACTTTCTCTATATACTAATCCACATGTCCACGACTGTACCAATCAAAAGTATTAGCAATACAAAGTTACTTTACGTGAAATTGTACTGCAGAAGCTTACGAGTAAGTACGGAAATAAAACCTAAAACGAACATAAACTAATTTCATTAAGCTGTTTATAAACAAGTCTAAGACGTTTTAAAATTTCCAGCGACTAAGATTCAAACAGAACAAAAAGATATATCGTGGTGAGTGCAACAATGTTTCCGTCTAAATAGTAAATGCGAATGTATACCAAAGTTTATTGTATTAATCCATTTGAGCTCACGGCGTAGTGACGAGACTTAAAATAGGTAGAAAAACTAACGTATTGTATTCCAGAATATAGGTAATACTCATTGTTTTTTTCATGGTATTTATGTAAGTATCTTAACTCGGTTAATTTATAGAAAATTTGTTTAATATTAGGTATAATATGTGGTACTAAAATTAAAAGCAATTAAAAAAAAATTGAGAAATGAGTACTACTCTGATGTACAGTAGGTGTCATGTGAATATGTGATAGATAGGTATATTAAATTTGAATTAAAACAAATTTCGTTTTATACGAAAAATAATTCTCAGCGGAGGTCTATCAGCCTAAAATATAAATAAGTATAATTTATATTATTTATTTTAACAAAAAATGTATAATACAATAGGTTAAATTTAATTTTCTCAAATATATACATTTAAAATGTAATTTTGCATATAGAATATAAATATTTACTTATACGTTTTAAGTAAAGAATACATTTTTTAAATTATAATAAAATAATGAAAATTGTTGTTCATATTTTAAACATATAATTTCATCCAAATTTTAACTTAAAATGTATGAAAACATTATTAATTATTATTTTTTGATTTCAGTATAAATTAATACGAGGAACTTTGTATTCTAATGTCGAATATTAGCTATAAAAATAGTGTATTTTATAAATTTTCAACTTCAAAACAATACAGATTTTCTAGAATTTTTGATAGAATTTCAAATGTTCATAAATAAAATAAAAGGGTCTTACTGATAAACTTTTTTTTTTAAACTCTAGGTAGAAAATGTATGAAGAATTTTGCATTAAACGAACATTTTTTATGAATTTTTATTGAATCTTCAGTGTTGGAAGAAAGACAATAAATACAGTATTAATCTTATTTACGGTTTGTATAATGGACGATATAGAAGATTTTTCCGATAATAAATTGTTTAACGCTCTAAAACAATCTAAGAATTACATAAAAGATTTTTAGTTAGTTGATTCAGTATCTTGAGGACGATTTTGTTAAAATTTAGCGGGTATAAAATAAATTGATTATGCAATATAACGAAAATTGTATTGACACAATCCTAAAATTGTATTTTTACATTAGACTATATAAAATAACGTATATAATAAATATGTAAATAATTATTTTAATCATTAATGTTTCATGGAGTCATAT
The DNA here is from genome assembly GCA_020882235.1 of Schizaphis graminum. NCBI lineage: Eukaryota > Metazoa > Arthropoda > Insecta > Hemiptera > Aphididae > Schizaphis > Schizaphis graminum. The sequence goes on along the minus strand of CM037034.1, from coordinate 22,124,904 downwards.
GTAATCAATTCAATATTTTTACATTAATAACTATTCGAGTATTGCAAACATTTGAAGATTATTATAAATATTTTTGATTTGAATTTACATTATAAATGCAATATTTTTTTCAAAATTTAAAACATTTTATGTTTTTTAGAAACATTTATTGTTGTATCATATTATTTGAAATTGGTCTTGTCGTCGATTTAGTATTTTAATACCATGCACATTAAAATCGAATTTTAATCTAACTCTTATGATAAAATATTATATTACCTAAAGGCAAGATTTATCCTCTACATTATGAAACGGATTATTTCAAAAGTATAACAAGACTACAATTAACCACTGTGTTTAAATAAATAAAAAAAAATTGAAATAAAGTTATTATTATTTCGGATTAAACAATCGTTATTATTTTTAAATAGAAAACAATATTTTATATTTTAATGAAGCAAACATTTGTTTGTTGACTTTCTTCGTTACGTTTTTTTGCAGATGTGCTATTTAAGTTGAAATGTTAATTATTATAACAAGCAAATTCTTTGAAAATCATTCAGCATTTTTTTTTTATTTGATTTAAAAATAACAAACATTTCATTCATATTTATTTGTACAAATAGTTTCGAATATCGATTCGGGAGGATTTTTATTTGAATTCATACATATCTTTTGTATTTTTTCGTTTGTAATATTATTTCCAAATGTTTTTAAATTTTAATAATACCACTACAACCTTGTGATATAGTATTTATAATGTAATTATTTGTTTTTTAGATTCTTCTGTATTATTTTTTTAATTTAATGAAAATCAAATCATTTCCTGATGTAGATTATAAATTATAATGAATAATCATACAATTAAAAAAAAAAAAAATAGAAAAAATGAGATGTATGCAGGAAATTAATAAATTAATAAAATACCTACATACTACAAATTTAACCAAATAAATGGTATGTGGGCATGTCTTTTTTAAAGAATTTTTTTTCAACTTAAAGTAAGCGTATTATAATATTTCATCGGCTACTCTATTTTTCATTTTCTGCTACCTTTTTTATGCTTAATAATAATCGATGTATTTATTTGTAGATAATAACTCGTATTTATAGTACTCTCAATACACTATTGTTATAACATTTATAATCAATGCATTGTATCTATATTAACATATATTATAGTTGGTATACATTAAAATCGTGTAATAAATTAAATCGCACATAAAATGATAACATTTTGAATTGTTAAATTTCCTATAATATAGTTAAATGTTAAATGTAATTCATTGATAGTAACGTTTTTTTTTTACTCATATCATAAAGAGTGTAATACATTATTTCACGGCATTTAAATATTATTAAATTTATACAATACACATAATTTAATTGTTAAAAAAACGAATGTGATTAGTCTTATGTAAATATTATATTTTTGCTTCAGTTTTTATAGTTATTTTATGCAAATTTAAAAATCTACAAATTAATTAATATAAGTCACCTTTCGGATGGACGATATTATATTATGATATTAAAACAACTATGTGAATTATCGTTTGCAGTTCAAAAGCTGATTTGACTTATGCAAAACTAAACAATTATATAACGGATAAGAGAAAGCATTGGACGTAAGTAGGTACTTTAATAACCGCGAAAAGAGGAAATACGAACAAAAATGTTTAGTGTGAAGAGCGATTTCTGATCGGACACAAATTGTCAATGTTGATTTATTTTCCGTTGTTCTTTTGTTCTCTTCAGAAGCCCAATGGAACCAACTCCACTAGACTGCACCCAACCAAAAAACTTTAAACTTTTAAATTATTTATCATTTTATATATCTCTGAAACAACAACTTGTTTCTAAATTTTATAACAATGCTTTCCACAACCTGAAAGTTAAACGGGACTGTTGAGGCTGTTAAAATCACTCGAGGGAATAACATTTTTCAAATCAGATGCATGATAAATTTCAAACGTGGAAGACGCATTATTATTCAATAAAAAGAAACAATAATAAATGTATAGCCCATGGGTATATGAGTTTATATATAGTTTTTATAGTGAAAAATATATTTTCCATAATTTTAGAAAAACAAAAATATTATTTTGATATTTCACATTGATAATAGTTTCCGGTGGATGTGTTTCTATAATTTGTTTATTTATTTTTTTTAAGAAACTATGGATAACGTTTTATCTATTTTAAGTTTAAAATACAACGTCGTTATTATACTTTTTATATAAATATTCTATTTTCGCAAATACCAAAGCTAATTATTTTAATTGTACAGATTACCAAAGCTAATTATTTTAATTGTACAGATAAATATTTTTTTATGACAGGTATACAATAAAAAATAACTCAAGAAATTGCATCAAAGTGAGCATATTTTCGTACATTGATATCATTAATTTTCATTTTGTTATGATTGATATTACTGTACGCATGCTACTACAAAAATAATACAATTTGTGGCAATAATTGTATTATATTTTCTATATTTTAGGTATTAATGTAAGTGTACTCTAGTTAACTTTAATAATTTTCTGCGAGGGAAATACCTATTAAAGTTTATAATAAAATAAAAAAAAAAAATGTTAATAATTAATCATAATTTATATGGAGAGTCAGTTTGAATATATTTTATAATTTAATTCATTAAATTTAAATATTCATTTTTCTCAAAAATTAGATTTCAGAGGCTTATAAAAAAATTTGTGCCCGCGTATGTTTAATATTTTTAAATTACTTAAAATACAATTTAAGAGAAATCTTGTGTTATGATTTTAACACTTTTGAGCGATGAAAAAATGTTTTTTTACAAACATTTATATGAAAAAAATTTAAATAATTGAACATAATATATATGGGTGTCCCACTGAGATCTGACAAATGAAATAACTTTTGTTCTAATCAATATTTAAAAAAAAAAAATTTTAAATATAATTTATAGACACTTGCGCTACATTTTTAGTATACATTTTTTATTTATTATTTTTTAATACTGAAAATAAAAAAACTAAAAAATTGATAAAAATTTTTCCATAATATTCGAAAATAGCCAATTTGTGAATCTCATTTAAAAAAAAATTTAGATGGTAAAAACATTTTTTTTAATCCAGTGGCTGATTTTTTACAATTTTTTAAATATCAATATTCTCGTTAAGTAAATTACGATCTAGTTTATGTAAAACAGTATAACAATAAAAAAAATTTTTATATTTTAACATGCACCTATTTAAAAATATTTATACAAAATATTTTTGAAAAAAAATTAAATTTTTTGAAATTATAATGTTTCTTACATAAACTAGATCATAATTTACTTAACGAGAATATTAATATTTAAAAAATTGTAAAAAATCAGCCACTGGACTAAAAAAAATGTTTTTACCATCTTAAATTTTTTTTAAATAAGATTCACAAATTGGCTATTTTCGAATATTATGGAAAAATGTTTATCAATTTTTTAGTTTTTTATTTTCAGTATTAAAAAATTATAAATAAAAAATGTATACTAAAAATGTAGTGCAAGTGTCTATAAATTATATTAAACATTTTTTTTTTTAAATATTGATTAGAACAAAAGTTATTTCATTTGTCAGATCTCAGTGGGACACCCCGTATATATATATACAAACAGCTAAATTTATCATTTAAATTTATACAATACAAAATTTATATTTTCATGATTTTATCCAATTTTGAAAAAAATAATCTTTTAATGTCCATACAAAATTAATATGACTACGTTAAATTTTATTTTAATTCCAATAAGAACAACGTATGAGGAATTTTGTATTGTATAATTGATACATTTTGCTATTATATTAATATTATTAAATGTATATTTTTTTATTTTGACTGCTCTGTAAGGTGATGAGAACTACAAAAATAAAAAACAAACATCCTTGTAAATCTAATTTAAAATAATTCCAATAAAAACTATCTTAATAGATATTTATGTATATTTATTCCTGTTGACACAAATAATTCAGACTTATGATTAAAATTTTAATTTAGATCATCTATAAATTGTTTACGGTTAGGTTACATCTCCTTTCGTTTCTGATCAGTCCTCCTTTAAATAATTGTGTACGAGTCTGTAACATTTGCATAGCTTTATTATTTTAATTATTTTTAACTTTATTTTTTTTATTATATTTTATGCTAAGGTTAGTACTCGTATGTATTATACGATATTTTATGTTTAATTATAAAATTTCGTTAAAGGTTCTTTAAAAACTTACTCTATTTTAATATATAAATAAACTTTAAAAAGTTAGATTTTCAAAAGTTTTAAATGAAAGTAAATACATTTTAAAAGTATACATAATGTTGCATTTTCTAATTAATAGTTTAGTATTTTAATTTAAGTATAGAAGTACTATCAAAAATGAATGTTAAAATAAAGAGTTGTGTTTTATAATTAAATAATATAATATTTAGATTAATGTACATGCTTGTATACAAAATTTTATACAAAAAAATGTCAATTACCAATTCGATTACAATATTCTTTATTAATTATTTAAAACAAAAATGTATTTTAATTATTTTCGTTAATAATATATTGTTATGGCTTACATTTGTATTTTCGTAAGAATAACCAAGTACAGAAAAAAATATTAATTTATATTAATTTTTTTTTTTTGGTAGCTGTAATTCAATCATATTCGCATACAGACATATTATATGTTATGCGCCTATGATTGAATAATGGGCATTGACTCATAAACATCAATAGATTCTATCATAGAATGCTAATACCCAATTCTGTCAAACATTTTGCGTTTAGGATAGACAAAAAAAAAAAATAAAAAAATAATGTTTACACCACCAATGCGTTGTGTGTTACTGTAATCTGATTTCGTCGTATTGACAACACCTTTCCCGTTTATTTTGCGTGTGGTTGTATTCCGAATAACCATGCGCGCCAAGGTGTGAAAGTAACCATTAATAACGTCATTTTTTATTTATTATTATTGCATTTTTTTATTTTTTATTTTATTTTTTTACCGAAGGAATATCATTTGCCGATAACGTCAAAAGCTTAGTGACACTGCCGTTCGAAACAGCTAGGTGACAGTAAAATAATTCGTCATGAAATTCGAGGCTGCCGTCACCGTGCCAGTCTAGTTATGAAGACCCGACTGAAAACTTTAATGACGTAAGCCGGCGGCTTAACATGAAAAAGTTACTATAATATTTTTATCCATATTTATTTATAACTTTTTAGATAGGTGTACCATGAATCAAAATTATTTTACAATCACTATTTAATATGAAATGTATTTTTAACGATAAATTGTTAAAATAATTTTAAGCGGGTGAAATTTATTGTATATAACATTACACTACTACATATTGTACGCGATTATAAAGATTCGCGTAAAATGATAAGAAATCCACAGTCTTCGCTTAAAATAAGGTTGCTAAAAGAAATGACTTATGGAAACATGCACTCAAACAAAAATAAATTGAATCCAATAAATGCCGGAATCGAAACCCTAAAATATTAAAAATCTTATTTAATTTAGGTATATATAATATTTACAACATCGCTTGATCCCGGGACACATTTTGGTATAAAATAGTTATTTTATTACCATCATAATAGTTAAAAGAAACAAAACCATACTATAAATACCAGCCCTGTCTATGATTTATTCAACGCCCATCATGTCGTTTTAAAATTACTCTGGATCCGCGTTTTTAACGCCCTAACGCCGACGTTTGTCTTGTCAATTAAAATCATGAACATGCCATCCTGATAATATTACACTAGCTATTTTGATTCAAAACGAATTCGCGATAAACTCGCGCGACCTCTATCTACGTTACAATAAAACCGTGTACCATGCACAGTATATTATGTGTACCGTAGCAATACGGTATTTACCGTGCGTTTGTACATGCGGCGGAGGCGGAGTCGCAGTACCTTTAAAGTCTCCGGACTTGCCGGCGTGAACGATAGTCTACCGCTAAACGTTTCGTGCGAATAACCGTAAGGGACTGAGTACGGGAGACGATCGGGATATAATATTTTATTGCAATTAGTACAACGTTTTTAGTTTAATTATTTTATTAGTGTTCGAATTTTTAGTTATTATTATTTTTTTTTTAAACTTTTACCGTTTTGAATAAATTGTATTAATCATTGACACGCTGTAAGTGCTGTTGAAACGTAAGTTGAAATTTTTTTTTTTTGTATTTATTTATATTGATATTAATCTTAGTAAGTTGATAAGAATCCATGATGTTATAATACATATATTATATTGCCATAGATAAGTATAAAATGTGTTCAATATTAATTTTGAAAAATGTTTAACGTAAAACCATACAGCGCAGGTCAAAATAATAAATTCAGATTGTTACAATTATTTTCAGGAAGTACTATTTTGATAAAAACATTAATGGTTAATGATATATATGTATATATGTATATATACATTAAGAATGCTAAGAATAATATTTTCATTTTTTTAGATTTTTTTTTCATTATTTAAGGAGTGTCGTGTAATAGTATGGACTTCCTTTTTTTTTTTAATGAGAACCAAACTTTTTTAATGTAAATTATTAAGTAAGTAGTTTTTTTGAAAATATTTATGTATACAACCAAAATTTGAATGAGCTATTTCTGAGTTATTAAAAATGTATATAGATTATAGGTACTAATTAGACTTCAGAATTATTCTGAATACTTTCAGATTTTAGAATACTATGTCCCATAAAGTATAAAGTAATGAATAATGATAGATTTATATTAATAACTATAATTTTCAAGTCACCATGGTCCAATATCTATTATTAATAAATAAAGTAAAAATTAGCATTCATTACTTAAATTATTAACGAAAAACAACTCAGTACGTATAGGTTGTTGTAAGCTGTTGGGTTTGTCGGCGTAATAATAACTACAGGCCTGTGGTTTGCGCGACTCACCTCGATTATACCTTATACAAGTCGTCTACATTATACATGTCATATACGATGTAAAATGGACTAATTACCATATTATGTATAAGCAAACTTTTTTTTTTAATCGTAGTTTGGATGACTTGCGCAAAGACAAAAGAAAATTATATTGTTATTTATAATATAATATAATTAAATAATATAGATAAACTAAATTTTTTTTCCTGTGAAATAAATGTATAGTACTACAAGCTGGGTTTGAAAAAATTATACTAAAAAATTGATACAACTTGTATCATACTCTATATTCTACGACGTCACGTTAAGAACAGTTATAAATTGTATAATAATCATAAAAGGTAAAAAACTATATATTTTTTTGAAATTTAAAGTTACCGTCGGCAAAAGTTATAATTTAGAGTGATTTACAATATTAATTTTTCATGGATCAGTAATGCATAATATATATATCTAAGATATAATATATTATAATATTATAAACTTAAATTTCACAAATGTTTTTCTTTAAAAAAAATATTATTTTCATGTAAACATTATGACTTGTCTACGGAACACAATAATTTATACACATCTCCTGAAAAACATTTTATTAAAAAAAATTACGTGAAAAAGAAGTAATAATAATATTAAAATAATGTAATAATAATAAATAATATTATAAATTATTCAATAATAACATATTACTTATAATATTTGGGATTAAGTATTGTTATTTAAATTAGATATAGATATACTTAAAGTTATTGTTACCTTTTTTTTTTTTTACAATTATACATTTATACTCCTACATTGGTAAAACTACGTTAATGCATAATATAACTATTAACTATGTTAATCACAATTGAAAATGTATTTTTTTTTTAGTACTAAAATAGTTTATTTTAAAATTACTTTTTGTAATCATCAAGATATTATTACTTGTCAACATATTTAGTAACACGACTGATGTTATTTTGATAAAAAATAACTCTTTCTTTTTTTTTTTACTCAAATATGAGATAGATTTTTCAGTTAAATTAAAACATTTCATTGAATTATATTTGCATAATATTTTCAAATACCTATTTCATGAAATTACTTTTGTCAATATACTGTAAGTGTATTATTTTTAAATAGGTACTATTTTACGCCAAAAGAGGAAGGTGAGACAATTCATTTAATTTCCAACTTTTAAATACTATTATTAGATGAATTAGGAATAACTATAGTTAAAATGTTATATTATTGCTATCTAAATAGCTTTATTTGTTTCATTTCAAGGTTTACGATAAATTTAATTGAATATTATGTTGTATGACGCCATGACACGTAGATACTTAACAAACTAATAGTAATTTTTGTTGTTAGATTGTTTCTTTATAGAGCTACATGTGAAAATTTGAAAAGTTTTAGTTAATTGTTGTACCTAAATTTAATACGGTTTCCACTTAAACAGATCATCAAAAAATGTTAAAAGAATACTTTTAATACTTTTGTCTACCATGTCTTATTGTCATATTTATTGTGTTTGGGTTCAATAGTGTGGTAAACTTAAAAATCGAGATGTAAATTTTTATTATATACTCAAACCATACTTTAAGTTCACTCTTACCCTTTAAATTTCATTTAAAAGTTGTGTTAAGGAAGATTTTGTTTATAAAACTCACATTATTGCCCATCACTTACGACACACCTCATTAAATCTCCGAAGCAGCTGCATCTTAAATACCTGTACAAGCTGAAATTTCACTACATAGTACCTACGTCACAGAATTACTGTTTATTTATAGTTTGTTATTCAATAGTATTAACATATTGAACGTTCATGTAATCTGTATTAATTTTGGAATCATATTTACGTACGAATACTGAATGCACGTACAAAATTAACGTTGAATCGTCAGTCAAGTGAGCATACTGAGTAGGACACATCTAAAACCCTAGTTTTATTTTATTGAATCATTTATCATTATACGTATTACATGATTTCGCTGATTGCAAATTTAAAAAATATATATATCACGAGGGAAAACATAAATTTGATTAAGTACGTATTTTAATTATTGACTGAAAAATAAAGTTTGATGACTTGAAAAAAAAATGATAATAAAACATTTAAATACTAATAGTAAAATATACACACAAAATGTTATTATTATAACGATCTAATAATTGATAAAAATTGAAAATTAAGCCGCTTAGACCAATGTTCTGCGGAATACCCGAATATATATGTTTTCCCGTCACATGATTGATGAAACAACACGCGTTACTTCGCACCGGTCTTTCTCTACTCCGTCAATCTTTATTCTATTTTAGTTCGAATTTCCATTATTTCCGGACGCCATCTCGCTATAATGACATCGATTTTATTTAATTCATTGTGACCAATTTATTATAATATGCCACTATTGTGTGCGATGTTGTATTCGTCCCAACTGGATTAACAAATTATTATTAATAATTTCACGTATTTCACGTATTTCACGTATTTTGAATATTTCATTTACCTATATAATATGTGTTATAATGCTGTCGATATGATGATATAATATAATATATTGTTACACAACATTGCTGTGTTTGTAGAGCCAGTATTATCAACGTTTTTGGATTTCTGCATTGTATATATGTACAATTATTTAAACATTTTTATTGTAATTACAATTTAAATAAAATCTTTATTATTATCTACTCTTATAATATTTTCCTCAATGTAAATTCAAGTATATTTGCAGTAGGCGTGATAAAACATTTACATTAAAGATCATATTACTTGAATAAAACATATTTATATTTGAAAGGTGTTATATTTAAAAAAAAAAAGTAGGTAGCGAATTCTTCTAATATTAGCATATGATGCCCTAAAGAATATTTATTCTTAATATTTATTTTACATTGATAATAATTATTTTGTAAGATTCATATAACTTATTTTTCAAATGTATAGTTAAGTATGTGTGTAGAAGATATATTTTATTTCAATTCATTTTGAATAATAAAATTATTTAATTGATTTGTTTATTGAATTTATTTTATCGTTGGTGTAATGTTGGTTTAATGAAAACGATTATTCTTAATCAATTTAAATGTGAGTATATATATTTTTGAAATTTAAATAAAATATGGAATATTATTATATCCGTTTGTTAATTTTTCTATTATAAAAAAGGGTTCGATATTTTAAAACGTAATAATTAGTTTATCATGATGTATACTTCAAAGTGATTGCAAAATCGAAACTGTCTTTATTGGGTTAGTATTGTTGCATTATTTAGTAAGTAATTATAATTATTATATTAAGTTGGTATGGTACTGTTTTCCATTGTAAAAAATATGATATAAAGTTGTTAATTATTATTATTATTATTATTCAGTCTTTCACTCTAAGTCTTCTAAAATATGCTTAGTAAAATTGACATTTTATCCTAAATAGTTACATAAATAAATAAAAACCTTTATTATTTAATATATTTAGTACCCCCATTACATAACAAGTATAAAGAGTTGGTTAGTACTTAACTAAACTATATATAGATTAGTTATCAATTGTAAATATTTAACTCTCTTATAGCAATCGCATCAGTTTTCATAATTAATTTCATATACACGACTGAGTATTAAATGAAATACTAAAGCTGAATAATACATGTATATTTTTACTGAAGCTTAAACACATCAAAATATAAGGTAAATAGGATTATGATAGAGACTTTAATATCTACAAGCTTAAATTAGAGTTTTTTTTTTAAATATACGTATATATATCTAAAAGTTTGAAAACTTTAATATATTATTCGCCGTATTCATTTGATTGAGGGTTTTTCTGTTGTTGATAGATTGTTGAGGAAATGTCGTTTCGTTGAATATTTCGGGCAGCGGATAATTACGTGCTTATTTGTAAGAAGTGTTTTGATTGTGTCAGGTAATGATCTGGGTCCCTTGCTAGTCAGACATGAGTAGTTAAAATTTGAGTATCTTTTTCTATCTATCTATTTATGATTATTTGCTTTTTCGTGGTGAATTTGGATGGATATACATTAATTATGTTAATTTTTTTTTGAATTTCTTAAGGTTTGATTTTGTCAGGCTTTAATATACAGAGGTTTCGACATGTTTTTGTTATTAATTTCCATAATTAGTTTATTGTGTATTTAATTGGAATTATATTATGATATATAATTATATATTATGGTATATAAGACTATCGTCTATATATATAATATTAAGTATCCCAAAATTGCGGAACCAAAATTATCAGTACAAAAAAGGTGGGTTGTAAATGATAATTGAGAGAGAAAATTTAAGCTGATTGAAGATTATAACAAGCTACTCGTATTAACTAAAAACGAAAATTAGAAGCAATATTATTTACTGTAAGTAATGAGCGAGTTTCGACACTATTTTCCAGATTGTAAAAAAAGCACTTTATCCAAGAACTATTAAATAATCATAGAAAAATCAATTTTGTACGAAAAATTAAATACTTAGTATTTTATCATTTTTATTGGAAAATAATAAATTTATAAAATATTTTATAATAATTTTTATTATGAAAGATATAAACATCTTTAATTTAATTTATATAAATTATATCGATAATTGCAATACTTTTTTGATAAAACTAAAAAAAACGACAAAAAACCCCATTTTGAAATTCTTTAGCACCCTTGGGGCACTCCCTAGTGAATAATCATGATCAATTTAAACCGAAGTTACTTGTTTATACTAATGAACTAAATTAAGGGATGAGAAATGAAAAATATTAATATTTTTTCTTCATTTTTGACTAAGGGCCACCGCCGTAATATCTATATCAAAATATTGTAATATCATACAATTTAAGATACAGTTTAGTTTATTTAATTTATCGAAAAACCTATATTCAAGCAAATACTGGCTATTCAATATGTTCTTTTAATATAATGAAATGTTATCTATTTGGTATTATACAATTACAACTTTGAATAAAAAAAAATCATATATTAATTTCTTAGAAAAGTATTCTGCCTTGGTTTTAAAATTAAATATGCATTGTGTCAATCAAAAAAATAATGAATATCAAATTTTAGTTGCAAAGACTATACAAATTTAACTTTTTCAAAAATGTTAATACCTATAGAAATGGTAGTGATAGTTAGAAAAAAAATTAAAATATATAATTACATCTGGAAATGAGACATGTGCTGTAGACAACTAAAATCTATGGAACTTTAGAATCGTGACCGCAGCCAATTTAATATTTGATGTAATATGGCAGCATTTTTAAAATGTAGTTCATAGATATCGGTCATTGCAATTTTATAATTTTATTAATGGTCATTCCTCATTGCACCAATACCAAAATATATTAACTAAAAAATAGACATATTTTTAATGTGTTTTTATTAAATAATATCTTAACGAATTAAAAAAAGAGAGACTCAGGAGATTTTCACACAAATTCTCATAAATATACCGCTTTTTCATCTGTTATTTTTGAATAATTTTAATATGAGTCGTTTATAATAAGAGTTTTCAGTTGTTAAATTTATTATTTGTTATGAGAGTAATTTTAAATTTTAAATATTTTATAGAAAAATAAATTGCATACTTGATTTTGAATCTTAGTAAATTGAAAAATAATCCAGGTTGGAAATATAATAACTATTTACTCACGGATTTTCGTTCTAGGTTAAAATAATTAATCACGGTACCAATATTTTTTGAATGCTGATACTTCAGTAAATCTGATCAGTACTAAATCATTTATTAAGCAAATATTTATTTAACTTAGAATATAGTTACATATAACTTAATATATTTGGTGGGGTTAAAGTATATCTATAACTTAAAAAATAAAGTCAAATACAAATGAAAATTATTACTTTTTAATGACAACTGATACATTTAATGACAAAATTCAATGATCATAGTAAAGAAAGTGTATTATTTATATGACAATAACCTATAATAGTATTATAAAAAAATAAAAATTATGGATTCATTTGAAAAGTATATCAAAATTGATGAATGAATTTACTATTGTAGGTTGTTTTCTTTACTGACTTAAATAAAACTAAACTAAAATAAGATAATCATTAGATGTTAAATCAATTATAAAATTGAAATTTGTATTATCTTAATTCATTGTACCTATTAAATAGAATATTTAAATCAATATTTTAATCACTCGAATGTCAATAAGAATTTACGGTCAATTCAAGTAAAATTCTATGATTTTTTTTCAGAAGAATAGATTTATTTATGATTAATATTATTAGCGGATAAAGGTAAGAAATGTCTAATATATATATATTGAAAATCACGTTGTAGCTAATTATCGATAATTTCGGACATGTAGTATGAAATATGTAGTATGTACATAATATATTATTTAGTAGTGTGAGAGATCACAGCAGGCAAAATATGTTTGGCTATTGATGTAAATTATATTTATGTTATCTATTTAATAGTCGTGGAAAACCAACAATTTTTTTTTTATTATCATAAAGTTTTGTTTTTAGGATCGATTTTTCCAAGCAATTATTTAGCAATTAAACGACCCATTTAGTTTAATCCGAAAAAAATGTATCTTTCTTATAAATTCAAAATTTGTTAGTGCTTATTGTTTTATTAATGTTATTTCTTTATCTATTAAATGTTTAATTGATACATTTTATTTATTTTTTGATACTATAATGTCCTATGAAGGACTGTCGTAATAATGTATGGGTTAATTCTATATGTACTAAACCTCTTCCCGATTTTTTCAATGAGTCTGTATCGGTTCTTTGCGTTGTCATGGAGTAGTTTTAACCTACATGTATTTGTGTATATGTTTGTAGTAAGTATTTTATTTTAAGAGTAGGTAACCAATAGTACCAACCTATTTCATTACGTTTTATTTACAAAAAAAAGTACTATTGTTTTAATTTTTAATTTTAGTGAATTTATTAAGCTATGTAAACACTAATCAATATAATGCGTAATTCATTAATAAAAGTAATTTTATTTGAATACGTTAATAATAAGTCAATAGCAATTATTATGTTTTATACATTATACAATTATTATAACAAATCATGCATAATTATAGGTTTTATAATTAAATACGATAAATGGGGAAATTTATGTACCTATTGCTTTTATATAAATATACAATTCGGGAATGAAATTAGCTTACGACAAAACAATATTTGATTTAAAAAGATAATTGAAAACAATTTATTGACTATGAAAATCATTTAATTACTGAAAAAGTATTATTATTGTGTGTATTTAACCTATATGATTTTTTTCTAAAAATTTTTAGTTTTAGCCTCGCAAAAATACCAACTACCTAAAACCCCAATCTTTTTTACCAGAAACCTCTTTCAAAGTTGATAATCAGAATATTTTTTCTTCTTGGAAAAGCGTCATAAGATACACAAAAAAATATTACTAAAAAAACAATACATTCATCTCTTAAAATTTAACAACATAAATAAATAAAATATCAATATAATTTTTAACAGCAGAAATTTTTGTTATTTTTAATTATTATAGTAAAATATAATACGTAAAAAGAGCTAGATAAATATTAGGAATTGGATACTCATCTCATTTAATTTATCTAGATATCGGATTGTACTGATTGTAGTGTGTTTTATTTGTAATATCAAATGTAAAATCATTGATAAAAATCATAATTTTATCATTAAATACCAAATTTAAACCATTATTAAGTATTAAAGTTCTAAAAAAAAAAATTAAATTAATTATAAATACAAATTTAAATCATTAAATTAAGTCTTTCATCCGTTTGTTGCAGAACCTAAAATGTTATGTTGTATTTTATAAAGATACCTACTAACTATATTTCATACTATTTAATCGAAAAAATAATATAATATAATATTGTGAATTTTGCTAGTATAAGTACATATATTATTAATGACACATGGTTGCCAACTTTAATATTACATGGAAATTGATTATATAAAAAAAACTATTTCAACAGAATATAAGTTTAGTGAATAATAATACAATATATATATACATATTTTTAATTAAGTTATAAGAAAATTGTTCAAAAAAGAAAAACTTTTGTATTTATGTAAGTTAAAACAACAAAAGTAAAATTCACCAAGATATATAGTATAAAAATCTTTCTAAATATAAATACATATTATATAGTTTTAAATAATTTATCAATACACTTAATATATCAATTATACAATAAGGAGAAATATAAATCTAACCATAAATTGTAATTAAAAATTGTTTTTTACTCAAACACTCGATTCGGATTTGATGCTCACTTTTTACAAATGTATTATATAGTACGTCATTATGATGAAACCTAAAACCAATTTTTACCGACAATATTAGAAGCTAAAATGCTAAATATAACAGAGAAATTTTGTTTGCACTTCTTTTGAAAAAAATGATCAAACCGAATCAAATATCAAAATTTAATATCGTTGAATTTTAAGGATTCATTTTTATATTTTTTCATATATATATGGGAGCTATATGTTTCTAATAAACAAATTTCCAATTATATATCATATGATACATGAACTATACCAGGTAATTAATTGAAATCCAAATAAAACAAAAACAGATATTTTTGTTTAACTTGTTATGTATTACATATTTACATAGTTATTAGATTTGTGTTAGATAATATTGTACTATAAGTAACAAAATACAATATATTAAATTGAACATATTTTGTATTATATTACATATGCTTTTAGAAATTTCAATATTATTAAAATATTCTAGAAAATAATTATAATTTGATTATTCTTATTGCATAATATTGCCTGGATATTTTACATTTCGGTAACTCCTAAGACCGTAGGCCGTAGCATACTTAAAAATGTTTATTTTTTTTTTCGAAAAATATCTGTATTTAAGGACTATAATATAATAGTATTATAGTTATGTTTTATTAATGTTTATAAATGAATTTTTAATTAAACACGAGTGACTCAAATGTAATTATAAAAGTAGAACACTGTTGACTGCAATGAAGATCTATCTACTTTTGAAAAATAAAAAAGTAAAATAAAGTATATTATAAGATTAATATCACTGACGTAATGAATTAAAACTTGAATACCTTCATTAAAAATAAGTATTGGCGACTCCTATTACCTAATTTAATATTAGGCCATAATATTTACAATGGGATATATTTGTTTGAATATAACATAAGCATAATTATCAATGTAATTTTTTTTTTTTATATTAATTATAAACAATCAGTAAAATTATGTTTTATTAAAATAAATAATTAATACTCATAAATAAAATATAAATATTTTAACTTTTGAAGTTACTTTTTATAAATATATATATATATTTTTTTCTGTAGATTAAATTATCAATATAGTTTTTAAATAAGAAGTATCATCATACTCATAGAATTATAGATTATACATTTTACATTTTATATGGATTAACTTTAATTCAATGGATTATAAGACTACGGATGTTGAAACCTTATCATTGTTATAATTATTATAAATGATGCTGATTATTCAATAACGGCTATTGTTTTAAAGATGGATTGTAAATACGTTCGTTTAACTGTGTACGACTGAATGCTAAATATTAAGAATAAATTAATTAATTTGTAAACAACTATGACACCTTGTTCAATTTAATTATTAATTCGTTACCTACGCAGTATTAACGGAAGTTGTGAATTAAATTGTACTTGAAGAATGTGAGGTTTTTGTTGTTCATATATCGATTATGCAATAAGTAATAATTATTAATTGCACCACGAAAATTAGGATTAAAAAAGCTGATTATAAACTCTCAGAGGAATACTGTGAAAATACATTAAATAAAAAAGCCGATTAATTCTTAAAAAAAGAAAAACATTGACTGAGTTATTAAGATTCAAGAAAATTGTACAGGTTATTTGAATTAATAATAATCATTACTTACATGTTTGATAAATGAATAATTAATACTTACTTACTTCAAATAAAGTATAATTTACCACTTGCGTCAATACAATATTTTTTCTTTAAATTGTTGATTCTTTATTAGTAATAAAATTAATTTGAAACAATTTGAATATGGTATTCATAACATAATGATTATTTGATTTAATTACATCCAATAATAAATCCCTGATTGATAAATTTATTTCATCTTTTTATGTTTAGAAATGATAAATTGAAAATCTACACCTACGTATGTATGAATGAATATTATGTTTGCCTTATTACGTTTATTGCTTTAATCATAGTATAATAAATAAATTAAAAATCAGATAACACAATTTTTTATAAGAAATTCACGCGAAAATTACTTTTATCGAAGATATTGTTGTGTATTCACACTTGCAGCGTGAGTAAATATTTTGAGTATAAATATTTCATACCAATATTGAAAATAATTCTCACGAATGCCATTACTTGACAATAGATTTGTATAATTTCATTTTTTTTAAAAAAAAAAAATAGAATACAAACGTCTATGCGTCTATTATAACAAATAGAAACCCTTATCCGTCTAAGTTCAATTTCAAGGCATAGTGAATTCAATTACTGTCATCAAAGAAAAAAACGCATCTTACCGTTGTGTATACTATTATCTTGACCATTTTCCATTCTTGTCTACGTTTCAGTTAAGTCTCTTGCGTGATTTCTCTTAGCCTCTAGATCAAAGTCATATCGTTAACTTAGTGAACGTTTTTGAAATTCGTTTTTTTCTACACATAGATTTATTATGAGCACCAGTCAGTGTCTCACATACAAAAAAAAAATAAAATAAAATAAATAAATACTAAGGTAGTTTACGTATTTGTTTCATTGTATTTGGAGATTGGGAGAAACGTATAACTGAATAATAAATTGTACGGGTGAGCAAAATCTATTTTATAATGTATGAAAACATATTTTATAAATTATAGTAAATATAATATTATTATACATAATATTATATTTTTAGCGTTAATATAATGCATATTTATGGTATTATAATATTCATTATATTTATATATTATTATGTATTGATTTCATTAATAATTATTTCAAAAAGTTTTAATTTCAAAAATAAAATAAAAATCCAAGGTTTTAGTATAATATACCTATTATAATTGTAATAAAAACTTAAACAAAATAAACTTATGTTTCTATGTGTTGACTTAGATTATTATCGTCATATATCATGAGCCAAAACTGTTAGCACTTAAGAATGTCTTAAAGTGCACACTGCACAACATAAACATTGCATTTATTACAGTGAAATGTTTTTTATGGTTGATAATTTTATTGGTTTCAGGTGTATTAATTAAATAATGTTAGGGGTTAAATTATATAAACAAAATGTATGCCTAATTATAATACATATAATTAATACATTTAAAACAAAATTTTTATTTTTATTTATATAAAATTAACTCAAGCATATTACAATTATTATAATTTATACGCATAAGGTATAAACGCAGAGCAAATTATTATATAATATTTCAATGATAGATATGATATTTATATAAATTATGAGTTATGACCAATTTTATTTACCTAACTGAAAATATAAGTTTCGTTAGAAGTTTTATCATCAATTTTTTTTCCTTCAAGCTATAAGAGATTAATAACTACATTTTTTCTAAATATTATGTAGTTGATATTTTTGATTCAAATTATGTATAATACAAAAAAAAAAGCGGGTAAGTGGGTATCGCTCTGCTGTATATTAGGGGGTGGGGTGGACCTCATACTATGGTAGGTTAAATTTGAATGTAATGATAGGTATCATTGTATACAAAAAACGATTCTGAACGAAGATGATTTGTCAGTCTAGGATATATTATATTTAAATATTATTATATATTCTATTTTGAAACAACAAATAGTATAGTTACTGTATGTTACTATAGTTACTTTATACTTTTATAGTATCTGTTTATTAATAAAAAGAGTATTTGGCAACATACGCATAATGAGAGTATGAAATTTAATTTAAATTTTGACATATTTCGTATAAATTCGAACTTTAAGCACTTATAAAAAAAATTGTGACTAACGATTTCGGATTTTTTTTTATCACTTTAAGAAAAACTTATTAGAAACTTTGTATTACATTTTCAAGATTTTCTGGCCACCCAAAAAATTTTTATCGGCATTTGAAGAAAAAAAACTTAGAAAAGTCGAAAATTTCAATTGTCTATAAGTAGCTTAAAAATGGTCAAAATATTTTGAAAATTTAACTGTAAAGAGATAACCATAATATAAACATTTGGCGAAAATTTCAAGTATTTACAATAATTCGTTTTTGAGTTACAGCAAAATCAAAAAAATCGATTTTGTCGAAAAGAGGTTTTTCGTAAAATTGCTGTTTTTCTGTCATTTTTTTTTTTGTTATTCTCGATTTTTTTGAAAACTATTAAATTTTACTTTTGAACCCCCCAAAGTACCAACTAGATGAATTTTCCTATTCAAAGAGGGGCTGAAGTCAAAAATCGGAGCATTATTACTGCTCCAAATGTTGTCGTCAGATACAAAAAAAAAAAAAAACACACACATCATTGTAAAAGCAATACATTCTTCACTCCGTTTAGAATCTAAAATGAAAAACAACAAAATTATTACTGTATAATGCAATATAATTGTATTAAAGTGAAAATAAAACAAATTTATTAAACTATAATAACAAAAGTCAACTTTATTAGTTTTAAATTAAAATTCAAACAACGTGATAGTTTTTATTTTATTTATATATAACAAGCCATCCGGAGTCTGGCTATCCAATTTTAGCACCTATGAGATATGTTTAAATTGCTATTATTATTCAAAACAAATTTAATTAAATTTTATATTTTAATTTATTTTCGATAAAAATTGCCATATTAATAATATTGTATTTTGTTGTAATAATGTAAATAAACCTGTACCATACGAATATTCCATTATTAATAATTGTTATTTTGGTGTTTTATAATAGTTTTATAATTGTCGTATAATTACCTTTTATTATTATTATTAAGATATGATAATAAATGTTATGTTTAATATACTTTAAATAAGTTGTATAATGATACTTAGTTCAGATATCTCCATATTTTAAAAAAATTGTATAATATAGAATGAATAGAAATTGAAAATCAATCATTATAATATTATATCAATTTTTATAGTGTGTCTACAATGAGAATACGCGAATGACTAAAATCTTATAACAATATAACATCAATTTAAAAAGATAAAATAAATATTATGATTATTGAATAATCATTTTTCATACTAAATTGTGATATTTGATGATAATCTTTTAAAGATTTTATAAAATAAATATGTACATTACAATAAAACAGCATTTATGAAATAATATGTAGTGTAATATAATTTGCATATCTTAATTTAAACGTATTTTTTTTTTAAAAGCTTTATGTTTCCGCGCGTGAAGCGATGTTCATATTTTATATGTATTTCGGCACTTAAAATATTTTAATAATTCATATATCTTGAACCATTATTTGGGCGATTGTATGAACAATATATGTGCATCACTGCTTTGTTTTTCGACTCTAAATAAAATTCGGTTAGTTATATCATAATAGATTTTTGGTTTGAACCGTAAATGGATTTACATGAATTTCCAATTAGAACCACTAAAAACAAATCTAAAGTAAAGCTGAGCAATCTAAAAATAACCTAAGGGTTCTGATACGAAATTAACATAATATTAAATTTCATGATTGGACAAGATGGTTATACACGAATATAGTTCATGTTGAAATTAATTTTAATGTTAATTTCGACAAATCAATTTAAATTGGAAAAAAATAATTTCTATACAAATTTGTATTTAAAATAATTTATTATTTTAATAATTAATTTATGACACTTTATTTATGTTCATGTATCTCACTAGTCACTGTTACTCGTTACTGTTTCCTCACTGGGTATTTCCCCATCCAAATAAATTCTCCGTAATATGTTTCTGTGTCCATACAAATGTTTAAAAATTAAGCTATTTGTATACCATGAAATATCATCGTTAAAAAAATTAATACATATGTATGCTTAGTGGTTCCAAATTACGTCCATAAACATTTGAAACAGATTGAGAATTGTGATGTAAATATATTATTAAATACCTAGTTAAAAACTAACATTTAACCGCAATTCATTTTTAAAAGCAATTAAATTTAAAAATTGTAAAATATAGTTTACCAAAAATATTATATTGTGTATATTACGAGTTTAGGAAAAAAAAGCAAGTGAATAAAAAGCAAAGGAAAAAAAAGCAAGTAAGAAAAAGCAAGTGAAAAAAAAGCATATGGAAAAAAAAGCAAATTGAAAAAAAAGCGAATGAAAAAAAAGCGTATGGAAAAGAAAGCAAAAATAAATTATTATTATTATAGGTATAAATTATTACAAATAGTTTGTAAAAAAAAAAAAAACAAACTAATTAATTATATTAATATATTATGTATATAATATTTTAATAAGTCATAAGTGTATAACATTTTACTATAAAAATTGACAAAGAATTATTACAAATAGTTAAAAAAAAATCTAATAAATTTATTTATTTAAAACGTATATGATAGGCTATGGAGTTTAAGAAATATTCGATATAATTATCATTATTATTATTATTATTATTATATTTTGTACACAGTAAAAATAAATTTTCTTGCATATTTTCATATATTTTTTTTTTGTTTTTTGGTTGTAAATTACCTATATCAAATTGTGCTATTTTAGTTTAGCTTTTCCATAATAGTAAATTGTAATACACTTTTTAACAAAATATTTGTAATAATTTATACCAATAATAATAATAATTTATTTTTGCTTTCTTTTCCATACGCTTTTATCCATATGCTTTTTTTCATTCGCTTTTTTTTCAATTTGCTTTTTTTTCATTCGCTTTTTTTTCAATTTGCTTTTTTTTCCATATGCTTTTTTTTCACTTGCTTTTTTTTACTTGCTTTTTTTTCCTTTGCTTTTTATTCACTTGCTTTTTTTTCCTAACCCCGTATATTACGTAACGTGATTAGATTCATAATTTAATAAAAACCATTAAGTTACATAGTAGTTACACAATTAAAAATGTAATCACGTTTCGATACAAGGAATCTGAAATTGTACTCAACTACCATATTATAATATTATTATCGTTATTTGTTTCTGTATTTTAATAAATAAATTGACATTTAACGTCGTACGAATATTGCAGATAACTAAATTGAAATATTTTACTATTTTTTTTTTTTTTATTGAATACACAATATTTAATTTAAAACACATTATTTTTGGAACAATCTGAAAGATAAGTATCGGCTATAAAAATGTAAAAACATTAGTTAGTTTATACAGTTTATTTGATTTTTGTGAATAATTTCAATGGTGGGTGTATAGAAGTTGTTGATCCAAATAAGAGTTGATATAAGGATTTATTAGTTATCACTCTTTTTAAATATAGGAAAATATTTTATTGCTATGTATAGTTAATAATTTTGATATATTATATTTTAATAACCCAGTTCATTAAAGTATTATTTTATAAAATTATAGTTAATATTACTTATAAAATATGAATAATAAATCTACAGAAATAACAATATTTATAATGGTTTTTCGTCCTGAAATTATTTTGTTTGAGATCATACAGATGCCTTTACCATATTTTATTATTATATTAATTATTATTTAGATGAATCGTTAAATGTCAGATTACTCAAAAAAAAAAAAAAAACTGTATAAATTATTAAGTTAATGAGCTTATTTAACAGCATTTTGAGATTAATTTAAAACCGTAATAAATTATTTATGTATAATATTTAATTTGTGATAAAATAGTTTCCAGAACATCAACCACATAATTAATAATATAATATACATTAAAATTTAAAATTGAAACTCAATAAACTTGAAGAATTATTTTATTATAATTTATTAAGTGTCCAATTGTTTCCATGAAATTTGATATATTATATGTATTCCGCAGAATTAGAACTAATATATACACTATATATTATTATAAATAATATTTTGTTTATTTTAATAAAATAAGCAAAGGCAGGATGCAAAATAAAATATGATAAACGAGATATTATTTGATATAACAAAATTTTTATCAGATGATGATATTATAAAAAAAAATAAAAATGAATGAGTAATTGATTGTCTATTAAGTTTATAAATGTCAAAAAACTAATTTATCAATCTGATTTTTAAATCACCTGCCTACTGGTATAAACATTATATAAATAATAAAATATTCTGTATTCAATTCACTGAATTTATAAATTGTTGGTCTGTTATGAAAATGTAAGTATAGTGTATAGCATTATAATAATTATGCTAAAAATAGAGACTTAAATTAATTCAATTCGTATTAATTAATTAACATCGATATTATACAGAAATATAAATGTAAAATACAATTTTAAAATTTAATGTTTGCGCATCAATAATTGCTAATCTAATTTTGGGTCCTTACAGTTGATGTATTGTTTTGATTAAAAAATATATTACATACATATATATATATATCAACTATATAATACGATTCCAACGTATTCATTTAATTTATTTCCCAGATATTTTATGTGTTTGATGATAATGCGTTGAAAAATAATAGAATTTATATTAAAATTAAGTCACATAATATATTAGTAACAAATTATTTTATAATTTTTACTTTTTACATTAGTTTTAGTATTGCGTTATAATACGTTAAGTATTTCATCAAAATAGTTATGGTAAGGCACCGTTTGTCACTGATTAGTAGATATAGTGATGAATTCGAACGACTACAAAGTCTAAAATATTATGATAAAATAATTCTACTGTGCTGCGGATCCACCCACGTCGCCTAAGGATCAAAATAATATTGTTAACTCGAAGCAAGGTCTACGCCCAAGCCGAAGTCCATTAGAGCACACCGTGCTCGATGTTATTTTTTAGTTTTTTCCATTTCGCCTCTGGCTTCTACTCCACGATTGGCTTGATGTTTTAGTTTTTTTTTGTTATTACATCACGGCACAAAATTTTCGCCCGTTTTATTTTAAAAATAATCTCAATTTATTTTTTGTGGTTAACTGTTCATCGCGCTGAAACTGTTATCGTTATTTTATAATTATTACCAATCCAGGGTCGATCGTTCAGCATGTTTTTATATTTTTCGATTTTCAAACCTTCATAATTACGACTGTTGGCAGTAATAAAAATATGAGTGGAGCAAAATATCTTCCTAAATAAAATAAGAAATTGTATTGTAAAAAAATAATAAGTTACAATAGATTTTAGAATCGTGTTTAAAGAAAGGATCAATTTGTCGAAAAATAGTCAATAAATTATAAAGTTTTACATTAACCTGACCTATTTTAAGATTTTAGGAATTGTTTTCGTAGAAAGATTTTTATTTGAAATTGTTGTCAAATTTGTAAAATGTTTGCTTCTCCATGCAATAATTAAGGTTAAAAATCAGTATTTAGAGTATCATTAGGAGTGTTATTAAAAATTCTACGCTGTGCAATTTTTAATTTTATTTAGATTTGGTTTTTTGGCATTACCTCAAAGTTAAAATACATTTATGCTTCATTAGTTATTTGTAAATGAGCATGTTAGTTTTTATTTTTTACGTAAAATGTTTTTAATATTCAGGAACTTAATATTGTTAAAACAAATTTACTTAACATAGTAATATGATGTACTTAGAATACTATTTTTTTTTAATTTTCGTTAAAAATTTGATTTTTGATTATTTAAAGCCTACTTATACAAAAACTATAAAATAGTTGAACTCTAACGAACAAATAGTTTTATTTTCAAAATAGTTAGATGTGATGTGGTATAATATATTTTATGTACATTTTAAAATTTATCTTTTTTTTTAATTTTAAATTGGGTATATTTATTTTGTATAAGTTTTTATAAATAAAAACATTTGTTTCAAAATGAAAATAAATTATATATTTTCATTTTGTTTCTGTAACAAAGTAAAATAAAGTTTTTATTAAAATTTATGTCAATTTTCGTATCGTTACACTTAACATGAAAATTTAAATTTAATTAACATTTATTTTACAGTTGAAATTGTATTTATTCTAATGGAAACAATTATTTTTTTATTATTATTAATGTAAATTATAAAAGTAAATACGTATTATAATATATTTGTATATACTAGAATTACTAAAACTGGAATAAGTTTTCAATAAAATAAATATTAAAAATAGCTAGTAATCTTATGAGTCGTGGGTTCGATTACATAATTTGCGTAAGTAATTCATTTGTTATTTCACTAGAAGGAAATGATAACTAATAATGTATTTATATTTAACTGATTTAAATATCTGTCTTATATTGTAATGTTAAAATTTGTTTAAACTATATGTATATATTTCTTACATTAAAAATGCAATGCTAAATTTTAATAAAATTACTAATATTTAAAATTTAAATTATTCTCGAATCAGTACTTTTTATATGTAAAACAATGTCGTTTTTTAAACTGTAATAATTAATTAATTATTTATTTTGTTCATAATATTATGTTAAAAAATATGAACGGTCTATGTATATTTCTAAGGAAATATGAATAAAAATATTTCAACAATTCCATTACATGAATCAGTTTAAGTTAAAGAAAGATTGACAATTATATTTAATGTTCAAAAATTGAAACTAGAAATTGTTTTGGTTAAAAATTTCTGTCATACCTAATAAAACAATTTACTAATGCAACGTTTTTTTTTTGAGTATATAATTTCCATAGTACTATATTGAATACATTGTCGTAATGTTAAAAGTAATTATAATATAAATTAATCGTATTTTTTTTTTGTCATAAAATTATTTTCTTACAATAAATTATTATTTTCTTTCTAAAAAATAAATAAAATAAATATTTTCTATTTATTAAAAATATTTGAATGTTTATTTTATGGAAATATTGTTATCATAGTTCTTATAGATTATAATAGTTACAAAGTTTTGTGTAGATATTTGTATTATTATATATACAATTAATTACGAAGTTCTACATAAGTTATATGTTCATGAACTTTCTTTAGCAATATTATGGACGCAGTCATAAAAATGCATAATTCTTTTATCCAAACAAAATTTGACAACTATTTAGCATGATTATTTTTAATAGTTTTGTTTGAAAGGCTTAATTTTGCATTCAATATTTACCAAAATTAATATAATAATTAAAAAAATGTATTGACCTTACAGGAACACTGATACATTTTTTAAAAACGTAAAAATATAGGTAAATAGAATATTTTCGAAATTATTCAACATTTGTAATCCTTATATCAAAACAATTACATTTAAAAAACCACTCATTAGGCTTATTTTTAAATTTAATTTATAATATAGTTAAGTATATCATATTATACTTATATTTACATCACGCCAAACATGTTATGTTTGTTAAAAAAAAAATAATAATAAGTATTAATCGACACAAAACCATTTGATCACCAACACTGTTAAAGGTAAAATAAACGTTTGAATTATATGTAATATAATAATAAAGTATTGAATCAAAGAAAGTATTGTCACCACGCCGGTCGCTGTTATTGTTAACATCATAATAATAGCTATTTTTAATGATATGACATATTATTAATATTACTAGAAAAACTAATTCACGACTTTGGTGTAGCTAAATTGCCTATCCAAGACGCCGTCTTACCGTAACTTAATTGATTAAATGAAACGTGTTATAGTAACAAAGGTACTATTTACGAGATACTTGAAAAAACAGTCATAGTTGTGATGAAAAATCCACTAGATTAAAAGGTATAGGTCATGTTGAATAATTTCAATCATTAGGATAATACCTAACCTAGTTGTTGATATGGAATTGAATGATTTATTCTAATATAGTTACATATACGATTTAGTTTTAATAATGTTTAAAATCGGCGTAAATCACATTTCATATTATATTTTATAATTTAATAGTTACGTAGTATTTACGTCTAATGTATAAGCACGTACCACTTATAATTATTTGTTTGTTTTGGCAGTAAATCAGGTCGTAACATAGAACAATCAAGGTATTTACATTTAAGCTAATACATTGTGTTTTCTCAATTATGATGAAAAACATAATATTTTCTCCTCCATATAAAGTAAAAAAACATTTATACTTAGTAAGTAATAATTCCACATGTGTATCAATTTTTTAACGAATATTTTACTATAGGAAAATGGTTTTATAAGAATCATAGTGTACAAGATAAATTATTACATTTTTCATGATAACAAATATGTGTTATATAAATAATAATAAAAAAAAATGTATCTCTGGAATACAATTACAACGACGTGATAAATTTGATAGTTTTACATCAAAATTAAATTTTTGAATTTTAACTAATAGCGGTTGGTATTATTTTTTAAATATATTGAATAAATTTAATTTGTATAATATGTCAAGAGTCATATTTCAACGTTAACAATGTGATTTATACAGTGATGTAAAATTCATTGTTCGACGTTTAAAAAAAAACAAATTAGGTCATTTTCACTAAGGACATGGCTACATAAAGTACATGTATTGATAATTTATATTCATAAGGCTATTGAATTTTAAAGTAAAAACTGCTAAACACGCAATAATATAAACTTTTGGCTAATTCGATTGTGATATGTCGTGGTTTAAAAACGTCATATTTTACATAATATAAATATAAACACTAAATATATTTGAGTCAACAATTATCGTTGCATTTTACTTTATTTTATTGTATTTTTTATAATATAATATATATACATATTTAAACATTAAAGATTTATTTTGAGTGGAGAAATTAGTTCCATAACAACAAATTCAAGTTATAAAATATTACAAATCTATTTAACAGTTATAAATGATAATGATAACGAATGTTAACCTAAAATTACAATCAGAATAATGTTTTTTTTTTAAATAGAAATAATATGTATTTATTGTAACTTATTGGATTACATAATATATCTACTTTTCTGTTGAAAATTTAATAATTTTGCTTCTAAATATATTTTATTACTTAAAAATAATAATAAACATAACATTTTTAGTTTGTATTTATTTATTTATTTTTATTCAAACTTACAACGAAAAACTGCAGATAATATTTTAAAAAGACTATATAAACATTATAGACAAAGAAAAATTAAAAAAAAAATGTTGGTTGAACTGACTTTAATTTAGAACCGTTTTCTAATTTTTATAATAGTTCATCAAATTAAACTATTTCATCATTTTCATCATCTATGCTACTTAATTTACGAAGACATTTACAAATCAAGACACGTACTTGATAGTCAGTTTCACAACCGTCTAGTGTATATATATTTATTTAGTTTATAATTTATAATATTATTCTTGTGTTTTTTTTTTTTTTAATACGGAACCATTATAATTTTATTTTTTTACAAATGATCTTTTATCCGAGTGTTTTTTATTTTTTATTTACAATAATAAAATATAGCATGCGTAACTGCAGAATGTATCACAAAAAACGTAATATTCATATTTTTGTCTCAAATAAACATGTACTTTATTAACTAATTGTATTAAAGGAAAATTATTGCAATATCAATGTCCAACATTCAGAAAAAAACAATGGATTTCATTGTATATTGAATATACTATACCGAATGTAATGATACATTCGTGGCTACAATAAGAGTAATAATACTCTTAGAGTATATTATTTTTAGATGGCCAAAAAGAGGTTATACAATTTACTTTTTAAGATATAAGATGAGGTTATAGTGGTAAAACATAATGATAATTTCTTATGTAAATGTATGTATATTATGATGTTATGTTATAATGTAGAATTTTCGTCGCAGGCTTGTGTTGCCATAAAATTATTTAATTACACAAGGTAACGGAGATCAGATGCTGCATGAAAGTGTTGATATCTATAATATTATACGGTTCTAATATGTGTATGTTTTTGATGTAAGATGACACATCACACATGTATCGCTGTAGGCTGACTGAAACTTTAAACCATAAACATCGTTTATAACACACAGAATTCCTTAAAAACGTAATAAAAAAATAAACCCAACCACTAAAAGTAGCACTACGTTTTATAAAATATGAAAGCATATTTTTTGGTAGTGTCTAAAAGATTAATCTCGACTATCATAAATCTTTGCGCGAAGATAACGAACTGAGAAAGTGCTTCCTTCGTGTGTCCGTCGACCGTCAAACATTTTTTTTTCTTTTTGAAACCGACGTTTAATTTTTATGAACTCGTATACAACAAACTTAAATTCTATTATTATTATTATCTGCATTTGTATAAATTATTTGTTGTATTCATAACCATTCTATTTTGTAGTGTACCTATATAATATATATATATATATATATATTATTATAACACAATATTAGCGGATAAAATTATTTCCTATTTTATAACATGAATTACTACTACTCGCATTAGTCAATACTATACGACAAGACTATTCTACAAAATTAATTATGTCATTTGATTTTCGTATTATAAATTAAACGAATTTCTAAACTTAATAGACGTATTAAAAAGATTTGTATACACTGAGCAAAATGTTTAATATGTTTATAATTCATAAATACTTCGCAAACATTTTAACTGCATTGGAAATTATGGGTCTTTTTCCTAACAATTTTCTGCTATTCATCGTTATGTTATGTTACGCAGTGTATTTATATAGAAATATATTATTAATGAATAACGAACATAATATTAAGGCTTTAAAGTACTTTTATATTCGCCGTTTATATCTGCTTTATATTATTTTTCGCCAAACGTTCCACACTATTTCGATTAATTTTATTTTAGCATATATACAATATCTTTAAATCGATTTGTGGTGGCTGAGCTTAAACGGTGGTTTTAATATTTAACAGAAGGTTTTTTTTTTTTTTTTATATTATCGACTTAGTATTTCTTTTATAGCGTGCATATATTATCGTAATGTAGCATACAAATGGTCGTTTATGTTTTTTAATTCACGTTTAAGCAATTTTATTCGTAACAATTTAATAACGAATAAGTATTTAAAAAAAAATTGACAACTGTATATCTGTAGAGTATAAATTATACCATATACATAAATTTGAAACTAAGTGTAATATTTTACGATACTGTATTATAAGTAAGTTTTATACCAAATCGTCAGTAGTATTTGATAAATCGACCAGAATTTAATATTAATCGTTTTCCAATTCACGTTGACTTTTGGGATTTAATCATTTTCCGAAATGAAAAAAACTATTCGTTTCATAAATTGGGAGATTTTATATTGGAGGTTCTACATTAATAAAAATAAATATACGATGCACAATAATGGGTCATCGAATTTTTAAAATATACTTATTTTATATTTTATTTTAAATAAATTTAATATTATGTGTGATAATAATAATTATGATGTATGAATTATCTGCGGATAAAACACAATATAAATATAGTAATATTTTATTATTTTAATTTTCTTTGGCTGAATATTACTATACCTATATTTATATTGACGGGAAGATTATTACTGTCTACAGTTTCAGCATCAGTAACTCCAAATTCCACCAACACAATAATACAATATATAATAATCCGTAATATTGCAGTTAGGATCTTGACAATACCGGTCACCTAATCGCAAATTATTAATGTAAGGCCTTCATCTATACGAAATGTTTGGAAAGTTTGTTCAAAATTATTTGAATAAATCAAGTGATGACAACTGTATACACTATGAGTTTAGGAAAAAAAAGCAAGTGAATAAAAAGCAAAGGAAAAAAAAGCAAGTAAGAAAAAGCAAGTGAAAAAAAAGCATATGGAAAAAAAAGCAAATTGAAAAAAAAGCGAATGAAAAAAAAGCGTATGGAAAAGAAAGCAAAAATAAATTATTATTATTATAGGTATAAATTATTACAAATAGTTTGTAAAAAAAAAAAAAACAAACTAATTAATTATATTAATATATTATGTATATAATATTTTAATAAGTCATAAGTGTATAACATTTTACTATAAAAATTGACAAAGAATTATTACAAATAGTTAAAAAAAAATCTAATAAATTTATTTATTTAAAACGTATATGATAGGCTATGGAGTTTAAGAAATATTCGATATAATTATCATTATTATTATTATTATTATTATATTTTGTACACAGTAAAAATAAATTTTCTTGCATATTTTCATATATTTTTTTTTTGTTTTTTGGTTGTAAATTACCTATATCAAATTGTGCTATTTTAGTTTAGCTTTTCCATAATAGTAAATTGTAATACACTTTTTAACAAAATATTTGTAATAATTTATACCAATAATAATAATAATTTATTTTTGCTTTCTTTTCCATACGCTTTTATCCATATGCTTTTTTTCATTCGCTTTTTTTTCAATTTGCTTTTTTTTCATTCGCTTTTTTTTCAATTTGCTTTTTTTTCCATATGCTTTTTTTTCACTTGCTTTTTTTTACTTGCTTTTTTTTCCTTTGCTTTTTATTCACTTGCTTTTTTTTCCTAACCCCATACACTATACAGGATGGAAGATGTTAGACATTATTAGATTTTCTTATACACGTCAAACCAAAATCACCAAACAGCAATATTTTTACTCGTGAAGATTATATTTTATAAATTAGTTAGAAAAATGTCAATGATTTTTAAATGAATTATTCATTCATAAAATGTAAAAATATATTTATTGTGGTACTATAATAGAACTGATGTAATTATTATGATAATATCTATATTATAGAAAATGACATTTGTTTGACAGTAATAACTCATATGTTATTTTTAAAAGGCACTTATTAATATTTTTATTTTTTCAAATTTTACATCATACATTATACAACAAAATATTTTCAATATTTATTATTCCTACCCATTTTTGTTACATTTTTTATTTTTTGAACAACAGTGTATATTTTTAATTTCATACAATTTTTTAAGAATTTTGAATAAGTTCATTTCATTATAGATGAAAATATAGAGTTTAAAAATTAAAGTTTAAATAAGTTGAGTGAAGTTACAAAGGGGAACCCTGAACATTTTGTCCAATGCGTTATTCATCTAAGCTACTAAGCTTAATTTAGGTTCTTGTAGCTAATTAATTACTCATTTGAAATTTGAATACAAATTCTAAATACCCTATCATTCTGTCATTGAAAATTGTAAAAGCATTTACAAAATTATGATATTAAATAAGTAATATTATATCCACAATTTTTTTTTAAAGACATGAATATTTTTCAAAATAAAAATTATGTAAAATTACTGTTAAACTAATAACCCAATATAATAATAGTTAATTCTATCATTTAAAATTATTAACTATAGTTTATTTGTCAACTGATATACATTCGAAGATGTATTATTAAATTATACAACGAAAACGATTTATTTCTATTTTGTTCCATATTATTCTAGTATAAAGACTTGTAATTTCATCTTATTTAAAATAAAATAAAACTCTAAAAACTATGCTCACTAAAAAGTAAATAATAATAAGGAACAACTATGATTTATGGACCATTTTATTTTTTATTCTTAAATGTTGGTAATTACTTTGTTTTATCTATAAGATTTTTAAATATATCATATGTTTTTGTGTTCCTAATTTTTATTTTTAAAAACAGAATAAAACGCTTCAAATAAATTTATTCCATTTGAATGATAAATAATCAAATCTCACAGCAATAACTTAGATACTAAATTCAAATAATATTACCGTTCCCTGTTTTAAATATTATGTTTATATATTTAGTTCATGGATTTAATAAACCGAAGTCGTATGTCATGTAATGTAATTTGTATGTTTTGTTCAATGTAACTCGTAATAAATACTAAAATAGAAGATCAAAATATGTTTTTTAAATATGTTTACTAAATTTACCATTATATCAAGATATTTTTTAAACGATGGTAGTGCTGTATTATATGATTTTATTATTGTGAGGAAATGATTTTTATGAAATATTTATAAACTCAGTTGATTCCAATCACAATTTCCTGCTTAAATTAAAGTATTTAATAATATAAATAACTTATGAGAGATTACTATATTGATCATATAAACACTTATAATATAAACAAATTTGTTTATCAACTACAATTAGCTTATCAGTAAAAAAATAATGTATATGAGGTAAAAGTGTGTACTTTACGATAAACTGTGATAATTTTAAAATGTATAATTAAGTTATAATAATATCAAAGAAATTTGCTAAGTTTGTTAATTTATAAATGTAGATTATTTTTTTAAATATCGAATTTAATTCTAAAAAATTCAAAATTGGCAAGTGAATACCACTCTATTGTCTAGTACATGTCAAGTAGATCACTTTTGTAATAGTTGCTTTAAATTTGAATTAAATGATTTATCATCGTTTACGAAAAATGATTTTGCGTGATTCTTATCAGGCAATATCACTATTGATATTATGGTAGGTTCAAGGTTGAATCAATTGCTTCCGTTAACATGGTATTTATCATATTATTATTCATATCATATTATATTATTAACTAAGTCATTAACAAGTGTGATTAAGTTCATGGATATAAATTGATTATACCTTTAAATTAATTTACATTTTTTGAATATTTTCTTATGAAAAGTGAAATTTATATTGTACGTATAAATTTTAAGTCCTGTGTGGCCACGAATACTATTTTTATATCATAACAGAATCATATAATTTTA
Source organism: Schizaphis graminum (assembly GCA_020882235.1). Classification (NCBI taxonomy): domain Eukaryota; kingdom Metazoa; phylum Arthropoda; class Insecta; order Hemiptera; family Aphididae; genus Schizaphis; species Schizaphis graminum. The sequence goes on along the minus strand of CM037034.1, from coordinate 22,091,339 downwards.
ATTTTAATTGACTATACAATAAATAATTATACATTCCTATATTTGTCATTGGACCAGTAATATAGAATATTGTATGAAATTATCAAAAATTTTATATTATTACAAAATACCTGTATAGGTAGCTTGTTAACTTCGTAAAAATTTGAAATTCAAACGCATAAAATAAAAAAAATTGTAAAAAAAATGTATACAGACATAAGAAAAACTTATGTGAAATATTGTTCTAAATTTTTAAAAAATGTTGACCAAGTGAATAAATTTTTATTAGATTTATAGGAAAAAACTAGTCATTGAAAATAAATTGTTATAAATAACTGTAAAATAGTATTTTTTAAATACTATTATACTCTAAATATTACTTTCGTTAAACAGTTTGTTTTAGTTATTTCATTCATTGAAAAATTAAAATTACACTCATAATTATTGTAATCATTATAACTAATATAAATATTCTCAAGTGTTAATGATTCGGTGTTACGACATATTTTTCACGATTAATGACTAACAAAAGGAATTAATTAAACAACATAGTCAATTTTGTGAGAATAAGTATATTTTAATTATACTAGTGTTTGATGTTTTTTAATTAGTTATAATTATCATGAATAATTAAAATGCCTGCAGTATTGAGTTTTAGAATAAGATACATATTGTAAGAATAAGACTTGGAAAACTAAAAGCAATTTATATTCAATTTGATATACTTATGTACCAATATATTATATTAAATATTTATTTAATTTTTATCTGTGTTACTGTTTAATTCATTTAATTCATCTAAATTGTAAATACTTATAAGACGTTAAAAATAATCAACTTTCAACTTAATAGTTTAATATTTGAATTTTACACATAGACATTTTCAGTAAAAAAATTTGTTTCGATTTATAAACTAAAAAGTATAAATTTTCACTCAAAAATAAAAAAAATTATAAAAAATAAAAATATTATTTTGTTATTATGAATTTAGTTCATGTAAAAATATATTTTCTAAAAATTAAAAAATTAAAATTTTTATTTTCTTATAATTTTCAAGATAATATGAGTGTTTAATGTTAAAAGAATCATCAAGTTTAATACGATTCTGACAGTTTTTTTTTATTATAAGCAAAATACAATTTTAATTACAATGACTTGACATTCTGAATAAAACAAGGAATGTATTTTTGTAATAATTATGATTATTTTTTTTCCAAAACTTTTTTGGGCAGGAGAAAAGTTTTAATATATAGTAGAGTTCTATTTATTGCACATTTTATCAACTTGGTATTTTAAAAATACTATTTTTAATTTTTTTCTTAGTACTTTTCTTATTTGTAAAGAAAAACAACAAGAGAACTACAAAAAACAATTGGAAGTCTGTGTTCAGTTGATAAACGTTTTTCGAATGTGATAATTTATCATTGTTCTAAAATGTATAATATTTTTAAAATATAATGGAACTTTAACATAAATATAGGTGAGTGAAGCAAGAAAAATGCATATATATATACCTAGTTTGATTACTGTCTGTGTTATTCGCTCCATACTAAATTATTATTATTTTATTCTTATACCCTTACCTAATACTATATGTATACTCTAACGCCCTGATTACTCATTCCCTTTTATGCTTTAGTAATGCATTTTTTTTTTAAACTGGAATTGTAGGAATTTTTAAATATATATTAAAAGACCGTATTTTCAAAAACTTTTTTTTTACCCATTATTAAAGAGTGACCTGTGGGCTTTGACTATAAAAACTTATTTATTTAGAAAAATAAAATAAAATTTTTTCTTTAGTAAATAAATTTCTAATATAAGTATGTGTTTTCTTGAAAATCGAATTGCGTTTAAATCGAAATTTTAAGTGATACATTTTTAATTATTTAATTTTTTATGTAGTATGCATTAAAAGTTATTCTTAAGTAGTAGTATCACATTAAATTTTTATAAATCGTAAAATGTAAAAATAATAATATTAGTTTAGTATAATGATTTTGTAAATCATGATTTTTCAGCTTATATTGCTAAGTATATTTTATGATATTTCTAGAAAAAAAATAATTAAAATGTCTGTAAATAACACAAAAAGATAAATTATAATATATATATAGGTATATTAGCTGGTATTTATAGTTATTATATAAATTTTACTATTTATTATTATCATTATAATATGATTGCTTTCTTTTATTCAAAATGTTAAGATCAGTATAATTTGTAATGGAAATTATCCCCAAGATAGACCACAAGTTAGGAATACTTAACAATTTAATAAATAAATATTTTTTAATTTTTAAGCTTTATTGACTTGTTATTTAATTTTAGTGATAATTTCAAATATAAATACAGTTTAAAACATTCGGAATAAAATAAATAAAAAAAGCTATTTATATAATAATAATAATAATAATATATATCTATAATACATATATAATTCTCTCAAACGTGTGTATGTTATTTAACTTTTCTTGGACAAAAAGACCAATTTTGATAACAGTTTTTGTGTATGTCAAACCTTGGATGGTTTAGATTTACAATCGAGCACGATAAATGGCGTTGCAATAGGGTTTTAGAAAATGTTGACATGGGTATGTTCTAAATAATAATATGTGTAAATTTTAGATGCCATTGATTTCGGGAACCACTCATCCGATCGTCATAAGGGTTTAATTTAAATAAAATATCACACTGGGGAGCAGATTTTAATCATAGTTTATCGGCCAACTCTCGTCCATAGAGTATTGAGCGATAAAATATTGAATAAACCACCTACATTTAGTACAAAAATGTTAAAACTTTTTCCCTATTGAAGTAATTGTTAATATATTATTAACTTAATTTTTTTTATTTAATTTTAAAATAATGATTTTAAAAATCTATTAAAAATTAACGATTTGATAGTAAACTGATAGCTACCTTTAAACTAAGTTACAACATTCAACTAAAGAAGGTTTTAAGCTCATTTCTGATTCTATAAGTTAATTAACAATCAAGATATTAATTTTTAACATAATTGGAAAATACGTACATATAGGTATAAAACGAACTACGTGTCGTCTGTGAGCTACTTGTGTAAATAACAAATTGAACAAAGTTTGAATTACATAAGAAGCGTAAATTTAATGAGCGACGAAATACGCGAGGATATTATGTTGCTTGCTCCCGTGTAAGCTCAGAAAACAATTTTAACATCTATGGCCCTGATCACAAAGACGAATGATATAGTTTACATAGAAATATTAGAAAATCTATAGAAACTTTGAAGAATACTTAAAAAAAAATGTTTTGTCTGACGCCATTGACACCCGAGTGAAAAATAATTTTTAAAAAATGCTGCTTCTAAATGGTTAAAAAAAAATACAAGAACGAGATAGCTATTAAAAATTGACATGCCAGAAATATAATTTATACACTACATCAGAAAACCAAAAATATTATTTATCTACACACGTTACGGTAAAGTTATTATTAGGTAACCAAATTTAACACTGATGAATTTTTGCGGGTAATGAAGTGCATGGAATATAATATATATTAGCTTAACTCCGTGCACTTCGTTGCCCGTACAAAATGCATCCGTGTTCAATTTAGTTGCCGATGCTAACTAAACGTTTTAAGGACTGAGGATAAATAATATTTTTGATTGCTTGATTTGGTCTATAGATGATATTTCCGACATATTAACTTAACATAATATTATCCCACTCGTTTTTTCAATTGATTAACCGATTATATATCATTTGTTGAAAATAATCGATTAATAAAAACAATCACACTGCATCAAATATAATAATACATAATAAAGATGTAATATAGAGGTCATAAATTGGAATACAAACTATCTTATCTTACAATGAAGACTAAATCACACATATTTATTTATTTATTTTTTTTTTTATTATATTGATCATAATTTCATCAAACTCGATTGAAGAGTTTCTGAGAGTATCGTGGACATACCCGTCATACACCAAATATATGTATAATGCATTTTAAAAACTGTCTTTAGAATAAATAAACCATAATATACAACAACCTGGTTAATAGGTATACTTCGATTTTAGCGACCTTAAGAGTTTATTGAAGCATATAAATTGTATTTTGTTTCGATGATTATTTTGAGAATAAATAATGGTAATATTAGTATACATATAGGCTATATGTACACTCTTTAAATAAAAAGTTTATTTTAGCAGTTTTGTTGATTTTTTTTAAAGTAATCATTCAATTATCATATTTTAAAAATACATCAGTATACAGTATTTAAAAAAATAAAAAGGAACTTATTCTTTAGGTAATATTGCTTTAAACGATATTGTACTAACACCGAATATAAAACGTTGTTACAACAATATTCTTTCTTAAACGTATATTATTTTATTTATAAAATATAACTAAGCAATATTATAATTTTAACTAAATAATAATCTTAACATTATAATTTATAATAACTTTAATTTTTTTGGTTGTAGGTTGAGTAAGTGTCTAGTGTCATGTGTGACATATTTTACGAGTAAACTTAGGGCCATTTCGGTGAGTGTTATACTATATATACATTAAGATTGTGTTATCTTCGTAAACCATCCCTAAGGGATTTTGGCAATATTTAAGTTAAAATAATATGATTTGCCAATTTCATGATAAAGTTTACGTGTCAATAGATCAATGCTAATGTGATAATAATGTTATTACAATACTAACACGAGTTTCAGTTATAAAATATTATACACGATGAAGAGTGTAGATAACTATAGTATGTCAAATTTTCAACTGACGTTGTATTACGTTGTACATTTTATTATTGTAAACATAGTCAAGATGCCATTTTTGTTGATTATTTCATGGAATTATGGGGTATTTAATTTCTTTGCATTATGAATGTTTTATAAAGTTATTTCACCCAAATCTTGTATGAAATAAAATACAATTATAAAAAGCATATCATTTGATGTTACATTATAATTATTCTATTAACTGTTATTAATTATGATGAAATATATATATTAGATTCTGAACGGAGTGATGAATGTATTGATTTTACAATGATGTGTGTTTTTTTTTTTTGTGTCTGACGACAACATTTGGAGCAGTAATAATTCTCCGATTTTTCGATTCTCCGATTCAGCCCCTCTTTGAATAGGAAAATTCATCTAGTTGGTACTTTGGGGGGTTCAAAAGTAAAATTTTCAAATAGTTTTCAAAAAAATCGAGAATAACAAAAAAAAAATGACAGAAAAACAGAAATTTTACGAAAAACCTCTTTTCGGCAAAATCGATTTTTTGATTTTGATGTAACTCAAAAACGAATTATTGTAAATACTTGAAATTTTCGCCAAATGTTTATATTATGGTTATCTCTTTACAGTTAAATTTTCAAAATATTTTGACCATTTTTAAGCTACTTATAGACAATTGAAATTTTCGACTTTTCTAAGTTTTTTTTCTTCAAATGCCGATAAAAATTTTTTGGGTGGCCAGAAAATCTTGAAAATGTAATACAAAGTTTCTAATAAGTTTTCCTTAAAGTGATAAAAAAAAATCCGAAATCGTTAATCACAATTTTGTTTTATAAGTGCTTAAAGTTCGAATTTATACGAAATATGTCAAAATTTAAATTAAATTTCATACTCTCATTATGCGTATGTTGCCAAATACTTTTTTTTATTAATAAACAGATACTATAAAGTAACTATAATAACATAATATAGTAACTATACTATTTGTTTCAAAATAGAATATATGACAATATTTAAATATAATATATCCTAGACTGACAAATCATCTCCGTTCAGAATCGTTTTTCGTATACAATGATACCTATCATTGCATTCAAATTTAACCTACCATAGTATGAGGTCCACCCCACCCTCTAATGTACAGCAGAGCGATACTCACTTACCCACTTTTTTTTATTTGAAGCGTTTTCTAATTTGTAATATTTTTCCAGATATTTATTGTATGTATATTAGGCTACCATCTAAGTATATGCAGATTGCAAGCTGATAAGAAATTACAAATACATTTAACTGTAATAAAAATTACAAATGCTATAAAATAATAATGTCAGTTACACATACCCAGTTGTATATGTAAATGAAAATAACGTAATAATTATATTTAATAAAATATACATTTTTGATTAACAATTTGTACGAAAACAAAATAAACTAAATAATGATGACTATAAATTAATATTTGTGTAGAATATATATTATAGGCAATTAATAGAGGTTTATTTTCATACTGAAACTAAATATTATTATGAGCCTCAATTTTCAAATAATTATTCTCGTTACTTTGAATTTGATGTTTGGTAGTTTTTAAAATATATTAGAACTTAGAATAAAAGGTACCTAAATAAACTATTTTCTAGGAAATGGTTTCACGGAATTTTCCATGAAAAATGGTAACTAGATTAATTAATTATAATTTATGTTTGTTTTAAATAAATAAATGTTTATGATTGAAATATCTTAACAAACCAAACAAGCATAATTTTATTGAACATATTAATATACAGCAATAAAAAATAAAAGATAGATTTTTAACAATCTCAGCATAAATAAAAAGAAATACATATTATTTGTGTAATAAATTAATTAAGTACGTAATGATTATTATAGCATTTCATTAATTTATATTTAATAATATATGTTATCACAAATCATGATTGATACTTCTGTGAATAGCTTATTCAAAATGAGATATACAATTTAATGAACTAGTTTAATACATTTAAGAAAACATTTAATGAAATTTGTATACACTTTGTGTAAATAAGAAACTAATAATTATCAGTATTTTATTTGTTATGGACAACGGTTTTTTTAATTCACCCGAATACTAATAATATGTTTTCACGTTTTACAATAATTTAGTTGTTCTTGCGAATGAAATTATTAATAATATTGTTAACAATAATATATTAAACAAACGTTTTTTCTCTCGTAACCATATTAAATACAACATAAAATTATAAATTCATCAGTTAGAACATATTTTAACTTTATTTATAAAGCTCCCAACCTATAGTTAAAATTATGATTCAAAGAGCTCTGAAAACCCTCACTTACCTAGATAGTATATATATATATAACATATATTGATTATCAATCTGCCCAACCACGATACACTAGGAAATTAAGTGAACTTTGAAATAAGTTTTGTATCTAATTACAAAATTAAATTCAGCAACTATATTGTAAGTAGGTAAATAAATATACATTTACAGAATATGAAAAATCATATATTTAAACTTTATTCGCAATTATCGTTGAAATATTATAAAAATAAATAATTTGATTTAAAGATTTGTTCTAAATGTTTGATATTTTGCACTAGAAGATTTCAGATTATTGTTAAAGAAGAACAGTCTCGTAGGTCCTTATAATGTGTAATAATAATATTATTATAATACGGTTATTTTTGTGATGTTAATTTAATTTAAACACAACAAAAACGTGAATCGCTTACGACTAAAATTTGAAAACTGAAGTTGTGCCTATACACAATTGTTAATAAAATATTAATGCTTTTTTTCTTATATAGAAAAGTTAGTGTTGAAAATATTAGTTAATATTGACTATGTATACAGTAATGGTAATAATAACAATAATAGTAATAATTATTATTATGTAGTTTAATTTTTAATTATACCAGCCGAAACCTTAAAATTGAATTTCTCTTTAACGCTATTATAATATGCTAAATCATTCATAGCGTCATGAACAGGGTTTGTGGGTTTAATCATTTACATAACTTCCATTTTCCAAATATCTAGGTACATTTTATAATTTAATAAGAACATGAATTTGTGTGGCCAAAAATTAATAAAGTGTATTAAATTTTAAATTTTAAATTATGTATTTTTCTGAAATTTATAAATAAATATTGGTATTCCCCAAATAGTTATAAAATTTATTCAATAAATAAGTTATTATTTACTTGGGTACAATACATATTTCATTTATTCTTGGATATCGAATTTCATTAACGTATATTTAGTATACAGATATTGATATATAATATATATTTAAATTATTATAGCTTATAGCTTATTGATTATTTGGTATCTGTATATTAAAATATTTTGTCGATACTAAATATTTATTTTACACAATTTTAAAACACGGCTTACAAAAACATTGTTAAATTTGTAAATGTAAGTGTTCCAATGTAAATTGAGTACATCCTAACCTTACTTATAAATACGATTATAATATTATATTGTCGACTTTTCAATTAACTTCTCGATTATTTATATGATATAAGAATATATTTATTTATTTTTAACTGTGGGTTTTCATTTGTTAAGTAATTCATTACAGTCTTCGTAAAGTAGAAATAAACCCAAATTATTCTAAGTGACTTTTATGAGAATTAGGTACTATAATATTTTGTATTGGTAAACTAACTTAATTTTTGTTATATTTTTTGTACCTTTATTTTATTTTTCAAGATTTTTCTACTTCTCTTACTATATATAATTATATTCCAAATCATATATTATATTTATTAAATATGTCTGATTTAATGTTTGATGTAGCCATATAGGTGGGGTTACATAGAATATGTACATTTAAATATTAAGGTCTAGTTAAAATGGTCACTATACTATTAAATTTGGGAGAAGAAAAGCTTCATAATCATGTTTTACAAATAGTAAACTTTGATATTTGTTTGAAAAATTTAAATTATCAAAAAATGTGAGTGCCGATGGAGATTTAATTAAATTTATTGTTAATAATAAAATGTTAAGACTCGATATTCCTGAAGATCTGTTTTTGTTATGAGTTTATTAATAAATTGTATCCAACTGAAATTGATTTATTGTCCATGAGTGTGAGAGCAATTTTAGATTAATGGAATGATGATGTAAACAAAATAAATAATTCAATTTTATCAATATTGCTCAGTGATAACATCAAGTGTCTTTTTTTCTGATACATCCTATTTACTTGGTGGAGATGGCGTTGATAATGAAACATATCTTTTCGTTATCCACTTGAGTAATGAGTATCTTGCATACTTGCATGATATCTTCAGAATTAGTACTAGCTTTAATTAATATGAAACTAAGTTATATTACTATGTAATTAAGAAATGTAAACATTTTTGAAGTGTTATGTAATGGAACACGATTAGTAGTAATTAAAGTCTACAATACTATATTTTATTATAAGATTTTGACAGAAGACAAGAAGGGTAATATAGTTCATATTTTGTGCATCACACTTGTCTTGATATAAGTGGTAGTTCAGATATTCCTTTGAAAAAGATTACAATTCCCAGAGAGACTTACATTTGAGATGACAATTATTAAGTCACGGTGACAAAGCTTTGAGAAAGTTGGATTATTTGTTACATGTAAAGACACTATATTTATACAAGGTAAATTATACATTGCATTTTCACGATTTAAAAGTTGTGTGGGAATCAGGATTGAGTGAAAATTTGAAGATACAGTAATTGAAACGTAATTGATGAATAATTACAGTATAATGTCTAATGTTTATAGATAATATTTTTTATTTAACGTGTTAATAATTTATATGTATGTATTATTTTATATTCAGATTTTTTAAATTAGTCTTTTAAGCGATCAAAAAAAAAAAAAAAAAAATATATTGAAGAAGGACTGACGACCAAAGCCAACAGTAGTCAGATCACTAAAATTATAACTTATCACATTAATATTTTTTGAAATATGTGTCGTGGGGTACGCAAAATGGTTTTTCATAGGCAACGAATTTTCATCAAAAAAATTATTCATTACAGTGATTTTATCAATAGCAAGGTACTCTCAAAACCTATTATACGCGAGAAACGTGTTTGTCAGTTTTTTTCCTTACATAATAGTTAGTTGATCTAACATAACAACTTTTTTATAATTATGTGTGTACTTTTAAAATTATTTCTATTAATTATTATTTTACGGTTAATACAAAAAAGTACATCATACTGGGCACGCATGCAGAACTCTTACATATTTATAATAATAAGTTTTTTTGAAAAAATACTTGCACATATTTATAAATTAAAACGTATCATTATAATCCGTCAAACTCAGGAATAAAAAAAATATTGAATATATCACAATGTTTTATTATAATAATAAAAAAGTATATCTACGTAGCTCAATATAATATACTTAACTAGCATCGTATTGAAATATATGGCAACGGACATTGTCGATGTTAAATACTCTCAAGAGATTGCAAAATTAATTAAGTAATAAATTTAAATATCTGAAGGCAAATTATTTCATCCTTGTATTTTTAAATAAAATTATTATTATTTTTACTGTGTAAAAATTAAAAAAACGTATATAACATCATCATATTATATAATGTAATAAATTAAATATATTATACACTTGCAAATATTAAAAACTCGATATTAAATGTATATAATATTTATTTATTTATTGAATTACAAATATAACAGGTACTATATGTAATAATATAACTTAATAAAACACATTTTTAATCCACAATAATTATTAAACATTTATTGAGATACTATAATATTGTGTACTTATGTAATATAATTTATTTTATTTTAATTATTTATATTTACCTATAATCTCACATTATCAACTAGTTATTTTGTTGTTAATTTTTCTTAACTTCACGTGAATAATTTAAAATAAAGTCTATATTGTTATGTTGTGATAATTTTAAAAACGATTGAAATATATATGCTAGAAATTTTGTTATTATTTCTTACAGCTCACTTTTTTTTTATATATTTTATAAACAGATTGAATCACCGCAGGATTTGATATTTGGTTGTATAAATTTAGTGTGAATGGCCAAGTCCTTGTGGTATATTCTAAACGTTACTGAATAAACTAATACTTATTAAGTAAACAACATAGTGAAAACACTAATATACGAATATATATATATATAGTGTAGATATATTTATTATGTTTTAAAAATTATTAAGCCATATGGTATATGCATTATGCATTATACTATTATATTAAAAATAGCTTCCCATATTATATATTTATTGATAGAGGATTTTATACATCGATGATGTATTAGGAACTAAATTCGATTTAGATAAAACTAACGAATATACACTTACTTATGGAACTATTTTACATTTCCTGCACATATATGGATTATATTATCACGTTATAATATAATTTATATAATATTTATGTAAAATTAAATGACCTCTACGGTGAAATATAATATAATATTATTTTCCATGATTATTATGAAGTGTCTGTCGATAGCGCATTTTATTCCATTCACATATACATTAAAAATAATAAGTTACATACTTGACATACAAAGAATTATTAAGACAAATAAAAATAATATTCGTATAGTATACGCGATCAGATGAACAAGACATTTTCAATTGTATCTGCTATATATAGGTACATTATACAATAGGTATTTTAAAATATCAAGCACCTGATGTAGTCTGTTCAACTTATGACTTTGTTTTTCTTTAAAATCGTAATTTTACTGTCACTTTTAGAATATATTTGCAGAGATGGGTATTGGGTATGTTATAAATGTTTAGATGTTTGAATCATTCAGATAATTTAATTTTAATACAAATTGTATGATTATTATCATAAATTCACACATATCTGGCAAACTTACCGTATATTTGGTTAAAAGAAACTATACTTAATACTTATATAAAATATATATATTATTGAGTAAGCAGTAGGTACGTTAACCATACATATACAATAAATATTGTTTTTTTTATCTATTAAAATTAAAAATGGAACGTGATGCTTCATTGATTTTATAAATATTTTATCATATATATAGGTATGGATTAAAATATATTATACAACATGTACACAACAAAAAAGCTCGACAGTAAACTTTAGAGACTTGGCGTCAAGCACACGTCTCACTTTAATCATCCATCGCAGAGAATAGGGATTATTATAATACATTTAAAAGTTATGATGAGTTTTGATAAAAAGAAAAGAAAAGATTTTACGCCGAGTTTGGTAAAAGTGACGCTTGTCCAGATTTTTTTAAAAATGTCACTTCAGTTTTTGGTAATTTATCGTTGTATTAGAGAAAACTGAAACATCAGCTAATATTACCAATAATTATATATAATTTCCAATCGATAAACAGGGACTTTTGAAACGTTTAAATATATTAAAACAATTATATTAACTAATGCAATATAGTTTTACTTTGTTCAAAATCTAAAAAAAAAAAATGTGTTATACAAAACAATACTCGTGATATAAAAATGAATGTATTTTACCTGACTGTATTCAAATTTTCACAGCTTACACAATATACATTATACGTATTATAAATATTATGGATATTATATATTAATACATTAAAATATATTATCTCATAGTAAGTATGTAAGAACTTGTATAAAATTTAAAAAGATCATTTTTTTTTTTATGAACATACAAAATTTTATAAATAATATTATACCAAATGAAAAAAAATAAATTATACTAAAGTACATACAAGATTCATATTTATAATTACATTTCATTAAAATTTAAAACACGCGTATTTAACTTTACTATAATAATAATAGCTGCATTATCCGAGGATAAATAAAACCGAAGTGTGTAATCTCTACTCGTAGCGGATAGTAATAATCTAATAAATAACTTTTTTTTTCTTACGTATAACTAATCTAATTGCAAACATAAATAAACGTATAAGTGGTTATGATTTTGTTATAATTAATAACGCTTAAGCCACTCTAAAATAACTGAATCGATCTATTAACCAAGCCTTTCATGACGTATTGTTGAAGCCGGTAAAGTATTTTTTGATTCTATACACCTAAGCCATACCATAGCGGCATAGCCTTTGCCTTATATTTTATAATAGCCGTTACTAGTGGTTTCTATTCCAGTAATCTTACGACCCCTCCGGGATCCCAAATAATATGTGTGTAAAACGTGGTACCGATTGGATTTTTACCACTTCAAAGTAATTGGTTTGTGGTTCTCAATGATGGTTCGAGAGTAAGTAATATTTTCTCACAAGGGTGATTCAAATACATCACTTTTAGTTATTGTCACGTTCTATCGTAGGAACAAAGCGCACGTTCAACTGGAATTCCGGAGTGTTTTTTATGTTCATAAGACAGATTCATATGCACACTATTAATATGCGTTGAATAACGAGATATCAAAAAAAATAAAAAAATAAAAACAAAAACGGAGAAAAATATAATTTCTTTAACGTAGCATAATAATAAAAATAATCAAAGTGTCAAACGTAATAAAATAACAGATCTGCAGTATATACATATTTTTATCATGATAAAAAAGCATACATTTATTATGACGTTATAAAAGCTTTACTGTTAACGTAATAAAAATATATAACTTTTTTTTTTTTACTGACGAATAACTTGCACGGAATAATTATCGTAATGTATACATTACAATAATATTAATACAATTTTTAAATAATATATTATTTATATTATATTTTTATAATAAATTAATACGGTTGTCGGTTTTGCTAAATGGAACAATACTACAACAGTATACTATTACAATAGTATATAGTATAGTAATCATAAGAATATTTATATGTCAAAATCGAATTCAAGAAGTCAATCTAAATGGAGAGAATGTACTTCGAATTAATAGTTTAGTCGAACAATTTTAATCAACTCCCTCTCATAGGGCGATATATAGAAACTTTACTGATCATATGGATGTACTGTAGTCGTTTATATACTCATAATTTTAAGTCTGTGTCAACCTCTTTTGTTTTTCACGGTTATATTTATCTTACATTTTTAAACAATGAAAATTGAATAATCAACTATTTAGTTATATAACTATATTTAATAATATAAAGACTGACCATTACTCTAGTATAATGTCTATTATGTATATTTTATGTGGTCGTAACATAAATAATTTTGTTCGATAAATAAAAAGGTTATAACGTATCATCGAATCGATCTATCTTCAATTCAGCTATTCTACGTTACTAGCTTTACTATCTTATTATGTTTCTTATAATCATAGTAAATTAAATTTTTCGATTTTTCAAATTAATTAATTTTTTAAACTATTTACATATTATATGGTTTTGTTGTACAATTTTCAAGTTAATTTCATACAATTTATTTTCAAATTTATATACCTATCTGTATCGTTTTTCAATAATAAATTTGTAATTATGCTCATTAAAAACATATATTATTTAATATCCAAAACGTGTCATTTATTTTAACAATTAATTTATTTTTCCGTAGTATGCACTCAATCAATAATCATAATAATAATCACCTAATTATACTTTGTAATTCAATTCTTTTTAATTAATAATTTTTAGGTCATACAATTTTTCATTTTTAATAAACAAGTTTTAAAATAATTATGTTATTTTTTTTTTGGCCTAAAAAATATGTTTTTAAGACAGAACAAAATAAATTCAAACTTTCATACTTTCTTTTCTATATTTTTATATTAATTATAAAATAGACATTTATGGCAATAATTAATGATAATTCGAACTTTTCATAAACTTACAACTGTAATACTTTAAACCTAATTGCATTAATTGACCTATTTTTCTTACTTATGCGCGATTAATTCGTATTTTAATCAGGGCTTTTGTACATTTCTTTTGCTAAAATGTTTAATTACAAAAATTTGTTTTTTCCACTTAAATAGTTTAACACATTATATTATATTATTGATAATATAATATATTATATTAAATAATAAATGATTTACACGTAAAAGTACGATCAAAATTCATTTTTTTTCTATGGTGATAGTAAATAGTGTTTTTCAAATTAAATATCACAATGCATTTGCATTTCTTATGTCCCGCGCCGAAATGAGTAAAACAAGACATGTTACTAACACGTCATAGCCTTAGTATATTTTATCATACATTTTACTTTTGTGAATCATGTGTAAAATATAAAAATAATTTTTGACAATATCTTGAAGTATTTTTATGACCCTCTTTAAGATATTTTTTATCTCGTATACTATAATTGTCATAGACTATACTGTATTATGAAAGTCTCTAGAGTATATTATAAAGAGAGTAGCTTCCATCATTGGAAGCATCAAGTGATGTTTTGTGGTGTAGATGTGCCTTTGGGAAATTATCGATAACGTTATTTATATCTTCCAGTATTTGTATTTGATTCGTTAGTCTACATTTCTTCTTCTTTTTTTTTTTTTTGCTGATTATATGGAAACTGTTCTTTGGCTTGAGTTTATAGCAAATCATTATTGGCCGTGTTCTAAAGTTACTAGATTAACTAAAAGGATAATAATGTGTTCTTTCATATTTTGTAGATGTTGCCAAATTGTGAAACTACGATAATACGGTTGTAAAGGTTATTTTATTGACTTGAGCAAAATCTAATTTTTTATATTACGCACAATTATTGAAAATAATTAATTGTCAAGTTTAATTGCATTTGAGTTTAAGATATTTAATGTTCAGAATTTTGTAGTTTCCCATTTAATATATTTTCCTAGACGTTGGTTAAGATGTTGATCATAATGTTTTAAAATTTTCGTTTGAATAACAAATATTAAAAGTTTTTTATAGCAAAATGTAACTCTGGGAAATCAATACACAATATAGTAAATTACACAATTGTAACAAACATAATATTATGGATAAACGAATGTAAATAATATACTATTTCATTAGTTAAGATTAATATTAATGAATCTTTCACGAGAGATAGAAGTTGAAAAATTAACTGCCAATAATATTCGAATGAAACATTTATCAAAACTAAAAAGAATGAATCTAAAGACTACTATACAATATACCATAATAAGCTGAGATAATTCAATAGCCGTAGTATTACTCATTTAATAATGCTACGGAAATTTTATCTCAAAGCATAAAAAGAATATAATTTGTTTGTGGGGATGGTTTCCATTATATTAAATAATATGTATATATATATATATTGAATACTGTGAATGGCTTAAATTTAATTTAATATTTTATTTCTAACTCACTTTTCAACGCTTATTGAAAATAATATTGTTAATTTTTTTTTTTTTTTTAATACAATTTTATTTTTTATTCAATATCCGTGTAAAAATAGTCAAAATATAAACATTTTATTTATAAAATTTATGATATTATAGGCGTATGCGTGGATTATAGAGATAGTGTGTATTTCGTAAGTTTTTTTTAAAATAATTATATTTTTATTCAACATTATTAATTCATGAAGACGAAAATTGTAACATTGATAAAATTATTATTTTTTATTAGTTAGGTCTGGGTCATTGAAATAACAGTGAGAATAAACTACTTTTACCTAGCTACTTATCATCAAGATTTCACAAAAAATTTCTTAAAACAGTAGTTATTAAGTTATTTTTAATAGACAGAATGATAACTGATAAAATAAAAACACCAATTACTTTATAAATATTACATTGAACAAGTTAATTACTTATATGAGAAATACAGAAGCTGTTTTCACTGATATTTATCGAAAAACTGTCAAATTGTATCAAAATTATGTGACTGAATTTTTCACAGTTAAAATAAATAAACGTGTCCATCAAAGTTAATTATTCTAATACATTTATTTATTTATACCTTAAAAATAAGAAGAAATATAAATATTTGGTACAATTATTTGTAATGTGGTGTCCTGCGGGCTGCAATCGAAATCTGCGCACGCCTTTTATAGTGATATGATTGTACTCTGTATAATATTATACTCGTACGTTATATTTTTTAATTATAAATTCATAATTCAACGACTGTATTGATATGATAATGTAATTTTATATTATTTATATTTGTGTGATGCAATTGCTTGTTATAGTACCTATAATAATATAAGGTATATAAAACACATAGGTATAAGTAGTTAATTAAATTTAAATTGTTTAAATACAAAAGTTTAAAAAGTTAATTTAAACATTTGCAAATTAATTTAAAGTAAATTTACTGAAATATATTTTGTTCATTAGCAACTTTTCAGTTAATACAATATTCAAATTGTTTTATTTAAGTATATAATATGTATTATGCAAATGCCTTTTTATTCGTGAATATATATTAAATAGTGATAGTGACATTGACATTAACATTATATAGAACCCTAATAATATTAATCTTTATTGAACTATATGATATGATAAAAATATCAATACCCTGCAGTTGTTAGTCGGTTCACTTTTGATACAGATTTTAAATTCGTTATTAATTAGTGATTTATACACCTTTAGACTTAAAATTTCACCGCCGATTACTGTTGTATGTTTCAAGATTAAATTGTAAACGTTGTATGTAAATATAATAGATATACGTCTAATGTAAATTTTAATGCGTATTAATTTAACAAACTATTCAAAGTTTTCGATAACGATAAAAAGCTCCTGGTTAGGTGATAATATAACATTGTGGTACATAGTAGGTGTATTCCCACAACTGATGGGATTCGGAAATTGATTTTCGCTGAAACTCAAAAATTTAAATAATATAATATTATGCTATAAACTTTATTATGTTTATGGTAGAATAAGGGGCTAACTGTTAATATTATCATAATAGTGGTGAGTAATATGTTAGTACACACATTTTATACAGATATACAATATTATTTCCGAGTATCAGGTATTGTATAGATATTGTGCAGGAAATACGTATTCACTTATAGACCATATTATGTCATTTATTAATTAAAATTACTGAATATGTGGCCGATTTTAAGTGGTTTCGATGGTTTTGATGGTAAATCGATGAAATATAATTACAAACAATGGCAAATTTTAGTTGAGCGTTGGGGGAATTGCTATATTCCTCCCTTGAGAGTTGTGCCTAGATTTTTTTTTTTTAATTGATTTTAATAGTTCTGTCTTAATAATACAACTGACAAGTTAGCGTTAAATAAAATAAAAAAGAATGTACGTAACTATTAACAAAAAAAATTCAAGAAGTCCATGAAGAGAGGAAGCACTAGATGCCAAGGTAAGTGCAGTTGTATTGAAAAATATTAACTCCTTCCTAAGCTTATTCATATAATAATATATCTGCAGTAATTAAAACGCATATAATATTTAAGCATTCAAATACAAATTATAAATTATATTATTTTACCTCATTGAGCTACACCTATCTGGTACAAATTTTAAATAAAATTCATATAGCTCGTAAATTGATAATAAATTGTATATTGCGTATGGGCATAATATTATAGTAAACCTAAAGCGATTAATATTTCGCATATTGGTTTCATGATTTTTAAAAGATTTTTTAAATTTTATATTTTTGACAAACGATTATTTATCCAATTATTATTATTTATTGTCCATTTATCTAATACTTATAAATATATCCACTTTACATGTTTTCAAACCACACTGTCTAATATTATAATAAATTACATAGTAGTATGTAAGATAATTTATCTATTTATAATAACCATTATCATGACTCATAATATATAACTATATGAGTATTTTAATAAACGTAATTGTTTAATAAAACGATAACAAATATTACATATGGGAATAAATATTAAAAAAAAAAAAAAAAGCAGTTCATTTTTTATTTCTACAAAAACGTTAAATAAAACAGGAGACAATCAACCATATTATACTTTTTGATGCCCAGCGAGTAGTTCAAAAAATCTGTTTAATTTATATTGCTTACGATGGTGCTTTTTTAATATTATTATTCAGTTTTCAGGGTAGGCATAGAAAGTATATGTAGAAGAAATTGTATGTAATACAATTTTTTTTTTTAGAATGTTAACAATCTGTAATCATATTTTTATAATAAATATAAATTACATAACCTATAACCTATACAATAAGATAAAACGAATTAGTTACATTATAAAAATACTGATGAATTGAGTGAAGGAATTATATAGTGATGGAACTTTGATATTATAATACTTTGGATATTGATTGGAAAGGGTGGGTTAGTCTATCAATAAGTCAAAACACTAAGTTCACTGTAGGCACTTTCTGAGATCACTAAGAATTGTGGGAGCAGTTCTAAGATTAAATGGTTGCTACAAACATATTTTTATAATGCTATACATTGGATCACTTTTACAATAAAATTAATTATCAAATTTAACATAAAAAAAAAATGAAAAAGTATATTTGACTTCTCAGAAATATAAAAATTATTGAGAAATGATTGTAAAATTGTGTATGTATATTGGCCATTGGGTGTAGTACCTATAAATAGTAATATTTATATCAGATCGTCAAATTAAATTAGGTAGGTAGGTATATGAAATATGTAATTTAAATACCAAGAAAAATAAGGTTCATAACAATTTAATTTTAATCAAAATGTTTGATAATTATTTTGATACACATTTAACTAAGTTTTAAGAATTTTTTTTTTAACTTACAAAGTATTTTATTAATGGTGTTTAATATTTTAGGTATTTCGAGTATAAGGATATATCAATTGAAATTAATTGAAAATAATTGTATTATTGTAAGTTGAATAATATAATATGTTTTCATGTTAAATACGACAAATTTGTGTCTAAAAAGATAACATTTTAAAAATAAACCACAGAAAAAACATATAGTTTATATTGATACCTACAAGCAAATTAAACATAAAATATAATATTATTATAAATTATTGATTCATTAGATTACTTTCACTTAAACATTAGTATTATAAGCAAATCATTTTAAGTAAATCATAAATTCATAAATATATTTTTCAGCCGTAATAAATAAAACGATTGTGAAGTTTGGTTATTTTATATTTTTATTGAACACAGATTAATTTATACGTAATTTCAGTTTTAGTTTAAATTCACAAAATTAAATTATCGAATCATTAAAATCTCATATATTTTACATTAAACGATTTAATATAAAATACGTATCCACTAATAGTATTATAATCAAATAGGTACTTATTACAGATGAGTCTCTGGATATTGATATTGTATGACATATGTGTTGTCTTACAAAAATATAAGCCTTTAATAAACCATATTACAGGGATTATTAAACTATAAGCAAAAAATAATCTAAATGTGATATAATAAACGTTTAAACGTTTACAATAAATTAGTTGAGCATGTTTAATCTTTTTTTTTTTAAAACACATAATTTTTACATTATACCTACATTGAATAAAACGAACAAAAACATAATAATTAAATATCATTCAATTTTAATTTAATTTCAGCAATTTATGTACACTTCTTTACGAATATTTAAACACAGATTAACTACAGAATTTATTGTTAGGTAATATTATTATTTTTTTTAAAAATGATTCTAATTGTTAGAGAGAATTGCTAAAAAACTAATTGTGTGGAACCTGCAATCATAAAAATAATTTCAATAGACAAATATGCCATAGAATAACTTATATTATGTACTTTGTATATACCTGTTAAATAAGTATAAACATTTCTTTTTATCAATAATATAATTATATATTTTTATTATTATAATAAATATATATATTTTTTTTAGAATTTTATTTGTATTATATACGTCATATAATTATTTAGATTAATTTAGTAAAATGTCAATCCGTATGTCACGTAATATCATGTAGACTAATTTATAGATGGTGGTAAATATTTAAATGTGTTTTAAGGACATTTTTTAAAATTTAGATACATAATATCATAATGTATATAGATAAATCATAATTTATATGTCTTGTCTTCATGTATTATATATATATATATATTATATTCGACAGATTGTCGATTTTTGGTGTTAATTTAGTAATTATTATATTTTGAAAATAAAATAAATAATATTATTTATAGTTATTTTTTTTTTTTAATAATATGCTCGTTATGTGATTTAATATATATATTATATTGACTAAACATAAAATATCAAAACCAAATTTTTTTGTAATGATCCTCGTCTTAAGTCGTATGTGTATGTAAATAATAATTTCATAAAATCCTATCGGATAGTGATTGAAGAAAAAAATATTTATAATGGAAACTCGCATTAACAATTTTGTGTTGCTAATACTCGTAGGAATGTTTAAATTGTATTTTATGATTATTTACATGGAATATTACAACTCATGATATTAATGTTTAATCAAAAAAAAATACTTTCAATATTGGCATAGATCTGCACCAGTACTGTATTAATACATATCAATTTAATTGTTTATCCGAAAAATGTTCATCGTTATGGTGGTGCTCAAATCCTAAGTAAGATAAGGATAATTTATCCAACTACAGGTGACCTCTGCTCGACATTTTTAATAAAAACTTGAAGTTGTCGTTTTACGTGGAATTTGTTAGTTTATTTTAAAGATAACATCTTCAGTGGTTTCTCCTCGTATAACTATTATAACGTTGTTTCTCTTTTGGTTCATAATACATAATATATATAATATATGCATCGTAGATTGTAAAAGATAAAAAAAACCATACTTATACTATAAAAATGTTTTTAGAATTTTCTATTGATAGTTAAATATAACGAACTTTCAGAAAACCTCAACAAATCACAAACTTTTAAATTCTGTTATACCAATATACACCACAGTAACTGTGTATAAACACATTTTCTCTTGTCGACTACCTATACAAGTACTAATAGGTTGGTCGCTATCCAGGTCAACAAACTTTAAATTCTGTTGAACAGTTTTCGACGACGGTACTCTGCTGACTACGACAACTGAGTTCTTAGAAACATTTTCAATTTAAATTGCTGAAAATAAATTATCTCAATATATAATATTATTATTGAGTACAGTATTATAACCTTTGACAAGTATAATTAAGTATGAATCACTATAAATTATAGGAAATATAAGCGGACACAACATTTATTTCGTCCAATTTTTTGTTTTTTTTTTTTTTTTAAGTACCTATATTAAATTTATCAAATTTAATGAATTTCATAAAATTTAATTTATTATTTTATAAATTATCAATATATTTAAATTTTTTATAACATGGATGTGAACGAAATTAATTTTTTTAAGAAATACTTATGTTCAGATTTTTATATCGATAATTTGAAATAAATTATAATAATAATGTTATTTCAATCAACATTATAACTACACAGTGAAATCGAAAAATTTGTATTATCATACGATATTTAAAATCTGATTACTAGTAAAGTCGTTACAAAATTAATTAAAAGATAGATATATTCATCAATTTGTAAAATATTTTCTTTTCTAGATAATTTAAACTTAATTGAATTTACTGTATTATACACATAATATAGTATGTACTCGTTATACTCATAAGTTATAAATTAATACTTATTTAATATTTATGAGTTGTATTAGTATTTCCATATCAAGACACAGTACTGTACTTGATGTATATTCACTTTATATTTCTTGTTATTGTATTTAATATAACTACTGTTACAGTAATACAGTATTAAGCTAATAGACTACATAAAATATAATAAAGTCTTGATTATATCAAGACAAAATATAAAATATTGGTTCTGCATTTTCATCATATTTTAGATTTTAATCTAAGTATGAATGTATTAGCTTTACATTGCTATGTGTTTTTTGTGTTTATCATCACAAACAATTTGCTTCAATTCATTATTTTTGAAGGTGATTTAAAATAGTCAATTTGATATACCTAGTTGGTAACTTGAGAGATCAAAAATAAGACAACTTCAGTATTTTTATAAGTGAAAAAACTAAAAACATGAATAAAAACTAGAATTTATTAACAAAATGCTAATTAAATTTTTTTTGTTTTTTTAAAACTAAAAACTAGATACTTGAAATTCACATTAAACATTTATAGTAAAATTTTCTAAAAATTATAATACTATAATTTTCTAAGCATGATGTTATCTTAAGCAATTTATGGACATTTTAAATTTTGAATTTTTTCAATTATTTACGTTGATTAAATGTTTATTACTCGTTCAAAAAGGTTGAAAATTGAATACCTATCAAATTTCTCAAAAACGTTCTTATAGTCATATTTTGATATAAATGTTTATAAAATTGTTATACTTGGTCAAAAAGCTTTGAAACTGTTTATAAATTTGTTCATAATTTGTTCTAACTACAATTAAACAAAAAAGTTTAATGTAAGTCCACGTTAATTTTTTATGAGCGTTAAAATTTCTAATAATAACAAAATTGGGTATTTACACATTAAATAACAATTTTTCTTGAAACATTTTTTTTTTTTATTTTGCTGTCATAAAATATTAATCGTAAAAACATGACCATTATTAATTAAATTATTCTATTCCGTTTATTATAACATTTTTAAAATATTAAGACTAATTTATTCTATTATTTATATTATATGAATTAAAATTTTTTTAACAAACACATATTTTTGAGGTTATTATTTTTAGTCATATATCTTGACATTTAATGCAGGACCAAATAAAACTTTTGTTCTTATAAAAACTTTAAAATATTGGATATATCATATATGTAAGTAAAATGTTTTATAAGTCTGTGAAATTCAATGCATTTATTATAATAAAATAAGTATTATACATTATTTTCATTGAACATTTTGGATGTAAAAAATTCATAATGAATGGGTTTTTTTTTTTAGATTTTCGATTTAGTTGTAAACTCTTATGAGAAAAATTGAATTCAAAATTATTACACTTTATATAACACTAGTAGGTAAGTTATAAATTATTTTAATATAAACAAAGCAATTGCTATGTTTTCGTGATTTTTTATTTTGTTTTATATAACCTAATTATGTTTTGAAAACAGAGGTAAAAGAAAATCTCATAAGAGTGAAGAGTAGGAGACTCAATTTCCATACTCAGTTTCTTTTTGTGAAGTCATCATCGCAGATAGTTTTCCAATAGCTGTATTTTATGATTTATTCCTTGTTGAATTTTTCTTCGTCGCTCTATTTAGAGTTTCGTCAAACGAGAGCTGTAAAACAAAATATTATAGAAATCAAGATGCATTTTTTTCAAATTCTACTCGTAGATTTAATCATAAAATATATAATATAAAATAATATATTGTCTTTTCAGTTCTTTTTTTTCAAAAATAACAAAAAATTTTCTTTCACGTATTATATTTTATACCTCACCTTGTGGTGAGTTGAAATTTGATTACCAGCAACGTTTCAGAAATGTTGATATCTATATTCAAGTTAATAGGTTAGTTTGATATTGTCTTCAAAATTAAATAAAAATATATAGCAATAATAATCTTTATTACAAATATAAATACATACATATATAAAATACTATTTATATCAAGACTTTTATATGTTTATAATACTTTGTATGTGTAAAATATTTTTCTTAAGCATGAATGCTACAAATATACGTAAGTAATAATACTGGAATACGGTTTATAATATTATAATAAATTCAATAACAAACTAATGATTAATTTTAAAAAAGCAATAAACAAACAGTTTATTTTACCATAAATTAAACCAGTTATAAATGTTATAATATCCAGAAAAGACGAAATTATATACAACTACCTAATAAATAAAGCACACTTGTTTCACACACGGACACTTCGCTATTATAAAACATCTACCTCTCTGTCCAACTTCTGCTACACCCATCAGTCATCACTATCAAACACATCTCGATTGCCAACAATATTCCAAATTAAGACACAAAATCCAACTACTATAAACTTCTACGATAAATCCTTACACATTCAGCAAAAGCAATCAATACAGTTATTACATTTATAAATCAAACAAATATCATCCAACTAATTTAATATAACCTTTAATAATATAAAGAATTCAATAATTGTAATTGCTAATAACATTTTCATTGATGACAAAGGTTAATATATTTGTAAAAAAAAAATACATTTTACGTAAAATAATTATTAGTTTTCAGTATAAAAATGTCATTACGTTTTCGATGACGGAATTCGGATGCCTTAACAGTTCTTCTTATGAAAATGTGGGTCATATGATATACCTACGTGACCGGCATACGGACTTTAGAAATATTGTTAGACATACATCAACAGTTCGTGAAATTTAGTTGTCTTATAAACCAGTGTAATTAGCGATTTGTACCATCTTATTGGTCTTAATGGACTTATTAAATTTGTTATGAAACCCTAGAATATTGTTTTCAGGACTATAATTAATTTAGAACTATTGTATGGAGGGAGGCTCCTAACTAAAACCTTATCAATGGTAAGAGAATTAAAGTTTAAAACTAATTTTACTAGAGTAAGAATATATTTTTGTAACGAAACGATTATCCTTGGTTAAAATTACCCAAGAATATAATTAATCGTAGTAGCGAGGTAAATTTATAGTATGTCCAGGTTATAAGAATTAAAAAGATATTTCATTGATTTCTTGTGAGTAAAAGTATAAATATTAAATTAAATTTTAATTAATTATTATGATAATTTTTAACAATATTTGTTATTATTATTTACGATTATGACTTTTATAAGTAAACGCAATGAAATGACTTGACAATTTCTTATTGAGTCGGCAAGCCGTTAGTCTTTTAATATCTACTTTTATAATATAAGTTCTTGATATCTATGTTGGTATTAACTATTAAATGTCACAAAATAATGATGAATGTTTAACGCAATGGTTTATGACTAAGAGATTTTATGTTGAATTTTTAAATCTTTTAGCACATGTATATTGTATATGTAATGACATGATCGCATATTTTTTTTTTATACTTACAATATTGATGTTTCTAAAAAACATTATTGAATAAATAAATAATTTTTCGCCAAACAGTGATTAATAATTTTAATGTTTTAAAAAAATGCGATAATTTCATTTCTAAAATGTATCTAGATTAGTTGATTAACTGCTAGTCTTTAATGCCTATTTATTTGATGTTAAAATATATTATTTACAACAATTATTATTGTAAATTATTTCTAAAAAAAATTGATTGAACAATGTTCATGTATACATACCTGTATTATATTCAAAAAGCAATTACGTTTTATACATTAATTCTAGTTAGAAATATTTCATCTCAAAAGTACTTTACAAATGAATATAAATTAATTTTAAAAAAACTACATAGATTAAGATAGGCCACTTAACTTATGTAATATTTTGTTAAATAATAATAATAATTCAACTAATCTGTTTAAAAATTACAAAATATACTTGTATTCTACGGTATTATACTACTATAATATACTATTATATGAATATGTTTTTGCTTTTAATAATATATAGTATTGAATCATACAATTATACCCATCAGTGTTATAAATATAATTCATTATATAAATGAAAAATAAATAAGATTTTACACATTGCTTAGTTTAAATAGTATTCATTTAAATAATTTTATTTATAATACTTTTTATAATATATTATATTTGTGAATTAAATATTGTTTGTGTGTTATGACTTGACTCAAATATGTATACTAAATGTCTTAATATATGTACAAGTATATGCAATGTGTTAAACATTTATATTACGAAAATGAAACTTAATACACTTCAATGGATCCTACTTTAGACACAACATTTATTTTAAAAATATAATTTAATCATTGTTAGGTATTGTAATGAATTATTAAACTGCCGATGACCGAATTGCATGCATCTTGGAGACATTATAGAATTTGCGTATTTAAAGCGTTGTTGTATTTTTGTTAATTCGAAGAGAATATGATTTATACGTACCTATGTTTCGAATCATAGTAATACTATGTTTAAGCAATTTACCTCACTACAACATTTCGTATAATTATATTATTGTGGAATAGGACACAAGTCATGTTAACAATCCGCCTTAGGGGTTTGTGATTGCTTTTGAGAAACCATATATTACGTTGGTGAACTTTTTGAAAGCAAAATGTGAAGCAGACATGTTTCTTGCGATTTTCTACAAAATACTAGTCGTAGATTCATTAACATCATTATTTGACATGTTCAAAAAAGACAAAATATTGTGAAAATTACAGACGATTGCATCGAGACATGCTGAATGGAAAGTATAGACTGTGGTATGGATACATAAAGTAAAAAAAAAAGAAAAAGAAAAACTAAAATTACAGGGTTCTGTCGTAAGACAATTATAATAAATTATATCAGCGCTGGTTCTTTCTGGTAGCAAAATCATATTATGACCTATGAATCATCATCATTTATGACTTTATTAAGAAAAATATTATATATTTTACGATTTAAGTAAGCGGTGTTTATACAGGTTTATATAGTGATATAAATATATAAAAAAATATAATCGCCTTTAAAATGAACAAGAGAAAGCATCAAAAAAACTAAAAAGACACAATGAAGATTGTATCACTATACAATGTGTACTTTTTGTACTTACTATGACACCTGGTTGTAGGGTAACGTGTCATTTTATTGTTTCTCGGGCGAAATATTAATAAATATTTATTGTCGTCGATAACGTAAAATACTTTTCTGTATCGGTCGTTACGAAAGATCGGTGTTGACACGTGTGGGCTATTGTTGTATTCTATAAGTTCATTGTTTATCGGATTGAAGTATTATACATGTGTGTATGTGTGTGTGTGTGTGTGTGTGTCAGTTATAATTTTCCATGATTTATATGCAACATGCAAATGCAATCATTTATATATAAACGATGAAGGTGCGACAGCGATGTACGTACGAATACTTTACGCAAAAATGTCGACGCGAACTTAAGTCTCAACAATCCCTCCATTTGCGAATTTGTGATTTATTTGTATCATAATTTCTTTTTTTCTCTGTACACACATTCGTACAAGAAACAGTCCTGTTATTCCTAATGAGTCTATTACGTAACATGGCACTCGTACTTTTCTCTAAATTAATATTTCGGTAATTTTTATTTTTACCTAATATTTACCTTATATATTTGCTGATATTATGTCAGCATTTAATCTTACTTGATCTATTTGTATACGATTAAATTAAATATTTTCATAAATCTTTTGAAAAAATTATCAATTATTAAATTCTATGATCTAAAAAGAGGACACTTCACGTATAATAGTATTCATAAATACTACAGTTCAATAACTTGTTTAAAAATTTAAAAGTCGTGAACAATCAATGTTTATTTATAGTACAAAAAAAATCTTCTCATATTTTAGTTTAAAAATTAATAATGATAAATTATTTATATCCAATGACGTTAAAGTCAACGATACACAGTTTTGAACACAAATTGTCCATATTTAAAAGAAAAGTCTTCATGGACAATACATCGATCAGTGTAGGAATTCAATGTTAATAATTATAATTAATTGATTGGCCAAACTTTGATAAAATTTGCTCAAAAAATTATTGAACTTTCAATATACATTGTATTTGATTAGAAAACTAAAAAGAAAATTAAAGTCGTCGTTATAGTTAGACAAACACAGAGGACTCTTGACTGTTGGATTATAATAATGAGTGACAAGTTACTGTAACAGTGGAAACATTTAAATGTCTGAAATTATTTTGAGCACCTATTATATGATATTGATATATAAATTGAAATATAAAACATAATAGGTAGATATTTGTTAACTTATTCATTCAACATATTAATTTTTTTTGTTTTAAAGTAGGTAATAACTATAAGTAATTCAATTTTATGACTAGGTAATTTTATCGTTTTGCATTATAATTTTAAAGTTTTAACTATAAGTTCTATAATATAAAACTATTATGGTCAACCATAGTGTCACTTGCATTTCAACTGAATTACTGGAAGACATATTTAAATATATTTCATTATAAATTCGTAAATAGCGTGAGAGACTTTAGTGTAATAAGACGTTCGTGCTTATTGCCTCCGAGTCGAAACTAACAATAACTCAGGATCATTGTAATATTATAATGTCATCATAACGCATGAACGTCTACTCCAATTTAATTTTATAAACTAAAATGCTTTTTCGTTTTATTTTTTTTCTTGATTATTCAACGTCGTGGGTTTCTACTCGAACGCAATATTTCAGCTGAACAACATTTTAGCTTAATTTTATTGTATTACTTTTTTTTCCTTTAACTTACGATTTCCCGCATTACTCACACAGTCAAATTTGATCGTTAAACGTAAAGGTGTTTAACATAAATAAAAATGTCCAACAGTAGCGATATGTCTTATAAAATTTTACCAAACGAAATTTTCGTTATATAACTCTTTGAATTAATTTCTACATTGACATTAAAAAGCGTTACGATATATAGTTATACGATTTTATGATGCCAACGATAAAAAACTTAACGCTCTCGGGTTAGTGTGGTGTAAAAATAAAATACCACATTTGAATTTGTAAAAGAAGGTATTTATTATTATTATTATTATAATAATTATTTTTTTTTTTTTTTATTGAGTAGTGTTCGCTCTGAATATTTTATCGACGAAATATAAGAAGAGTTTGTGTTATATAAGTCCATATATTATATATGTTGCTGATTTTGTCTTGATACGTTTATTATAATGTCAGAAAATATTTAAAAAGAACCATGTGGCAATATCAGCACCTTAAGTGTTTTTTTTTTAGCTAGCTGTCCTTTCCCGTATTATGTTATAATTTAGAATAATAATATTAACACTATAATATTACAGTATACATTTAAGCGGAAAATATGATCCAATGTATGCAATATAGAACGTATACATTAAGCAATATGAAAAAAAAAACAGTGAATGAGAATTGACGACAGGTGTTGATTCACAATATTATAATATACAAATAACAAAGAATACAAAATGTAATTTTATGAAAAATTAAAGTTACATAACTGTACTTATGTTTTTATTTTACTCTATTTGTTTAAATAATTTTGTACGCTTTTTTAATATTATAATATTAAATTCTTTATTTCATATAATTTAAAAGAATTGTATTATGAAGCTTACCGAGCATATAAAAACGTTGAAATAAAATATTATTTTATAGATTTTAAAATTACTTTTATTCAAAACTATACTTAAGTCCTTACATAACTAGTGGCGGCCAAACTTTGAAACTGAGTTTCCCCGTAAATTTACATAAAAGTTACAATTAGAATGAGAAATATATAATAATAAGTAAATAATAATAATAAAATTATATTTTGTATCTGAATACAAAAATTTATGTTTTTATAACTTATAGCAAACCACATAATCTATAAACTATAGTTACTTCTACGGGATTTTGGATTTTAAGGATACGACGCCGGTCGCCAGTCGAGTGAAACAGCTGGCTGACCGAGTTATAACATGTAATGTCAGCATCGGGGTGTATTGATTACCATTTATTGACAGTATTGAAGCTAAGCTCAAATGTACTGTACAATTATTATACTTTATATTATATAAAAATAAATATATAATAAACGATTATATTAATTTTTTCCTGTTTTTTTCTGATGTTACTATAAATCAAAATTATCTTGTTTCAATTCTTCATCTTCACTTGAACAATCAGTTGAGCTAGTTCCCTGAATAAAACTTTTTGCCAAGTTTTTAATCTCTGTAATTGCTTTTTGACAGGCTACTGGACATCGGGAGTGTAAATTTTTAAACCGGACGTCTAAAATTGTAGCTATTGGAAACTTACTGAAGTACTCTATTTTGCCAAACCGTTTTTTTTTTAATCCAAAAATCAATAGTTATACAATTAAATAATGGACAATTCTTACTAATTACAACATAATATTATAACTATTCACTGTACAAACCCAAGATCCCTTCAGTGAATTACGATTTACGAGAATTATTTTTTTTTATTATTATTAAATATTGAGGGTAGCAATGTATTGATGACTGAATATTGCAATACACCGAATCCATGTATCGATATTTTCGATATATCAATATATTTTTGTCTTCTCTAAATGCATACGCCGCCGGCTGCCGCATTGCGCACCCGTCACCGTACACATTACGCTACATCTATAAGTTTTACTCTCCGCTCTGTATTATTTTAATAATTATATTATGTGATGTTAGTTTAAATTGTCGGTTTCCTCGGCTTGATTACCCATGAGCCACTACTGTATATTATAACCGTTCCTTTCTTGCTAAGACATTTTTTAATTTGTTTTTAAAAATCTATTTCTATATGCCGGTATTATAAATTGTAGGGTGAGGATTATAATATATATATATAACAATACATTTAATGTATATGAATGGATGTATCGTGTACGGAGTAAACATTATAGAATAGTTTTACTTTATTATGAAAACTAAATTAAATAATTAGATTAACATAAGATTTTCATTTGTGAAGAAAGATTATAATAGTAATGCATATGCAGTATATTAAAATTGTCAAATATATAAGATGTCCTAAAAAATATCAAAATAGTTAATTCAATATTTTAAACGATACTTTAATTTTCAATCTATTCAATGAATTATGTATTCTTACTTTTACGAAAAATTTGATATTAAACATAATGCGTAGGTATATTGTACAATATTTATAACGTATACAGCATTACAATTTATATGAATATAATGTATTGATATATATTAATAATAATTCTCCACCCATCACAATAATTATTAATTTTGATAAACATTGTTTATGTGCGCGTATGGTCTACGCTTAATAAAATATGGTATACATTTTAATTTATATAAATGACTCACTAAAATCCATTCACGTGGATAACCTTAGATATCCCTTTAAAAAATGTATTTCAGACTTTTGTAAAACAATTTATTTCGAAGTTATCTTAGAGGTCATAAAATACACATAATAGGTGATGGTGAATACGTTCTCCTCTTTCACAAATTTACAAATATTATCGAATTTTGTTCTAAAAACTTTAGTTATTACAAAATATCACAACTTAACTACTAATAAACTATTTATGTAAAATCTCTAATTTCAATTGTATTTGAACGTTGTGTTTAATTGCTAGCATTGAAACTACTATATAATTCCGAGATAAGCAATAGCTTTGAGCCATAAACATGAGAATATTTCATGATAAATAACTAAATTACGTTTCTTAATGTAAAAACTTGACTAAAAACAATAAATAGTTGTAATAGTTTATTAACAGCAACGTACACAACTTAACTAGGCATATTAGATATTTTAAATGAAACAATTAAATATACAAAAATGAATGAATATGCAAAATATAACTTGGTATAATAATTTTATTTGTAATATTATATTATGCATAAATTCAAAATGGTACGATAATGTGGTGTATCTTAGATGAAAAATATAATGAGGTCAAGTGAAAAATGTATATCATGTATTTATATCAAAGTATAAATTCTAGACGGCTTAAGTTAAAATCCATATATTATTAAATATCGATTGGCTTTCGTGGAACGTGTCAATAGGCTTCGATGTATATAATTTATAAAAATAAAAATATATTATTTTTAAAATACAAAGTCAAAGACAATTATATTTTATCTATATAAAATGTGTTTACATATAAATTCAACATTATATTTTATTTTAAGTAGTTATATATTAATAATATAATAGGTATAGTATGACATATAATAGAAATAATGAATAAACTATTTGGTAGGTATCTAATTTAAATATTTTTTTATAGTGATTTCCTTCAAATTAAGTAGTCTTATTTGAGTATATAGGTACACAAAAAATATTTTAATTTTAAAATGTATAATTTTTACACGAATTTTGAACTATTCTATATGATAACCCTTTTTTACGACAAACACTACATGTTTTATTGGCAATTTATAGTAATTAGTAAAAATTATATAGATTTTAAAATTATAGAAAAATAACATAATTCCTACGCGAAATTGTTATATATAAGTAGAAATCATGATTCAATCATTTAGATAGATTGTGATAATGATAAGGACCTGTGAAATACCACTGAAATATGTTTCTTGACATTATGATTGATAGAGTATTTTTTTTCTGCTTGCGAGATTGTTCATGTGAAAACATGGTTTTCGAGTTTGAAATTCCCAGTTGGGTCATCGTAGATATCGCAATTCCAAATATATACTATCTCTATCAGTAATATACCTTTGGGAATATTTTATCCAGTTATTTTGATATAAACATCTGGTCAATTTATCTATTAAGAATATAGTCTACTTTTTTCGTTTTTGATTCAAACCTAAAGCATAATATAAATTATAAATACTATTACAGTTAACTATAATTTAACTAAAGTACGTTTACGATAATAATTGTATATTATGAAAGATGTGAATTGGTTTTATGATGCAGTTTCTTTTAATAATAATAATTATTATTATTATGTTTATTATTTTACTGTAAACTTATTATATTATACATTATATTTTAATAATATTGTATAATATATATCATACACATTATTATTATATGGTATGAAAAAAAAAAAATAGTAAAATATATGTATAGTTTGTAAATTATAATAATGTTTCTTTAAGGAAAATAATAAATGTAAAATCATAATACAAATTTAAGTCAAATAGGTATTATGAGCATCATTCAAGCTTCATTGTACGGTTAGGAGTAATGGGTATTTTATTATACGGCTGTCTAACAGACCATATAGTATAAAAGATGATTTTACTTATTCATGCTGAAACGAAAGGTTAGGCCAAACTTTCGAGAGAATAATAATAATCTTGAGATGAACTATTTATTCTAGTTTATTAACAAAGTGCAGCGTATTAAAATTTATATTTTTAGAATTTTAATATGAAAATTATCAATAAAAAAGGTGATTTTCGAAAGAATATTCTAGCTTATCGTATGCATTTTAAAACCATCAAAGGGTAAGGTTGAGGGATTTCTTGGTATGTAGTATTGAGTAACCGGTGACAAAAAACTGAATTTCAAGAAATAAATATTGGTATGTTCATTTTCGTCTGGCCGTATTGGCAGAAATGATGAAGTTATTATTATATATTAGCCATTTTAGCGTAAATCAAAAACCAGAAATATTTGAATAATTAGCATTTTTTTTTGTTTATGTACTTTGCAAGTATTATACGAAAATTTCAGCCATATAGCACAATCACAATATTTGGTTTTTTTTTAAAGATTATATCTTGACATTTTAGATTCTGAGCGAGCATGAATGTATTGATTTTATATTGTATTTTTATTTTTTTTTGTGTGTATACGAGTACACGATAAGCTGTCGATGATATGTTTCGATTTTAAACTCAGGATGGTTTTAAATAGAAAATCGGATCTATTTGGGCTTTAAAGAAGTCAAAAATAAAAATTCCTTGTATTTTTAAAATTGAATATTGAAAGTTTAATACAAAGCTTCTCATAAATCGTTAATTTTTCAATTGAAAAATGTTGAAAATCCACAATCACAATATAAAATTATATATTATTATTATTTAAAGTTCGTACTATCAAAACTCACATTCAAGAAAAATTAATCAATGTTCATAAATGTTAATAGATCCTTTTCAAATACCTATATTTGGAGTTTGCTGTATTTGAAAACATCATGGATAAGATCACGTTATCACTTCTCACAAATTATATTATTAACTTCTAAGATGTGCAAACTCTTAAAATTAAGTTATCATTACCGATATTTTTCTATGGAGTATATGATTTGGTTGGCTTTGGTAACCAACTAATTATATATTCCTGACATTGGCTCAGGGGCTTTAATTTTATTTATATGTACTGTTAATGTTTAAGATAAATAAATAAGTTGTAAGATTTTTTTTTTAATCGTATTACTGACGTTGTATATACGATAAATATGTTTAATTTTAATAAGGAATTAAAAATCAATTTGAAATATAAATAAATAGCTATCTATATATTGAAGTCATACTTTGTTTCTAATATTTTATCTAATTTAATTTATATACATTTTTATGTATTAATAATTATGTGGCGATCGATGTATAATGTTATGTTTTTCTTTATACCATTTACACGTTAGTCGAACGTGAGTTTATGTTATATGTATATAGCATAGTATATATTTTGTTACACTCGTAAATAAATTTTACATTGTAGTCACGTGGCACCTTTGTTGTCGTATATATTTTTACAGATATTAAAAACAACAAATTTAATTAAACCTTATTTTTTACACCCTAAAATATGTAGACATTTTCACTACGCAAAATAAAATTCTCCTGATACAGTGTGTATACTTCACCATGCGGTATGGTAAATAATAATGATTTATACTATGTCCAGAGAAAAGCGTTCTTTGAAAATCACATACCTAAGCATTAACAATATAGTATTTTACAACAAAAAACTGTTTTAAAAATAAAATCATCGTATGTAATGTAATTAACGTTATTGTTACTGTTATTATAATAATCTCAATGCTCTAGGCAAAACAATATTATGCTAGTTATCGGAGTAAGCACCATCTCCGTATTCAACATATTTATTATACCGACCAAACTTCATCGTAGAATTCATATGTTGTTTACATTTATGTAAATGATATTTGAACGAACGATAATAGCAATAATAATAATTATCTTACGAAACCCACTAAAAACATATCAAAATCACAGTCAACATTATGAACAGTTATGGATCACAACAATATTATTAATATTTTAATAATTATTATTTTTTTGTTATATCTACGTATAATAATGATATATATGTATGTAGTGTTCAGTGTACATTGTTTGCAAGTGTCACGTTTTATTTGATCATTAATAAGCAGTCGGTGCCTAATAATAATTTAAATGTAAATAAACCAAAGAAAGACTTAAGGAAAAACATTTATTCATTAATTTAATATTCCGTTAATTTTACATAATATTATTTCTGCGTCTATCGTCCCGTAAACAAGTTCAAAAGATCTCGCTGATTTTTAAACGAAAACCTACAGTTTGAATCGTCAATATAAATATATGTATAATATATTGATAGAACATAGAAATCGTATGGTGAGGGAGATGAAGTGTTAAATGAATATCATCCGTATTCAATAGAATAGTATTTATAATATTTCCTAGTGTGAACGTGTTAAATATTTTGAATTAAATAATTTTCAAGTTTTCCGTGAATAATTGCTAGCACAAAGGTAACTGTTACAATTATTTTCAAAATAATTTTTAAAAAAAATCCACTACGATATAGGGCAATACAATGTAATATTTGTATAAATACCTA
The DNA here is from genome assembly GCA_020882235.1 of Schizaphis graminum. Taxonomy (NCBI): domain Eukaryota; kingdom Metazoa; phylum Arthropoda; class Insecta; order Hemiptera; family Aphididae; genus Schizaphis; species Schizaphis graminum. The sequence continues at coordinate 22,055,353 of CM037034.1, read as the reverse complement.
CTTAAATATAAATTAAAAAACCAATAAAGTACCTATATGAATTGTAACATTATTTTTTTTGAGTAAAACATTTTTTTTAAAACATGTATTCAAAAATTTAAATTATTTAAAATATCAACCACTCTAATAATTGTATCTACTCGAATTTCGCGTTGATGTAGTTTATGTAAAATATAAGAACGATTTTCGAAAGAATTTTGGTGGCATGTTATCGTATAGTCGTATGAATAATCACGATGAATATACAGATATACCTCGAGGTGTTATTAATTCGTTTAAGCCGATCGTTGTAGTAATAAAAAATTCAATGTTATTGATATGGAAATTAAAATTTTCGATTTTTTTTTAGCTTTCATAATATACGATATATACACTCATTGAGCAGAGTCGAAGCGATGAGTTTCGAATATCACACCAACGCAACGTCATAAAAATGATCAGATAATAAAACATTTTTTAAACTCTACAAAAAATTAGGCGAAAACGCTTGTTTACCGGCAAAAAATCACATTTTGGACTGAAAAAGTTACAACTCATTAATAATAGAAACTTTTTGTTAGAACTATTTATATACAGAAAGTTCAATTTTTAAACCTCTCAAATGCATTAAAAAACTTTTTTTGTACAAATTTTGTTCTAAATAAGTTTAAGCAAATATGATGGCTCATAAAATATTTACTTGACTATTTCAATTAAATTAACGTGATACATAATATTTGGTCAATTTATAAAAAATAAATTGTTATATTATTATAATATAATACTATGATACCACAATATAACATAATCTTCTATAGCAAATATGTTTTTTTCTACTTCTACAGAATCAAGTGTATTATATTAACTAGTTTAAGTATAAGTTCAACTTATAGTCAAATAAATCTTAAGTTATTTATCTTACCTAAGTCACGAGTAATAACAAAAAAAAAATATAAAATAAAATCAGTTACAGAGAGTTCCGCTTAATGTGATCACATTGGTTCAGATCATTTTGATTCTAAACCAGTTTATTCTATAAAACATATTTCTTTATTGATAAGTTTATATTTATATATATGTTTAAAATTAAGCTAAAATAAAGCAAAGAAACTATCTATTGCATAACCATCTATCTAAAGCATGCAATAACAAAAAAATAATAATATGTATATTACAATTATAATAATATGTTCCTTTATATAGCTTCACATGCCTACTAGATCTAAAGCTTTTGTTAATAATCAATTATTTGTATATTGTTTTTGTTGTTGATAAAATCAGTGATTTTTCAAATCCATTTATATTTAATAACAAAAAAAAAAATAATTTACGATAGTTAAAAGTATGGCAATTTTACGATTGAAGAACATTTCTAGTTTTATATTTATTGACCAAACATTTTTAAAAGTTGATTTCAATTACACGACTTATGGTATGCATTCTAGGTTTAAACCTGATTTTAATTTATATATATAAAATAGATAGTATTCTCTCAATTAATCTTATAAAATTATAGGTATATAAAACATGTAAAATATTGGTCGAAAGCCTTGTATCTATTTATCCATTTATATTGATTACATATATATAGCTACAATAAATTGATCTAATGTTATATATTTATATTTGCAGCTGAACTTGACTGCTTGGTGTCAAAATATACCTGTGTTCCGTCGATCAATGGGTAAGTCTTAATATTTTACGAGTACATTTCAATTCAAACATAATATAGTGCGATGTAATTTTACGTTATAATTTGGTACAAAAATAAATCATAATTTCTTATGTCATAAATGTTAAAAAAAATCAAACTCTAAGACAGTGTTCTTATGTATTGGATATAAATTAAATTTCCGAAGACTTCATTCGTGATGAGAAAATATGCCACATTTGTGGCTTTTAACGTGTTTATGGCATACACGTCGAATTTTATTTAATTTACACCACCGTTAACAGATGTGACGGGTACCTTGACTCAGAAAAAATAACATATATATATATATAATATTCGAATACAAAGTAATTTTCTGATATATGTCATGTACCGATAGCGAATAAAGCTGCAACAAAAACTTTGTTTAGTTACACTCCAAATAAATTCAATATTCAAAGAACAGTGAACACCTAATAACATATTACATTTTAAATATGTGAAATCAGCGAAAAGATAATTTATCACTCTCATTTCATAATATTAGGTATTGCCATATATTTATATGATAATAATACTCATAATGCATTTTTTATATTAATTTATTGCTTTGATGGCTTAAATTGTTGGTGTTTGGATGGATTCAAAATTGGTTTTTGCATTTTTAGTAGTATGCATATATTATAATATATATGTATAAATATAAATTTAAAATGTCATTCAAACTCTAACGGCATAGCACCATAGCATTCTTAATATTTGTGTTTTTACTTGTTAATTTCTGTAATAATTCCGACGTGGGGATTGTGTACAATACTGTATCATCGCCGTGTACCTATTGCGGTTTAATAAACACTTGGTAGCATTTCCGCCTTACTTAGCGTCACCGGGAAACATAATCGCCCGGCTCGGTGGAGGACGGATAGTCATAATGGTTTCTCCCTCTACTCTCCGCAATCTTCAACTGCCCGCTCTTTTGGTTTTTACGCCTAATGGTTTTCAGACGTCTACAACACCCTCCGCCACATCCCTCCAGAAACCATCGTCAGCTGTTCCATTTATATCCATTCTACGCGTCCCTCCCGGTGGTAGATAGGTACTTACTAATATTCACCGTGCGTGCGTTATTGAAAGCTATTGATTTGACGGCCAATAATTTGCTTGTCACGCGATCGAAAATATGAATAATATTCCTGAAAGAAGAAATGATATTTATTTAACGGCGTTTTGTTATGATAAATTTATTGACGTACGGCTGCCTATCGAAATAATATTCCTGCATATTATATTATATTCTTCCAGTATAATTATTGTTTTTTTTTTCAACCATTATCATACGTAGTAGATATATAAATGTACTATAATATATTTTATATTTTCCGACAAAATTGGCATTTAATTTTATAATATCCAATAACCGTAAATAAAATATGCGTACACTTATGCCGCTGGCGAAGATTTCTTGAATATTTTTCTCATTATTGACATTATACTTGGATTAATTTCAGCTGGTGTAATATATAAATAATTTACTTGATTAAAAGTAATTCCATACAGAAAAATTTAAAAAACTCAAATCACGTTAATTAATAGTGTTTATGTAATCTAATCTTTATTTTACATTGAGCAAGATCTATACAATTCCTATTGATATTATGAAACATAGAATTTTAATATTTTGAATAACCTATGTAAATAACATACTCACCGTATAAACTACATTTTTAATACCTACTTTGTTATGTACAAATTTCTTGTGTAAAATGTTTGATGTAGATGACTATTAAAAATTAAACTCAACTTGGTTATATTCCTAAACCGCTTTTAGATGAAACAAAATGATAACATCAAAGTAATATTTGTAAAAACGTTTTTACTTTGTTATCCATTTATAATTTAATTGAAATTAAATCTCTTCAAATAGAAATCTATTTTAAACTCTTCTGTAGGGACAGTTTTATGACATATAATGATTTAGGTCAAATTTAATGAATTCAATAGTAATATCGCATGAAAATAAAATCAAGTTAGTACCTAGGTCCTAGGTACTAACATCAAAAATAAAATAATTAATGATACAGTGAGTTTGAATAAATTATTTAACTCACGGTTTATAAATTTTAACTCTTAGAATAATATTATTACTTAACTTTTCATAAAAAATACACAAATCTACCAAGTATTGTTTGAATTTATTAGTTCTCAAATTTTCATCATTTTGGCGTTAATAAACACGCTCATTTGCTTTTGTCAACTAAAGAGTGTAATATCAAAAGGAAGGATTTTTTACGTTTACATGCATTTCAGTAGTCATTTTTTTTTTGTCTATTGTCTGTTAATTATTTTCCAAGAAATAATGAAGACTAACACAAAGGTTTTATGAAAGAGAAAACGCCATTTCATTAATGAACCAAAAAATAATTATTATTTTAGAACGGCGTTGTAATAATACACAATTGATATACCTACCAGTAAAACATTGTTTAAACAATAATTATATAACTATATTATCATTAGTGAATCTAAAATAAAAATAGACGGTGATACACATGTATTAATAATATAATATATCGTATAATAAATAATCACAATTACAATTAAAATTTCAAATATATTAATAGTTAACATTTTTTAAAACTAAATAATCGTTAAGAATTAAACAAATAACAAATTGATCATAAAATAGTTGAATACCAAATATCAAGAAAAAAAAACTAATTGATTAGAAATAATGGAAAAATGATATCACAAGGTACTTACCTTTGTTTAATAAAAAGAAAAAATGGTGTAAAGTAATTATTATAAAGTGAAATTTAAATTATAAAAATTATAAAAATATTTAGACTAAATAGTCTATTTATTAAATAATAAATAATTGAAATAAATAATTTTTCCTTTAAGAAGTTGAGTTAAAAAGAAGATAAGTTTATATAAAATAAAACTAATGAAAAAATAATGAGATTGGAAAAAACACGGACATAATTATAGGTATTTAAAGGTTAAAAGACTAAAAATACTTAATTTAAAAATTAAAACACAAATTGGCAACAATACTATTTTTTGTTATTTAAATATATTAAAATAAAAATTAAATAATATACAACATTATATTTGTAAATATTAATTGAGTAATATATTTTTTTATTTTTTTGCAGTACAACTCAAAAATTGTGAAATGATAACAAATCTTATAGGTTAACCTATTCAACACATTATTCATACATACGCCACACAAATATACGCAATTAACTTTTTAATAATATTAAATACTACCTATGATGAATTATAGTCATAAAATAAAATATTATTACACATCATTAATAAATAGGCATTTTACATAACATCATTAAAATAACAAAAACAAATTCCTATACACAAAGTAAAATAAAAACACAAAAACTATAGATACACGAGAAACTTATATAAAATAACTGATAGTCTTATTGTGCAAGTCCTAATTTTAATTTAACGACTAAAACCATCCAATTCAAAATAACTGTTAATTAAATCACGATTTCTTTAACTAGTTAAATCGGTGTATGTCTGATTTTACTCGTTAAAATCTAATACGAACGTATTCTCAAATAAGCGTTTATTTTCCTAAAAATAACTTAATCAAACCTAATCACCAAAACATTTTTTCAAACAATTTTATAGGAATAGAAATATTTATTCTGAGGAAATTAAAAAAAAAAAATCATTTATCAATAATTCATACTAACAAGTGTCAATTAGTGTTTATCCTTGGACGGTTTCTTTGGTTACACAAAAAAGAATCGGCCCCAAGCGGCCATGCAGAAGCCAATAATAATCTATATAGCTGCTTATATCCGTTTCTCAGATTTAACGGTTAACAGTGTAGAAAGTTTATAAAGAATTACGTTATCAAATTGGGCGGACGCCCTTTTTTTACAGTACAGTCAGTCTCGTGTGTTATATTATTATATATATTGCCGGCCACTGACCCTTTCATGGCAATCCGGAATAATGGATTTGTCGGGTTGGTGGATTGTCCGGATATATTGTGCCGTGATACGTTTATACGTACCTATTCTAATATAGATGAAATGAAGTGAGCAAATAATAGACCGTTAAGCGTATCGTACTGTCCGCGGTGTAGGTATATATATATATATATATATATATAGCATATTATGTATTTTCAATAACGATGTATATAAACATTTACGACTGGGTATGTGATACGTTATACGATGCGTACAAAAAAGGTACCTATTGCATAGTATAAAATGCCTTTTACAAAAGTCCTATAATAATACTGATACATTCGTCCTGTTATTGTCATTAGACTTACGTTCTTATAAAATACATATTTTATCGGTGCTTTACAATACAAGATTTGAACTTAAAATGGAATATTTTTTTTCGTTTAACACTTAAATATATATATATATATATAAAATATATATATTAAATATATATATAAGTGTATATAACCGCCGGCAATGTTTAAAAGTGTAGAGGGAATGACCAAGAGGTTCGAATAACAGCTATAGTCTTTATATATAACTACATATTATTGTAAACACCAAATGCCTACATATTTTTCTCGAAAACCCGCACAAAGTACCGAGTTACTGTTCAACTTAAATATTTTTATCATGAAAATATAACGATATAAGTATATCAACATTAACGACTGGGCATGTAGACATGTAGCACATTATATTACGATGCATACACAAAACCTACTAACGTTTATCATAATACGACTTTTGAAAACATTCTACTGATAGATTTATTCCGTTTTTGTTATTAGACTGTTATTTGTTATGGTAAAATACAGATTTTATTGGTGCTTTTTAATATAAGATTTGTTTTTAAAATGGAATATATATTGTTGTGGTCAAAATATTCAGTAGTCTGATGTTAATACAATTTATATTATACTAATATAATAAGACTATACCTAATGTCTGTATTACACGTATTTAATGTAGTTTATTTTTCGATTTGTATTATTATTTGTTTTTTGAAGCATGATTAACACGCTTCTATTAAAAATACAGCATAATATATATTCTTAAAAACATCGTTTTTACAAATGATGCCGAGGATGGTTTGCTGCTAATTTAAAGCATTGATGCTATCTAGAATCTATTATGTCATAAATTGCAATTAGTAAATTTCCGCGGAACAAACTGTGGCGTATTATCAATTTTCATGTATTGATCCTACTCCAATTTTAATTAAAGTATTTGTTTTGAAGAATATGGTTTTTTTCTTTCAATATTTAAATTGATATAACCATCACCAATGTAGGGAGATGTAGCAGGATCCAATAAAATAATATTACAGTAGTCACAATCTTCGTACATATTATTATTTAAGTACACAAAAAATGCATAGATATGTTCTCGAAGACTCATAGACAATTATTACTGATCTAGTATTAAATAGATAATAGATAATATTTAATATATATCTCTTATTATCGTCCATTAAAAAAATACATCAACTCTCAAAGATTGCTTTAAAACATTTTAAGAACATATTCACATAGACTATAGTTTAACAATAAATTTGATGCCTATAATCAATTAGTCCTGTTACATTTAATGTATTAAGTGATATTATGCTATTAAATATTTAAACAAAATGTAATATATTATAATACATTGGTGTTCAGAAACTTTTTTAAAAATTAAAAAGAAATATATTTAAAATGTGAAAAATATAGGTTAGTAAAAAGTGTCAATTTAAACTTTGTCCTTAAGTTGGAAAAAAACACTATTAGTTGTCATCATATTGTTTTATATTTTGTAGTTTTTATATTATATCATACAACAATATTTTGATATTTATACATAAAAACATTACGTGCAAAAGTGTACAAAGACTTTAGACAGTCAACGTAATGTTTTTTTTTTCATGCGAAGTTTTAAAAAACTAATGAATTTACAATACTAAATTTAAAATAGCGTTGAAATAATGAAATGGCCAAGACGATTAAGTCACACGAAACTACTGTATAACTAGGACATACTTCATGATAGGTATACTTAATGTGCTTTTTTTTTTAATGACGTTTTGTACTAAGTTTGACAAGTTACTTAGATTTTAATGAACTCTATATTTGAAATTAATTAATATCATTTTAAAATATAATCTCATTTGTTACTTCTAACTTCACACTCATTATTAAAGTATTTAAAATTTTTTTTTTAAACAGAGTTATGATATTTACATATATTGAAATCTTTATTTCTAACTGAATTTACGGTGTATTTAGATCAATGTTCCTTTAGTATCATATGAAAAATACCAATTTAGATATTATTTGTTTTATTTCAATACTAATTATATATTTTAGTATTTAATGACAATTTTTATGGAAATCAAAGTAAAATGATAACTTTATGTATAATATATACATGTTAATTTAGTCTTCTGAGTCTTCAAAGATAAATTAAAACTATACATTTGTTCATATTTATTATATTCTTAATTAATATTCCATTATATTATCAATAAAAATGTTCTTGTAGTTAATTTTTTTTTAACTGTTAAGTGTATTTAAAAAGTCTTATTTCTCTTATACAGAGTAGAATAATTCAACAAATCAATCTTTTGAAGCAAAATCCCGTGTTAAAAAAAAGAATTATGTTGTCTGCGGTAAAACAAATCACTGTGTTTCAATGTAAGCGATTTTATTTTTTATTTACAAAATGTTTCACATAAATTGAATTCATAACAAATGTAATATTTAAAAATTATTATACACATAGACCGTTAAGTAAGATTTATTCAGAAAAATAACAATATTGCTTGAACGTTATATAGTAGATTGTTTATTGTTTAAACAGCTGTGAGCTTTAAAGTAAATTCTATCCTGTGCAACACACTGTTGTAGTCTGAATTTATCTTTTGTTGTTGTAATGAATAATGTTTCTTTAAACTTCATTGTCTTATTGAAACGTGATCACGTATCACGCAGTAATGTTGCCACTAGATATAAACTGCACATAGATTTTAGATTCTTGGGAGAGCAATTGAGTTGTTATTTAAGTGTCTACATGAGTTGTTCTTTAATTAATAACACTTTATATCTTAACCCGAGATTGTTCATATTTTAAATTATAGTTAATATGGCTTATAAACTTATAGAAAACCATAAAGTTTATAGCATAATGTAAAGTATAAAAATGTACTCAGTTTCTTGTATAGGTAGTTGAATATTATTATAGAATAATATGAATACTACATAAGTACATATATAATGTACAAACACCATTTACAATTTATTATTGTAACCATGTGATGCGATCAATTACATTAAAATTAATTAACTGACAAAGGTCACGAACAATAATTGTATTATTTTGTATATAATGCACCATTCTTTATCACTAAGTGGACATAAATAGTACGATTACTCATTAAAAAAATGTTATTATATTTTTAAACAAATTTAAAAACTGTAATATTATGTAGAATATTTTTTTTTATAATGTATTAATGTATTACAATAATTTTATTCATCATGTATTTTCAAATAAAAGATTTATTTTTATTTTTTAACCCGAAATATGATTATTTATCTGGTAATGAGTTAGCGAGAATCATTTGCCAAATTTAATTAAGTACTAATACCTAGTTTTTTAAATTAAAATAACCATTACGCGTAGGTAATATATTCAACAATTTGAACGATTGAAAATAATATGACACATAAAATAAATATTGATCTCAAAGTAGTATAGAGTATTTTTTTTCTTGTTAGTAATATTGATTTTTTTTATATCTATTTGCATAATATAAAGACTACATTTCTATAGACAAATTATTGTATTTAATGAACATATCGTATATAAATACTTTACGCACACACGTAAATATATACTAATACTTCAATTTCATGTAGTATAAAGCACTCATGTGCTACATTCCGAAATATGGTGTATTGTATTTTCTTTCATAAAAACAATTCAACATTTAACTGGTGGGTATTATATGATGTATGATAATATGTACGAATGGTGTAAGTATATATTGTATATTGTATACAATATTTGATTTTTTTTTTTTTTTTAATTTTTAGATCGTTTTGTATTTTCACTTGTTTGAAATGACAATATAAAAATATAATAATAATATACTTAAAAACCTACACAGATTTACGTAATATGAAACAAAAATGGAATTGAAAAAATAAGTACTTCCTGAATAAATTTTAACTCGTTGGACGTAGAACTCACCGATGGAACTGTGCATGGCAAGGTGATGGAAAATCATGTGTGACCAAACATGGGGTGTGCACAAGTGTATTAGATAGAATACGAAAAAACGAGATGCGAGAGATAATGCTTGTAGATGAAAAACGGTGAACAGGTGTTCGCGGGAAACATAATATACAAAACAGAGAAGAGTTTTCATTACATTCCAAACGAATTATAACTACATGCGGGCAATAAATTCTTTGAGCTTCTTTAATTCCCGAGCACGCACATGATTTTTATACTATATATTTGTTTTCTTGAAAACCAACTAAAAACCCCGAAACGACCAACACACTAAGTCGTATATTATATTTTAGGCAATTATGAGGATGATAAATTACATAATAAATTATGACAATTTTATCAAGTGTGAAAAATAAAAGGTAGTAGAATACCTATTTTATATATTATTCATTATTTTTATTTTTATTTTAAATGTTGAAAGTTATAATAGTATACCATTTACTTGACACGCCTAGATAAAAAAGTTCTAGCGTGTGCTTGATTTTAGGTCAAAATTATTGTCATGCATTAAGAATATTATTACTTATCGACACGTTTTTGATAAATTTATGGTGCTCAGTCATGTTATACATGTATTATTTCTTAAAACTAATAATATTATGTGTGTTTTTAGTTTTGACTGTCCCACATAACGCTTTTATATTTTCCCCTTGTAAGTTTAGCACTTGAAAATAGAGAATATGACGACCTACTGTTATTTGTACATGTTGATAAATTATTATGTAGTAATAGTAAGTAGTACCTAAATATTTTACGACCCATGAATCTGTATAAATGTGTTTTAAACAAACAGTAATTATTTGAAATACAAATTCTCAAATTAAAAATAAAATATTTTCAAGTAGCATCACGATTAAAATATTTATTGTTTTAATTTCAAAAAATAAAAATACTTTATCTTTTTTTAAAAGGCATTCAGTAGATCAAAGATTCTCGGCCGCGACCCATTTGTGGTTTTCTGATAGCGTGGGACTAAGCCGTGGACTATTATATAATATTAACTTTACTAACGTATAAATTTAAAAAAAATATTATTATATACTTTTATTATACACCTAACAATATTTCTGTTTTTAATAATATTTAATCAATAATAAATTACTACAATGGACTACCTACAGAGATATTTAAAAAAAATAAATATAGAAACATGATGAATGTTGAGTCATTTAAGACTAAAATTAAAAATATTACTATGTTGAAAATATTCAATATAATTGAATTAGATAATAGTATTAAGTTTTCAGATACGCACAAGAATATAGGGACTATGGTAAAGTTATTTTATTTTCGACTAATATGAATTCGGCAATAAATGTAACAAATACATCCACTAAAATCCTTAAATGTATACAATATACATACATTACCATACTATTGGTATTCATATTGTTATCATATAATACCACAAATACAGTTATTATTATTATTATTTTTAATTCTTATTTGCGTGTATAGTTTAATTTGTGAAAAAATAACGTTCAAATATTTACGTTATTTTGGTTGTAAATTTAACAAAATAATATAATATCGTGATTTTGGAAACCGACTTAATATTAGAATTTGGACGAGAAACGCGCAATAAATTAATTTATAGATCTATGGTTTCATTTTCAATAAAGAAGATTATAAATTTTAATAACAATACTTAATGTTCTTCTTTATCATGAAAAATTCAATTTAAAATAAAACAAAATATATAGGCGTTAATAATGCTATACAAGTATTTATATCTAACGTGTACATGCGATTCGAATTTGATTAACTCTGCATGATATTAAAAATTAAAATATAAAAGATAAACTATATGATTCCTTTCTATTAATAAAAATGTTTTAGACAAATATCCACTAGACATTGTATAAAAATCCATTCTAACCAAAAACAGTTTTTAAATATTAAAGATTTGTCCAATTCTTTCAAAAACAATTGAATGCAAATAATTTTTAGTAAAATATTTGTTAGGCAATTTATTCAAATTCGTTTATTCGCTCAATTAAAACAAAGTATTTCTTCTAATATAAACATTAAATATTATTTTTATTATTATTATTAATTTTATTATGAAACAAATAACTCACAAATAATAATGAAATAAATACTGATAACAGTGATAACTAGTATATAATATAAACCCATACTATGTACAACACACAATATTATAGCAGCCATTTTATGTAAAAAAATCTTTGAAAACGGTTTGTTAAATCTTATGAAGTTTATAATATTATGTGATAACTGATAAGTATTTTTCTACATTTAACGAGCCAAACTATTACCAAGACAGATATTATAATAGGTATTAACCAATATAATTTTTTTTTTTTTAACTGTTATATAATTATTTTTGTCATTTAGTTTATAGTACTAAAGGTACAAAAATAGAAAAAATAATAATATATAAGTAAACAATAATAAGTTGTATTAATTAGGTACATTAAATTATAAAGCTTGTGTGGTTAAATAAATGGGAAGTATAATATTAATTTATTGAGATGAAAATATATGTGGGATATCGAAGGGAATGTTTGAAGATTTAAAAAGGGACAATAAGCTAGCGTGGTGTAATGAAATTGTAGGGAAGTTTAAAATGAGATAGGTAATATCGCAAACCATTGGTTTATTGTGCAGAGCGTAGAGGGGTTTCATTAAAAGTTAAATGAATGGGAGGGAAATAAAATGTTGCCAACTCGGAAATTCTAAGAAGTTTTTATTTAATATTTTAAAAATTAATTAATGACTATTGACTACTCTATTTATGTTTTGTATACTTCTGATGATATTATATGATATATTATAATTTATTATTATTTAACAGATACATCAATAGATTTACATTTATTATGTCATAATATTTTTGTTTTAAATCATTATTATTATATTATTATACTTTGTATAGGTAGTAGATTTGAATTTTATGCGAATTTCATATGGATATCAAAAAGAGCTTATGAAAATATTATAAAATATAAATGTATAATATATAGTATACTTTCATCGATAATATTAGGCTCAAATAAATAATTGTAGAGTTATTAGGTTTGACAAACGAGTATCAGTTTACTAGAAGACAATTAAGTCATATAACAAACGAATCTAATCTTATATTTCGTGTATAATTCAATTTTAGTCCGGGTAAAGTGGCCCAAAATAAACAAAGACCAATTATATTTACTTTACACTAACTGTCAATGCTCATTGCAATCAGTATCGGTTATGTGGATTTTTAACGAATATTATGTATGATCGATACTTTGAACTATATATTATTACATGTTTATTAATACAAATTGTCTATTTTACAACACTTTTAGGTGCTTATTATAATATTTTATAGTGTATTTTTACTCAAAATAGTAACCATTTTTTTTTTAATCTTGTGTGGCAACTCTCGATCGAATACCGTGATAAATACCTACAAAATAACTTAACTATATCGCGAAATTATGCGTACATAAAATAACCACAATGATTATTGTTCATTCACGTGAAGAGGTTGGTAAATATTTCATCAAAGGTTTAGTGTTTTATTAATAATAACATTTTCCAAATAAATCATGATTTAGTTTATGTATCACGAATAACTCATTTATGGCATGTAAATGAAAATACTAATAACTTTATATGATTTGCTTAACAAAATTGAGAAATAATATTATTTCTCAATTTTATCAAACTAGTAGACATTATAATGATAAAGCTATAAAAAAAATATAAACTGTAGAATATTGTACTCAATAGTCACGCGTACAATGAAAGTAAATCAATAAGTCAAGTTGAAAAATACTCAAGAAACCTGCAACACATAATAAGTCAAAATTATTTATCCTATAAATATTATAGTCCACTCGTTTATTATACAGAGCGGTAGACTACAAAATTGTTTTCAACATTGTTTTCCTCCCTATCGTCATAACATTGTATGCTAATTAATACATTTGACCAGTGGCGTATATAGGGGGGGCCTAGTGGGCCGCAGCCCCCCCCCCCCCGAAATACCTTAGGTAAATGTGCATTTAATAATATGCCTCTAGGTGTTAGATCACTTAATAATTTCTATCTACTATAGCCCACCCCAAAAATTATTTCTATATACGCCACTGCATTTGACAAATTATTATTACATTAGAGAGCCAAAATTATTATAATCTATATTTTTTAGTAGGTATAAAATATGTATAGTTTATATCTAAATTCTAAAATGTTAAAACAAAACTGTTTGTTTTCGGGATTCTTTAAAATCTTAGAAAACTAATTATAAAAATAACTTATGTAAATATTTTAAAATGTTAATACCTAATTAATTTTCATTAAGTTGAATTCAAACGGTTGTTTAAGTTTTGAGACTTAAGCAAAATGTGGGTAGATTAAAAGCATGTATATTATATTACTATATTAGTTATATTAGTTGGTGGGCGGGTATAAAAGATAAAAAACATGATGACCTTCTTTGTATAATATTTAGTATACCTAAATATATAATATTATAATGAGGTGTTTTTTTTTTTCAAAATAGTCAATTTATTTATTTTTTATAGATACTAAATTCGGTTAGATTATTAAAATTTTTAAATATTACTCAATATTTACTTTATTTTACTACATATCGTATTAAATAATATTATTATTATCATCGAAAATCAGGTTATTTTAAAAATAAATTATTATCATTTATTTTATACTTTATAACATCATTTTTTTTTTTTTTTTTATCACATAATATATTTACCTGCAAAGTCGCATAGTATAGTTGGTTGAGAAACTAGCACAGTGCAATATAATATCACTGGAGCTACTAGGTACGGAGATAGTGAGAATTTCTGTCGTTCACGATTGCAATACATCCGATGTAGATTGATATCGTTGTGAAAGTGCTATATTCTACAAAATCGATTTTCGACGATCTTACGCTACGATTTTTGGCATGAACTATAGCTATTGTAACGTAATGTCGTAGATTAAGTACATTGAAGATTATTTAACACAACTGAATAAGTGTATAGCAACAAACCACCCCAGCCACCATGGCCGTTGACGTTTTACTATAATTATATTGTTACGGTAAACATCTACGCCCGCTGACTCTCTGTATAGCTAACCTCTCGTAGCTTATTTCAACCACTCTTCATCACCCCGACTGGACTTTGCCGGCGGTGGTTTTAAGCGGTTAATTAAATTCGGTTTTGCTGTAGCTATAGGTAGGTACCGATGATTACCTCTGCAGCCATCACCGGTAAGGCGGTTACTGATTGTGAGTATGCACAAGAATTAAGCTTATATAATATATATTATTTAGTGGTACCTTTACCTATATTAGTTCAACATACAGTATACATCGATAATAATAAAAAGTATCGTGTATCAGAGCATGAAACTATAAAGATGTATGGTTTATTTGGTTTTGTGGTCTACGACTAATATCGATCTAAGTCGATAAATATCTAACCAATAAATTTATTCGAGAATGTAAATAATAAGAACAATATAAGGTATTAAAATATATTATATGCATGACTTCATATTTTCTAAAAAAAAAACAGTTTACACTTTTCTATATAATGAGTATTTGCTATTAAAATAATCACTCTATGTATTTACTATGTAAGTATATAAATGTAAAGGTGAATTTCTTGAATGAAAAGTGTTAAAGGTCGCTTGAAAATAGATAATTATATCAAATTTGTAGCGAACGTAGACGAACTTGTCAATATTCAGTTATGCATTGCAAGTGATTGTCGACATTCGCAGTTTGTGTTTGGCAAGTGAATCTATAATAATAAACAAACTGTAATTTTAATGATAATAATATATAAATAAACAAACAATTTGAGTAAATAGAAATGTCACCATACATCAAATATCAATTGAAGCCTTAGAATTTAGAGTAGGTGCGATGTACTCTTAGTACAACCTGCGATTTGCGTCCATGTCACGCTTGGCGAGGGAGGAGAGGGAATTTAATTTAGGAGTATAAAATACATCTAGAAATCGATTTCACGACAATACGAAGCGTTAAAATCGTTTCAAATGTTCTCAATATTTTTATCACAAAAAATTTAAAAAAAAAATATGTATACTATTAGACGAATAAAACATCTCGTGTTCCAGCGTGTGTATAGACGAAATTGAATGTGCGTAAAAGATTCACGCGTACAAAGGATATTTTATTATTATTATATTGTTTTTGTTATTGTTGTTGAAGCGAAAGACAGAGGCGCCCTTAGGAGACCAAAAGATATGGGGTATGCGATCATTTTTGGCCATCATAACCACCACAGTTTGGCCCGGAGCGTCGTTTTTACGGCTCTCTGGCCTCGTTGTCGAGCCTTTCTTGGGACCAACGAATCGCATTATATTACCACCGCTGGCACATGACATTGTGTGTAATAATAACAAAATGACAATAATAATAATAATAATAATACAACATAAGCTTAGTACATATAATAATATGTGCAGTTTTAATCGCTATAAAATATTGTACATAGACTTTTATCTGAATCAAATGCCATCACGATCTTCACGGTTCATATAGAACGCCAAACATTATATAATAAAATACGTTTTATGAAATTTACATGCAATCGCTAATGTGCATTAGAGTTAAGTCGATCTCATCAATCGCATTAAATAATTAACCTGCTTAATATGAATACAAAATGGGTAAATATAATATATATACTCAAATAACTCCCGAATTAACTTAATGTAATGCGCGATAATCATTGAACATAAAAGTGGTAATATGTAATGTGAATCGACACTACCTAATGAAAACGAACATATAATATGGTATATGTATAAATATAAAACCAAATGGAATTAAAAGTCATTTAATACTGTTATTAAAGTGCAATTATAAAATAATCACGTGTTTATATTCTCTGTAAATATGTCATGACTACTTTTTCTGTAGTTTCTTACAATATTATTGTATGATATTAACAACGTTAGCGTATATGTCATACTTAGTTTTTATAAGTTGCTTTTTTTTTTATGAATAAAAATGTATTTATAATTTATGCATTTTAATAGGATATTTCTTAAAAAATAATGTCAGTCTTTTAAAATATACTATATGTCTATATTAGTCAAAAATTTAAAGTTAAAAACCTACAAATCCCGGGAATAATAAAAACAAGTATATGGTATATAGTCTGTATAAACAGTTTTAAAATAATGGTGACCAGAGATTCATTAATTTTTAACTATTTAAAATCAACATAATTATTATAAACGTTGTTTTAATTTATCAAACCTTAAAAATGTGTCTATAATAAAGCGTTAAGACGTTAAAAATATAATAATGGTAAATAAAGTGTTTTGTGTTTACCCTATACATATTAATTATTATTACGAAAATTTATGAATACAATTTACCGGTTATCTTTATAATTAACTAATTTTTGTAAACAGAACTCACTTAGGCTAAATAATAACAAAATAATACACAACATTTCTCTTGTTGAGATCGGTCAAACTCTTTAGCAAAAAAAAAAAATGATATGGCATTTTGAAAAACTAGAAGAGGTAATGGATTATATCTTATCTCTTGGGAATATGCAGTGATTATTTTAATATCAAAAACTCGCTATCATTAAAAGTTTAAGCAATAATGAAAATATATGCTTTATTTATTGTTTTAATTAATTTTAAATTAAAATTTGAAGAAAAAAATTATATTTAATACTTTATTGAACCTTTTTTTTTTTTTTTTTTAATCGTTTTGAATGATAGTATACTTTTTTAATATCATATTTGAAAACAAAATGTCCTGAGAATTTCTAAGCATGAAATTTAAATTTTTAACTAGTAAATAATTATACCTAAGTATTTAAAGTCTAGATGAGCGGAATGATTTAGTGCAAGCCAACAATAGTTAGCGGACACAGATGTATGATATTTATGATTGCATTAGGTGGTTATAACTGGATATGATTAAAAATAAACAGTTGAGGTTGTAAGAAATAAAAAATGATAGTTATTGGCGACGAAAAAAGATTTATAAAAATTATAAAATACTAGGTCGGGGAAATTACAACTATGAACATTAATGCATTGATCATTTGATTAAAGAATTCAAAATTAAAAGATTCGTGAACCAACCAAAGATATGAAGAAGTACAAACAAATTTCTAGAGATGGTGAAACTTAGATTTTCGTAAGACCAATTATTTTAAAGACACAACGAAGGACAGAGTAGTAGTTTAGAGTGTTTAGACTATACACGTGGGACTTTGTTTGTGTATCTTAGGTACAATAGTATAATGTATAGCCGTTTTTGCGCCCATTGAGAACAGCGTGAGCTATTTTCTAGTGTTCATAAAGATTTTGATCATGTAAAATAAAAATAGAACAAACCTTATCTTTAGCTGCCCGGAAGAATTTTACTGCACTGAAGTCATAATATACGAAATATAAAGCAAGCACTTTGATTGAAAAATATCTTGACGCTTGTGGTTAATGCCCCCTAGGATATATTATCTTATAATAGACATAAATAATCCACTGAGTCTTGATCTATTTCTATCTGTTTATAAATGAAATTTTTTTTATAACATTTATTCTATGTGATATTGCATAGAACACCATTCTTAAATTATTATTTTATATATTTTTTTATCTTTAAAATGTAAAAAAAAGTATTTCGTTTACTATTGATTGAATCCTTTGATAATTTAATCATAATATTATATAAAAAATTACATTTACACTTTTATAAAATTTACAATATAAAATTTCATTATCTACTTCAAAAATTTTTATACATGAATTTTATATAATAATTTATTATTTGATTTTATTAAACATTATTATCTACAGAAATATTCGCCAAGTCTGCAAACCCCCTTTTTTCATTAATACATAATGATGTAGTTATTCAAAATCTGATTTTTGAAATTTTGAAATATACCTTAAGATTATAAAATTTCAAATTCTTAAGAATTTTTGTACCTCTATTAATAGGTGTACCCTGATATTGTAATGAAAACTTTTTTAAAATAAAAACAGGCTTTGTTTACTGTAAATTATTAAGCAGGTGATATACATTTTAGATTCTGAACGGAGTGAAGAATGTATTGATTTTACAATGATGTGTGTTTTTTTTTTTTTTTTTTTTTTTTTTTTTTTTTTTTTTTTTTTTTTTTTTTTTTTTTTGTTTTTTTTTGTGTCTGTCGACAACATTTGGGGCAGTAAAAATGCTTCGATTTTCAACTTCTGCCCCTCTTTGAAAAGGAAATCGGATCTAGTTGGTACTTTGGGGGGTCAAAAGTTAAAATTTTTCAATATTTTTTACATGAGTCGGGAAAAACCTTCAAAAAATGACGGAAAAACGGGATTTTTTACGCACAACCAGTTTTCGACCAAATCGAATTTTATATTTTGCTGTAACTCAAAAACTAATCGATGTAAATACTTGAAATTTTCACCAAATGTTTATATTAGCGTTCTCCATACACAGTTAAATTTTCAAAGAATTTTGATTTTTTGTGAACTATTTATAGACAATTGAAATTTTTAATTTTTTTTAGTATTTTTTTTTAAAATAACGATAAAAATTTTTTGGCCGGCCAGAAAATCTTGAAAATTTAATACAAGGTTTCTTATAAGTTGTTCTTAAAGTGATAAAAAAAAATCTGAAATCGTTAGTCACAATTTTTTTTTATAAGTGCTTAAAGTTCGAATTTATACGAAATATGTCAAAATTGCGAAAATTGGCAAGTAATTTTGTGGTTGAAAAATCGTAAAATTTTTTTCTTTTATAACTAAGTTTTGAAAATTTGATACAAGGTTCTTCATACATTTTTCTTCAATTATCTGTAAAAAAAACTCAACCGGATTCAGACAAAAAATTTTTATGAGTGTTTGAAATTTAAATTTTTACAATACCGCGTTAAATAACGGTTTAGCCTCAAACGATTTTTGATATTTGTTGTTATTCAAACAGTATAAGTCGTAAATACTTGAAAATTTTACCAGTTATTTAGATTGCCATTTTCTTTACGTGATTTAATTTTCAAAACATTTTGACTTTTTTTGAGCTATTTATAGACAATTGAAATTTTCAATTTTTTTTAATTTTTTTTTTATAAATGTTGATAAAAAAAAATTAGCTGGGACAAATTACTTGAAAATTTAATTGAAGGGTCCACATAACTTGTTCTAACTCTCATTCAAAAATTATAAAAATACATAGGCACAATTTTTTTTTATTAGCATTTGAAGTTCAAATATTGACAAAAATTCGTCAAAATCATGAATATTTTTCACTATTTGGTAGTTAAAAATTTATAAATATTTTTCTATCAAAAGCTAAGAATTGAAAATTTAATACTATGCTGTCCATAAGTTAAGCTTAGAATAATTATAAAAAAGTTTGAGGATTGTTCAATTTAAAAAAATTTACGAGTGTTTAAAGTTTTAATTTTAATTTGAAATTAAAAATACACGTGTAAAATAACTTTTTACTAATAAATAATTTTCGATTTTTGTTATTTTTAAAAAATTACTAAACGTAAGATCTTGAAACTTTTACTTAAATGTTTGAATTAGTTTCGAAGTAGAATATATTACAATATTTAAGTATTATATATCCTAGACTGACAAATCATCTCCGTTCAGAATCGTTTTTCGTATACAATGATACCTATCATTGCATTCAAATTTAACCTTCCCTAGTCCGAGGTCCATCCCACCCCCTAATGTACAGCAGAGCGATACTCACTTACCCGCTTTTTTTTTATTAATGTATCTAAATTGAAATTCAAAACAGCAATTTCTGATTTATCAGAATGGTGTAATTTATTTAAGTAATAAAACTCTATGATTTTTCATTATTTTCTATGTTTTCAATAATTGCAACAGGTGTATTACAAATTTAAATCCAAGCTAAATAATTTTGTGAGAGAAATTTTAAATAAAAAATTAAAATATTTTCACATAATATACTAAAAGCATATTTCATTATGAAGC
The DNA here is from genome assembly GCA_020882235.1 of Schizaphis graminum. Classification (NCBI taxonomy): domain Eukaryota; kingdom Metazoa; phylum Arthropoda; class Insecta; order Hemiptera; family Aphididae; genus Schizaphis; species Schizaphis graminum. The sequence continues at coordinate 22,034,485 of CM037034.1, read as the reverse complement.
TTATTTAAACATATTTTAGAAATAAATAACAAAATGTATTGATCACAGTTTAGTTTTTTAGAACTCTTGTATACTCTTGTTTGTCTATAACCATCATTAGTGACTGCGAAATAAATTCAAAAATATTTTTAAATTCATTATCAATTTTAAAAATAATAATTGCCTTTGATACTTTTGTTTAAATAAGTAAAAATAGAAAATAATACAATTCACGGACACCTTAATGGCTTAATTATTCAATTTTATTTTGTAAACAATTTTTTACTGATCATATTTTTAGTGTATAGATGAATGCACATTTTTATATTTTTATGTATAATATAGTGTTAGTTTTCAGTTCCTTTAATTATCTAAGAAACTCTTACAATACGTATGAAATTCATAGGTGATCACAAAAAACAGATAACAAAATATATGTAAACAATATTTATGTCAGTTCAACTTTTAGTTAACTTTCTGTGTCAAATTGGCTGTTATTGCAAAAAAAAACATAATTGTTAATCGATTATATTATTCTGATAATATTATTCTTAACAATTAGGTAACCTGCAATTAATATAATGCTCAAAACGTTAATTAACACGACGTACAATAGGTACCTACCAATTAAAATCTATGTAGAGAAATCGTGTAAAATATGTTGATACATTTAACAAATAGTTTATCATTTTTTTTTAATTTAGAATATTATAACTAAAACAAAACATAGAGTTTAAGTGAAAACTTGTGTTTAAGGTGTAAATTACGAGAAAAGGCTTTTAAATGGCATAGTTTATGAAACTTTTTAGACACGTTATGAATTCATGATAACATTAATAATCAATTAATGGAACTTAAATTGCGTCTACATACCTAGTTAAAATTATTTATCAGGTTGATTTCATATAATTTAATATAGTATTTATTATTATACAATAAAACAATTAAGAAAAAAAGTACACAATAAAACAGTCAAAAATATTTTTTTTTTTTATTTTTTTTTTTGAGTAAGGATGATTCAATTTTAAAAACATTCCTAGTTATTTAGTAAGTATTTAACATTTTACAACTTTAAGAGACTAGAATTTAATCTGGATAGAAAGTAGTAACCATTTACCCACACTCTATAATGATAATTTTCACATTGTAGGTATTTCTACATAAAATCAAACTCTCTTCACCATATTTTGTAACGAACTAACGACATAGTAATACTTGCTTTAAATAATAATTCTGATATTATGTCACATAATTTATAATTACACCTAAATAAAATTGAGTTTTGGGTAAAAAAACTATGAAATTAAAATTAATGATGAAAAATCTACTCAGGTGAACTTTTTCCTAAAGAGAAAGGAATGCCTTCTAATTAAATTTAATAACGAAAAAATTCCACTGGAATAGTAAAAAAAATACCTTGGTATAAAAGGTTAACATGGCCAAAGCATACTGAACAAAAACAAAAACAACTTAATTCACGTCTCCGTCTACTTTAGCTTATACTAAAATATAACATGAGTTTTAATAACAAATTACTCATATATAAAACAATCATTATACCAGTATGGTATATACACATATGGTATTCCAATTTGGGCTCTTGCTAAACCCTATTTAAGCCTTACATTCAATCACTGTAAGAGTTATCACAGGTGCGTGATATATTACAAATACAGCCCTCTATAATGACTTAAAATTAAAAACAGTAAACAAACTTGTTAAAAGCTATTACAAAATATTTCATTCTAAATTAATCAACTATACTAAACCTTGTAATAGAAACATATCATTCTGATATTTCTACAAAATATTCACCATAAATTAATAAGAAACTGGACTAGAGATTAAAATAAAATAGGAAAAAAATAAATTTTAATTTTAATGTTCTGTTGCTGTATAGTTCATGTGATTTACGTTAATTTTCGAAATATTCTGACATCTGTATTATTGTTTATTTATGTAAAACAAATTTTCAATGTATTTAAAAAAAAAAAAAATATTAAAATATTTTAAAATTAAATTAATGTAGTGTTTTTGTAATTAGTTTTGCTAAAAGATTCAGATATATAATAATAAAAATAATTTTTAAATAAAAAAAAATGGCTCTAAATACGTATTTTTAAGTAATTATAATTGGTCATATTCTATATCATATATTATGTCGCATCTTCATCTTGAAATTGTGATATTCATTTTGCCAACATTTGTAATTGAAAATTATGAATTCGATCATTTTTGGATTCAAACCAAATAGTCAGACTTAGATCTACGTGAATAACATAATAAATATTATCCATTACATACAATATATTTATATTTTTACATAATTTTTTTTTTAAATAATTAAAAATTGTATATTAAATTTATTCATTGTTTAATTTAGAACAATGAATGTGAGAAAATAACTTTTTGATTTAATCATAAGTTTCATTTTTTGGACAAATATTTAATGAAACATAAATGTATTCTTAATTATTATATTAAAATAATGGATATTATTTTATAATGCAAGTACATTATTTATACTTAAATAATATAAAAAGAGAGTAGATGAAAAAGTTGTAAAATCGTTACAAATTTCATTATTATTTATTTAACTGCTTATAATAAGAATACTAATAGTATATAATTATGGAAATAATGATAAAAATAAGTATATCCATTAGCATTTAATTTATAAATATTTCACAAAATTTAAAATATGTGATACCATTCCACATAATGGTTAAAATTCAGACGCACTAAATATGAACCAAAAATGTGTAATGTATTTTATACTTACAATTTTGCTTGATATTTAAGAAATTAATATAATTTATATTTTGTAAACATGACGATTTCTAATGTTATGTATAAAATATAACTTTATAAATTATGTATTAAAAATACTTAAATGGATTTTGTGATCATCGTAAAATACAATCCAAAAATATAATAATATAAGCTTCAGTGGTTTTAGGTAGTATTTGGTTTTTAATACACCTAAACCGTAAATAAATATTTCATAATAAGACGTCGTTTAGTATTAAACTCTGGTTAATAACATCGCGATTCATGCTTATAATAATTAATTTAACGACTTGTCTATTACATAAAGTTAATGATGATACCAACTAAACGATTAATTGATAGATTATTTTTATTGTAACATTATGGCAGTATGCTTACTATTCGATGTAAAATTATCCATAATTAAATATTATAATATTGAATTGAGACTAACATTTTTTTTTTTTATCTATTAAAAATTTGAATATTTCTATCATATTTAGAATTAATTTATTCCAATTTTATATCCATTAAATGTAGCTATGCTTTTATTAGATATAAATTGTTTACAAAATCTTTGATTTTGTTAAGAATATATTTAAATACTAGATTAATTATAAACTAGCACACTTTTCATGGGCAGAGATTTAAAATTGATTTTTTAAATTCATTAAAATATGATTATAACATTGTTAGTTTTCATCTTAACTTTATTTATTTTTATTTTTAATAATATGCTAATTCTCCGATCTATGATTTTGTTTTTTTTTATAATTAAAATTATTTATCAATTTACCTTTGAATTTAAAATAAAATTATTGTATTGTATAATGAAATTATAAAGTTAAAAATAATATTGTATTTTTTTTAGACTTTAATAGACATTAATATATAATATTATTTTTATAATATATGTTAAATATCGTAAGTTGATAATTTTGTATAAATTAAAGTAATTTGATTGATTCGAAATTAGTTACCTACCAAGTTTAACATAAATATTTTAAATATTCAAAATAACTGAAAATTGAAACCAAATAGTTATTATTTATTTATTTTAATTTTCTTCGGTGATGTACATAAACCTATATTTATCTAGTATGGATCATCTATTATTCATGTTGCCATTATTTGACCTCCACAACAAAGAATATTGTTATTTGTAAATCTGTTTAATATAATACAATTATTTTCTATTTAGTTATTTAATTTTCTATCTTAAGGTTTATTGTAAGATATTTTGGTATTGCATTATCTATTATGTAGCAGTTAATAACCACAATTATTTCTTCATTAAAAAGAATAAGGTTATGCTCGTATAAATAATTATTGAGGATTTAAATTACAAGAGTAATAGTTTCCATTACAATGTATTCTATATTTACTTCATAAAATATTCTATAATTTTAATAAAATTCCACTGTTACCTTTAATGTGTGTTAATATTTAAATAACCATAGTACTATCTCAAAATAGTTAATTTAATATCGGAGGCAAGTGAAAATATCAAGATCCTTCCATTTCTTACTCAGTTTAAAAAAGCAACGCAAATAATGTCATACATAAGATTTTAAAATATTTGCAAATGCTTACATAATATTTAGTTTAGGTATATAGTATTCACTATAAAATATGCAAGAGAATAATAATTAGTGTGAAAATTGTGAGTATAATTATAAAAAATAACTTTCTTAAACGAGATAAACATATCAAGGTGCTGTATAACGTAGATAAATACAAAATATAACTTTTGTAGTATTGTGATCATAAAAAAATATAATAAAATATATTATTAGAGACATTATACAATATTCTAATACAATTCGTTTGTGTTACCTAATATAGTATCCAGAGTAAGTACAATATAAATATAAGTGCTTAATAAATAAAATATCACCTACACTGTACATTGAAATAGAATATACGTTACCTAATGTAAAAACATGTTGAATATTATACTTTACGCGTGAATATGATGTGAATGTTTCCTTCATTTTAAGAAGCTGAAAAATAATAATTCAACATATAGGTAAACAAACAGCATGTTATAATAATATTTTAATGTAATGTAATAAGAAAAATAATGACATAATATATTATATTATTTGTTTAGTATTATATTATATAATATATATAATAATTAAGCATTATAAATATGCATTTGATTGCAAATTTATAATATTTATTATGTTCAAGAATTTTTAGAACTTTTAAAATACTTATTATTATTGGAACTCCCTTTAAATTTTTAAAATAATATATAATAATACGTTTTATAACCATGTTGGACAAATTAATCATTTTGAATTGTACTATGGATCAGTTATTACACAATATATTGTATTGCATTATTAAATACAATACACATTTCAATAATTTACGAATATAATAATTTTTAATTTAAATTTATTATCATTTTAGGTACTTAATTTGTCAAGAAAATAATAAATCATTGCAATAGTTCACGTACCTAACTAGAAATAATTTTTACAATAAATATGAGTATGTAATAACATTATATTTACTGAAAAATAATAGAAAACTTAGATAATATAATCGACAGAATTTATTATAACTACGTTCGATAAATCTTAGTTTAATCGTAAGTACATGTTAAACCAAAACAAGATTTGAGACAATACCATCAATTCAAGTGCGTGTTTAAAAAGTTTATAAGTAATTCTTCGAACTTGCGCCCAATTCTCAGATGAAAATAAACGACCGCGATACCATTGACTCTACTTTCATTTTTTGTGTTTAGTATTATTATAAGACACGTAAAGCTTGGTTGTCCAAATTGTTATTAATTTTTTTTAATGTCAAATCATACAGTAAATAATTACATAGATCAAAATATCGTGTTCGTACAACGTACAAACAACACTTTTTTTCGCAAGTTTCAACAGCAAATGATAATCGACACAGTAAACGTACAGGTAATTATGGCTATTATACAATACTATAACTATACGTACTAACTAAACAAAAACAGTTAAGCACAAGCCCTCCACATTAAACCGTGTTTTAAAAAAAAAACCTATTAAGAAATCTATCCGTTCGCTAAAAGTCACAAAGTATCACAAATGCAATCGCTAAAAAAAACATCAAATACAATAATTAACCAAATGAAAACACAACCAACTCTAAAAACCAAACTGTCAACATTATTATATACTTATCTACTCAACTAGTCGCTATACCACAGAATATCACTCTTTCAGCACAATAGCATAAATTATCATTATTCGCAGATGTTAATTAACAATTATTCACTTTAACTGTAGCAAACAGCTTAATCTAAAAAAAAAACAAGCAATTCTAATTGAAATATATGGAACTTTTTCGTAAAAAGATTAAAATATTATCGCTTACTGAAAAATCGTTAAACCGGTCAATATTCAGCAATTAAAACCCCGTTAAAAGCACAATCCAAATAAAATAATAATTGTATCTAACATTTATCCCGACACATCATACCACTATAAAGAATGTTAATAATGTGATTTAATAAACTTAACATAAGCTTAATATACAACAATAACATATTTTTATGATCAGGTATATTTCTTAAGTTTTTGTCGCAAAACTTTCATAAATCACGAAAACCTAGTCAAGTTTCCAAACTCATTTCTAATTAATTACGATAATACAAATTATAGAATATTTATACCTGCCGATACAATTACGTGTTTTTATTAAAATACAAAATCCAAGGGTTATTGCGTCTAATACATTTTAAGAAACTATCATTCTGCTCACATTGTTTTTACTAGTCTACAAACTAAATTTGTAATACCTTGGATTTAAAAAACGCTAATAACCCGGCTGTTAATGCGTATTTAATATTTATAAATAAAATAAAATTATATAGATCGATATAATTTGTTAACTGTACCTTATTTTATATCTTTCAAAAATTAAAAATTGCCTTTGAAAAATAAATAAATTATTCGTAAAAAACGTCCTGATTCTTTTTTTCTATGCTAAACGAACTCTTGTTTTGATAATTTTAAATTTTCCGAGAATATGATAATGCTTAGTGCTTTTGATCGACATTTACAGATAAACTCGTCCGTAATATATTAATTAAACATTCGATTCGCCATCGCGTACCTCATCATTGCAAATTTATATCGACTTTATAGCGTGCAACGGCACAACATGAAAACGAATTCATACAACTATCGTGTTGTTATAACACACTTTTGTTCGTTTACACAACATTACTAGTTGAAATATTTTTTTTCCTGGACGTAATGTATCGGAAACGCATTGAACCGCGCACCGTCGGCGTTGTAGCACGTTGATAAAAGGCCAATCCTACCGCCGGTTCACAGACAGCAGCCGAGGGCTTTATTTATTTATTTATACGTTTGGCGTTTGTTGGATTTTAGTTTTTATTTCCATCCGATGTATTTCGACCTTTATTTTTAAACAACGTGACGCGCGAATGGTCTATTATCTAGCCGGTCGCCGGGTTTAAATATAAACTATTCTTCTACGATAATAAATATTATATTATTTATATGCAGCAACCGTGATACATGTCAGCTCATTCAATTAACTATGGTTTCCGATAGCGTGAGTTAGACGTGGAAGATTATTCCGATACCGACTTCGCATTGTTAATTATCAATATTAAACATGTTTTTGAGCTATTAACTGTACATTCACTGCCACCCAAAAGCTGTTAACACATTATTAGAAATAACAATCTACGGCTATATGTAGCTATTTTCTAACTTATACTATTTTCTTCTATGTTACACAAAGTACAAAATATACTTAAATAAAAATATTTTTAACTATACACCCGAATGTATTGCTAAAATCTACACATTTTTAATAATATTTTTTCTGGTTTATTCATAACTAATTCACATTTTTAATTTTAATTTTTACTGACGATTTTGTTTATCTTTTAGCAGCTGAGTATTTTTAACATTCCAGAGTTTCACATTCATTTTTCGAATAACCGATCTCCACTTCATCTTTATTTTAATGCTTCATTATAATTTAATACTTTAGAAAAATGTCGTTTTTTTCACCGCTTATTCACTTTTCTGCCTTCAAGCTATCTTCAAATTTTATGTTCTCTAAGAGAGGTAGACTTTTATATTATTTATATACAACTGCCGTGATAAATTTCAAACTAAAGTTTTTAAATTATACTATTCAACTTATCAGTAATAATAATTGTAATAAATAGAATTTCTAAATGCAATAAAAATAAACGATTAGTCATTACTTTCTTTAAAATTATATTTTTACATGATCAATAGGTACCTGGAATAATGTAATACAATATTAAATATAGTAATAAGATAAATGTTTTAATTCACTTACAAACGTGAGTATATTTTTAAATTCTTTTTGCTTGGTATTATAGAATACAATCCTCTGATTCTAAAAATTAAATAATATATTTTAATTAGAATTATAAACACTCACGTACAATATTTCATTATTTTTATTTATTTATAAAATACTTTTGTATACAGGTATTACATATTATATGGTATCTGTAATCATATGTATTTATCTACAATAAAAAATTCGATTATAATTATAATATTATTATACGTGAAACAGAAAACATATTTGAATAGGATATGAGGCAATTATATTCAAGCTCTCTAGCTGTTGATATCCCAGAAGTTATAAAAAGTTTTATTAATTTCAATTTTATATTGTTATATTTTCATCATATTTTGTATCATAAGATGTTAAAAAAATATTTATGTAGAGAGATAACGTTTTTTTAAATATTTATTATATTGAACTTAACACTGTTGGAAACTTGAAAGCTCTCATACAATTAAACTATACACTGAATTAGGTTACACGAATAATGTTTATCAACTTTGCCAAAATTACCTTATAATGCATAAGGCAATGCTTAGGTTTCAAACAATACAGCAGGACAATATATTTTATACATATTTGTATAATTATTATTTAACTAAAAATGTTTAAATAGTTCATATTTATAACCGTTATTATTTCTAAAGAAAAAAATTCTTATTAGTATGATATAAAATTTAGATTACGATATCAGAACATATTCTGACAGGACAAAATATAAATATGTATAGTTCAATTTATGAGATAAGAAACTAATGGTATAATAAAAGGCTGTAAGAATATGAATAAAAGAAAATGAGTTAAAAGAATCAAAATCAGACACCATTATAGATGGAAGTGTATAGTTAACAAGAAAAAATGAAGGAGCAATAAATCATTTAAGAAAACAGGCAACGCACTGCGGTTATATACCCTTTTCTTTATAATGATACAAAAGTTACCGATAAAATGTTTAACCGGTGAAGAAATTTGAACTGCATGTTAGAATATAATGCATACTGACAAAAACTGTTGTAAAATCGACTATAACTTAAATGTAAAAACCTTAACAATCAATGAATATAATAAGCTATCCAACCCAACTGAATCTAATGAATAAACCAATATACCTAATACCTCGAATGCTCAACTTTATTCCATAAAGCCTCCAAAGTTCAAAATGTAATAAGTTATACATATTATAGGTTGGTAAAATGTGTTAAAAAATTAATTAATACTATTTATTATAATATATAAGAATTTTCAAACTTAATAATAGCTGACAATATGGTGATTTAAAGTGAACCTAGACCATGTTTGTTTCTAAACAAAGTTCCACTAAAAATATGTTATATATTAATAATTTAACAATATTTTTAATTTTATAATATATAAAACCACTTTAATGATTTGACTAATTTTTTTTAGATTCTGAACGGAGTGATGAATGTATTGATTTTACAATGATGTGTGTTTTTTTTTTGTGTCTGTGTACAGCATAACTAGTCGAAATAATGCTTCAATTTCAAACTTTGGGGGTGGTTTCCGATTGGTGCACTATACAGGTGAAAAGTAAACATTTTCCAACAGTTTTCAAAAAAATCGAGAAAAACAAAAAAAAATGACAGAAAAACGGGATTTTTTACGCAAAACCAGTTTTCGACAAAAACGAATTTTATATTTTGCTATAACTCAAAAATTAATCGATGTAAACACTTGAAATTTTCACCAAATGTTTATATTAGCGTTCTCCACACACAGTTAAATTTTTAAAGAATTTTTAATTTTTTTTAGTATTTTTTTTTAAAATAACGATACAATTTTTGGTCGGCCAGAAAATCATGAAAATTTAATAAAAAGTTTCTTATAAGTTGTTCTTAAAGTGATAAAAAAAATCCAAAATCGTTAGTCACAATTTTTTTTTATAAGTGCTTAAAGTTCGAATTTATACGAAATATGTCAAAATTGCGAAAATTGGCAAGTAATTTTGTGGTTAAAAAATCGTAAAATGTTTTTATTTTATAACTAAGTTTTGAAAATTTGGTACAAGGTTCTCCATACATTTTTCTTCAAATATATGTAAAAAAAACTCTACCGGACTAAGTCAAAAAATTTTTAGGAGTGTTTGAAATTAAAATTTTTACAAAACCGCGTTAAATAACGGATTAGCCTCAAACGATTTTTGATATATGTTGTTATTCAAATAGTATAAGTCATAAATACTTGAAAATTTGACCAGTTTATTTAGATTGTCATTCTCTTTACGTGATTTGATTTTCAAAATATTTTGACTTTTTTTGAGCTATTTATAGGCATTTGAAATTTTCAATTTTTTTTATTTTTTTTTTATAAATGTTAATAAAAAAAATTTAGCTGGAACAAATTACTTGAAAATTTAATAGAAGGGTCCACATAACTTGTTCTAACTCTCATTCAAAAATTATAAAAATACATATTCATAATTTTTTTTTATTAGTATTTGAAGTTCAAATATTGACAAAAATTCGTTAAAATCATGAATATTTTTCACTATTTGGTAGTTAAAAATTTATAAATATTTTTCTATCAAAAGCTAAGAATTGAAAATTTAATACTATGCTGTCCATAAGTTAAGTTTAGAATAATTATAAAAAAGTTTGATGATTATTGAATTTAAAAAATTTTACGAGTGTTTAAAGTTTTAATTTTAATCTGAAATCAAAAATACACGTGTAAAATAACGTTTTACTAATAAATAATTTTCGATTTTTATATAATATATCCTAGACTGACAAATCATCTCGGTTCAGAATCGTTTTTCGTATACAATAATACCTATCATTGCATTCAAATTTAAACTACCTTAGTCCGAGGTCCATCCCATCCCCTAATGTACAGCAGAGCGATACTCACCCGCTTTTTTTATTTGAAATTATATATTTTTTAACATATTATTATCATTAAAGTATGTGTAGTATTAAATTAGCAATAATAAATAAGGGATGCCAATTTAACCATATTATAAAGAACTGTTAACAACGATATGGAAATTCACCATTTAATTAAGTTAAGTTATTTTTATATAATATATTATGTTACCTGATTAGTGAATCATAAATAATTTCGTAAATGTAGATTATTTAGATTTAATATCTAGTGTGTACTTGTAGCATAATCTATTAATTGTATTATAGAATGTTAATGTTATATTATGATTATTGTGTAGTAGGTATAGGTACAGACGAACAAAATTCTTAAAAGTAACTAGATATTTTAAAAATAGAACAAATTATTATTTAAGTCCAATATAATATATTATTTTTATCTTGCATTATACAACTTTATGAAGTGTAACTTTTTCATATTTATAACGAATAAAAACATTGTCACCAATTTGCTAACTTTTCAATTACTAAATCCGAGAGGTTTATATTTTGAAAGCAAGTCATGTTATTATTATTATTATTATTATTATTATTTTCTTTCTTTAATAATTCTTTCATTTATTTTTAAAACTACAATATTTAAGTTTAAGAAAATATCAATTTCAAATGTATCAATCCTTGCATAAAAAAAAATACATTTTTTTTATTGTGATGTTTCATTCTGTTTAGATCCATATATTTATTACAGTTTCCAATTATGTATATACCAAATGAAACAAAAAAAATCTTTAAAAATACCATAAAGTAAGATTATACAGTAATATTACAAGTAAAAGTATTTTTCAAATAATAACACATAAGTATAGAAATACATTTACGTAGGTATACTTATGTCAATATTGGAGATTTATCATGAAGATTTAGATTTTAATCACTGAATTTAAAATCATATGAAAAAAAAATGCCTGTTCTTCGTGTAGAACCATGCGATGAATAATATTTTATCGACCCTTTACCTTATGCATTTTTATATCCTTCTGGCACTGTATAATATACAGTGTATATGTAGTATAACACTTATCATGATAATTATTTTTATTAGGTAACACTCATTATTGTGATATTTTTAGTACAATTTAACCTAGTGCATTGGTATCGTAAAAAAAATAGTTTATTAAATAGTCATTGATAATAATTAAATAGGTAACTGTGTATTAGGTATATCATAATAATTGTATAAAATATTTTATATTTTTGTATTATTATTTATAATATTCAATAAATAATAAATATGAGTAATATGTTATATATTAATTAATAAATAGCTACTCATTTTTAAATAATACTTATTATTATTATAATACTCAAACGTATTTAAAATTTAAAAGTTAAGTATTAAAAAACAATTTTTTTAATAAAAATATATTTTTACTCACGAATTTGGTATGTCTATATTCATGTTAATAGTTGGTTCTTTGTCATCAATGATTTTTTTTTCACAATCGCTTAATGTATGACATCGGTATGCTTTAAATTCACTTGAATTTTTCAATGAATCAGCCAAATAGTTTAAAACTATTACATGACCACAAACTGAAAAATTATATTATTTTAATTGCAATATTTATAATATACACACACACACACACACACACACACAAATATATATAACGTATGAATATAAAACGACGTTTCACATTGAATTACAAGTTACAGCATCAGTTTAACACAATGCTACAGTATTAGGTGCATTTGAATAAAAGACAAAATAAATTTTTTTTGTCTTAATAAATTTATAATTATATAATATTTAAGCCATGAATGAATATGATAACAAATTATATTTTATTTTATTTGTCACATTAATTTTAAATTTATAATTCAGGTTTATGAAATACCTACAGGGCAGTTATATACGTTTGGTAACTACATAATAGAGGTTCTCATAAAAGAACAGACGGCGTGTGAGACTAGTAGTTATTGATTTATTTATTTTTACGTTCAATATTTTTTCTCTTTACTCAGCACAAACACGCACATATTTATCATCACGGATATAGTATCCATCGCGATTAATAACTGTACACACGGTTCTTATCCGACAATACGGATGTGATGCACCAATGTTATGTACTGTATCTATCCTACAATCATCGGTAATGGTTTATATTGCGATAGATATTATATTATGATATTTTTCTCGGAATATTGACTATATAAAATCAATTGAATTGCCTACACTATAGCAATGTATAACGGAGAATCTTCTACAAAATCACTTGTCTAGTAAAATGTCTTAAATTTCTTAAATGACCACGCTGCAATATACAGTTTAAGATGATAAACTGTCTACGCCAGTTATCGTAATAATACGAGGGTACGTGTATACAATAATGTAGAAAGCGTTTTCATTATTATTATAATTTTAAACATTTATAAAAATATTGAGTTTAAACATAGGTATTTTAATTAAATTTGTGATATACGTATTATTATACAGCAGGTAGTAATAAATCAAATATTTAAATAATAATTAATAAAATATGAATAATTATTAAGTAAACATTATAATAGCTATATTAACATAGAATACGATTGCATATCATGTATTGTGAATATTTTTATTTATATTTATATAAATTAATTGATAAGAAAATGTTATTATCGCTATAATATTAAATCAAAATGTATTTTAATATATACATATATATATATATATATATACAATATACATATATTTATCAATTAAAAATGTATTGATATGATATTTTACTGATATTTAAGTTTGAACTACTGAACTAATAGCTAAAAAAACAATATAATACCAATATATTGATACCATTAATACCTATATCTTATTTTTATTACAAAATTATTGTTCCTATTAATAATATACTGTTTCAATTTAAATAAATATCAATATAGTATTATTAATGTGTATTGTTAATTATTAACGCCGTAATATCAAACTATAAAAAAATTAATATTATTCTACTTAAATATCCAATTATCATTTTGAAAATTTTATCCATTATTTAAAGTTTAAAATTAAAATATTAATGCTTACAATTGAGTTACTATTATACTTATTAAAAGTATATATTTTTAACAACCTTTCGTGAATGCGAATAATCAAAATTTGATATGTTGAAAATCAAACTTTAGTTAGTTAATTTTAACGATGGTTAATTATAAATGTGTATAATTATAATTTTAACTAAACGTATTATGTTAAAAATTAACTGGAAAAAGTTAAGTTTTGACAAGGTATTCCATAAGTAAGTAATATAAAAGCTAATTAAAAATTAACCAACTAGTTGTATTAAAATATTTTAAGAAATTAACTTTTTAACTTAGCTTTAACTTTTCAACTAGGTAGTCAATATTCACATTTTATAGTATAAAAATAAATTCATAAATTGTTTATAACTTATAACCTATACAATATACATATATAAACGTCAGGTATTAACAAAATGATTAATTAGTTTATATAAACCATCTAATCATTTGAACAAAAAAATTAATACTTACATAATATTATCATTAATTTAAAATAAATTCCTTATAATATGTAAATACTCTTAAAAAAATGTTTCAATTATTGAATATTAAGTTAACGCTAGTTTTGGTAAGTATTCGATCTATGGCTATAGTATATTTAAAATCATATTTTCTATTCTTATTACGATCTCAGTCATATCAATAACCATATTATATTACATATTATCATTATTTTTATATTATATCGTCTATAGCAAAAATAACTTATTATTTTAACTAAAACATATCCACAAAATATACAAACCCAAATAGTTTAATTGATTGCGATTATTGTTAGGTGTCTACATCGATATTTTGTGTCCAGTAAATGATAATAACATACCTAATATTATTGTATTATAATATTTTAACAAAAATATACAATCGAGTGTATCTATTGTTTATTTTTTAAGTGATAAATAAATTGTAATATAAAAACTCCTTACAGAGCTTTGGATCCGCTTTTAAGCTTAGATAAGCTGAGAATTTAGTTTTTATATATATATATATATATATAATAAACATACAATCAATCGGTAACGTAAAAATTGCATGTTTGAGGGACTCTGCTATAAGTTTTAATGATATTACAATTAGCAGTTGGCACGTATATTTGGGTTTAAAATCGACAGCTGCGTAGCTCGTCGTCACCCCCTCTGTTTGAATAATAATTACCATGGTTCAAGAACGGGAGAAATCACGTTACAAATCTTCGTCACGTATCTATTTTATATGCCTCCAAACATCCTTTCGTTCGTCATAATATAATACGCAAAAACACAAATATACACATTTATAGCTACTGAAAGTTATTTATCTTATATTTTTACACTATAGAAAGAAAAAATTTTATACGAATGTTTATTAATATTGTTATAGTTTATGATTAAAATATCAATGTCGACGAAAAGTCAATATGTACCTATATATATTTATATCTGCGATAAACAACGATGCCGTGTCCCCTAATGTTTGTACGCATAAATTATATGAGATATATACGCAGACACGCAGTATCTTGTTCATAAATAATTCACGATTCAATCGTAAGAAATATAAATTAATCGATACAGATTGAAGATTTAATAAAATATTAACATAATAAACACACGATCAGGAAAACGATGAATAAAAATATAATGTAAAAAATTCCAAAGGGACGTCATATCGTGGTATTTAAATTATATCGAGACGACAACTTCAACGATCCATCTGACTCTATTATATGCTCTGAAAACACTAAATAATTTATTGTATGCCATATTATCAAATATTATAATATTATAATTTTACATTTACTAAGTTAACACAAATAGTGTATTTTAAAACACATTGAAATAAATTTAATTAAACCACATTACTATTTCGAGAACGTTTTCATAATTAGCTTTATATAATTTACATCATGTGCTATATGAATTTATGCAACAGATTATATTCAATCATTATAAAATCAAACTAATAAATCTCACTCTGCGAGTGTGCTAAATTCTTCGATTTTTAACGTATTTTAATAAAGAGTAATAGACAACTATACAAATACAACATACAATTTTAAAACAATTATTTTAATTTAAACAATTAACAATCGTAATCGTAACTATAATATGTAAGTATAGTAATTACGGACAATACATAAATATTTTGATTTCAGTAAATTATAACCACGAGTATATAATTATATACTGGTAACCACTGGTAACCAACAGACGGACAATTAATAGATACATCGCGATGCATCGGTGATATAAGGTATTCTAAACTTATGATTAGAAGT
Organism: Schizaphis graminum; assembly: GCA_020882235.1. Taxonomy (NCBI): domain Eukaryota; kingdom Metazoa; phylum Arthropoda; class Insecta; order Hemiptera; family Aphididae; genus Schizaphis; species Schizaphis graminum. The sequence goes on along the minus strand of CM037034.1, from coordinate 22,018,210 downwards.
CTAAAATTATTGTTTATGTAGTGCATAAATTATAAACTAAATTTAATTGAAAACTAGATGACTATCATTTCAATAATTTTGATCCAAAGACAATTCCAAGTATATTAAAATTTGATTATAGTTTAATAACTAATCATTTAAAATCGTGTTTTGAATTTTATTTTGAATAATTAATTAAATTTATTGAATAAGATGCGTGACCCGCACGTTAGAACACACTGTATATTCTATAACGTTCATACATAAACATAATATTATATTTAGTAATGCGTTAGAAACGACGTCATCGGCGAAAACGTGTGAAATAAACAAAAATAAAATGGCAATAATAATAATAACAATAACAATAAACGTTTGTGCCTTTTTACGACGCACATAAGACATAATAGGTATGTGCTAAAATTTTAATCAATATCAAAAAAAAAAAAGTCGTTCCGACTCTAAACTGTGCAGAATGTTACCGAACGTTACCGCCGCCGCCGTTAGAAATGTTTGCCAAACGGCAGCCGCACGAGTGGTCGGTCACATTTGCGGTATCCGGAGACACACGAGCAATTATTCGCAGATGTTCCGGAAGCGGTTGAACGCCGAACAGGTAGGCCGGAAGTTCGAAGTGCCTGACGACGAGCTGAAAGACGTGGCGCGCCGCATGTCAGACACCATGGACTTGGGTTTACGGCGTTCCGGACGGCCCGCAGGCGGATCGGCCACGATAAAGTGCTGGAACACACGAGTACCGTTCCCAACACCGTCCACGGCCACCGGGGCGGTCGCCCGCCAGTTCCTGAGCGTGGAACTGAGCCACGGCCATCGGTTTAGCACGCGAATGACGACCCTGCTGGGCACGGACGACGTGTCGATCAAGTCGCGCGAACACCCACTGACGCCCAGTGCCCTGACAACCGGCAGAGTGGCCGATCTGTTCGACTGCGTGGCCGGTGGACTGGCCGAGTTCGCCCATGAGTTTGGCGTGAGACAGGCCGGACTGCCTCTTGCGTTCACCTTCGGGTTCCCAGTCGGCAACACCGGGGCCCTGGGGGGGTCGGCCAACCTGCACCGGTGGACCAAGGAGTTTGACTTCGTTGACGGGGTGAGCCGAGACGTGGTGGCCGAGTGGAGGATGGCCGCAGCCCGGGCCGACTTGTCCGTGGCCTCGGTGGCCGTGCTCAACGACGCGTGCGCGGCCATGATACACGGCGTGGCCGAAAAGCCTGACACGCGCGCCGCGGTCGTCGTGGACGACGGCTGCAATTGTTGTTACGTGTCGGAATTCGGCCGCACCGTCATCAACACCGAATGGGGTGCTTTCGGCGAGGACGGAGCTCTCGACCACTTGTTGACCGAGTACGACCGTCAGCTCGACGCCCGATCCCGAAATCCCGGCCAGCAAATTTATGAGAAAATGACTTCAGGCAAGTTGCGTTCGGGTGAACTACATTATCGCGATCACGAAATTACACAATTAACATAATTATTATTATTGCTATATAATATATTATTATGTTTGTAGGACGTAGGTCTACAGATTACTATACAGGACTTAAGATAATATTATTCCGAAAATAATTTTTGTATTATTATTTCAGTTTTTAAAATCTAAAAAGCTTTATGAGGAAGTCTCAACCCTTAATGCTTTAAAAATGTGCTAAATAAAAATATAGTCACTTTTTTTTAGAGGGGAAGGGATTTGCATATTTTTAAATTGAAAATCATAGTATATTTATTCAAAATTCAGACACATCATTTTATATTATTTTAATATAATTTTCTATTTCACAAATACTGTAATTGATTTACAATAGAATATTTAGTTAGTAACAAGTCTAAACATTAACAATAATGTTAGTCTTTAATTTCCAATAAAATTTTAAGTCCCTTTTACTCTTAATGTACACATTTTTCTATTATATTAGTATAATAATTAATGGTTATTAAAAATTGTTTTAATCGTCAAAAGGTATATTATAGTAAAAATATTGTAAAATTAAAAAAATATCTTTTAAATTAAAAAAGCTTTAAATATACAGAATTTTGCATTAAAAACTTTTTACATTTTATTCTTAGTCATAGATTTAAATTTTTATATAGTTTATATATTTGATTTGAATATACCAAAAATTAAAAATTCAATAATAAGTTTATCCTTATACCTACTCGAGAATTTATTCATTTGAATGTAAATAGGTAAAATAATAATGTGATTAGATACCGGTTTGATTCGTGATATATTCTAAGCTTAAAAATGTTTGTACATACATTTAAATATTTTTTTTAATGTACTCTGTAACGATTTGTTAGATTTTAGCTTTTATTGCATATTTAGAATTAAGTAAACGTTTAAAAAAGTCATTTACTCCCTCAATATTTTAATAATAATAATAATATGATAGTCGCCGCGGTCGGTCGGCCTTCTCTGGTCTACGTTTTCAGGCATGTACATGGCCGAGTTGGTGCGCGAGATGGTTCTGGCGATGGCCTCCAACCGGGCGCTGTTCGAGGGCGTCACGACAAAAGCCATGACCACCGAGTACGCGCTTAAAGCCAAACACCTGTGGCTGGTCGAGTCGGACGACCAGTTATCGTACAGCCGCACCCGGACCGTGTTGACCGACGTGCTGGACGTGACCAACCCGTCCCCCATGGATTGCGAGCTCTTCCGGTATGCGTGCGGATGCGTCACCACGCGGTCCGCGAACCTGGTCGCTGCCGGGCTGTCGTCCGTACTGAAGCGGACCGGACTGCCCGTTACGGTGGCCATTTCCGGGTCGGCGTTCGAGACGCACTCGACATATAGGCTCGCGGTTAGCCACAAGGCACGGCAATTGACGCTCAAACAGAAACCGTTCACATTGCGAACGGTCGAACCGAACGTTCAGAGCGCGTGGATTTTCGCCAACCTGCTGGCTACGATCGCCGCCAATCGGTCATGAATACACCGACGCGATAATTAAGTGTATATTATTTTATCGTTCACATTTTTTTATACGTCGAATTATAGATTTTAACATTACACGTGCCTTCAACTGGTTACAGTATACATACGATAGTGTGTGCACATTTTGATTTGGTCGGGTCAGTCACGGATAACGTAATGTATAATTAATCTACCAAACGCTTTTCGGCCCATCATCTGGGCCACGGCACCCGTTTCGCACAGTTATTCGTTTCGACCGAAGCCATTTTATTTGTTTTAAAATCAAACTGCAGGCAATGGTTTTTAAATAACATTCATGTTTCATTTATCGTTATCCGAAGAAAACCACTAGGAGTTATAATACAAGAAATAGATTATACGCATTCGCAGTTGTCGCGATCACGTGATATAATTATACTATCTTCCAATAACATTTACAGTAGAATCCGTTTAATTGGGACACATTGGGCGGTGACCTATTTGTCCCCATTATCCGACTGTCCCGATCAACCGAATAACTAATAAACCGATACATTCGTTCGGGACTATACAATCTGTCCCTATTAAGAGGTTGTCCCATTTATGCGGTGCCCCAAATAAGCGGATTCTACTGTATATATACCTACCATTTTATCTCATTACATCAAATTAATGACATCGTATTTGACTATTATATGAATGCGTTTCCACGTTAATTTGACAGTAATACCCTATATGAGGTATAATAAGTTAGCAGTCGAGTTTCGAGTTTTGGACGGTTTTAATTAAAAATATTTGCTTAAATCGATATTTAACGACGGCTATATTTATAAAAAGTAAACGAGATAAAGACATAGTGGATTTTAGTAAATATATATTTATGATTTATAAATACAATTTCAACTCAAAACATTTAAGCACGGATGAAATTCGTTGATGATGCGTGAAACGTATATGTTCAGTTATTGAAGCGTACAGATATTAAATTTAAAACTGGACCTAAAAATCGTTTAAGAATTTAAAATTATTTTTTTACACATTTTAGTCTCGAATGTAATGAACATTGTTCTTAAGTTTTAGAATTTTAATTTTATTAATTTTCTTTAGAATAAATTAGAATTAATTTATTTGGTTTTAAGCTTTTACAGAAAAATAATAATAAAAAAAAAACTGGGTAAGTGAGTACCGCTTTCTATAGTATATTGTGTGGCAAGGGCGGGAAGTGAGCCATTTCAGTCGCGGGCGTTGTGTGCGGCACGAGCCGTAGGCGAGTGCCGCATTTCGCCCAAGACTGAAATGGCCTTCCCGCGCGAGCCACACATACTATTTTTTGTCACGCCCCTGCGTTCATGAAAAAAGTTATGCAGGGATCTATGCAACAATTATAGACTATTCTACAAACTTACTAACGCATCGTTCGACGCACTTATCTAGGAACAGTGCAAATTAAATATGTTTAAATGTTTATGCGTCATGCAAGGAGGTTATAGGTACTATACATTTAAGATGTAACCAAAAGTTTATGTTTTGTAAGAACCGTGGTAGGTATACATTTTAGTTTCTGGTTGTGCAAGGGATACGCGCCCGGCGGCCAGCACTTTTGGGGATTTCTTCTTTTCCGCCCGGCACTTTGGGGATTTCCTCTTTTCCGCCCGGCACTTTTGGGGATTTCCTCTTTTCCGCCCGGCACTTTTGGGGATTTCCTCTTTTCCGCCCGGCACTTTGGGGATTTCCACTTTACCGCCCGCTGGACGGAAAAAGGACGCTTTCGAACGCTTCAACCATGGTCGAAAACCAAACTTTCGGTGCAGGCGTGACAAAAAATAGTTTGTGTGTCAATTGGGTCGCTGTTATTAATGTATTAAATTGAAGTTCAGTGGCAATGTAACATTGTATGTATATGAAAAACGATTTTAAGCGAAGACGGTCTGTATATAACTATATAGCCTATAATATCAAGTATATTTCATGATAAGATGTTTTTTTTATGTTGCTATTAAAGTAATTTATTTTACTAATGTCAGTATTACGGTAGGTTAATTTAATTTCGGTTAAAAACGCTGTATTTTAATATTATTTATTATATTATTGTTAGGTATAAACTTTTGAGTCAATACCATCTTACTGTAAAACTGTAGTATATAAATGGGTTCATAATATGAATATATTGTAATATCTTAAAATATTTTTAAAATTTCATTGCGTTTAGTTAAATTTATAATATGCGTAAAAATGTTAAGTCTCCATGATAATATTTTTAAATTCTAACAAAATTATTGAAATTATGAAGTATTTTTTATTTAAATATAATTTTTTTTATATTTATGTATTTATGTACAACCTTGTACTAAATAGTAAATAGATAACCATTTTGACTTTGCGAAACAATTTTATAATTTACAAAAAAAAAGGAAATTGTCTTATGTCTATAAATAACGTATAATAACGCATCTCGAAATCTGAAAGAACGGTTTTAAAAAACATTTCAATATAAGAGCACATCTACCATACAATTTATTTTGAGAAATCGTATTTAAAATATAATGAGAGAAATGTGCGTTAGAAAAGGGAAAGAACTTCCTTAGCGTTAACTTAAAATGTGCGTTTATTAAATGACCAATCGGAAATAACATTAAATACATTCACATCGTGTTCTTATTTTTGTGACCATATACCTATTATATTATTGTAACATATTTTGTGAGTGACAAATCTAATCTAATTACTAAACCTTGAAAAACAAGTTTTAGAATCGACCATCTCTATAGGTAATACAAATAAAGTTATAAAAATGTTCATGTATGAACATTCCGTTTCATTAGGAAACCTATAAGTTATAAATGATAATGTTCTCCAGCACCTACATAACAATGAGGCACGAAAAGATTTTCAGAATTGTTGGTGAAATATTTACGATAAATAACAATTACTTCTTAATGATTTTTAATATTTATAAATAAACTTCAAAGTCTTAAACAATATACTTAGTATGCACAGCCTTCTGTTGAAGGATATATAGATGGAACGTTTATGTTTATATAGCTTTTGAAATACTTTGAACCTAAAATTTGAACATTCTATACTCCAAACAGTTGATACAAACTAAAAGAATCAAAATACGTAGGAACATTAAAGAAAAACTTTTCGTTTGATACCTTCTCTCGGTTATAACTTTTACCAATAATAATAATTATTATTATTATTTTATGTAGTGCATTATATGATAATGAGATATCAACAAAAACGAAACGCATGAAAAATTTAACTTCCTACAAGACTTGTTCAACTCTGAAAGCTTGAAATTCATATGGAGAAAAATATTAACTTAACTCATTTATAAACGAATTAGTAGTTAATAAGCTAATATTATTATTTTTTTAATTATTACCTAGATGTATTGGTCTTATTGCACAATTGTTCAAATTTCAATTTAAATAATAACTATATAAACAATTTTTTTAAATTAACTTATTATTCCTCCTTTTTTTACACTGACTGTAATTTAGGTAACTATAAGTTTGTATTCAATTACCTATTAAAAAATATAGTTAAAAACATAACTAGTTAAGTTTAAAAATATTTAATTTAATTTTTAACTAATTAATTCATTAATTTTTTCTTCAGCTATTGGATATAGCAAATAAATATCAAAAAATTAAAAATTACACAGTACCTATCTCATTTTAAAATAAAAACTACTACCAGGACCAAATTGTTTATCGTAATCGCAAGTTTGAACTCCCATCGATCAATGTTGACTTCTACGTTGGCCCATCATCAATTTCCGGATGACCACGAAGTCAGAGATATAGTAATTGGTGGACGAACTAATGCATTATTTGGAAATGGACTAATCTTCGGAATTCACTAGATATTGCAGTGATTGGATTACAAAGACAGAACATGGTGGTTTTTTTTGTAAGTACTATTTTATGGAATGTGACCAAATCGAATCAACCGACTGAATAATAAATATACAGATTAATTTGAAAATCTCTTTTGGAAAACCTCCTATTTCGATTAAAATAAATTTAAATCAAAACTAAATAAAACAGCTATTTTTGCATATATAAAATGATCGAAAACCTCTTTATTTTTAAAATATGAATTGTATGACAAAAGATTTGTTTTTAAAATGTTATTAAAAACAATAAAATAATGATTATAATAAGTAGTTATAATATTATAATAACATTAGGTATAGATACAACAATTGATTTAAAAAAATGATAAATTTGATTGATGAACCAATTTACGATTTATTTAATTTCAATATCCTTATATAGGAGCAAAAATTAATTTATGAAATGAAATACAAAGTATATAATAGTTTATTACTAATATGAGTCTTTTTGTGTTTAATTATCAATCGTTATTTTAAAACAATATATCTTTTAAATGCAATATTAAATGGCCAATTAAAACGTTAATATTATATTTTTACTATATTAATTGTTCAGAATATTTTCTTAGCACATTGAATTATAATTAAGTTTCGGAAAACTTAGTGGAGCATCTATATAGTTTGAAGCATACTAATGTTTCAAAGAGAGGAGTTATTAAATTATAAAATAACGTTAAGGTAATATACCACTGTTCGAATTTATAATAAGCTTTTAAAATTCACATTTTCACACGCACAATACACATATTATGTGTGAAGAAATAATAGACTTAAAAATTGTAAAAGTTCTAATGAGTTAAGTATATTAAAGAGTTTGAAACCATCCCATTTATTTTACTTGGTGAGAAGGGGTATACAAACATCGATACTATAGAGTAGTCATTACAAATAAATTTCAAGAAAACTTTGACGTTTCGCTGTGGTTCAAGAATACCTATGACGTAATTTTATCCTTAAAATTGAAACTAATATTATAAACGTAACGTGTTTTTTTGTTTTTTAATTATTATAAATAACCGTAATCACACTCGTTGTAACTTTGCATAAAGCAATTTTAGATGAAAATAAAACTCCATGAATATTATTCTTTACCTGTATCGGAGTTACACGATGGCTGCATGTGACCACCGTTAAAGTAAAAATCGACATGACCAACTGGCTCTCTCAATCCTAAGAACGTGGTCGACGTATGCAACACCATCACGAACTGACCACTGCCAACGTCGACTCTTTCGTTTTTCTGACTGTCTTTGAAATTAGGCTGTGCTGGATCAAGGGCTAAAAAATATTAATCACGATAATTATTGAGACATAATAAATTAATAAGCAATTTATATTACCCCGATAAAATTTTGAATTTTATAAAATATAACACAGATACAATTATTACCAGTGACTCATCATGTTATTTATTTTAAACGTCAAAATTATGGTTATACAATATAGTATAAAGGTATAAATTATATACTATAGACTTATAACGTAATAATATTTAAAATTTAGCATACTATAGGTAGTATAATGTCATAATAATATTCGGTAGGTTTTATTCATAGTTTGATTCCCATAATCATTAACATTTACGGGTAGATACAATAATTAAAGTCCCAAGTCAGTTATCATTCATTCAATTTATTACAGTATACACGTTTTATTTTACATTGATATATTAACCCCTATAATTTTCTTACAAGTTACAATATGTCAATATGATATGTACTAAACGATTTTCATCAAATATGAACATTGAAATATTCTTTTCGAATTTGTAAGGAAAAAAGTAAGTACTTTACAAAACAGAAAAAATATACGATTTATATAAAATATTATAATAATACTAAAATAATTATTCTACACAAATCTTATCAAACAATTTTATTTTAATATTCAATACAAAATATGAAGTAATAGTAGTGTTGATATCCTAATGTTTATAGATACTTACAATGTATTATGTTCTTCTCATACAAAATTAACGATTAAAATAATATTGCTTATAAGAATATTGAAATAATATTATAATAGTTTATTTTTTATTATTATTCCACAATAAAAAAGTTTTAAGGCATCCGTTATTTATTAGTACATTTTTTAGGTATAAAATTAATGTTTTCTGTTTAATGTATTATTTTATTGCAATATTTATAACGTCTTTAATTATTTTACCATTAAAAATATAAACTATAAAATATTTAATATTGTATTTAGTGTTCGGCTCGATTTTATAATGCTTTAAAATTATAATTTCGAACATTTTCTCTCCTTTTTCAATCTCGATCGTTATAATCGTAATTAATTTTTTTTCTCATTTTTTTTTCAGATTTTATAACATATAAATATTTAAATATTGTATAAATAAACACTAATTCGCATAAACAATTAGTCCTTATTCATCTAAATACAAGCAAATAAGTTTCAAATACTTGTCAACTTATAAGAAAATTAATATAAAACCTGTAATTTATAGAGTGGCAAATTATTAATTTCTATTTTTTATTTTCAAGACTATTTGAAAAGTCACAGTTTTAATAGTGAATTTATACAACAATAATATGTCAAGTATAAACATATATCAGTTACGTGTTTGACACCCGACTGTGAAACACGTGTGTCGCTAGTGCGTTTTATCAGCTCCCGATAAGCATTTAGTAGTTTCGCAACAATACGTCAGTACAGGTAATATGGACATTATTAATTAATACCGTAGGACCTGCAATGCACTCTAAAAAGCAAACAGGCAAAACGCCTGACACCTCAACGTCTTCCAGAAAAACCATCACTAACCCTTCACCTAACACTATGAACAATCGAAGTCAGACCAATACTTTATTCCAAAAACCTCAAATCCCTACGCCAATTAAATCACCTAAAATAAACTCACATTGCAAAATATCTACTCCGAGTCAAACGGTCGCTAATGACAAAGATAACACCCGTCTCGCTGCCAGCCATAAAACGTCCACCTCCTCTCCCCCTTCGCATCACCTAATCAACAACACAATTGCCGCCTCCGCCGTACCCGTTACTGCGATAACCGACTCCTTCTCTACCTGTTTCAATGCTATCTCCACTACGTCTATAAACAACCAAGACGGACAATATATAAGTAATAACACGCACCAAAACCAAACAATCACTACGCCATCAAATACCACTTACAGAAATTTCGCCTCAATTACTGCTAATTGTATTACACCTAAAAGAGACCAAGCATTAGTATTTAATTCCATCGACGGGGTTCCCCAAAAAGATTATGTTTTAGCCATAGGACAAATTGTATCTCCAAAAAACATAATATTCGTATCAAGAATATCCAATAATCGTTTTTGCATATTCTTATCAAACAAAAGTACACTAGACGCATTAATGGAAAAAACCAAATCAATTACAATAAATAATCAAGAAATACAACTTCGTAGATTAATTAACCCAGCAAAGAGAATAATTATCTCTAACGTTTGTCCCTCTATATCAAACCAAGAAATACTTAATGTGCTTAGAGGCATTAATATCACTCCCACATCCCAAATAAACTATTTAAAAGCCGGGTTAAATATCGAAGGATATGAACACATACTTAGCTTTAGAAGACAAATGTACATAAATCACGTAGATATACCTAAACTCCCTGGATCACTGATAATTAATTCAAATGGTTCCCTATTTCGAATATTCCTTACGGATGATTCAATAACCTGTTATACATGTAAATCTACTGGGCACACATCCAACACATGTAAAAAAGATTTTTTAAACGATCTAAACTCCCAACCTCCGCACAATCCCAATTACATACTTACACATGAAAACCCTCAAAAAGAAGTCACTATTAGTACAGAGAGCACTAAATCATCTCAACACTTTGTAATACACGATACGATGGATAAAGAAGATACACATCACCCATCACTTCCAACAAATGTATCTCCCCCCCAAAATATCATGGACTGGAGTGTGGAAAACCAAGATGAAACCCTTTCAGCACCCCCAACACACGATAAAACTGAACAACCCCTTATAGAACCACCGCCCTACAGTCTGTCAAAAAGACCTTTATCCGACACGAACACGCCAAAATCTCCTAACTCACCAACAACATCTGACGATAAAATGCCTATCCCTCAACCTGACAAAAAAAAACCAAAAATTAAATCGAGATCCAACTCGCTCACATCCTTGGAGGATAACAAAATAGATTCCATGCTTAAGCCAGCTGTCGCCTTTTTCGCCAATTCCGAGAACACTTCAATTACAATGGAACAATTTAAATTTTTTTTGGAAAACATTGGTAATAACAAAATAAACATTCACACATTATGTGAAGAGATTAATTCAAACGTTTCCAGCATGTTTGAATTACTGGAAAATATACGCCCCTTAATCACCGAGCGTCCAATGAAAACCAAACTATCAAAAACATCAAACCTACTTTTCAAATTCCTTCCTCTACCATAAACACTCATAAATCCACCTGTAAATAAATCTTCCATAAACAACATCACTTTTAACATAATGAACGCACATAATATTAATATAATTCAATGGAACCTTAATGGATTCTGGAAAAAGCGCAGTGAACTTGAACTTATTATACGGGATTTTATGCCCAACATATTGTGCCTCCAAGAAACAAACTTCAAAGGAAATCAAACTCCTCACTTCAACAATTTTCGTTGTTATAATAAAAATAGGGACGACTGTCGTCGTGCCTCTGGTGGGGTGGCTATACTCATTGAAACCTCTATCCCTAGCGAAGAAGTCCCTATAGTAACCAATTTGGAAGCAGTAGCTGCCTCATTCTTAGCACATAATACAATTACCGTATGCAATATTTATATACCTAATCACACAGATTTAATCCTCGAAGAAATAGACAATATTATAAAGCAACTTCCCCCCCCATTTATTTTAACTGGCGACTTTAATTGTCACAGTGAGCTCTGGGGCTCGAAAAAAACGGACGACAGAGGAAAAATCATAGAAAAAATATTAGATGACGAGAGATTAGTTATTCTCAACAATGGAGACCCTACCAGATTCAACCCAGCAAATGGTCTTTTTTCATCTATTGATCTAACATTCTCTAACCCATCATTAGCTCAACAACTCGATTGGCAAGTGCTTCCTCACCTATACAGCAGCGACCACATCCCCATACTAATTAAGATTTATGACCCTATTAAAAAAACGTTAAACCATGAAAACGATTCAGTCAACTTGTGGAACCTAAAAAATCCCAACTGGCCCTTATTTTCATCTTTAATTGAAGAGGATACAAACATGCTGGATTTTAATAATGATAACGCTACACAAATGGTTACTTTAATAACAGACATTATAATCTCAGCCGCCAAAAAATCAATCGGAAAATGTACATTAAACCTCCAAAAACACCGTGTCCCATGGTGGAATAAAGATATAAGTGAATTAATAAACAAAAAAAAGAAAGCCTTAAAAAAATTTCAGACAACCAAAGATCCCTCAGACTTTATAACTCTCAAAAAGCTAAGAGCTCAAACCAGGTTTCTAGTTAACAAACATAAAAGACTCTCATGGAAATCGTTTGTCTCCGAAATAAATATACATTCTGACCCAAAAAAAACGTGGAACAAAATATATTCCTTAAAAGGCATCAGCAGAAATAAAAAAATATACCTAGTAGAAAATAACAATCTTATCACAGACGCCCAAGCAGTTGCAGATAAATTAGCCAATTTTTTTTTTGACAATAGCAGCGATGAAAATTATGACTCAGAGTTCCTCAAAAAAAATAAAGGAGAAAAAAATAGTCCAGACACAACGCACATATGTCAGAACGATAATAGCGATCAAACACTTATCAACTCAGCAATAACGACCTCTGAATTCGAAATAGCACTTCAGAAATGCAACAGCAAAAGTCCCGGACCTGATGGCATACCCTTCTCCTTTATTCATAACTTACCTAAGAATGCAAAAACATACCTACTTCAAATATTTAATTTAATATGGAGCTCCGGCATCATTCCCTCTAATTGGAAACACAGCTGCATTATACCCATCCCTAAAGAAGGAAAAGATAAATTTAGTACATCGGGATACCGCCCTATTTCACTTCTTAACACAATGGCTAAACTTATGGAAAAAATAATTAATTTAAGACTTGTGTGGTTCATCGAAAAAATAAATTACTTAAGCCCTGACCAAAACGGTTTCAGGCATCATCGTGGTACACACCTCTCATTAATGAAAATCCAATCTGAGATTGAAAATACCTTTCAGAATAATCAAACTTTGGGAATGGTATGCCTTGATATAGCCAAGGCATATGATACTACCTGGCGACCACACATTATCACTTACCTCAAAAAAATATTATCTATGGGAAACATGTTTAATTTTATAAAAAACTTCCTGTCTGATAGAACATTTCATGTCAAAGTCAACCAGCGGTTATCATCAAACTATTACCAACAAAATGGTGTGCCACAGGGGTCAACATTATCCGTCACACTTTTTCTCATTTCTATAAACAATATAACCAAATCAATAACCAACCCCGTTAAATGCACATTATATGCCGACGATTTTAATATCTTGTGCAGAAGCTCAGAACTCTGTACCGTTCAGTCAAATTTACAAAGAACACTTCATAACCTCTACGAATGGTCTCTCATAACTGGATTCAAATTTTCGGCAAGCAAATCTCAATGCATAGTATTCACAAGAAAAAGGAAACAAAACAAATTAAAACTTTATATGAATAATAATCTAATTCCCAATAATAACACGGCTAAAGTTCTCGGAATTACATTTGACTCGAAAAATAACTGGATCCCCCATATAAAAAACTTAAAAAAAGCTTGCTCATCAAGAATAAACATATTGAAAATGTTAGCCCACACAAGCTGGGGAGCATCGTTTTCGACTCTATCCATTATACATAAATCCCTTATATTATCTAAACTCGAATATAATGCGTTCCTCATTATTAATGCTAATAAAAATGCCCTAAAAATGTTAGACACGATCAATAACGCCGGAGCAAGACTTGCAACTGGGGCGTTTCGGTCCAGCCCTATTGATAGTCTACTCAACATAGCCAACATAATGCCTCTCGATATAAAACGTCAAGAAATTGCAATGATTCTCGCTACTAAACTTGCCAGAGACAGAATGATATCTTCCCTTAACTCTTACCCTTCCTTACTAGCAATCATTCAAAAAAATAATATCAATCTAAAAAATATTTTAACATCTCAACTCCCTGTCATCCCTCCTTGGACATCATTTCCGAATATTATTGATACCAGTCTTGCTGAACTTCCTAAAAACTCAACCAGTTCACAGGTATACATCCAAAACTTTAAGAACACAATATCGCAATATTCCAACTATACTGAAATCTATACTGACGCCACAAAATCGGAAAACAATGTGGGAATCGCCATTATATACAAAAATGAGGTAATAACATATAAACTTCCTACAGAATGCTCCATATACTCAGCTGAAGCAATCGCCATTCTAAAAGCTTTTGAGTACGCACTTGGAAAACAAAATCAAAATTTTATTATTTTAAGTGATTCCTTAAGTGCAATTTCTAGCATAGCAAACACACATAAGCCTAATGACATTGCAAAGAAAATTCACCTCCTCATTTCCTCCCACCTCTCCAAAGGGAACGCGGTCAAAATAATGTGGATACCTGGACATTCTTCAATTGAAGGCAATGAAAAAGCAGACACACAAGCCAAGCATACAGCCTCCTCAACTTCCTTAGACATCACTCCGCTCATTACTTCTCAAGATACCATAAGAACAATAAAACATATATCAATACAAGCTTGGCAAAATACATGGGCAAAACAAAAAACTAAACTTAACGAAATTAAATCAACTATTCTCCACTGGCCTAACAATCATCACGAAAGGAAAAAGGAGACCATCATCAACAGGCTAAGAATAGGTCACACCAGAATAACCCATGGCTACCTAATGTCCCGCGATGACCCTCCTTCGTGCACGACATGTGGGGTCGCACTCACAATTAAACACATTTTCACGGAATGTTTTGCATACCTCGAAGCAAGGAACCACAACCATTTATCCAACGATTTATACGATATACTCGGACCAGACTTGCCATTACCTGACATATTTACATTCCTCCAGGAGACCGGATTGGACAAACTTATTTAGCCAGCTGTATCAACCTCATAACTAAGCTTATTTATTTTAGTGTAGACATTTTTTTGTTATTAAAACCTATATTTATCATGTAACACCTTATTAAAAAAAAAAAAATGTATCTCTCTTATCCCAATGGCCTAGTTGCCGAGGGTTATTTCTTTAATAAAAAAAAAAAAAAAAAAAAAAAAAAAAAAAACATATATAGAATTTTAGTTATAAACATTTAAAGTAATTAAGTAGATATCTCAGAATAATTTGTTGATTTACAATAATATATTTTTTTTCTTTTTTATAGAGAACAATAAAACTGAAATTATAGTCAATATTAGTAATTGTTTCACAATTGTCTTGTTGTTGCAATATATTTGATCGTCTATATACGCATTATAGTATATTGTAATTGGTAATATAATTATACACTTCGTCGGTACCTACTATAATATAATACGTGCGACTATAAACAAAACTTTCACGAAAGCTGCTAGGATACTAAATTTGTAAAATACAAAATATATATTCTTGTGTGTAACGAATCCTATAATGGGTTACGCAGATAGCTTATTATTTTTTGTACATTTAGCGCTAGATTTTATCTACATATTTGTGTACATGACATGTATATACTATAGTGACCTCCGTGTCACTCAACCAGCTAATTGAATAATGTTTGTTGTGTGACTAATATTGAATTCCAAATAATTTACGGAAAACAAATCCGATATGGCTAAGTCCAACAGTAATGTATTTTCTACATTGATAGGTATCGAGATTTCCTGTAATGGGCGGAAATACAGCCATTATATTATATTGTTATGTATTTAAGAAGAATTAGCTGAAAAAAGTTTATCACTTAATCGGCCTCCGGGCTACATTAAGAAGACAACACATAAATAAAAATATAAGTGCACAAGAAAGCGATAAATGTTAAGAAATACAATAGTAATAAAAAAAAAAAAGTATCTCAGAGTTGCTTTGTGTAATTTTGTTGAATGTGGTAATGATTATTTTTTTCAAACAAATAATTATAATTTATGTAACTACCTAAATAACGAGGGATGTTTTAGTTTTATTTTTTTGAATTCGACCGATTGTTTTCGGTTGATCTAGATTGTATGGAAGAAAACGAGTTAATTTTTACCAAATACAAAATTAAAATCTCGTCCAAAACAGAAAAAAACACTGTATTGTCTACATATTATTATAAATATGGCTACTTGCATAATACGTATATATAGCTACCTATATAATTGTTTAAAAATATACTAATCAATAATTAAAACTAACTAAATGTTATATTCAATACAGTTAAATAGTTTTGTATATAAATATATATACAAGCCATGTTTTATTCATATATGTAAACATTACAACTTATAGAAAAATAGAGCCTTCAGGCTCTCTAAATAACTTTATTTAGATGTACAAATTCCGATCGTAAATTCAAAATTAAAAACATTTAATATTAAAAAAAAAATGTCCATCAAACCGTTCTACCATGTCTTGTCTATTTTGTTATTTTTTATCTATTTGTGTATCGAACAAAAAACTACCGTTATATTTCAATTTTCAACAGAAATATTGCAGACAGTGGCATGTACCTATTAGAATATGGTCTAAGGAAATCATGCGCATAATTTAAGATAAATTATTAATGTGCGGTTATATTGTATAATATTAGGAGTTACTAAAAAAACTTACTCAAGTAATGCCACAAAATTTACAAGCAGATTATAATATATTTGGTCCATATGTGTGTTATCTATCATCGTGTCTATATCAGCGGGTGAGTTGTACTATATCGGTAGTGGTGGAACAAGAAAAATAGCCTTTTTACTAGCAGACTATAAATAATGTCTCAGCCACCAAATGACCGATTACTTTATACATTCAAAAGGAAAAAAAATCGTGTGATCGTAAAGAGAGAACGATGTTGAAAAAATATGCTATCCAATAAGATGTGACGAAATTAAAAACCATAAAACCAAAACGAGAAAATTATAAAAAATAAGGAAAATCAAAATTCGCAATAAAAAATACCACAACATACAGTAATATTATATAGTTGAAGTATATAGATCGTTGGTGAAATGCCCCCAACAAAAATGATATAATCTTACAATTGGTTAAATAAGAATTATTATTTTATAGTGACGAGTTTGAATACAGGAATTATGTTTGGTGCAGAACGAACCTTTTAATAATTAAATATTTCAATAAGGCGATTTAGATATGCAATTAAGGTACATCATAACTTAAGTTTTCAATAATTTATATTATATACACCAAATTATAACAAAATAATTAAGTGGGTATAAATATTTTATAAATTGTTGTCTATGTTATAACGACTTATTGAAAATTAAGTAATTATCAGCACAAAAAAAAAAAATAAAACATTTACGTATAGATATAAATATATTAAGAAACATAATATATCATTGTCGAATGTAAATAAAAAACAATTATAATTTATCAATTAATTTTATAAATATAATATTAAAGTAACCCTGAATCATATGCATGTTTGTTTAAATTACAGAGTTATTTTATTTGTACATGTATAACTCATACATTAGTTGAACTATCAGTGCTATGGGCCGATGCAACTAGAACTTTTTGTATTCAACATCTTTTATATTAGTATTTTAAAAATTTTAAAAAATTTATACTTTTATTCATAATAATGAAACACAAAAAAATACGTTTAAGGAATCTATTTGTCTATTCGGTCGTGGTACGTGTAAAAATTAATCTTTCATAAACAAAAATTCACACACATCTAATGTTTTATATTAACTAACACTAAATTTAGAAGAAAATACCGTTTAATATACTTTATCTCAATTAAAATAAATTCATATTAAATAAATAAAAAATACTTAGATTTCCTTTCAACCATCGACGCAACCTCGAAAAGCTATACTACAACCATATTTATACGATTTCTATATAACGAATGTGAAAATCAATTGAAACAATACCCTGCTGTCTATATAAAATGTACATTCGTTGTTTTACGTCTTTGTACAATGTATACGATTTTCTCATACTATCCCACATCGAATTTATTATTATGACACATATAAATATTATAGTCAAAACGAGTAAGCCGAACCTGGTGCTCGCGGTGTCAAATTTGTATGGTCCAAGGGCAGTAAGTAGACGATTTAAAACGCCGTCCAGACATAGGTTAGGTACTCCGTGTTTGTAGTATAAATTCAACAACTAATATTGAAACAATTGAATAATTATAATATTATGGTGATTTATTAATAAAACCAGGATTATTGTAAAATAGCATTTCTATGCGTCTCATTTAAGTTTTTAAAATTAATAGGTAGTCGTGATGATTTTAAAACAAATTTATGTTTTTATTTTTATTTTTATCACATTCGATTATCCTGATATTTAAAAATGTACATTATTTAAACGTGATTACCATTCTTTACACGAATACCAGATGCTTAAATAACAACTCGTGTACAAATTATATGTATTATACAGGGTTTCCCGTGAGGATTTACCCGTTGCGATATCTCTTGAAATAATGGATATATCATAACTCTGATTTTTTAATAGCATTCACAGGGACAAGAACTACATTTGTTTCATGTTTTAATTTATTTAACAATGTTTTGGTAAAAAAGTTGAAAAATATATTTTTTTATTTAATAATTTTTTAAAAAAAAAATGAAGAATTCATTTTTCTGAAAATATTGACGTTTCAATATTTTAATTTCATTAATCTCCTGATTTTTATTATTTTTTTTTTTTAGTTTCGAAAAAACTGAATTATTTAATACGATAGTTGGATAATGGTATTATTGTATCAAATATGTGGCCTGCGTGCTTGTACGATCTGCTAACACTTTCAGTATTTCTCGAAACTAGAAAAAATATTAAAAAATCAGAAGAAAAATGAAATTAAAATGAACTCTAAAATATGGCAATCTTCAATTTGTTTGAAAATAATTAAATAAAACAATTTATTTTTTAACTTCTTCACAAAATATGAAATATTTGTAGTTTTTGTCCCTGTGAATCTTATTAAAAAACCAGAATTATGATCTCTCCATTATTTCAGGAGATATCGTAATGGATATACCTATCCTCACGGGACCCGTATGCATGTTTGTATATTTACTAGGTATGCATGCGTAATAATTAATATATAATATACCTATTATAAACATATTTAAGCCAAAAGTAAAAAAAAACCGTATTTATTAAATTAAATAATGAGTACGATACTAAAAAAAATGTTCTTGTTAGGTTAGGTATAATTGATATTGTTATTTTTAGTATACTTATATGCAAAAGTACGCCGTGATACTATACCGGAATGTATAGTGAATTACATATATAAACACTATAATACTTAAGTAGGTATTCAACCTGATACTGAATATATGTTATTTATATAAATACTATAGATATTCAGTATTTAAATTTATAATTCCATTTAAAAAAAAATATTTTTTATTATGCTAAATGTTTAAGACTTATGCTGATCTATGAACATAATATATTTTATACTAATTTAATATGAACGCTTATGGGGTCATAATTTATTTATAAAAGTAATGTGGCTCAAGAACTATAAGAATTTATTGAAAATACAAAACATACATTTTCAAAGAGCTTAATGTGAAATACGATAGCATTGTTTAGTTTTGGGTATAAAACTATCGAATGCAACTGCAAAGAAAGAACTAAGAAATTCATTTGAGAAGAAGATATAGTGCATCAATTGCACCATTTATATGTTAGAGACTGAAACCAGATCAAAAATAAGTAAATTTGGAACCCGTAAACTCATGAAATATTATGAACTTATCGGAACCTATCCATAAAACCAGATTAAAATATTTTAAAAATAATCAAAAGCTTATGTTTTAAGTATGAATTATCAAAATGTATTATGATTACAAATTGTTGTCTATCTCCATAGTTATTTTTTGAGTACATGAATTACTTTGATAAATTAATCTTATTTTTATTTAAAAACAGATACTAAAGTTTAAATTGAAAAAAATATATATATTGGAATCGTTTAATATTGGTTTTAATCGTTATATAATGTTATATATTGTTATATATAAACAATTTAATGAAATAGCTGAGTACCGGATCCAAAAAAAAAAAAAAAGTTCCTATCTCTGCTATAAACAAATAAAACATTTTACGTTCATGTTACGAAGTTACAATAAAAGGTAAAAATAAAATGCTTATAAATGTTTTCAAACAATCTTAAACTAAACTTCAACGTTTGCAAATAAGAATAAAAATGATTTTAAGATAATCATGTATTGTATTAGCTTTAATGTGTAACAAAAATAATATATCTAAAGTACTTATATTGCATTTTATATTATTAAAACTGACTTTTTTTTATAATACCAGGATGTATTACAGACTATTACAAGATAATGGATTTTCTTTTGTTCAGAATTTAATGATTCAAAATATAAAACATTGTTTGCTTACTGTTAGTCTGACCCAACAAGTAACAAGATGTCATAAAATAAAGACAATAATTAATTTTTAAATTTTTAATAAATGTTATTTACTCGTCATCGAAGTACTTATAATTATTTACGTCGTAATAATATATAGACAAGGTAAAGGACTAACATTTTGAACGATTTTTCACCACTACCACCACAAATGACCATTATCATTTAATGTATAATATAGATATAGAACATATAGAACATTGTACACAAATGCCAATGACCGGGTTATGGCTTAAATAAATATATTATTTTCTTCCCATCCCTTTCGATAATAATCATAGACGAAGGAAAACAACAACAATAACTTTTGTACAGTACAATTTTCAACAGCGATTGACTGAACTAGAATAAGAATTGAGAAGAATAAATAATAGTTTTCAGTACTACTTATAAATAAGTACAATATGACAATGACTACTGTAATGGACACTGTGTTCCACGCAAAACCATAATGATATCAGAGTTCGAAATCCAAAAGTAGTATTCTAATATTTTATATACCTAGCTAAAATTAAAATACCACTCCCATAACAATTTCCTCCGAATGAAAATCGATGTTTTTATTTTATTATAGTGATATTGTTCATAAAATAATTCCACATAAGTGTTTTTGATGTTATTTTTATAACTTTATATTGTATAATAATAATAAAGTAAAATAGGTTATAAATACGCTTGTTTTTTAATAATTTAAAACAAAATTATTACAAATGAAAATCTGTTTTCGACACTTTGACATCCTACAAACAAGTTTTTCTATTAAAATAATTCTTATTTTAACTTATTAAAACACTCAGTAAGTTCAATAATGTAGCCTACAAGAAAATGTACAAACATTCTACTAAAAATTGATCACTAATCATAACTACTATATAATATATATACCAAATTTATATAATATATAATATTGTTTCGAGATTTACGTAATAACAATATAATACAATTTTTAATCACTAAATTATAGAAGAGTAATGATTCAAATGATGTCTATAGAAGTTTAATCTATCACGGTATGAAAGGAAATACTTTCCATTAATTATATTCTACCAGGACAATGTATATAATACATATATAATATATATATATATGTAATATGTGTGTGTGTGTATCGTATAGCATTTTACCGTTTTGATGTTATGGAATACACCGAAGTGCGAAGTGGAGTTTTGAAATGTTTACAGTCTCGGATCAATATGGAGAAAACTTTTAAGATTAGGTTTGAGTAAATTTCAAACTTTGCAATAATTATTATATAACATACTATATAGACTATTGTTCGGTTATTAGACGTCACATTTCAACGGGGGTAATAATCTAATAAAACATAATGTACGCGTGCAATAATTCGATTACAGCAGTACATACCCGATTCTCCCACTCAAAATGTTATAGAAAATTTAATCTTCTAGGGCAGATAAAAATATTCTAGTGCCCCGCTAATATTATTACTGCAAACAAAATTATTTCAGTTTATTATTTTCTAATAAATCTAAAATAACGAATAGATCGAAAACCTGAATATTTTCGAAGATATTCACAATCCCTGCGCCGTCATATTTGTGACCTCTCACTCGTATTATAATAAATTACAGATTTTTTTTTTAATATACACTAAAATTAAGGATATACGTTCGCATATTTTATTTGTTGCTAAATAAAAAGTAGCTAATTTATACAATAATATATTTTATGACCGAACGAAACTGAATGTAAAATTTAATTTTACATTTTATGGCATGGGTTTTAATGGTTTGTCCATTTACAATGTATATTTTAGATTTTCGTTATTTTAAAATAACTAAAATGTAATGTCTTAAATGATACAAGATTTTTAAAATAAAGAAACATAAAAAATGTTTCTATCCAAGAAAATGGATTTTTTTTTGTATACATAATATTTATTCTATCAATATGTTTTTAAAGTACCGTTCATATAAATATTAAAATTTCAGTTGATTAACATGTAAAATGTAAATCGTTATTATCTAACTCTCTACCCTAATTATTATGAATAGGTACATCACAATACTATCTGGTACCCGTGTTAATTGTCCGGAAAACATTTCAGATGGATATATTATATTTTTTTATTTCAGGAGGGATCTATATGTTTTTGTAAAGTTATTAATTTATCGGCGTTGTTCTTGTATTGTTTTCGTTTTTTTTTTAATAACGTAGCTCTCGTCGCGTTTATTGTTTAACACGCGCGGATATAAGTGTCTGGCGATGGTTGCGGGTAGACAAAAGGACGAGTAGAGTCTGAGGTCGTGAATGAAATACGCTTAACGCTACCATAAATTCTGCGAAAATCCCCGTAGCTTACGGTCGGGGAGATATGCTCCAAAGAACAGGTAGTCCCAGTAAATTGTCACACGTGTGATGCGATTGTGTTCGTTCTGCTCAGTACTATACATACGTTCGTGTATGATATTTTATATACCTATATATATAAATAATGTTTAAATGTGGTAAATCCTACATGTACTCAATTTGTCCGCATATACGCCAGGCACGTATACAATATATCTGTGTACCTGCTCGTACGCATGCTTCTATCCGCGTTGCCGCGCTGTGTGTATTTGTATGTGTAGCGTTTTATCATCGTTAAAGAATCTGTTATTGTCGAGTAACTTCTCAAATGACTTGTACCGCCAGCGCGGTATTTCTACGCGTGAAAACGTCAGCCGGTGCCGGAGAGGAAAAATAATTCGCGTCCCTGCCTGCGCATAATACCTCAGCCAAATTAATTCGTTTGAGAGGTTTTTTTTCCCCATTGAATGTGTTTTATTTCCCTTTAATTTATCAACCCAAATAGCCACCCATTATATATTGTAAAACATAAATAAAACAGTCGTGTTACAAAAAAATAAAAGCCATACCAAATCCACAGCGGAACCACTTGTTTACGCTGTGAATATGTTACTGGTATACAAGGCCAACGCAAAACTAACAACCCTCCCCCCTCATCACCGAAAAAATAAAAATAAAATAAAATACGCGAAAGTAAAAACTACATAAAAGTAATTATTATACACATTATTCACACACATGAACTAACCACTGGATTTGTATTTTATTTATACTAAAACCTAAATACTGCAAAATCCATTGAATGTTACAGGTTTGGTTTAGTTTATAATATCCATTAGGCACTTGAATATAGTTGTTCAATGTATGTATTATATATTATTAATTATTTACCTATGTTCACTGTTAAATAAAATACAAATATCTTATTATCAGTAGTGGCGTACCTAGTTATGGAGTAAGTTTATGATGTATTAACACCCCTTCCCCCGTAATACCAAACCAAAACTATATTATATATTATTATGCATAATGCATTCTCATTAGTCATTATAATGATAATACAACATAATTTTCAAATAATCACTTAAATTTACGTTTATTTTATTGTTATTTTTCTCTTATTACTTAGGAAATTTTCTAAACATTTTAAGAAATAACATAAACGATGATGTTAATAAAAATATTTAAAATAACGATACACTTTAAAGAATGAAAAACAATCCAAGCTTATGTATAAAAAATAAATTAAACCTAACCCGAGGGAAAAAATCGAAAAAATATTTTCCTCGTGATAAATTCGTTATAATGTAATAACAATATTATCATTCAATTATTTTAATTATAAATATACAGTTTTAATTATTTATGAATATAAATAAAATATAACCCCTACCCCCTTGAAAAATATCGTATCAACACCTCTGCATATTATTTTTAATTATTCAGAAGTATTGATCCAAGCAATACATATATATATATATATATATATATATAGTGACTAGTGAGTACATAATATGATATATTACATCATAACGTTTTAAATCACAAAATATTAAATATAATGTAGGCATTCATGTCTTATATACGTACCTAAATACACTCTGACGTATAAATATTGATATTATAATGTGTTAGCTTAATACTAAAGACTAAATATTATAATATCTTCTGATCTAATAAATACCACACACAGTCAAGTTTAATTATAAGAAATATAGTGTATACAGATCCGTGTAGACAGAAGTTTCAAGAAGTAATTTGAACAAGTATTTTGTTAAAAAGAATCGATGTTAACATAAATTTACTTTTATAATAAATAAAATAACAGAGTACTGATAAGTTATAGTGTGTGTTATTAAACTAACGAATAATTTTAATTTATAAAGGTTATTATTGTATTACCCATTAGGAACTACCACAGTGGTGCTATCTCGCACGGTTAAGGTGTATCATGTGATGTGTCTCCACAGTTATATAGTACCAAAAACATTAAGCGAATCAACCGCATTAATTACGTTATATTATGTTGAGTAAAGCGTATGTGGGGAAAATAAAATACATTTTCTCCTTAAGTTTTAAATTAAATATATTTTAAAAATGACTCGCGTCTCTTTAACTATGTCAAATGCATTTAATATGATATGATTTATATGGTGTGCAAGTATATACATATAATGGATTGACATTAAATTTGTCAAATATGTTCGATTTGTCAAACATCATTTCATTTCCAATTTTAAGAAATGGAAAACCAATGACACGCGAATTATTCTTGATTAATATTTTTAAGATATTTCACTCTTACTTTTTTTGTACCGTTTGCAGAAAGAATTATTGCAAAACGGACTATGAAAAATGTCAGTCTAATATTAAATACATAAAACACTAAAATATCAAGTCAATTTGAGTGAATCCTATTGTGAAATCAAATATGACTAATATCCGTTTTGTTTACTTTTGAAACACTCGTAAAATATCAATAAGAAAAAAAATAAATTAATAAATCAATGGAATCATTCAAAAAAATAATTATCATCTATTTCATTATGTGTATATAGCTTACTAAAATAATAAAAACATTAAAATCGTATGAAGTGTTCAAAAATCAATACATTTTCATTATTTTATATCCATTCACGATTACGAAATTTTCTTGAAAAAAAATGGTAAAAGATTTGATATAAAATCGATATACATTAAAATAACAAATACGCTTAATACCTATATTAATATAATATAATCTAATAAACTTCTGTTAATTTAATTTTGTTTATAGACAATAGTGACTTCAATATTTTGTAAGAATTTAGGTAATATTCAACTGGACTGAACTATCCGAGATTATCTTTATTGATATAAATACTTACATTCTGAAAATAGCGGTTAATAAAAAGAACGAATATAAATTTGGCAATGATATTTTTTGTAAATATAATTATTTATAGTTAATTCTATCAAGTTGTATCTACAGCTAAAGATAAAAATGTATTTTGTATAGCATAAAAACTTAAAAGTTGCAGGGAAACACGCTTATAAAAATAAATATATAAGTATAATTACTATGATTATATTACATAATATATAGAGGAGAAAATACGGCTTTTTATTTAAAAATTTAAATAATAGCATGAAATCAAAAAAAATAAAATTATATTCGGGTTACGCACATTCTATTACACTAAAAATTTGCATAAAATACGATACATATGACAAAACACTTATGAAATATTATACAAATCGTTTCTCGTCGTAATGTCTATATAATATTAAATGATTATTTAAAATAAAATAACCCTACAGAATCTCTCTGTTATAATTACACAATTTTAATACGCCATACATTCTATCTCTAGTTACATCAATCATCTCATGTACGGTTTTAATATGTAGGAGTATGTAATATGTACATCGTTGTTTTGTGAAATTCGATTTCGTCGTCGATACGAGTTGGTCCTTGTAAAGCGACCGCGCGCATATATTATTATTATTATTGTAATTGTAATATATGTTATACAAGAACACCACACATAGACGTTGTTATAATAACATTAGAAAACAACGCGTCGAATTTAATATAACCACTGTCGTAGAGTATGTACACTTAACAAAAAGCTAACGATTGGTTATATTTTCGACTCTACGTTTGCGAGAGTGTTGATAAAATGTAAGAATTTGTAAGATATGAAACGTTTTCATAACAACTTGCCCCCCCCCCTCGAATACACGTTTTACACACACTGCTAATATACAGAGTGATACATCTTATTTAAATGACCACTTTCATTTTATTTATTTCATATTAGTACGGGACAAGCTCAAACTACTAATATAATATGTGACGATGTATATAATAGATACGAAATATTTATATTAAAAGAAAATATATCATTTTTATTTTCTATATAGGTAATAGTTAGTTTTTTGAATAATTATAGTATTAGGTACATGTAGGCGTGAAAAATAAAAATATAATGTAATGAAGTTAATTAGTTTTAACAGTTTAGGAAAGTCTATAAGATCATCAACAGGACGTCACATAAAAGTTAAATTAGCTTCATACTTTCTATGAACTAAAGTGTTTAAACCAAGCCGGTGTTTAACTAGTGAATAACTGTGTAATAAGTGAGTGATCAATTTTTAATACTGCACAGCAAAGAAGGAACTTACGTTCAACACATTCGGCTTAATTCCTACCACAAAAGTATCAGAATCCCTCATAATAGTTAAGAACAATTAATATAATATTGTAAACCATTTATCAACGAGAAAATTTTAAATTTTAAAATTAAAACAATTAAAAAGTTTATTGATTAAAAATATCTTGTATTTCACAAGATATTATCTAATTATAAATAAAATAATCACTTATTTGTGTGTGTATATAATATTATCAATTTCACAAAGGCATATTGAAATTTTATTTGAGTCACTAATTTAAATTCATTACAAATTCTTCTAATACAACCTAAGTTGTTTGTATTAAAAAATATGTATATTTTTTTTATATATTCTGTAGTATTCTGCGGGTACTGTAAAAATTAAAAATATTGCTATGGCATAATATATGGCATAAAAAAAAAAAATACAAAAATAAAAATAAAAAAAGTTGGTAAGTGGGTATCGCTCTGCTGTATATTAGGGGGTGGGGTGGACCTCAGACTATGGAAGGTTAAATTTGAATGCAATGATAGGTATCATTGTATACGAAAAACGATTCTGAACGAAGATGATTTGTCAGTTTAGGATATATTATATTTAAATATTGTCAAATATTCTATTTTGAAACAAATAGTATAGTTTTTATATTATGTTACTATGGTTACTATGGCCAACATTCGCATTATGAGCGTATGAAATTTAATTTAAATTTTGACATATTTCGTATAAATTCGAACTTTAAACACTTATAAAAAAAAATTGTGACTAACGATTTCGGATTTTTTTTTATCACTTTAAGAACAACTTATAAGAAACCTTGTATTAAATTTTCAAGATTTTCTGGCCACCCAAAAAATTTTTATCGGCATTTGAAGAAAAAAAAACTTAGAAAAGTCGAAAATTTCAATTGTCTATTAGTAGCTTAAAAATGGTCAAAATATTTTGAAAATTTAACTGTAAAGAGATAACCATAATATAAACATTTGGTGAAAATTTCAAGTATTTACAATAATTCGTTTTTGAGTTACAGCAAAATCAAAAAATCGATTTTGTCGAAAAGTGGTTTTTCCGTAAAATTTCCATTTTTCTGTCATTTTTTTTTTGTTTTTCTCGATTTTTTTGAAAACTATTAGAAAATTTTAATTTTGACCCCCCTAAAGTACCAACTAGATTCAATTCCCTATTCAAAGAGGGGCTGAAGTCAAAAATCGGAGCATTATTACTGCTCCAAATGTTGTCGTCAGACACAAAAAAAAAAAAAAAAAAAAACACACATCATTGTAAATGCAATACATTCATCACTTCGTTCAGAATCTAAAATATTGGATCTTTTGTTAGCGATTTATGTATATTTATCTTGATATTATTTTAAGAATTATATTTTTAAACACTTTAAACTAACATATTAATTTCAAAAACCTAAAATTTTAATTACAAAATTAGTGTACCTAATAATCGTTTAAATACATCACCTTTAGGGTGACAGCCAGTGTATAATTATATAGATTTTTATACAATGTCCTATGGGATATATCCATTGCAACATCTTTTTTTTTTATACACTTACAGGGACAAGAACTATAACTGCTATAAGTATTTCATATTTTAATTTAATCTAATTTGTTAATAAAAACGTTAAAAAAAATTCATTATCTTCGTAATTTTTAATATTTTATTTAATTTTAAGAATATTTTTCTTGTATTATATGGGTAGGTACGAGGGCCATATGTTTGATTGTAATACTAAATAATTCCCAATTTTTTTCAAAATTTGAAAAATTATTATAAAAATCACGTAATTAATGAAAATAAAATGTTTAAAAATCAAAATTTTCAAAAAAATAAACTACTAAATGGCTATCTTTGATTTTTTTATTTTAAATAATTATTAAATAAAACATGTATCTTCTAACTTTTTATCAAAAAATTAGATTAAATTAAAATATGAAATATTTATAGTCCTTATCCCTGTGAACCTTTAAAAAAAATCACAGTCATGATATTTCTATTATTTCAAAAGATATCACAATGGTTAAATCTTCCAGGGACTCCTGTATACCTATAATATATTATAATAATAGTGAAGGGTAATATACAGTACCTAACACATACTTTTAAATATTGTATGCACACGTATAATTACTACCGGTGTCAACGGCAGTAGCATTGACGCTTTCCGCAGACTATTTATTTGAAGTCTCAATGTGATTTGAAGCGTATATTCCGCCTTAGTCTGAACGCTCTGGCACCCTCTGGTTGAATCGTTCGAAACGGGATTTTTTTCTTTTTTATTTTATTCACCCTTTACGTTGTTTGATTTGAGAGGTCGTAATTTTCATCGATGCTCGCCAGCGGCAGTAAAACAAGCAACAGAGTTCTCCCTGGTATCTATCTTATATGCGTTACATTATATATATACATACACACACACAAATAAGTGATTATTTTATCTTTAACCAGACAATATCTTTAGAAATACGAGGAATTTTTAATTTATTTCTTAATCGTCTAAAATTTTATATTTTCTCCATGATAAATGGCTTACAATATATTTGTTCTTGGAATTTAAAAATTCCTTGTATTTTATTATATAATCACACAGAATATTAACATAAATTTGGAACACTTCAACTAAATTATGTACAATGCTCGGTTTATAGCGACAACAGTAGTTGGAGTAGAAGTTTAGCTGTATTCTAGTACCGCGGTACTATAAAGTAGCAATAATTGTATTAGGAATGATGGTAATAGTAAAAGTTAAATTCATACCAGCTTTAGATTAGTAGAAACAATAGCGTATCGTGTAATTAAATCATCTTCTGATGTCGTCGCTGGGTGACCTTCGAAACGACATTTCGTAAAATACAACGGTGGCGTGCCCTCCACTAGTTTCATCAGAATACCAATGTGTGTGTGAATGTGTGTTCCAACCGAAACTCATGAACATTTTATCATTATTTAGTTATTGAATATCTTAATGCCTATTTTTATAGTATGTTTATACTGCACAAATTGTAGATTAGGTATGATGTACATTTTCTATGTGCGAATATGTGTATAGAGTTTATAGACTATAGTATCTGTATAGTATCTGTACAGTGACACCGAACTCATATGTCATGTAAAGCAATCGCTTCACTTCTTAAATGGGTTTATCATATAAATTGTCAATTAAGTGGGTGGTCGGGACAACAATTTTAAATTTCACTTCACAAAAAGAGGTCTAAGTTCGGCGTCACTGATAGCAAGTATTTGATGTATTGTAATGGAAAAAAAATAAATTTTTTTCTACCATTTGAACTACCTATTAATATTAAGTTTATTCGTAATATTGTTTGAAACTACAAAATTTAATATTTATTTTGGGTTTATTACCTTTATTTTAAAGTTATTTTAATATTAAACTAATTTTGTTTTCTAAACAGGAATATTTTTATGAAATGTACATCAAATAATAAAATAATATTAAGCCTATACGTTTAATAATTACCTCAGCATCTATAGTTTGGATTAAAAAAGTGGAATTGTATCTATATGATAAAGTTTTAATGTTCAATTTGTAATTCTCAACTTAAAAACGAATAAAAATTGTTAAAAACACAAAAAAATACAATTAATTAAAAAAATTATATTATTTATCTATTGGGCAAAGAACAGTTTAAAATTTGAGTTTTGTGATTTTTGTATGAACTCATAATCAGATGTATGTATATCGCTTGCCGGGTCAATTATTAATAATAAAATATTATTTATTAAAATAATTATAAGAATTAAATTTTTAAATTTTTAAGTAATAAAAGAAAAAAAAATTTAAGTATAACTACTTATTTTGTACGTATTATAAAATAACGAAAATATATATACAAATATCTATATAATTTCAAGTAATATAAAAAAAATAAAGCAATGAATATCAATTTTCAACCATCTTCGTCACCTGATAAATGCAAAAAAATAACCACCTGTCCATTTCACTAAATTAACAACAACAAAAAAACCTCTTTATTAACGTAATATTTGTAATGTGGTCATGTAGATGATACTTTATGAAGTGATCACTCTAAGAGCTAACCTAAAAAAATTTTGTTTTTAAATCTTTACAGAATTATATATTATATTATTGAACTGACTTATAATTAAATTCTATTGTTGTAGAGATGTAATATTATTATTGTCATTTTCGAATACCAAACAGATAATAATAATAATTTTGTGTGAGTTATAGTATATAATGTGTACATAAGGCTTTAAAATGACGTGTACTAATAATGAGTAATATACCTAAAACTATAAATTGTCATATACTCATAAATATCAAATATGTATTTATATTCATAAATATTATGTTAGTACAATTTAGTTCAACACATTTTATAATACTGTCGTTGTCCATAATAAATATTGAAAGAAATATTTTCATTGCATTATTAATATTTTTTTTGTTTATATTAAAAATTTCTTCATTATTTCTTTAATCTAAAATAATGAAAATATTAAAACTTTTAAATAGATGTTAGAGTTAGGTTCATATACTAATACGAGACACTATTCTATTTGTAATACCTATAGCTAGTATAACTATGATTCCATAATAGGTACTCAAATAAATCAATATAATATTGTTCTAAAATGAATACCTCTATATTACTTAAGTATATTTTAAGGCTATTTGTAAATTTTAAATTTTAAACAGAATACATTTAAAACTTAGTATATATTCTAGATTTACATTTATTCGTTATTCTCTTCAAATGATGTTTAAAAAATATATTTATTTATTTTGTTAAAAATACAGTGATATGATTAAATACGTGTACTACGTGTACTACTGTTAGTACTTATACACTCTTATACAATTAATGTATGCTATAATATTTTATTGTATAAATTATGTATTACAGATATTTATATAGTAAAATATTGCGATTAAAACAATTATTAATTTATTTGAGTGAATAATTTTACAATGTTAAAAAATCAGTGCGATAAATGCCAACTGTTTATATACTGTATTGTTTTGATTAGTATTCATATTTAAATTATGAGTAATCAGAATTTTAGAGTACGTTTCAAATCTAAAAATGTATAAATTTTATTTTTTAATTTAAAATATGTATAGTAAATTACTCCTGGCATTAAATATAAATATTTAAGAAAAGATATAATATTCCTACCATAAAGTGTCTAAATAATATTAAGTACTAAAAAACTCAATGGTTTACAAAGAAAAAAATTCAAAAAATCATTATTTTGTTATTGAGCTCTCTAAATTTACATAAGACAATGCATATAAATATATTACTCGATTTCCATGAGTATTCACATCAATATATACATTACACATAGGCAGTGGTGGATAGGGGGGGGGGTGCTTGGGAACTGAAGCACTCACCGTTCCACGTATTTTTTTTAAAAATTACTAATAATTCACCAATAATAAATTATTTATAATTTATATATTGCTTAATTATTTTTAAACACCAAACTATTATTATTATTTATTATAAATAAATATAATTATTATATATATATATATTAATATATAAATATTTATATATATTTATTATAAATAACTATTATTATTTATTATTAACAAAATAGCACCCACCATAAAAAAATTCTAGATACGCCACTGCACATAGGCATAATGTTAGTTTCGAACAAACGTAGTTACGTAGTTCCACGACGGCTGCGTGCCCATATTAATTATAGCTTGTACAATCGTACCAAATTTAAAAATAACGTACGCACCTATAATTCTGTTGATTGATCCGTTCAACCTGTGGCCCGCGTAACCAATCAAATGAGCACCTAAACTATGGCCGATCATTGTGACGTTGTCAAAGCTCTGAACGATACCCCGGTCACGCAAACCGTTCAACCAGTCGACCAGATGGGTAGCAACTGTAGGTAATCGAAAAACCACATCCGTGTAATCCATTTTCTGGGTCCACTTAGACCAATTGACTAGAACCACATTGGAGTCTGTCCACTGCACCAGCGCTATAATGAGTCAATGTATATTTTTGTTACATGTTTGTTTTTGACGATTTTACGATAAAAAAAATATCATTACACCCATTAAAAAAATATAGTAGGTACTATACATTATTATATTACAGCCCTGAAAATTGTATATTGGCAGCACTAAGTATGGATAAGAAAAATGGACAGAAAAATTCAGCTAATAACTAAAGATTACACGACACAAAATATATAATATTATAATGATTCAAATGACAAAATCTGATTTTAATAATAATTCCTACTAACAGTAGAATTTTAATCAATTGAAATTTTGATAGCAAATTTAAGAATTTTTTAAAAAGTCATGAGCATTTTATATATAATGGATTTTTTTATGTTAGTTGGCAACAAATCACATATTATTTTAAAAGAGAAAACCTTAAATATTATAAAATCTCAATCTATGTGTATATTTCATGTTAATTATTTTAAAAATGTTGTTTGATTATGTTAAACACTTCACCGTACAAATTGTGATTTAATTTTATTTACTTTATATAAATATCATATTATTTAGTTATAATAGATTTTTAACATAATTTGAACGAAAAAAATATTTATGCTGAAAATATTATAATATTATAATAATTAATAACACATTAATAAATAATAATTTACACCATTATTCATTAAACATTTAAACGTATTTATTGTTCGTTAATAAAACTATAAACATTTATTTTTCTGAAATTTAAATGTATAATATTTTTCTTTGAAACAAATATTTATGTGATATTGTGTATGACGCGTAAAATTAACAAAATGCAATGCATAGTTCTCAGTATTAATAAAACAAACAATTTAAACGAAAACTTAAAAAGACCGAACATATTATAAGAAACAATGTGACATATAAGTAACTATATGTTTTATTATACAAAACGAATTGTGTCAATCGACCGAATCTTTAAATTTTCGAATTTTACAGGTGTACATAATGTTTATATTGCTCTTTGTGCGTTTGATTATAAATAGCTAGAATATTTTAAACGTTAATGTTGAGCTCAAACAATAATCCTATAGTAGATTGTATTTCAAGTAGGTATATTCAACATAATACGTGCATATATTGTATGATTAAGTGGACTGAGTACTGGCAATGTGGATAAGTATTCTCTATGGAACGTTTCCATAATACGGCCTATATCACTACGAGGGCAGTATACTATTATTAAAGCACCATAGTTATGTAAATATTATGCGCTCGTGTCAAAGAATTCACTCAATTATAACAATATTATGTAGCTAGAAATGTTAAATTTACGTTAACGTTTTTTCATGTACATTAGTAAATCTATTGTATCATTTAATGTTTAAATTCATTTTAAAATAAATAAATAAATAATAGGAAACATAGGCGAGTAAGCAATAATGTTTTTTTGTTGATTTTGGCAAATGATATTCAACGAAAATGTGTTTAAATATTAAACTAGAAGAAATAATTAAGAACCATGAAAGTTTTGTGTTATACAAAAACATTAATAGTTCTCCTACTCGGTACTCCTGATGTATATTATTGTGATAATATTTATTTAAAGATCTAAATTATAAATTTAAAACTTAAAAATTGATTTACTTTTTCCCAAATCTTCTACAACGCCAGTCCATGGACTTGATCTAAATCCGTGAACTAATACAATCAATGTTTTGTTACCTGAAATCGTTAAGTTACTTTCATCCATCAAGTGATAACTACAACAAATATACAACATATTATTCAATATAAACCATAAGCAATAACAATAATAATAATAATAATAATAATAAAGCGGGTAAGTGAGTATCGCTCTGCTGTACATTAGGGGGTGGGGTGGACCTCAAACTAGGGTAGGTTAAATTTGAATGCAATGATAGGTATCATTGTATACGAAAAACGATTCTGAACGGAAATTATTTGTCAGTCTAGGATATGTTAATATATTATATTTAAATATTGTCATATATTCTATTTTGAAACAAATTCAAACATTTAAGTAAAACTTTCAAGATCTTACGTCAAGTAATTTTTTAAAAATAACAAAACTCGAAAATTATTTATTATATTTTATAATATAATAATATATATATATATTATTATATTTTATAATATAATAATATATATATATATAATATAATTTTATATATTATATTATTTTATATTTTTGAAAATTTAACTGTACATAAATAACACTAATATAAACATTTGGTGAAAATTTCAAGTATTTACAGTGATTAGTTTTTGAATTACAACCATGTAAAAAAATCAATTTGGTTGAAAACTATTTTTGCGTAAAAAATCCCGTTTTTCTATCATTTTTTTTTTGTTTTTCTCGATTTTTTTGAAAATTGTTGGAAAATGTTTACTTTTCACCTTTATAATGCACCAAGGATATCCACTTTGCCATCGGAAACCACCCCCAAAGTTTGAAATTGAAGCATTATTTCGACTAGTTATGCTGTATACAGTCACAAAAAAAAAACACACATCATTGTAAAATCAATATATTCATCACTCCGTTCCGAATCTAAAAGTTTACCTATAATCACTGTTTCTCAAAATTTCAAGCAAAATACCACCTAGTTTTTAAATCGTTCTGACTCTACCGTATAAATGACCATAACGCAAAATATCGTATCGCTGTTGTATTTGAATGTAATATTATAGTTAAACACCATGAAAACATGATTTTTATGAATTATTGAATTCGAATACTTAAGCTACAGATTACAGTCATGACGGACAACACATATCTAAATTCTCAATCGGTTTCATTTATTATATTGCCGTTTACATTACTTGTCATCGAAAAAATAATATTGAACTTCGGGGACATCGATAGTGGTGTTAGGCGCAGCGATAGTTAATCGATCTGAAAATAATACACAAACCATATTATTATAATAATATAAGATAGATTTGCACGCACGTCGAATGGATCAAGTGTTATACAAACATAAGAAAAACATAATAATTACTGGATAAAAACTGGAGCGCGAATAGCGCGGTCAAACCGCAAATGCACAGCTGATTCATCGTTACAGCGCACCAGTAGTGAAATATAACGAAGTACTCGTAATATAACGGACGATACTGTTTTAGAATATTCCGTTTTATGCGCGTGATGTAAAAAAAAAACCGTGGAAATGTCACCGTTTTCCATATAATACTCGTAGGTACCGTACGCTATACACCCATGGTCATCGTTCGAAAAATACTAACAAATTATAATAATTGTTACGATTGTACCGGCGATAAACGATGTTGCGCCATAATAATAAATATAATATACCTACATTGTGTATACGATATGTAAGTGCTTTGTAGGTATATAATATGATTATTATGGTTTATTACGATATTTGAATAATTATTGTTGTTTTATTATATATTTTAATTTTATTTTTCATTATTCACTTTATATACATACACTGCTGATCCCGACGGGAAATCGTTTTCCTCCGCGCAAAAAGGTCGAATCGGTAGGGAACAAATGGCATACAAACTTACCGTGGCGTGAAATATATTTTTTCCGAGAATTCATAAATATTAATTCAAACCAAAAAAAAAAAAATCCAACTATTTCGTTTTGTTTTATACTTATTGTATATCAAATTAAAATTATAGATGTACACTATTAGCTATACTAATTTATACTAATTAAGAACTTGTATTTGTAGTTATATAGGAACTGTATACTGAATAGATTACTACGTCTCTCAAATTATTCACGAATAATATATCGTCTAAATTGCTTAACATCAAACTCAGAAAAACTAGTATTTATAAATTAAAAACCAATGAAGTTAACAAAAAATATTATACTAATAAAATATTTATTTACGTAGTATAGTGGGCCAATTTATGATATAACATTATATCATATTATTTCAATCGAAACGTCTCCACTCTCCATATTATATTCGTAAGAATATGAATGTATTTAATATTTCAATATATATACAAAGAGAGAGAGAGATAGAGAGACCGAAAAGAAATAGTATGTATAGCTGTACCGCAGATATTAAAATTATACTTCAATCAAACACAGTTAAATTCCAAATAATTTAATCTGTTTGTTTAAACTTTTCAACACTACAATTAATTCTTTTTTATATAATTGACATACCTACTTTATCATCAAATCCATTCAATATTACAAATACCGCATAAAATCGTACTTTGTAGATGACCTTAATAACCATTTAAATACTATACACATAGTTAAATATTTTTATTTACAAAACGTGAGATACTTTAAAGCTTGCCTCATTCATATTTTTTGCTCATTTATACACACCTAATTTAATTTTTATTTATTATCAAACAATATTTTAATATTTACATTTAAAAAATTCTTCATAAAATAATAATTGACACCTATAATATATACATAATGCATATTTATTCAAATTTTTTGTAAGATACATTATTGCCGTTTCCTACAGTGTCATAATAATAATCGGAATTAAATGTCTTATTTTTAGTTTGCTTAAAAAATAAAGTATTTAAATACAAATAAATTTAAATGTAGAATACGATTAAGCTCATACATTTTCTCATCCAAAATATTAATAATATTTATGCTCGGCTGATTTCCATACCATAGCTATTATTTTTTAGAGCAGTGGTTCTCAACCACTTCTCTTCCACTTCCTTTTGAAGCTCGCGCCCTTCCTATAAATTGAAAAAATTGAATATAATATATATATATTTATACTTAAATAAATACAAGTTTTATTTTGTGATAACAGCTTACGCCTTCCTATCAATATTTACACGTCTCTCAATTTGAAAACACTGTCTCCTAAAGCATTGTTTATTAGTAGTACATACATACTGTTAAAAATGAATATATAATGTAAAATAGCTTGTGAATTACATATTTTGAATAAATACATTTAAACAACATGATAATTAATTTTGTAAATAGTTAACACCCTCGCCCACACACACAATTCACAACAATATAGGCTTTTAGTCGACACTCGATAAATTTATTTGACATTTCTATGTCTAATCAAAAATTTAAAAACTACACCTCATCATGCATTTTTTTATTAAATCATCCTAGCCAGTACCATCATCAACTGTACGTTGTTGTACCACGTTGAGTTCCAATTGCAAGACAAGTGATATCATTAATTGTCGAGTCCCAATTTATATACTACGTTTGTTTTGTCTTAATCTGGTAATGGTTTTTGGTTATCACGACAAAAATAATTACCAAAGAAATTGTAGTAGTGTGGTTATAGTTAATAGCGACTTTGATAGTGCGATCGGTCACGCATAGAATAAAATATGTCATTCAATTCCTAATATAATATATAATTTTGGGTAAGACACGATTAGAATACACCACAACATTGATTCCGGATCGTAATTCCCGATTCTCCGATGATACGCTGAAAAACGTAAATTCCGCCAGTAAAAAGCCTTGACCATTCATACAGAATAGGTTATATTATAGGTTAGAGTATATACATATCTAGTGCCCAATTGCCTACAAAACTCGCGAAAAGGTCAATGTCATACTTTAATTCAATCTTCACTAAAATATTCAATGATCAAACTTACCTTTCATACCATCTTCGTCAACGTCACTTGCAAAGTGGATGTCGTTGGATATATTATGTATAATTAGTGTAAGTTATCTGGGACACGTCACTTGTCTGTTCAATCAATTTCAAAGATACTACGAAATTACACTTTTTTTCTCTTTACACGGAAATTTTTTCTGATTCAGTATATAAATGACTATAAATGAGTGTATTGTAACTCTCATTTTTTTTAAGTTCACGCGCAATCATTCGAAAAAAACAGTAATTAAATTATCTAATTACGACCCGGGTTAATGTATTTTGAAAAACCTAACTGATTAACCAAAAATTGGGGTAAATCACTGCATAAGATATCTACGTAATGTACCATTTTTATGATTTTCTTATTTACATAATTAATTGTATGTCAAATGTCTTATAAATATTTTGATCACAAACCCATACTCGTAAATACATAAATTAATAGCCTTATAATTTATACGGTAAAATATATTTATAGCCTAATTTGAAATAATCACAAATTAATGTTTGTAATAATAAATAACGTACACTATAAATACCTAATAATAACCTAGATTAAAATTGGAAATCCAACATGATAGATGTAATTTATTTTAAACAATAATTAAAATTATTCGAAGTAATACTGATAAAATTTTTAATGTTTAAAAATACAAATACAAAGTAAATCAATTTATAAAAAAAAAACAAATAAAAATAAACGAATTATAAAAATGCGCTTTGATAATTAAAATAATTATTTAATTCTACTAATAAAAGTATTCGCATTCAATACATTTAAAAATCAATTAAGTACGAAATTATATTTAGGATATTTAGACCACGTGAAAGATCTCGTTTAAGAGATGGTTACAGTAATTTTTCTTTTTCTTTTTTTCTGAAAAACCCTATCATCAATGTTCTTCACAGATTAGATCGGTGCTTTTCTTCTCATTTCTTCTTAGAATGATGGCCAGACCTTTTTTTATGCTCTGAACGTGACGTTTTGAGAAAAATATAATTTTATTATTATTAATTTACAGGAGCGCTGTCAGACGTGCGTTAATTAAGCGTTAAGGTTTGGGGTAGGCCATTTATTATTAAATAAAAGGCATTTTGTAGAACAAAAAATAAAAAATGTTTCTTTTTGTAAATATCACCGTTAACTTGGAAATAATATATATATATATATAAATATTTTAAATATATGACTTTAATATATCACTGTAAAATAAAATCAAGACACTTTTAATTTCCTATTTTGGAGTGCAGTTTAATAAACAAGGGTTCGGTAACTATTTAATTTTTAAATTCACGATTTACATTATTATTATATTTTATTTTAATAAATTATTAAGCTCATGTATAATATTTAGTCCAAGAAAAATCTGTGCTCAATGTATTTTATAAGCGTTTTTATATTGGATTTTAAATTCACTAGAATTCGCTAATAAATAATAAATTAAATATCCTAACTAACCCAAGAAATTCTTGTTGTAGATGATGGCGTCAAGAAATATTAAAATAATAGCTAGGTCAAAGTGTCTCTCTGATAAATGGTAGGTAGTTTTATAATAGTGTTTTTTTTCACCTGTATACACTAATTTTACACTTTCGTTTTTATAACTCAAAATAAAAATAAATTGAATTTAAATGGAAAAAAGTAATAAAAACATACTTTTTAAACATTTGTATTAACACTATCTAATTAGTATGTTAATATAATATGTAATTAAAAAATATTATTATTTCCTATTGATAAATTCAATGGTTATAATATGTGGTTGTTATCATAAATATTTTAATGAACGAAACTATTAATTAAATATTATTATTATGCTATAAAGATTTATAATATTTCATTACTCCGTAAAATAAAACCGTTCCAGTTACTTCAGCGATATAGACATTTCAAGGCAAATCTTCTCGTTTTACATGCTTCAATTGTCTAAACTTTGTAGTATTGACTTCACAATTTAAAACAACTAATGTTCAAAAATTAAATTAAATTTTATTTAAGAATTTAAAAAAAAAACAATTTTTAATTCAATTTTTAAACGTTAATCGAAATATAATAATATATAATTATAAATTATTATTACATTTTATGTTTATGTTATTCAACACGTTTTAATTTATAATTCTAATTTTAAAAGTTTCAAATTATTCTTATCGAAATCGCATGGTAAATATTAAAACTCAAATTGATAAATAATGTAGTCTTCAAATTCCATCCCTCGATTTTTTTTCTGGAGACATTATTGTTCGACACAGAGAAATTAAATTGTGGAGACTTAGTATGGTAAAAGCTTAAATGTAATACACAGTGCAATCAGTGCATACTAATTATATCTATTACATACATAGAAAGCCATTTCTCTTATTTTTTTGTCTTCATTTCGAACCTTAATAATTAATTGAACTGAGCTGGGTAATTTCCTAAACACGTTATAATAAGAATGATAAAAGAAATAAATATTTCTCATACTTTAGGGTTCTAATTCCATTTGAAACGTTTTCACCTTCTCTAGGCTATCTCATATACCTACAAAACAATAATTATTGAAATAGCCAATAAAACAAATTAATATTGTATACTCCAATGTGAACTATGTTCTTATTACATTTATGACTGTTTCATTTTATATTTTACAATTTTTGTTTAAAATTTAATGATTATATTTTAAGATCAAAACTAATAATAAATGAAATGAACAAATAAATGATACATATTTAGCCATGTTTAATGTTTCTATTGTTGGTTTTGGATATCATAATGAATATTTAGCATTTAATTTGCCCACTGATTTTAAATGGTTTAGGTGTATTATACATGTATGTACATTATTAATGTGTAATATAATTCTATTTTAAACATTTCATCAAAATAAAATTATTTTGCAAAACAATCTAATACAAAAGAATTTACGACTTTCAAAAAAATAATGAAAGAGATAATAATAATATTTTATGTACTGAAAACGAATATTTAATACACTGAAATATTTATATCATATATTTATTATTGCTAACATTTTAAAATAAAAAAGGTAGTCAAGTGGGAACCGCTCTGCTATACATTTAGGTGTCGAGTGGTTCACTATTATGGGTGTATTAAATTTAAATTCAATGATATATCATTGTATACGAAAAACGATTCTGAGGGGAAATGGTCTGTCAGCCTACATCACTAAGTATATTCATGATATTTTGTTATTTTGTTTTTTTTTTTTTTTGCAACTAAAATAATATAATATATAATAATATACATAAATATGTATAGTTTTACTATATTATGATATTATTGTTATTACTTATTAACTCTTGAGTCAATACCACCTTACCATAAAACAGTGTAAATAAATTCATGGTAATATCTTAAAATAAATCTAGATATTTTTAAAATGTCATTTCTTACGATTAATAATAAACGAAAGTCATAAGGTAACCCATAATCATGGTTACAAAACAATTAATTTAATAAAAATATTGGATTTGCGTAACAACTCCCGCTTTCCTTAATTTCTTGTTTGTTTTTTTTTTTCAGATTACAAAATATACCTAGTACTGAGAATTTTTAGTTTTGATCACTCTAAAATACAAAAATATCTATTTTACTATCCAAACTACCATCAAATCATGTATATAGACGCACAAAAATAAACATCTTTACAAAATCAATACATTCATAGCTCCGCTCAGAATTTAAAATGAATAAAATCAAAGTTTGTCCTTTTGAGATTATTTAAAATACTCTAAATATAAATATTTTTTATAAAAAAACAAACGTTTATTTTGTTTGCTTTTAGTCAGTGATTATGACAGAAACATAATTATAAACACATACATAAATCTTAAAAAAAAATAAAATAAAAAAAATTATGATTAGTATGATATTATTGTAACGTGTATTAGTAGTTAAATCCTATTTTTGATTAGATCGTTATTTTTTTTTTTTTTTAGTTTAGTGAATAATGTCCAGTAGACAATGAAACAGTAGTAGTCCAACTTACGGATCAATACGGTATATCATGGCTGACCCGGAGAGAACTAGATTGGTGGTGCTTGGTGACGCTGGCGTTGGGAAGAGTGCAATTTGTAAACGGTTTTTGTACAATTCGTTTTGCTCCAAGTATAAGACGACGGTAGAGGACCTTTACAGCAAAGAATTCAACGTCGGAACAGCCCAACAGCTCAAAGTAAGTTATAATATTAAAAATATTAAAGAACAAATGTTTTATACCTATATATTATTGTTACTGGAACTTTGAATTTTAAAACGCTTGGAAATATTACTAATATATATCATTAATAAATTTCCAAAATTCTGGTACCTATAAAATATAAATTATCATTAAATTATTTTATGAATCATATAATGTATTGGTATTATATAATGGTACATTATTAAATACACGTCTTTAGTTTAAGGATAACATTGGACATTTTATGATGAAATCATAAACAAATGTGCAACATATTTTTTAGATTTTAACCATAAAATATGAGCATTTGATTATCATATTTTGTACACTCATATAAATTAATACATTAATTAGTTGGACAAAAAGTTTGTCAATTGATAACAAGAAATAAAAATTAATTTAATCAATAATCAGTAGACATGTACTCGTAAATATAGGTACTAATAATACTGCAATAGATAAATAGGTAAAACATTTGATACATTATAGCAACATTATTATAATTATTATATGGATTTAGAATAAATAAATTCAGAATAATTACAGAACTGTAAAACGTGTACATATTTTCTCTAAAATAGATTTATTCACTAAATACGAAGAGTGAAATAGTAACACTAATAATCCAATTAAAATAAAGCCGCACCTTTGCGGTACTATTGCACATAACAATATTATTGTTTATATTAATATGTATTTCACTACAATTAATTTACTAACTGCGGATATTATATACATTAATTTAATGTTATT
The DNA here is from genome assembly GCA_020882235.1 of Schizaphis graminum. Classification (NCBI taxonomy): domain Eukaryota; kingdom Metazoa; phylum Arthropoda; class Insecta; order Hemiptera; family Aphididae; genus Schizaphis; species Schizaphis graminum. The sequence continues at coordinate 21,974,734 of CM037034.1, read as the reverse complement.
CAAATGTCAATGTATTGTCTTATTGGTTATTCTTATTACTATGGAAATATAAACTTAATCAGAATACCTTTCATCTATAATTATTTTATATTTCGTCACCTTGAATAATATTCTTAAAGAATATTAAAATACCACTTTATAAATTAATTGAATTCGTTAAAATTAATAATATGGGTTGCAGCTATATTATTGTGACTTGTGAGCTTAAAACTTCACCATGTGAACGGGTATGAAAACAAAGATAATTTAATTTTAAATACGTCCCGAATATTATTAATGTGCTTATACATTATAGTTTGAATAATATTATATAGTGTAGTGGTGTAATGTTATTATTAATTATTAAATATAATATCAAAAAAAAAGTCAAATATATTTTATTTTATTAGCGTTTTTATGTATATTAATAAATATAACATATTATATATTATTTTTTTCAAACTGAATGGCACAAAACGAATACTCAATGTTATTCAAGTGTAAACATATGAGAACGTAAAATTAATATAGCAAATTAAGTGGTGTACGTTACAATATAACGGGTTATTAATAATAATAATGTTAATAATCATAGAAATATATAATATACGAATCCGGTCAAAGACTAAACGCTATAATTATGATTATCCCCCGTCAGTCGCCGTGTACTGTAATCCATACACTTTGTATAATTAATAATAACAACATCGCGCAGGTACAAATATTATGATCAACAAAAGATCCGTTTGTCCGAAATGAAACTAATATCGTTGTTACCGAATGGAAATTCGAGGCGGACGAATTACGCCGTCTTTCGCGTGTGCAAGTATTATAATATCGTAGTCGAGTAAGTATGCTGCTGGCAGACGCCTTACAGCGGGACCCTTGTTTGACGGTTATTATTATTATTATTGTCGTTACGTCGACGTACTATATTATATAGTATTGTTTTCAAATCCCCGTGGTCGTTGTAGCCTTGTAGGTTATTATGCGTAGCGCTGCAACGATCGGGGACATCAAATAAACGTCTTATTTCAAAGACGTGCGACTAAAATCAACCGCCACCGGTCGACGTCACTTCTCTTCGCTTCTCCTCCTAAGATATCTCCGTCATCGCTGCGCGCATAACACACCCTTTTAATCCACTCACCACTCACATACATAGGACGGCGTGCATTTATTGTTATATGAATAATATTAGTTGTAGTAGTATTAATAGTAGTAATAATAGTAATTAGTAAACCACTGTGGGCCAAAGTGTCTATAGTTCTGTAATAACTATCATGCTCAAAATCCGAGAAAAACGGGAAGCGATGGACATGGACGATTTGTAAAAATTGCAGTAAACGATTGTACATAACTTATTGTTTGTATATCGTAATGTTAATTCGTTATTATGTGACTGTAAATTGTTAATAGTAAATTCATTATTTTTATACGTTAATAAACGACCGTCGGGAAAGCAAAACATAGTCAGTCCTTCCTCCCCAGGGTCGATGATTCTGGATAAAAAGTAGGAATAGTAGTAGGAGTAGTAGTAATAAGAGAAGGAGGATTGAAGAGGAGGGAGCTTAAGCCCGACGGCAACAACTTCCACGTTATGTGTCACACAAAGGCCCCTTTGTAAAAGTGAACATATACACAGAATGTAGACGAAGGACGGAACTGTGCAGAAGGGTTAATGATTCGATTGAATAGCATTTGCGGGGTCCAGCGCCGACCATCCATATTATGTACTGGACTTAACCGCACTATTTCAACGACCATTTTACGCGCAGTGGCTATTATATTACAATATAAAATATATATACTGAGTAATGATGTCTCAATGGTATTCGTCCCGTCACTTGGATATACGCTTTTTTTTCTAATTGACGTACTATATTTTCAAAATCTACGGGAATAGAAACCGTATTCAAACGCCCAGTTTAGGCAGTTTTTCATAGTTTTAAACACTTATTGGTTTACTTATAAATTAAAATATAGTCAATTTAAAATGATTTTTTGCTACCTACGGTGAAATACTTCAAAATCCGAGGAGATAACCAATATTTATTTTATAATGCTAATTTATGTAAATATTTTAAAAGTTGATTTATTACTCCGTTATATATTCAAATAGTTAAATAAGTTTTAAATTATAAAATTAGTCAGTAGGAGGGTATTCAAAAGAATTTGTATTATGACCACAGTGAGATACTCTGTAAATACACTTCTACCAATTAAATAATCCGTTCAAATTCCAATTTTTGGAATTTTTTAATAAACTAATAAAAGACTATGTTTAAAAATTCTTAGATTATTTATACTATTTAACGAATACACAGCTTATATTTTCAAATAAAAACTCCCTTTTTACTTTATATAGATATATAACCAAATAATTTTTTAAATTCCAATATATTTAAATAAATGGTTTCTGAACTATTAATTTATGTATACAATTAATTATTAATTGTAATATTAATTAGAATATAAAAATAAATAATAAATATTTAGTCTATTAATAAACTACAACATTAGAGAAATTTTTATCAATTATAAAATGTTAATTAATAAATGAATATATTAATATTAATAATTATTATATTCTAATATTATTATAGTCTCCATATTTGCTAATCATAGATTATTTTTCTTAATACATTTAAATATGTTTTAATAAATCTCAATTTAATTTAGATACATCAAATTTTCAAAACAAAATATCTGATTAACAATTAAAAGCAGAAAAGGGTAGTTCTAATTTAAAAAAAAAATATATTTTTAAAATTTTTTATCTACAAAATTGACCTATTAATTACTTATAAAACTTAAGAATTTGAAATACGATCTTATAAGTATAAGCGCTTAAAATTCTAAAAATCAGAATTTAATGAGTTTGTAAAGTGAGTGCAAAATGAACATACTTGATGAATCCACCCTACACGTAATGAATTGTCAAGCATACTCAAATATTTATTATATTTAATTGTTTTGTGCATAAACAATGATGTTTGATCTTCGTATATCTATGTATATTATATATGCAAATATCGGCTATAGTTAGGTATGTGATTTTTTTTAAATATACTGCACAATTATTCGCCATACTAAATCAACAATTACTATGGGATAATACTTCAATACTGATATGAAAAATGTATTTTAGTACGATCATTGGTGCTGTAGTGTTGTATACGATTTATTTTAATAAATACTAACTAACTACTAGCATGAAATTTCTTTACATATTTTAAAAATTATTGTTCATCGATAATTCATGCTATAAACATATTTTATTTTTTTTAATAATCGTATTGCTTCAATCATAACACATAGTTTATAGAACGGTTTTAACCTAAAATTAAATAAAAGCCAGTAAAAAAATAAACTATAATCTGATGATTTTTAAATAAAATTATTATCAATTAGAGTGGTTTTTCCGTGTCAATTCAAATTTCAAATGATACTACATAATTACCTATTATTCTAAAAATAGTAAAGTGGTACATTAAAAATACAACTATAATGATTATCAATTATCAATTCTTAGTTAAATGCATACTTTATAATGTTGTTTTAAATATTATTATAATAATCAACAATATTTGTTATTTTTAATAATTTATATTTAATATGTGTATACATAAAACATTGAAAAATGTTATTTACGAATGTACCGTAAAATAGATGAAATAAATCGTAAAGCAACGTTTTTTGTAAATTATATTATAACATTTATGTCCTATTATAAATTTTTAATATTGAACTTACATTTTTGTAAAATTAATATATCAAATTAAATACATTAAATAACTTTTTTTTGTCGCTGAGTTTTCGTGTAAAAAAAAATATATAAATTGTTAATTTCTTCTAATTTTCAAATAACAACAAATTACTGATTACAATATTAAAGCTTTTAATACATTAATAATTATAAGCAATACTATGTTTTTTGTAATACCAGCTTTACTCTTCGTAGGTATATTTTTGTAATGTAATAAAATACCTAAATATTTAAAATGTGTACTAATGACTTAAATGTTATATTATTCAATATTTTTATTGGTATATTTTTTATTTTTAATCAACTTCATTTTTTTTTTTAATTAAATGAAAAACTTGTATATTTATATTTATATTTAATATTTAAAAAAAAACTTATGTATGCTATCTGTAAATAACTGTGCACTTAAGGCCAAAATATTTGCATTACTTTTTTTATAAATTTTCATGTAAAAATTAAAACATCCAAATCTACTATTCGACGGAAGTACCTATACAAAACACTATCAGATCAATATTGTGTTATCGTTCTACCTCGTTGTTTATAGGAAAATTAGGATCTTTTATCGGATTAAACTATCAAAATAAATGTATCACCAAATTGGTTCCAGATATTGTAAATTATAATATTGGAAAACCGCATCAATTAATATAAGAAACTCTTAATTAATAAATAGACCTATATAATGTACATATATAGATACATTATTATTCCAAATTAATTCACTGCCTCTGACTTCCAAGTTGGAAGTTCAAACTATTAGTTTAAATATTGATATGTATTTAATATAATTACACACCAAATATACTGTATAAAGTTTTGAAAAAACATCTCTTATTCATCTTAAAAGACATTTTTCACTTACTATAATAGTACTTATATATATATATATATTATATATAAGCTATATACATTTTTATAAGCACAAATATATTTTTTAATTCAGATATTTAATTGTTGATTTTAAGTTAAAAACATTTTAAATGCAATACAGAATTTTTTTCTTACAACCTTTCAGCTATATTTACTGGTTAACATGGCTTCTAACCTATTGTTTGTGGTCAATGTGTTGGTGTGGCCGTAACAATAGTGTAACATCAAACATTTTAATAATTAATAACAATAACCGCCGTAGTGTATGTAACAATAGTTACACTACAAATCATCCCACTATCATAAACCACTATACTGTTAATGTATACATACAACAGACATCGAGTTTCCCATTCCATTTCTCTGTATTAACTGTGCGAATTCTCTATAATGTCAGTACATCATATTATCTCATAACAAATCAATATAATTATTATAAAATATAATATATTACATAATACCTATTATATGATTCTCAAAATTATCTATCACAGACTCTTGGTGTCCTTAAAATATATTTAATAAGTATTTTTGTTTTTTCGCACCGGTAACAATGATAGTATTCTAAGTAAAAAGCTAAACGAACAATTAAACAATTCTGGAAAAATGTATTCTATAAATATATAATATTCAATCGTCGACATAAAAATGTTTTCGCATAGGTACCTGCAAAGGATTTTAATTTTAATTTTTTTTTATTTCTGTACGCTGTACACGTGCTATAGTTCATGTTTTTGGTATTATATTACGAGTATAAAAAAAAATTTAACTCTGTGTTGAGTAGGTTGATGTTTTGCAGTTCGTGTTAAACATATTAAAATATATAAAGTATAGTATTGTCTGTACAATTTTTATTTTGCATTTATTTATTTTTCACGTTAAACTATTATAAATAACTGTTGAAAAATAGCATTTTAATCCTAAACGTGTACCCTTCATTTCTACACTGGAAGAACATTTAAATATTTACATTCTAACAGCTAAAGGTAGTTCTACAACATTTTCAGCCAAGACCTTATACAAACTTTAATAAATTTAAACCACGTTTAAATTATATTCTATAATTACATTAAGTTATGATAATAATAATTAATGATATTATATAATATTAGTTGACATATTATTACTGTGAATAAATGTATATGTTAAATAAAATTATATAATAACAGCTATTTCTGATACATATGCAAAGACGTTATTAGATTTAACGACAAAGGTATAAAGCACATTTCAAACCGAGGATCTTATAATATGTGTAATGTTTATATTTCTAAGCACGCATCTGAGATTGTATTATTTTTATAAATAAAACTAATTAAAAATAAAAATAGCATATATATAATGAATGAAATTTGTAATAACTATTCACTATTCAGGATTTTAATACAACAATAATTTTAATTCAACCATAAAAGTGTTTGACAATAAAAATTGGGTAAAAATATATAATTGCCTTTTTTCAGGTAAATGGATAAAAAAGAATCAAAATATATGTTGTAGTCTACAAACCACCAAAATAAAATTTAAATTCTTTTTTAGAGCTTAAATGTGGGTCGCGGGTAACAGAGGACTTAGAGAGGACACGGATTTCAACCCCTTGGGTCTCATTTTCTGTATCATAAAGTGTTTATAGAAATATACAGAGTGATTAATTTCTCAAGTATGCTCACAGCATCCCTTAATTATTCATTTATTTGGAAAAAAAAGAATTTTCTATCGACACAAGGTACTTCTTCAATGGCGTAAAAAAATATAAGTATTTTAAAATATAGTTTTTAAGTATACTTATAAATGATAGAAATCATATGATCAGAAAAATTTGAATAAATGCATAATTAAAGAATACAATAGGAGTAAGAATGAATGGCGAATAAGTAGGTGCATGTTTGAAATTAACTTACTTTTCAAAAAAAAAAATAATTTGAAAACGCATACTTAGATATGTATAGGCACGTACCTGTAGGCATATATGGAGATAAAGACTAGAGCCGATATTCACGTAGCAAAAACAGTTTCGTTACATTGAAAATCATATCACGTCTGCGTTCGGGTTTTCTTCACTCGTATACAGTATTTATTGGTCGTTCGTGGACACGATTATTATCTCCAAAGACACAGTCATCTTCAGTACCTACATAATATATATATTTGCAGGCACCCACCTCAATCGATATAACAAACGTAACATTGAATTTTCCCGTAATAAAATATTTAAATATGAACTGACTCGTGTATTTAATGAGTGTTATCGAGTTTGACAATACGAGTATATTTTACCCATAGCTAATTCACATGTAAATCGCATATATGACAATATAGTTATGTAAAATTTTTTTTTATTTATTTAATTTTAATTTCATATACCTAATAAAATACTGGGCCCCACTGAGAAGACTCGTAAATATACAATTGTATTGCACTGCTTGTAGCACAAATATTCGTCGATTCGGCAAATCCACATGAAAATTGATACGTCTTACTTGTACACAGCTGAATTGAAACATAGTAAATTTTTTTTAAAATCATAATCTCGCCACATCTAGCCATAACTTTCACGATACTTAAAGTTTCATTTACATAAATGCATTATGTCATTACAATTTATCTATTCATAACAATGCGATGTATCTATTTCTTTTATTATTTGTATGACTACGTATCTAATAAATAACTAGAGCCATCAAACTATTATAGGTATATTATTCTATAAGTTGTGTTGGACAATTGATTGCCATAGGTTTTTACCACTAAATAAATCATAATAGATTGGAAACTACAATAATATGATAATTCTTTAGTTCAGCAGTTCTCAAACTTTTTGTTTTACGTACCACTTAGGTTTATTATCTATCAAGTTATGTTAGTACCACTAATAACTAAAAATAGAACAATCCAAATTCCAAATTGTACAGTTAAATACATTTATTTTAAATAATATAAGGCAGTAAAATGCTACGACCACAGTATAATTATTTTTGATTGATTAGTTTTTTAAAAATAAGATATTAATTAAATAATTGAATAGGTTTATTATCCAAAAACGACCCTCCACGTACCACCCATGTAGTCTTTCACGTACCACTAGTGGCACGCGTACCACAGTTTGAGAACCACTGCTTTAGTTAATTTTTTATTTTAAATAAATTTTAGTAAGTATATATTATGCATCGATTCAAATATGATCCAATATGATGTAACTGAAATTAATTGACTAAATATGTACCTTATTGTCTGGTGCAATACCTACATACTTTTAAGAAATATAAAATTGTACATAAAAAAAATTAAATATCGTCTTGATATTTAAAGAAGAGAGGAAGTAACATAACTCGTGCTAGAATAGGCCATTTCCGTCTAACACATGCTTACCTTATCAAAAATGAACTAACCGCAGTATACGATAGTTTCAATAAAACTTAAACAATAGAAAATAAACAGCTGTCCAAAATACACCAGAGCTCGTAAGATTGTCCTCTAACACTTCACCGATTTTTCGTGAAGAAAACAATATCGCAATCAGTGCATATTTTCACAATAATATAAACCTAAGATATGAATTGTAAATTGTCCAAATCATGTAAATATTTGTATTTAGATATAATTTATATTAACATATATATTTTTAATATTACGTAGGTTAAACACCACTGTGGTGGTACTGTATTTCGTCATATATATTATACACATATATATATAATATACATTAATAAATACCTACATTTCGAAAAGAATTAACTTCATAAATCATTTAAAATGCTGAAATACCTATTTATAGTTTTAAAGGAACACAACGTATCCGGTAACTCTTTTTATTATTCTATTGCACCAATAGCGATATACATAGGTACTTATAATATATAACAAATATTTCCAACAAGAATTTTGGTTAAAGTAAAAATTTATTTAAAAACGGTTTACTTTAAAAACACCATCTTAAAGTGTAAATTTAAAATTTAAAAATAAATACAAACTTACGATATTTTTAAATCGAATAATTAATAATATGGCAGTTACTGGGAACAGTGTGCTAGTAGTTTTACATTAATTCAGTTTTACAATTTATTAAACACAATGTTGTTATTTAACTTTGTTTGTACATACTTTATTAGTCATAACTCATAATCGAACTTAATTATTTTAATTTAAATATGTTTTTCTTTCTTTTTCTTTTAGATTCTGAACGGAATTATGAATGTTTTGATTTTACAATGATGTGCGTGTTTTTATTTTTATTTTATTTTTGTGTCTGTCATCACTTTTTGGAGTAGTAATAATGCTTCGATTTTTGACTTCAGCCCCTCTTTGAGAAGGAAATTTTTTTTAAATGCGTCGGGAAAAACCCTAAAAAAAATAAGGAAAAACAGGATTTTTTACGCAAAACCAGTTTGCAACAAAATCGAATTTTTTATTTTGCTATAACTCAAAAACTAATCAATGTAAATACTTGAAATTTTCACCAAATGTTTATATTAGCGTTTTTTATACACAGTTTAATTTTCAAATAATTTTGATTTTTTTTTTTAAGCTATTTATAGACAATTAAAATTTTCAATTTTTCAAAGTATTTTTTTTTTAAATAACGATAAAAATTTTTTGTCCTGCCAGAAAATCTTGAAAATTTAATACAAAGTTTCTTAAAAGTTGATCTTAAAGTGATAAAAAAAAATCCGAAATCGTTAGTCACAATTTTTTTTTATAAGTGCTTAAAGTTCGAATTTATACGAAATATGTCAAAATTGCGAAAATTTGCAAGTAATTTTGTGGTTGAAAAATCGTAAAATTTTTTTCTTTTAAAACTAAGTTTTGAAAATTTGGTACAAGGTTTTCCATACATTTTTCTTCAAATATCTGTAAAAAAAACTCTACAGGATTCAGACAAAAATTTTTTATGAGTGTTTGAAATTTAAATTTTTACAAAACCGTGTTAAATAACGGTTTAGCCTCAAACGGTTTTTGATATTTGTTGTTATTCAAACAGTATGTCGTAAATACTTTTAAATTTTACCAGTTATTGAGATTGCCATTTTCTTTTAGTGATTTGATTTTCAAAATATTTTGACTTTTTTTGAGCTATTTATAGACAATGGAAAAAATCAATTTTTTTAAATTTTTTTTTTATAAATGTTGATAAAAAAAATTTAGCCGGGACAAATTACTTGAAAATTTAATTGAAGGGTCCACATAACTTGTTCTAACTCTGATTTAAAAATTATAAAAATACATATGCACAATTTTATTTTATTAGCATTTGAAGTTCAAATATTGACAAAAATCGTCAAAATCGTGAATATTTTTAACTATTTGGTAGTTAAAAATTTATAAATATTTTACTATCAAAAGCTAAGAATTGAAAATTTAATAGTATGCTTTCCATAAGTTAAGCTTAAAATAATTATGAAAAAGTTTGAGGATTATTCAATTTAAAAATTTTACGAGTGTTTAAAGTTTTAATTTTAATTTGAAATCAAAAATACACGTGTAAAATAACGTTTTACTAATAAATAATTTTCAATTTTTGTTACTTTTAAAAAATTACTTGACGTACCTAAGATCTTGAAATTTTTACTTAAATGTTTGAATTTGTTTTCCGATGACTAACCAATCTAAAAGTTTACCTTGATCCATTGATTCAAGTTAATCTAATCTATGATATTTTTATTTTAAGTGAAAATAAATATTTTTTTTTTGCTTACGTGTTTATGAAAAATTATTTTGCATAGTGTGAAAATGAAAATATAAATTACCAAATCATGTTTAGAATTATATTTATTCAACAAATTGTTCAATTCTTCAAATATTTAAATAACTTGTTAATTTGGAAAATCTAGCGATTGAAATTTATTTTCATTTTTTTTTTCTGATAAACATAAATTTAATTCAAAATTTAATTTTTATATCTAAAGTAAATTTATTTTTAGATAGTCTTATTTATTAAAGATGGCTTTAGAATAAAAATACTGATAACCACGAAATAATAAAAATAATACTCACTGTTTTGAATAATTTAATATAAATAAATCACTAATTAATATACACGAACAAGTTATTATTATTATTATTATTATCATAATTTAACTTTTTACGATTAAGCATTCATGGAATTTAATAATTATATTAATATATTTATTTTAGATTCTGAATTTTTATTTCTAATCATTTAAAATTCAAATGTTTACGAAATATATCAAAATTTAAATTAAATTTCATACGCTCATAATGCGTATGTTGGCCAAATACTTTTTTTATTATATAAACAGATACTATAAAGTAACTAGTTAACATATACCAGTAACTATACTATTTGTTTCAAAATAGAATATATGACAATATTTAAATATAATATATCCTAGACTGACAAATCATCTCCGTTCAGAATCGTTTTTCGTATACCTATCATTGCATTCAAATTTAACCTACCCTAGTCTGAGGTCCACCCCACCCCCTAATATATAGCAGAGCGATACCCACTTACCCGTTTTTTATTTTTTTATTTTGATTATTTTATATTTTATATTAATAAATTTAAATCATTTGCTTTAATTTTGAAAAATATTTCAGGTTGTTGGAAATATAGGTATTAGTTCAAAATTTTCTAAATGTTCATTGATTCCTAGGCTCTGGGGAAAAACAACAGATTTTTCCGAAATTTTTCCCTTGTTTCTGGAAATGTTTCCGAAATTTTAATCTTTACTCATAAGGAATCTATTTATTAATTTAACATAAATATTTAAATACATACATTGTTTACAATATTAATTATATACCATAAATAAGACCAATTCAAAAATGGATATTGATTTCAATATTACCTACATTAAGCAGTTGCCCCTTTTGGCCCTTTCTCTCGTTCATTTCTATGCAAAAGGTTATAAAAGATATACAACAAATAAATCTTCAATATATTATGTAAAATAACATTTTGTAATCAAATCCTTTCCTCATACTTATCCTAAATAAGTCACTCCATTAACAATCAAAATGACTTCATCGTGGTTTACGCAACCAGATTTCCTATTTTTAAATGCGCTACAGAAATTTCTAACATCGAAACTCAAACTAGTCGATTATTTTTAACGACAGTAAATTATATTTTAAGTCATTAACAATTGATGTTATGTACGTTAAAGGTGGACATCTTGGACACGTGTGGCAATCCGCAGTTTCCAGCCATGCGGCGGTTAAGCATAGCCAACGCCAACGCGTTCTTGTTCGTCTATTCGATCGACTGCGAACGGTCTTTCGAAACAGTGAAGCGAAACTTCGAGGAAGTACGCGAGCAGCGTGAAGACTACCAAATGCTGCCAATTGTAGTGGCTGGCAACAAACTTGACCTACCAGCCGATCATAGACGCGTTACCGTGGAAGACGCTTCTGAATGGTTATACTGCGAGCTACCGAAAATGAGGCGAGTCTATAAAATGATCATAAATATTTTATTTAGAACTTTTAACGATAATATTATTTAAACTGTGATATTATCGAGAGAAAAAATGTTTCAAGTAGTCATCGTCACTCGTTGATATATTATAAAAATAATAATTTACCATAAATTCCAAATACAAAATTTAAAATATTTAAAATAATCACGACAAAATACACATTATTAATTTTTAAATTATTCATTTAGATTGTTAATCATTTTCGTGTAATGAGGTGATCTATAGCCCATAAGTCTCGGCATTGACAACATTAACTGAATTATCGACAGCCTTCCGTGATTAAATCCGTTCTGCCCACAAATTCGATTTATAAGCTTGCCTGACGTAAATATTAATTATTATACTTCCAGTCAATTTTTTTTCTATAATAGCAATAAAATACGTGTCCCGGATTTTCAATAAAGTTCAAGTAGGTACAACTAAAAAAAAATATTTTCGTGTAGTCTTCGGCATCAAACAAATCGGTGTCGGTCCTTTTCGATGTACAATAATGTTATAATAATATCATATTTGATATAAATTATTAGTCTGTCTACTGCAATGTGTATTTATATATATATTATTTATATATATACAAAAGTGATATTAATAGATATTACGAGTATATATATATTATTTTATATTTGTATGCATCATAAACTTTTTATTTTACTATATATTATATAAAATCAAGGCCGTCACTTAAAAAAAAAATTGGGGGTCCAACATTTTTTTTAATATAGATACTGAATTTTTATAGTCAATTAATTATATATTTTACCAGAAAATGTGGCTACTTTTAAAAATTTCGGGGTCCCATTGACCCCTCCCCCCCACCAACAGATACGATCTTGTATAAAACATAGATACAACATAATAACAACTTAATAATAAATAATTGTAAATTGTGAAAAATACTCGTCATTCATACAGGAATATTAAAATGAATATATTGACTTATGTTTAAATTACATCCATAACAATTACCTAATAATATCATTACTGTAATAAACTTTTTTAAGAATATTATTTTCTTTTTTCTTTTGTGATGTGAGATTTTTATATTTGTGTAAAATACGGCGTGCAGAATATTAATATACGAAATATTATAAGATTCGCTACCTTTTGGTTAGATCTTAGGTGTAAAACTAATATTATTCTAAAAAACATTATTGTTTTATATTGACTATCAGACTATAATTATAATTATTATTTATAAACTATGACAACTTGTGAGTGACCCAGCCACAATATGAAAACCAGTTTTGACCTAAAGAACGGTATTCGCCCGCGGGGCGGTGATATGAACATTGTTTCCCTTAGCAAAGCAACATAATATTTTTAATTTTTATTTCCGAAAACATGCTTCCATTTCCTCAGCTCTTGTTAATCGTAGAAATATAATTTTTTTTCACCAAAATAAACTTGAGAAGTTTTTCTAGAGAACTCTGTTCCAGTTTTTTCTTATATTTTTCGTCTATTTTATATGATTTTGTTAAAAATTTGAGGATTCTTGAAAATTTCAAATGCAAACATAAATGGTTTGAAAAAAATTCGAAAATCTGAAACGAAGTTGTCTAGTAAAACTTCTCATATTTAAATGTAAATTTGTAAATATCATGTTTCTTCGACTAAACTAACAAGAGTTGAGGAAAATGGGAAGTACGAAAACATGTTTTTACGGTCGAATTTCGTTATCAGAACAGCCTCTTAATTATTGTTCAATGAAAACCGACTAAAGTTCCATTTACTTGAATCTATTTATGGCATTTATAAAATTCATTAAAATTAAATATTTATATAATTCATCACCTATTAATTATTAATTTAAAATTTAAATAAAAGCAAAGATCACGATTTCAAAAATGTTGAGTAATAGAAGTTTTCAAGGTCTTAAACAGAACCTAGAAGAAGAATTAATGAACATTATTCTCGTTCGTGAACGAAGGATGGACCGAAATGAAATAGGTTAATATCTTTACATACTATTACAATAAATAGATACTCTTAAATCTTTTGTGTAACGCGACTAAAATAATTATCCACGTAGAACTTTCTATGTATTTGTCATAGTAGAAAATAAAATACATCAATTAAATCCTTATTTTTTGTATTCTTAGTAATTGTATAATATTTTCAATCACATGCAATTTCCGTATTATTTATAATAAAAATTTAAACTTGAATATGAGTATCAGTTTTTTCAAATAATTTTTGTTGTTCACAATGAAACCGATTTAAATAAAATAATAAGAGATTATTTAATATAATATATATTACGTATTTAATTCATTGATTCTGTTGGAAAACGTTTTATCTTGACATTAAGATTAATAACACCCTATTAAAATTTAATATCACTAGGCTGCAATATATTTTGAAGCGTTACCTTGGAGCATAATCATACCGTTTACAATCTATAATGATGACGTGACAGATAAAATTATATTGTAATAGAAGGACAAACAAATGAATATTTTTATTTAATCATTCGAAATAATTACGATTTGTCTTCCTAAAAATGCTACATACATAAATTTGTTACTATACATAAACAATTGAAAAATATTAAAATTATTATTAACCCATATGTGCAAAAAGGAAGTGTATAAAAAACTAAAATTTATAATTTCAGTTATTATTAAATTTTAAATATAATAATTAATTACTATATTATACAAAAATGTTGAATATGAATGAAAAATATTTTTCATATAACTTACTTAGGTAATGGTAAATTTGATTATTAGCCTAAAAACTATACTCATTTAGTAATTTCATATGTTTTACTTGTTTTTAGTTATTCTAGTAAGAAAAATCTATTTCATGGATAATTTATATTTATTATTTGAAATAGATAGAACCTTTTCAAACGTATGAATTTAAATTTTTTATTTTTTGTTTTAATCTATAATATTATGCACTGTTCTTCTCATAATTAATAAGCGCATTAATGAAAAAAATAATGTTAAGTTCTCTCTCGGTAGTTACTTTTTTATAATATCGTATCACAAAATTATACAACATGGTTAACTATAAAAAATTAAATAAAACTACAACCTTATTGTATACGTACTTTAATAAAATATCATTTGATTTAAAATTTGACTTAGGATTTATTATTACTTATTCCCCAATAGACTATAACATTACATTGAAATACATAGTATATACAATATATATTAATACATTATACTTATATGTTAGCTTTATAACAGAAAATTTTAACAAATGATTTTAATGCATTACATGAAAAATATCGGAAATTCAAGAATTACAAAATCATATTCGATTGAGTATAATCTGATCAAGTTCATGCAGCATATTATAATACTTACTCCCAAAAAAGTAATCAATAATTTTGAATAAAAAAAACGCTCAAATAAAATGATATAACTAACTCACAACCTAGTGTACTAATTTTAACCTATTTGTATCCTTATCTATAGTCAATAATAATATTAATTGGATCATACGTCGTAATACAATATGATGTATAAAATGTTTTTAAAAAATTCCAAAATATTATTGCTTATATTTTACAAACAAAACAATATTAATAAAATTCTATATGTAATACTAGGTACTTTATTTTCAAAAAAATAATCGTAATAATTATAATTAAATGGTTAATTTTAAAAATATGTTTAAACAAAATAATTTTAGATTTAAGAATATTATTTTTCAATGTTCTATATTTTATTTTTCAAAAAGCCTTAAGTACGTACCTAATTAAAATGTTATCAAGATTTTTATAATCCATAACGTACGATTATTGTCTTATGATATACACAATTATAAAATTAATAAATTATGCTAGAGCCAATTTTATGTTTTACTACCAACAGTTTAATATTAACCTTTTTGTGTAAATATTATTCAGCCTTTTAACCTCAATGATTTTGCGTCAGTGTTCAGATTTTGTCATGGATCCATTTTGGGTCTTCTATCTGTCATTGTATAAAGTATAAATACGCATTTCTGTAACGCTAACAAACCCTTCAGCGAATACAACCAAACGGAAAAAAAACAAACTGTCCATCGATCAAACACGCGAGATTTTACGTACCAGCCCAAATACAATTTATAATATACATTGAATTCCTGAGAAGAATAAGTATATTTCATTTCCTATCTCCAGCCCCGAGCGTTTGTAGTCCGGACGTCCGCTGTCGAGAACACAGTGATGTGGTGGTGTCGACGATGGCGAAGGCCGTAAAGACTATGGTATTCTACTTACTGACAAACGCAACAGTAACAAAACTTAACGATCTAAATTATATTAAACATATTCATTACCTTACTATACATATATCAGACGTCTCTGTTTACACGAATTCCGGTAAATAGGTGTTATTTCATTGTACAGATCAAGATCGCTGATCAATGACCTCGTTTCTGAATAAGATCCATTATGTCCATGATACCATTAGTGTTTAATATACATATATTACACTTTATTAATATTCCGTGTCTTTGTTATACATTTATGATAATGTGAGACATTTACAAAAATACACATTTTATTTTTACTTGTAATACACTTAAAGAAAAATTTCCGAAAATGTTGGAGTACTAAAATCTACATAAAATGTAAGACAGTTATTTTCTCAATATTTTTTACTCTATAGAAATATAGAAAATGGTTGTACGTTTTTCAAAGTGCACAAGCGATTTGAACAATGGATCTTCCTTGTACAGCAGTTTTATACACTTCAGAAAGTGTACAAAAATCAATGAACACATTGTAAAGTGTAATATTTTCAGGGTTTTACTCTCTTAACATATCATATACGTATAACGTGCATGTATCTACATTTAATCGTAATATAATGCGCACCAACACTCGTCCCATTGTATTTTTTTTTAATAAATTCGGAATTAACTTAGGTACTATATTATGGTAATATCGTCTAATAGAAAAAAAAATTAAAAATCGAACCACTTTTTAACAGACAAAAACCGTTGTCATTAGGTAGTTACTTCACCAATTATTTATATAGTATATACATACACATATTTAGACTATAAAGCTAAATTGTGACATTATAATAGAAGTTTTACGCCAACACAATTTCCAACGATAGTAATAAATTATGTACACACTATATTTGTGGTCATGTGCACACACCGTTGTAATATAGCGTTGGTGTGAAATGTCATTTTCAACTAATTAGTCTATTCGAAGTCGGAATTTAAAATGCATAAAGCATAAATAAATTACGTGTCAAATTCGTAGTTAATGTCATTTTTCTACAAGTGCTAAAATTGATTTCATCGAGTAGCACACTAACACGTTCGAAATCATCGAAATATAACAGCATAACGCCTATTTCGAATTGCTCTTAAAGAATAATACACATTTTTAAAAATAAAATATAATTATTTGAAAATATTACAACTGGGTATAAATTATAATTGTTTAATGATTTCAAAATGTAGGTGAAAACTATACTTTGACTTGCGTAATATTTAGTGTTAAATGAAAATAATTAAAATATCACTTCAACAAAAACTAAATATCAATACGTTTTTAGCATACAAATTAAACTTTTAATAATACAATTAAATTTGTACGTGATTGAGTGAGTTACTGTAATCATTCATACACATTTTGAAGGCAATTTTTATTATATTCTGACTATTCCGTATTAAAACCATGATTTGAAATTGAATAAATTGTGGTCACACTCGGAATATTAAACTTAAAGTATTGAGTTTGTGCAGAGTTATATCAGATCTTTATAAAAATTATGTACTAGAGTTTAATATTTTATTACATAAGATTCAATATAAATAGCTGACAAATATAATTAACTAAATATGTAATAAATTATTAGTAATAAATAATAACTTATTTAGTAAAAAAAACATACACCATGAAATAAAAAAAAATTAATTAAGCAAAAATGTACTACGTACCTACTATTAATAGTTTTTATCCAGTATTAAATTATTTAACATAAACTTATAATATTGTCAATCCCTATAATATCTAAATTACCAAATATATCACATAGAGTAAGATTAGAAGAACTCTATGACGTATTGTAAATGTAAAAGTTATTAGATATTGTAATTTAAAATTACAGCTGTTAATTCTTTGTTTTTATTACACCCTCTATTATTATAATATTTAAAATAATAGTGCAAAAGTTTCAGTTCATAATCTTTATAGACATAAAATATAAATCTACAAACACTCAATATTTAAATTTAATATTCTGAGTATAACTATAATTTATTCATCTTAAAATCATGCTTATTATAAGAAACAATATTGAAACTTCAAATAAAAATTAGGTATATTTTTTGTTTCCAGGAAAAAGTAAATATTTAAATAAAAATATGATAAACATATAATAGATACATAATTCTAAATAATTTTAAGTATGTTTAGCATTGGGCTAATAAAGAATATTCAAAATATAATATTTGTATTCAATCATTTTTCAATAAAAAAAAAAATATTAAAAAATTATAAATAATATATATATTTCATATTATTGTTTAATAAAATATTTGATTTATCCTTATTTCTTTAGAAACTAAAAAAATAAATAAAATGACCTTATGTAACATCGTAACATATTATTACATTAATAATTATTCAATTCTACTTGGGTCATTTTTTTTTTTTGTGTAAACCTTATTTAAATTAGATGTTTTACCAATGCTAAGAATTTGTAATAAGTTGTGAAACAACAATAGTTAAATAAGGAAAAAATCTTAAGTCCGTCTCTGAGTAAAAACTATGACAAGATTGTTATATTTTTCTTTTAGAATATTGATCTAATTTCAAATTATACAGTAAGTTCTGGTTGTAATTTATATACATAAAATTAATTTTGGTTACTTAACTATCAAAGTTTATTTTTTTTTTAAATTAAAATACTAAAATACCTATATTTATTGTTACCGATGGCTAAATATAACAAATAAAAAAATTCCTTGAACTGGAAATTATAATATGCTTATAAATTAAAATATATATGCTATAGATGATTTTATTTTTGAACAAAGTGAGTTCTTAAAGACTTTTCTTTTGTCTTGATCCATAAATGAATTTGGTTCTTTGTGTTAAACTTTCGTTCCTTTTTAACAAGGATTTTTCAAAAGTATCGTTTTATTGATGTTATTATTATAGTATACTTTGGTATTTTCTCTATAACAATAACCATTGCATACATAAATTCACACAATCAATAACAATATTTAGTATCACAATAATTCGTCAAATTAAACTGAAAATCTGTATTCACTAAGACGATGTTTCCTTAAAATTAAAATAATAATATACGTATTATTATATTATGGTCTATATATATATATATATATATATATATATATATATAAATATTATAACTATAATAATATAATAAGTAAATAGTTCAAATACAAAGTAAATTATTAGTCTAATTAATAGATAATATATACATATAATTAGCGTAAAATATTATACCCACCTCCATATTTCAGGTATTGACACTATTCTGACGCATCAAATGTGAACGATTTGTCAATAATTCTATAATTTATTGAATTTTAATTACATTAATAATTATTAATATTATAATTTTTTCATGAGAGTAATTCAATTTCAATTCGTGAATTTAAAAAAAAACATTATTTTCGTAATATTGATTAAATATGGACAGTAATTTATTCGTTTAAAAAGCATTCCAAGAGCCATGGCAAAACTTTCGTGATAGTTAAAATATCCGTTTCAATATTATAATATAAAAATACATTTCATCGCAATATTCAATGTTGCTGAGAAACATAATATGTAACTTATACGTGTACTCGCTTTAATCGATAATTCTAACTCCAGGATAATGCATACGTTTTACATTCTAAATTAACGAATTGTTGAGAAAAATTAAAATTTTATTCGTAAATTATTTGATGCGCTTTTGATTATGTATCATTTTATGGAACACAATTTTCTAATCAACGTTTCGTGTTTATACAAGGCTTTTAATGCTATGTCTGCATACACCCATGTGCACAGATTATTATTTAAAATCTTAATATTATATTATATTCATAAATATTTAATTATCACAATACCGTAAAGAGAATCTAATTGAAATATGTATTCCCACAGCATTCGTATAAAATATACAGGATAATTAACCGAGGTGATCTCCTCCGATGGCTATTTGTCATTTAATCGTGCATATTTTATTCAAATCCTGGTTTTAATATTTTTAACACTAACTTAAACGCAATCAATTCATAGTTATAGAAACCCGAAAAAATAATCTCCAAGATCAGAATCGTTTTTCCAACTTAAAAATTATTATCTATCCTCTCGAAGTATGCATATTTATTCTAAATAAAATATTAAAATGAAAACACTAAAAACCGCTGTATTGAACTTTACAACAAAATTTGTGAAACAAAACAAAAGTGCAACATCCTGTAAATAAATTATCTATAATATTCAGTCCACAATCGTTATGCTCATCTTTGTGGTGATCCATTATTTAAAACGGTACCGTTGCGTTGCGCAATACATTTTACCATACTGATAAGGAACTATCATATTTCCACATCTATGATTTTACATCCGAAACATAATATTGTTTGATAACTTATTTAAGTAAAATAATTTCGTAATCGATAACATGTTTATTGAATTATTATAAACTGATGAATGATAAAAATATGTTCCACGTCCGGGGTAAATAAAAGTTAAAATGTTAAAGGAATCGTTTTTAATTAAGATTATTTCAGTTATAATTGTATTTCAGAATAATACCAAAAAATATTCTTTGAATTGAGTAAATGAAAATGTAATATAATTTTTGTTTAATACAAATCGGTAAATTATATTGTGTATCAATATGAGGTTTTAAACAAACCACATATCCTACCTAAACCCGCCTCTGATGAGATATATATATTATTTGGATAATCATATCAAATAATTTTCGTGCCAATCACAGACCACAGTTTCAATATCTTTATTATTTTTCTTTCTGATACAAATAAAACAAGTTTTTAATACCCAATTTATCATTAATATTATATTTTAAATAGTCGTTCGTTATAAATTATCAAATAAATACAATATAATAAATGATATAATATGCATAATTTAATTAGTTTATAATTTTTTAATATAAAGTATATTAAATAATTACTTAATCGTTTTAAAATGCATTATACCTACTTACAAAGTTACAACCATATTATATTGCGCATGCCTATATTGCATATTTGCATATTGTATACAAATAAAAAAAAAATCAATCGGTACGTCAAAATGATTAATAGAATGTTTTTCTTATTCTAATGTCATTATTATAGTGTGGGTGTTTAAAACATAATACTGTTTCTTTTCGTTTTCGTCTCGTATTAACATCATTCGTCTGAAACTGCTAAACACCCAAGTTTTTCAAACGTTTAATAGGCAAAAACTGAGGAAAATTACTACCGGTCGTTTATTTTATACAAGCCGCTTGGCAAATTGAATACAAACCATAATTAAAACTAAACGTTTACCGGTAAAACGCGTGCGCGGAATTGACGCATTCGGTGGAGAATGCGAACGACAGGACGATAATGACGTTTCGAGGCGATTAAGGCCTCGAAATAATGTGATTTAACTTACACAAAATTAATGGGTAAAAACAGTATGGATTTACCAGAGATATGCCTTCAGAAGCAACTTTACGCTTTTGATTAGTAATAATAATGGTACAAAAGCACGATGAGAAAGTAAATAATAATAACATCCGCCTGATTGCGATTAGCACTGCTTCCGATGCCTTATTCAACTTGAACGAATACTTGGCGGGCATTTGATCAAAAACTAATAACGCAAATGATTTGATTACATGGTCGATGGGTCCAATAAAAGGCTAATATTCTGATCGGATATTGAATCATCTTTTGTCGACAAGTATGTGGTATTCACTATTCATATTATTATTATGTATGTGGTATCATTTCATATCATATTATCTGGAGCGATATTATTAACATAAGATTACACTCATTTTCACGATAATCGTATAATTTTCATTAAAGAATTAAACGCTATCGTATTAGACAGGGGCGGATCCAGACCAAGATAACAGGAGGGGACGGTTTTTAAAGGGCACACATTAATTTTGATAAAGTATTTATTTAGGTACATACATATGTTACTTTCCACAGTCTCATACAGAACAAAAACAAATATTATTTATAGTAATAGTAATAAAAAAATATATCACTATAATTTTGTTACCCTTGAAGTATAATTACGTCAAAAACTAAAACCGGGGACTTCAAACTATTTTTTTTTGAAAGAACGGGGGGGGGGCGATCGTCCCGATGTCCCCTTTGGATCTGCCACTGGTATTAGATATATATTATAAACTATAAAAATATATAGCTAAAACACAAATTGTATGCAATAACATAAATGCTATTACTTATTATTACCGTTATTACTGTTATATGTCACAAGTTTTCAAAGTTAATATGAATTCTGAACAATGAATCATTATGATTTTTTTTTCGTAAATAGAATTAAAAATAAATGGTTTCGTTTAAATATTGTAAGTCGAATAGATGACATACATCAAAATCGAAAATTTAATTTCAAATTGTTGTAACTTTCAAAAGTTATCACTTAACCAATCAATTACTATAATTGTCAGTAATTATCATAAGTAATAAACAATGTATTCGTATTATATACTTAAAAGATTTATTATATGTCAATAATAAACTCTATTACATTATTACATAATTAATTAGAAGTTTTACATTGTTTCTTGGCTTTCCAACAAGTCATGAAAACTATCATAATGTACAGTATACGAACATACTAAAATAATTCTACGTTTCTGTCAAGTCAATTATTCTCTTGTTGAATATTAATATTCAATGAATAGTGACTACGTCATAATAATAGAATTACTATGATTTTAGCGTTACGTTTATAGCATATTTTTTATTAAAAATTTAAAAATACATATAATATACCATTTTTAACTAACTAATCATTTTTATTATTTGTTTTCAATTAAATTTTCCACGCCTTATCGTTTTTAATATGGTGTTTTATACGTACCACTGATGATTTAAATTATTACCACAATTATACTGATACCAGAGTGCGCTTCCTATCTTATGGCCTTAGTTTTCATGATGTACATGTTAAAATATCTCAAAAATTAAAATAGTAATTTCGATTGATTCGTGAACTTTTTTATATTTTACACTTCGATTATGTTACAAATAGTATAAATACATAATTAAAACATATATTAGTACTATCACATGTATTTTTTTCAATGGCTAGCTTTATAAATATTATACGAGTACTAACGACTACTTATTTATATTAAATTATGTTTAAGTATTAAACTTTAAACTATGTTAAAATCAAACGTTATATTATTTAAAATATCAAAATATTATAATAAATGAACACTTAAATAGTATATTGTGTGGCAAGGGCGGGAAATGGCGTTCCCGCGCGAGCCACACATACTATTTTTGTCACGCCTGCACCGAAAATTTGGTTTTCGACCGGGGTTGAAGCGTTCGAAAACGTCCTTTTTCCGTCCAGCGGGCGGTAAAGTGGAAATCCCCAAAAGTGCCGGCCGCCGGGCGCGTATCCCCTGCACAACCAGAAACTAAAATGTATACCTACCACGGTTCTTACAAAACATAAACTTTTGGTTACATCTTAAATGTATAGTATCACCTCCTTGCAAAACGCATAAACATTTAAAATAAAATGTCTTCCATGAAATTGTTTTTGTAGAATAGTCTATAATTGTTGCATAGATCCCTGCATAACCTTTTCCATGAACGTAGGGGCGTGACAACAAAATATATTCAGTTCTCTAAAAACAATGTCAAGTATATTAACAAAATTCATGATAAAATTAGGATCTTGAGTGGTTTCAAGTTTTAGTATAACACTCAACATCGTAGTACATTTTAACAGGTTATGGGGTTTTGAATTTTTGATATACGTATTATTATAGATATTTAAATATTTTGCAGTATTCCTGATAGTTGATACCTATAATTTTTTACATATTTGTGATTTGTAAATGTTTATTTTTATGTTTATCATGGTACTTTTATTATATCCTTATATTCTTTGTATCTATCTTTTTCCAATTGAAAAATTATAATACAATGTAAGCATTACATTAAAATAAGTAATAACTACGATAATCTATCAAGTATTTAGCATAAATATATAATAGCATATAAATACTATTTTGAACTTAAATTTCAACGTTTAAGTTTTATTTAATTAGGTAGGTAATTAATTTAATTATTAATTACTCATTGAATATATTATTTATAATAATTTAATGAATTAATAAATTATTCAAATTCATGAATCGCAATTAACTAAATACGCTTAAAATTTTTTAATTATGCCATAATGGATTTAAAATGTCACCTGTTTTATGTCTAATTTATACAGCGTTGAAATTTAACTTTGATCGTTCACACAAATATAATAACAAGTACCAATAAGTAATATTATTGAGGCATTATTTACTAATAGGTTCCTGCGATATTAAATATGCCACCAGCTAATCGTATTCATCAAAATACATATCCGCCATAATGTACATAATACTTAAACTTACTAAACCTAAACACCCATAACGGCTATGTGTTTTGAATAATAAAAAAAAAAACTAAAAACAGGCTAGTAGGTAGCATAAATTATAAGGATCGTAAAAAAACGCAAAAAAGGATTTTGATGTTTTCGTCACATACCTATGCACGTGTCAAGAACCTTTTTATGTAATATCGGTCAAACATACAGTAGACTGTACTATAATCCATACAGCTAAAACGTAAGAACATTATATTAGTTAACTATAATAATAACTCAGAGAGTATCTATAACATGGGTCACCAAATAGCGGCCGCGGGCAGAATACGGCCCGCCAACACATTTTATCCGGCCCGCAAACAAAGAATAAATAACACATATTACGACAAAATTATATGTGTTATGATTGTAAATTATTATATTTTTGTTAAATATTATTGGTTTTTATATAATGTAAATATGTAATTAGGATCTTGATGGCCCGTGAAAAATTTTTAGATTCCTTATGTGGCCCTTCAAAAATATTAATTAGTGACCCCCTGATCTATACTCTATATTGTGAAATAAATTTTGTATACGATTCCGATAAAGAGTCCTTAAACACTGTGCATATCACAGACAAGTAGTGTGAACTGCAGAAATATATTCAAAAATAAATCATTATATAATAATAATATTGCCATTGTCCTATTGATTAAAGAAATCGGTATCGGTTTTTATCATGGAAATATATTTTTAGTTCATGAAACACGATCAAATAACCAATAATTATAATAATATATTTTTATATGTGGTAATTAATTATGTTTGACGTTTGAAGCAATTTTTATTTTTACAAAATCATTTTTTTTTCCTTTATTATTAAAATACACAATCTGTACCTCGTTGATACAACAAGAGTATTAGCTAAATATATAAAATAACATGAATAGCTTGATAAAAGCAGCCCACCCAGTGATGACACTTATAAATTGAGGTTATACATAAATTTTCTCATAGATACATCTATATTTATTTATTGATTGTTTTTTTTTTTTTTTTAGTATTATGATATTAAGTCAGCATATCTCTGCACCAGTTGCGTTTTAATCTCCTAGGAGGATTTCCCGGAATAACAATTGATGAGAGTGTTTTAACTAAAGGATTTGAAACCAAAATCATTTGATAAAAATATAAAATAGATTATCAATTTGTATCGTTTCTTCGATTAATTGTCTAACCGTATCATATTACTTTCACTTATTATAATATTTGAATCTTCTCAATGGATTATCATTATCGATTATTATGATAAATGATTTTTGGAGAAATAATAGAAAAGTATTAGTATACTTTACACCATTAAAATATTCTACTAAACTTTTAAATTACACGTAAAATAACGTTTAAACTATACTTTGAAAAATTGAAATAATTTCTACCTTGGTATTAGATAATGTTTCAGCTATCGATAAAATTATAAATTACGAGTGGAATCATATAACTTTTAAAAATATGTCGTTTAAAAACATCGGTTTAAGTACGAAGTACTTGATTTAAGACTAAAAAATTAGTTTATTTATTTAAATAATCAGCCGGTTTTTAAACGTTAAACTACAAAGTTTCTCGTGTATATGGAAGTAGCGTGGTAAAATACTTAATACTTATGACGTGTGGGACCCTTTTGTTAATACAAAATAGATTCTAAGTGGTCTGATAATATATACTACTACATGTGTACAATAAAAATAAATGTAACGCTTTAGAGTTATTTTAAATTTAAATATTTTAGTTAAAATTCATGTGAATATATTTTTCATTATACAAAGGCGTGATAATATAGAACGAGTGTAGTCTAATTGAGTTTTAATTTCAATAGAACGCTATATTCACACAGTACTCTGTTAATGATACACAGCCATTGAAGTGAAGAATATAAAAATATTGTTCGCCTTTATTATAAAAAGAGAACCCCCCTAGAGAATAATGTTTAGGTGAAGTAACTAGTAAATTATAGTAATTACACTATATTATAATAAATTAATATAAACTAAAACGTTGTACTCCCCAATCCCATCACGCCGTCAGAACGAAAACTCCCTTAAATTATACACACCCATTTCATGCACACTCACCGGTACTCTCATCATCCTCCCCATTCATAACACATAATATAAATAGCACATACCGTCTACTTATATATCAATATATCATATACATATTATATAAACACAGCTCTGACGCGAACGACTTTGCACAATTGTTTTTGCAGGGTCAAGTTGATCGAGTGTTCGGCTAAGGACAACGTGAACGTGCGCGATTTGTTCAAGTGCTTGTTAGTGTTGTCCCGGAAGCTGAACGGCACGGAAGACCAGGCGGCCTGCCCGTTGAAACGTCGGTCCAGCGCGTACGTCAGCCACACTAAATCGTCGAGACGCGCCGCGGACAACGCGGGAACCGCCACGACTTCCGGTCCGGCGGGCGGTGCTTCCGGTCACGGTCGCGACGAGCATCAGCAACAGCAGCAGCAACAGCAACAACAGGAACGGGCGAAACCGCGCAGCCGTAGTCTGATCAGACGATGCAGCCGGAAGGCTAAACAACAGATTAGGGACACGACCGCTGGTGGTGGTGGCGGTGGGGGTAACGGCGGTGGAGTGGATGATTGCAACGTCAGCTAAATGACCGCATAATAATATTATAATAATATACGATATACATTATACACAATATACCTACATGATAATAATAGGGTCTTCGGTTGACCGACAAAAACAAACTTCGCACTCGTACACAGTTCATTATAATTTTAGTCGTCTTATACCCATTATTATGCCACATGTACCTATATAATTTATATAGTTACCAATCGGTGTTTTACCATATTATTTTACAATATTATAATATTGTTGATCAATTTTCTACTAACCCCCTTCCCTCTATGAAACTTGCATCCAACATTTTATTTGTTTGTCGTTCGCTTTACCAGCGTATAATAACCGCTAACTAGTTATTTTTCGATATTTTTGTTCTTTCTGTTTCATTATACAATCATACTGTCCCTTTAACATTGATTAACGTTTTGTTCGTTTGGGGTGTGCTCAAATAATAATTACTATTATGTGCGTCGTTGACGTGCCTCGTGAAATATTTATATAAAACGGAGTAACTAAGTGTACTATATATATGCCTAAGTACTGTATTATGATAATAAAATAATAATTAAGAAAACGTCTTTTCAACGGTATTATGTGTAACGCGTTTACAACGAAATATTAAGAACAATAAATTTTCAAGTTTTCACAACCCCCATACAAATTTTGTACATAATATATTATGTTTATTGTTAATTCATGTTTATCAGTCCAATGTAGCCGACACTGCAGTTGCAATATTGGAACGACAAAATCACTTTTTTGTCTCTATATTAGGTATACTATTATATTTCCTGCACCAACCATTCTCTTAATAATAACGATACACTTGTGTATAGCTATAATATCATAGTTAAGTATAAATTATATTATTGTGTTCTCTTCGACGTTGAATAAAACGTATTAAAATAGTTTTGAGTAAAATCACTATCTTTATAAAATATACTCCCATCTAACTATATAATATATTATATCATGCCGTTATGGTATTCAAGAAAAAATACAATATGTTTTAAATTTGATTAAAAAATTAATTAATTATTATAATAATTATTTTATATATTTACATTGTATTTATGTGTTTTTTTTTTATTTTAAAACCCCATCAACGTACAACTAACATTTTGTTTATATATTATGAACTATTATTTTCAGATTTTAAAGATCAAGAAACTGTTATAATTTTTGTATCGTTTTCGTGCATTTCAAATTTTTTAAATCACTTAATGTATTATCTAGAAACTTATTATCATATTATCGTTTATTTATAAGTAATATAGGTTTCAAGCAACGTTATGATTTTTGAGAATCAATTTAAATTATTTATCAAAATTATTGGTCTTGTTCCCATTAAATGTAAATATAATAATTAACTAATAATTTTAACATAATTAATATTATGATTTTATTTAAATGCCCAATGTGTTTTGTTACGAATTATTTAATCTAATAAACACGTTTTAAATATATTAATTATTGACGGTAATAAGATGATTTGTATTACGCCGGTTATCGTCTGTATTTCGTGTAAATATTTTATGAATTTAAATATTTAATACGCTAACCTGTAATCTCTGATTTCACTGGTACAAGATTTATGATTTAAACAATAAACGTGATAAATTGTAGTAAATTCATTAATTTATGTGCCATTGATTTCCAAGTGCTTCCATAAGCGTATTTTTCAAATAGTCAACCTATATATTATAGGTGTTATAAGTGTGGTAAAAGAATGTCTATAAATAATAATATATTCGCAATTTAATTAATAATGAACCAAAATAATGTTAAATATTAAACATATAAAAATAAATACTATTAAGTATTCATACTTGCATTTAAAATATATTTTAACTTTCTTTGTTCACGAAGCATTCTCAAAAATGAATTTGTTCTCTAAAAGCACCTAAAACTACACGACACCTACTAATAAACTATACGCAATGTATTTATTCGTCCAAGTTATCAATTATTATTATTATTCTCATTCTATATTCGATGTTACTATACATTTTAATAACTTAACCATTTTACTAAACATACAATATATATTATGTATAATTATATACATATATTAAAATTTTCAAATATAATCAAGTATAATGTAGTATAGTAACCTACCTATAGTATTAAAAAAAAAATAGTTAAATTTATCTAAACAAGAACGTCCGTGAAAAGAAATCTCAAATAAAAAGTCATATTATACTTAATTGTACTATAATTATTCATTATCATGAATTCTTGACATGTAATATCACCATTATTGCCTATATACATATTATTAATTTGTTAATCAATCGTGTCGTTTGATATTTTATTGAATAATATAAACAGTACAGCTATTATATTATAAATTACCTAATACCTAATATGTGTAATACACATTGTGTATGTCACATCATTACGTATTTTGACGTATTTTCTATATCATCAATTAATGTCTATACTTACGTGGTAGGTATTGAAAAAAAATACGAGAATAAAACTGTTGGTAAATGTCCGTTTAAAATGCCAACGGAATAACGGGTTATGATGGGTTCTTAAATACTGCCTGCGAGCACCATCGAGTGTAATAAAAATCGAAAATGTGAAAAATATTATCTATTATTTCTCGTTTTTCAAAAATAAAGTAGGTATGTGATAATATATTCTCGTAGTTATATCCCCGTATGTGGCATTCGTGTGAGTGAAAATTCATTCAGTCCAATCGGGAATAAGCAGGGATAATAATAATTAATTATGTTTTTTTTTCTACAATGCTATAAAAAAATGTACATTCATTTAAATTAAAAATATTATCACACTATAATAACACACATTTTAAACCATAATAGCTTATGGAAACCATTGATGAGATTATTTTATTAGTAAATATAATTGTTAAAACCTGACATGATTTTCACATTTTGAATAATCAATTCAGTTAATTGGTTTTACATACTGTATATTCCCTTCATAGAAAAAGTTTGATTTTATTATGGTCTTGTGCAATTCATTTTAATTGGGCAAAACTAATTAATTGTCTACAACGATTTTTCCATTAATTCGAATTTAATAATAAAAAAAAAAATACAGCGAACAACAGTGCTTTCACGTCACTTTAATTTGTGTAATTTTAATCAGGCTATGTTGAAACTAATAAATACAATAGTTAATTTTTTTTTTTTACAATTCTTCAAAATTTTTCACGAAAATTATATTATTGCCTTACTATTGATAAAAATAAAACACTACATATTATTTTTTTTTTTATATATATATGTATATATATATATCAACATTTAATTAATTGTTTTTATTTTAGATTAATTTTCATCAAAATTAATAATACGTATTATTAAAAAATAAATAATAATAAAATAAAATAATTTATTTTATTAACTCACTATAAAATAAATAACTGATTCCGTTAATGATTACATCTAAGGGACCAGTAGAAATTGGTAGTTTAATCCTAATATATTGTTCTACTAAAATATATCATATATTTATACCGAATAATTTAAAGTTAGTTAAATGCATAAACATTTATAATACATACAGTAAGGGAATAACAATGTTAAAATTAAAAAATACATATACATATTTACTTACTACATAATATATTATATATAATACATATTAAGAGTTTCAAAAAAAAAAACATAATAATTTAACATTAACGGATTAAACTTTATCCATACTAATAACATTATAATTATATTAGTAAGAAACTATAATTAATAAAAATGAAAAATAAATATTATTTATAAAATTATTTTTAATTAAAAACTCCTACTAAAAAATAATTAACATCTAATGGATAATCTATAGTGTATCGTCATCAGGTGTAAGGTTTTTTAAAATTATAAATTTTTCTCTTGAAATATATGGGTGTACTTGTCTTCAAAACACTAGTAAATTTGGAGAAATATGCACTCTAAATGTTGTGTTCATAAATAAAACACCAACTCAGTTAATGTTTAAGATAACCATAATGTATGTACCTTCTAAATTTATTTTAAAGTTTCTGATTATATTATAGCATACCGTATATAAAGTTTCATATTCATTAAACATTTAAACAGTTTAATTTAAAACAGAACTTAAATGAATAATTTCTATAATTGAATAATTTAGAAAAAAACCTATTTCTTATTTTCTATAATAATATTCGTTATACATTTATACATTACAATATAAAAAGTGATCCATATAAATGTTTACACCCACTATTTCAAAAAGTTTGAACTTAATTAAAAATATTTTTTTATATACATAATTTGATGACTCCAGAACAACATATTAAGAAAAAAATTTTATCATTATCGTTTTTCCATGTTTTTACTTTTCTAAAATGACAATATACTTACATTTTAATTTCATATTACGCAGCAAAATATTTTCATGTATGCAAATTGAATATTTTAACGAGTAGTTAATTACTTATAAGTATTTAAAGAATTGATGAGCAAAGTAGAGTGGTACAGGGTATCCCGTCAATTGTTCTTTACTACGCTTACCTAAATACTTAAAATACTTATAAGTTATAACTAATTTAATTCTCGTTGCAAATTCAATTTATGTATATCGTAGTACTCCAAAATAAATTTTACTTTAGAATATGAAATTAACAATGTATGTAGTCGTTCAAAAAATAAAAAAATTAGAAAAATTAAAACGAAAAAAACACGGCAAAATATACAAAAAAAAATTATAAAATATATTGTTTTACAACCAATTACCTAAAAATAATAGTTTAAAAAAGATAAAACTTTTACCAATTATGAGTATAGGTTTACCTTGCATAATTATAGTTCCGAAAAACCTCAATGTACGTATGACTTAATTTCAGTAAATAAAATATTATAAAAGAATATTTTTAAATCATAATAAAGTAAAATTAAATCATTTGCGCTTCAAATAATACTGCATCCATTGTTGTAATCAGGTGGAATTGTTATTCTTATTTTGTACGAATTTTAATTTTTTTCCTTACAATTTATTATATCAATTAATAAACGAATATAGGACATATCTAATGTCTATGTGATATTCCACAATAATTTGGACAAAAAAAAGTTGACTGATGGCGATCATGTTTTTATTTTAATTTCTTAGTATAAACTATGATACTTTTTTTATTATTCATTTTTTGTTTAGGAGAAGGGGGGCAACAAATTCATTACCAATATATTTTAAGTAATATATTTAAATTTTCAAATTGAATTCCAGTATTTATCCGTATAAGAAATAATCAATTAAATGTATATATACATAAATTATGTGTGAAGTATATTTTTTCTCGTTTAATTAAATAACTAGGAACAATAAGGTACAATGAGATATGTGTAGCACCTCTCGAAATAGATAAATTTATATCAGATGGAAGTATGGAATAACTGTATTACACACCGTTCATAATAAAACTAAAACGGAAAGACTACTAGGTACTAATCTAAAATTAACAATAATGATTATCTAGCATTCATAATATTATGTATGTTATCATATCACAAAAGAACAATTATATATATGTGTATAATTATAATTTTAAATAATTTAATTATTGTATGAATAATATTATATTATAAAGTTTTATAGTATGTATTGATTTTTATTATAATAATAAACATAGTTTTGTTTCAAATATTGTATTTAGTATTTATTTCGCCTCGTTTTATAATCTATGGCTATTGCCCATTGCATATCCTTTGATATTATAACTATTACATCAAAAAACTTTTTTATTAAAAAAAATAACAAGATTTCCTAAAATACCAACCTTTATAATAAATAATAAATAATATTTATTTTAATAATAAGCTATGGCCCTTACTTTTTTTCAATATCTAAATTGTACAACATACTAGTGAGTTTATTCAGCGATTATTACCTATATTAAATATAAATAAAAAAGTAAATAGTTTCCTGTTACCGACAAATAATTCAAGTCAAGTTTTAAAAATCGGTCTTCAAACAGACTTACCTTAGATATTCTTTGATATATTTTCAATAATATAGTTTCAAAATGGATAAATACCTATAATACTTAGAATTCAATATGTACGAGATTATGAAAAATAAATTAACATACTATACTTGTAATAAATAATTTCAAATATAAATATATTTTTCAATTTAAAAAATAAACTTTCATCGCTATAAAATAAAAATTTATTTTTAAAATAATATTCTTTAAGTAAGTACTCTACTATTGTACGGAAATATATTTACTTCCATACTGCATCTACAGTTACTGTAATAATATTACCGTCATCTAATGATAGAATAATATTTAAATACTACATCGCGCATCTATGATCGTAATTTAATATAATAGTATACATATGATGTTGTTTACACGTATAAATGTATATTATAGTATCTATACAACATAAAGTTAGTCTCACAACCACAAAACCCGTACGATAGTAAATATTTGTGTTGTTTTAAAATGCAGTGCAATGTGAACGAAATTTTTATTGTATAACATAAACATAAGGATAGGGACTAAAATCGTCTACATTAAAATACACTTAGTGTAATACGAAATATTGAGTGTGTAGCAATCTGCAGTGACTATAATATTACTATGAATATAATATCATAATAAAATAATATTAAATTCGTTGTAAAAAAAAAATAAAAAAATACATAAAAACTATGCTTATAAGTATTTACAATTCGAAATTAAATAATCTATTGAATTTCGATCGGACTGTAATATTTTTGTACGGTAACAATGGACTATAATAAAATGTGCAAAAAAAATTTTATTATTTTTATTAAATTTTTTTATTCTAGGCTCTGTGATAATATATAAGTGATATTTAAAAAAATAAAATTCTTCATTAGTGTGGTTGATTATATTATTGTGTATAGTATAGGAATGTGGTATATGGACATAAAGTGAATATTACGAAAAAAAATGAATATTAAGCGTTTAATAAAAGGTATGTATATATAATATATATGTCGAATATGTTATTACATCATACCTTTTTTTATATTTATGTCACCGTTATATCAAAATTATATAATGATGTTATCTATCGGTGGGTAGTTCAAATAGTTCAGTATAAAACATTGTTTGTCGCTCTATTGAACTGAATGAACTCAAGTCCATGGCCAGAGATACGGTTATTGTAAACAATATTTTCTACGCCAAAATATTTTATTATATTATCCAATAGTGTAAAAATATTAATAGAATTCTGTTGTTGTATAACAATAATATTTTCAGATACTACAACGCCAAAAGATGATCGTACAAATTAACGTGTCGAACGGAATAGAAAAAAAATCAAGCAAATAGTTCTATAAAAACACGCCACGTGATCTACCCAAAACTGACGACTAAAATATAATTTTGAGTTCCATTAAAGTCATTGAACTATTCATTTGTAAACATCGGTCAAAAAATATAAATTTGAGTGAAACAGCATCACATGGTTAAACTGTGTTATTTTATTTTAGTCAAAATAAATTACATGACGTAATAATTTAGACAAACAAAATATTATACTTACGTGTATTGGCTGCCGCAGTCGTATCCTAAAATAGTACTTATAGAAAATTTCCTATAACTTATCAGAGTAACTTCTAATTTATTCTTAAAGTGATAATTTAAATCTAAAACTATTATCATACAATATATTAAAATCCTAATGGAAAATAACTATTACCACCAAGTCTTGATGTAATGCTTTAAATTAATATTGATTAAATGAATGTAAACACTTAAAGCATATTAAGAAAAAATGTAATAAATAATGCTGTAATAAAATGAAAACGTAGAACAATAAATTAAACTAAAACTAATTAGCCAACTAGAAAATGTTTAGGTTTTCAAAATAATATATATGTTAACAGTCGGTAATATTAGTTTGTATGATCATTAGCAACATGGTATGGACCGTAAATGAAGTATTGATAAATGATAATATTATATTTATCACAAATCAATAAATAGCAAAACTATACTATAATGTTATAATGAAAAAAAAAATAGTTCTACCTAAAAATGATTTGTTAATAATTTAGGAGTATTGTCTACATAATTAATTACAAATTAAATGGTTTGCTCAAATTAATTCAACAACAGAGTACCTGCGTAGGTAGCAAATTTATTTCTCGACGTTAAGACGTATTGCCGTTTTCATAATATATTGTTATCATAATCATTTATATATGCATGTAAACAACAAACATTTCCAGTCACTGTCATTGTTTATATTTTAAACCGACTCGTGTTTTATGTATAATTACTAAAACCCAATAGGATTAAACTTCATTTCACGAATTCGTGTGTTGTTAAATGTTTATATATTTTTTAACATCTTCAAAATATAATTGGATGATCTGAATATGTAAACGCTTTACGGTATTTACCAATGCAATTTCATCACTATTTTACATCTTTAAAACTCGAGTATTTATTAATTATTAATATGAAGTCCAAAGTTGATAGAAGAGTTGGAATTTATAATATAAAAATACAAAAATAAAACAAAGAATACTGATAGTATTTTCAGATATATACAATGTATGTACATATTATATTATTATCTTGTAGACATCGCTTGGAAGCATTAATACTCACAATACGAATCCCGTATAAGTGTAAAGTGTGGTGTTCTATGAAAAAATCTCGTATACACATTTGGGCCCCAAGGGGTTGAGAGTTGGTGACGGTATTGTGACAAAAATATGTAATACATTATGCTTCAAAGAATATAAACATACATATCATCAACTCAAGATGAATATTATCAAATCACTGAACCGTTTGAAAATGAATCTATTTTCTATATAATATATATGAAATGAAAAAAAAATATCAACAGGTAAAAATATCAACGGAAAAAATATTATATTTATTTATAACATTTCTAATGTTTATTAATATTTATCTTTTAAAGAGTATGAGATAGTTTTACTTCATTCTAAACTTATTTTAACATAATATTATATTGTAAATATGTGTTTTCAATTGATCATAAACTATAGTACCTATTAGTTATTGAATTTATTCAATTTACTAAATAACTGAGATTTCCTGCATTATTTACATTATTCTTTTTTTAGATTGTATATACTAGGACGTAGAACAATAAAATTCTCGATATTTATAAACATTACTTTAAGATTTGAAGTTTTTACCTTTCTACTGAACATTTCTTGAGAATATAAACTACTTAATTGCTTTATTGATCGAAATATTTTATAAAAAAAATACGATATGTGGTCAAAACAAGATAAAAATTTGTAAGTAAAAGAGTTATAAAAAAAAAATATAAAAACCTGCAACAAAATTGTTTTTTTTTTATTGTAAACATTTGTTTTTTTTTTGTTGTTTTATTCAATTATTTTTAATTTAATTAAATTTTTTCAAATGTTATTATTTTAAATACAAAAACTTTGGCACTATACTCGTATGTATATTTTATATAGGTATTCCTTCAATATTTGAAAAAAAATGTTGAAATTGTTTTTATACCTTATATTATTATAGTGAAATCAGAATATTTGAAAGCTTTCATAGTATAATTAGTTATTAAAAGTTTTAGAAAGAGAAAAATATGAGAATTTTAATGTAATACCGAGTATATAATATAGAGACCGATATAATTCCTCAGTTTAAATCTAAAATCGATTGAACCCAAAATGAGAACACAATAACTACTTACGAAGATCTTACAAAAATATAAGACATTATTTAAATAAACGATTAAACGTAAATATAATGAGCTTACAATTTATTATACCTCTCTCGTTTTACCACAAGTATTAATCAACGATTATTAACGACGAGTTAGTGTCACGCGTATTTTAATGATCTAGTTATAATAGTATATTATATTCCTATAAATACGACGACGACTTACCGTTTTCCTGATGTCTTATGATTATTATTGTTATTATAATATTATTATATCGTGTTCTGATTCATTCGGCGTCGAAGTATAATAAAATGATAATAATATTATTATAAAAACATCGAAACCGTTTTGTGCAAAGTATTGTGACACGAAAAAACTAGGGTAGAACGTACTATAGTACGCTTCAATTTAATTTTAATCCTCACAGTTAATCCTAAAGTTTTAACAATATTAGATTTTTTTTTAATTACATACTATTATCACTATTACTTACTTATTCGATTACAATAAAAATAATATCTCCATGTACTACTAATAATGTTAATAAAAAATGTATGATTTTTCTATAACCTATATTATATCGATAAGCAATAAAAATATT
Source organism: Schizaphis graminum (assembly GCA_020882235.1). Lineage (NCBI taxonomy): Eukaryota > Metazoa > Arthropoda > Insecta > Hemiptera > Aphididae > Schizaphis > Schizaphis graminum. Next base: position 21,937,222 of record CM037034.1, on the reverse strand, counting down.
ATTTAATATAGAAAAAATATTTTGATATTTTTATCAGTTTTAATTTGTTTGGAATATATTCATAGATAATTATTACATTAATAAATGTTCGTAAATTTTTTTGTTATAAATGCATAGTTATATTTTTAATTCAAAATTTTGCCCAAAGTCAAAGAGAATTATGTTCCCTTAATAAACAATTTACTTATTCTATTTTATTTTATTTATAGATTTTAATTGTTTGTTATGAATATATATATAATATGATACTATCTGTAAATATTTCAATAATCGAGCGCTGATATTAAAAAAAAATTTAATTTAATTTTACTAACTGCTATATTTAATTTTTAGTTGTGCCAATCGGGAAACGGCGTTACTGCTGCAATGTTGCAGATGTTGCTAGTGCTAATATACTACATATTATTAATTATACTGCAAGAGCTACGCCATCGTTTTGACAAATTTACAGGCATAGCCAACTCTCATCGATTTTTTTTTTACCAAATAAAATATTATTATGTTATGTATACAAAAACGAACATTGACCATGATATTATAATAATTAATAAACCAGTCCACGTCCCTACGCAAAATCAATCTTTGCGGTATACACAACCTATTATAAGCTTACAATTATTTGCTAGTTAATACCTATAGGATATAATACAATTATTATCAATTAAAAATAACTGATATGTATTATAACAGAATATTATCACAAATAAAAATAATCAAATTTAAAAATTTACAAATCCTTAGAGATCAACATTTAGAACAGTATCTTCATCTCTTCAATTGGCAGTGAGGAATGCAAAATTTCTATCAATGTCACACTTCAGCTTCAGTTAAACATTGCAGTGTTATGTTCTTTTAAAATTACTGAGACTTAACACTCTTTTTCAAGTAATAGGTACTGTACATTTTAACTATGTGACCTACACAATTTCAATATATATAATATTATTATAAATACAAATTATTGAATTCTATACTATATGACTTAGTATTTAATGGAACAAATGTGTTATAATATATAATTATAGGTAGTAATATACTATCACTATATTTTATACTAATAGGTCAATACATTTATATTATCAAAAAAATTTATACCCTATTTAATTTCATCTAAAGTTAAAAGAAAAATTAATAAACAATTAATTCGATACATAACTATTATGTATACAGGTTTTACTGTTTTGCTGTTTTTTTTTACTGGTAAATGGCACATCATAACATTCATATCAAACAGTGTCTAGGAGTTTCTATAATAATAAGTATAAAGTGAATCATCCTCGTGTCACACTTCTATGTAAAGAAATATTAGCAATTACTTGCGATAAAAGTCTTCGGTTACCTACACAGTTAACTGACGTGCAGAAATATATAACTATAATCTATATATATTATTTGTAAAAATCGAATTTTGTGTAAATTATATGTTTTTTTTTATAACGATTGATTAAATGATACAATAACGATCGCACCACCCACAATCCACATGTGAGTTATAATAATTTTATATCTATACATTATGTCATATAATAATACGTTATTGCATCGTGTATATATATTTCATGCACACAATGCAAGTACAATAATATATGCAGCAATATACGTGAACCTTTTTCTGGCGTCATTTATATTATGCATTCTCATACTTTTATACGACCGCTATAATACTGCCACTATTTTACCTCTGTTTTACCATTTTTTTTTTTTTTTTTTTTAATGGATAAAGCAAAAAATCTACATAAAACGAAATTTTTTTAGTTAAAACAGATGTATATTATTGCATATAGCAAATTAAAAATATTCAATAAAAAAAAAACAAAATGAATTTAACAGAAACAGAATGAATTTAAACTAATGAATTTGAACTGAATTTATATTCATTTTAGTTGAATATAACATTCACTCAAACATCTATTATAAAATAAATACCATACATATTACACATCTTATCTGACGCAAAATAGGTCATGAAACGTCAAAATAATATTTTTGAAAAAAAATAACATAAATAATATTATTATATTATTTTTTTCTAGTTATTAAAGTATACGTACGTATGTTAATTTATAAATTAAATTGTGTGTTGAAAATTAATTCACACAAAAAATTATTATTGACTAAAAAATGTTAACTTATCAAATTGAATAAATTTTCATTTAAACAATTTATCAACAGCCGTTAGTTATTAAAACAGCAAACATATAATTATTTAAGAACAAAACAATAAATCATACTTTTTTTTAATTTGTATACCTTCTGTATTAATGATAACAAATATTTTTTCATCAATTTTTATTTTATGTTTGAATTAATTAAATTCAAACTTAATTTAAGATAAATCTGTTTAACATATTTTTGGTCTTATGAATCCTTTTTTATACAATTTTAATGTATGTATAAATGTTTAGACATACCATAAATTGTTAGTAAATTGCTTGAGTACTACAGTTGTTATATTATGTTTATATATATATTTGGGAATAAAATGGAAAAACAAATACTATTTATTAATTTAAGTACCTAGTAGTTTTGTGCACCTGCCATCATAATATGTCTAGTGAAACACGTAATAAATAATAGTGTGTAAACATTTTTATTTTTTTTTGTTATTTATATTACATTGGCCATTAATCATTACCCACAATAAATTTACAATCACCTATTTTTATCGTTCATCACGATTAAAACATATTATTAGAATACTGATTAATATTGGTTGTATACAGATTTTAAAAAAGAATTAGTTAATACTATTATTTTTTAAATAACAATAACCTAATTTTATTTTATTTAATTCTCGATATACAAATTGAAATAAAATAAACAATACATGGTTTTTGGCAGACTTTTATTTAAAAAACAAAATATTGGGGAAATCGACATAAAATCAAAGTTTACTAACGCCTGGAAGTCTGTATAGCTATATTACATAAACCTGGAATGACAGTAAATGATTTCGTGTGCGATTCGACATCGGTGCGTTGTTGTACATCATTACAACATTATACGATCAACGTAATAATACAATTGGACATTTTAATAATGAGCTGCGTCTATAGGTATTTGCAAAAATATATTATTCGATGGACGTGCACGTGGATCTCTCGGGTGAACGAACGCGGACGAAGATTTAAGTTTAAATAGGTGTTATAAATTATGGTCGTCGCGACTATTGTATAGTTTTTCCAGTGTCGGTGGCCGAAAAACGAGCTAGCCTGTCATCGAAAAACCGCACAGTGCCCATTTTACGTTGTCTCCTCTTCACCCACCTATTTCCACCATTGACGAAATTTCCTGACGGCTGTGGCAAATCGTCTTTATCCAACAGCACCACGAACGCGTCCGTCCGATCGACCTTCTTTGCATCGCCACTAGTTGTGCAGTCCACTACTTCCAGACGGAACTCCGGTCTTTTTACAATGCATCTAGGACGTCTGAAAAACAAATCTTCAATATTAGGTCACACAATATCAATAATTATTATTATAATTATAATATATTTATTCAATTTATTTTCGTTCAAACAGGCATTTTTTTTTTTTTTAATACGTAGTAATAAGTAATAACAATATAACATTTTTATAAACCAAATGGTATTGTGTCAATGTAGTAGCACATTACCCGAATGTAAAACGAACACGTAAACAATAAATTATAATTGGCATTATATAATAAGAGAATTTTTTTTTTTTATCAAACGAATGGAATTGGTCGATGAAACGCGAATTGAATTCGAAATAAGTACAATTACTGCAGGTTAGGTACACATTTTAAAATATCATTTCTTTGTGGTTATAAAACCGTGTCCGAGCTTATTATCGCAGGCCATGTATATCGTTCTATTTATGTACACTTTATCATAAATTTATAACAATATAATATATATATATAACAGTCTACATAATATACGTATGTACAGATTTGTTGATTCTGATTCCGTAACGAGAATATTGCATTATTATTCGTTTCAAAAACAAAAAAAGAAAAATTCAATTGAAAATTGTTAATTATTAATGTGTACCTTGGTATACACTCCAACCATTTTCAAACGTTGTACATTCCGTTCCAAATTTCGGGTCACCGACATAAGTCAGTAGCAGGTGGTAATATGCAAAGGATATTAATGCCATAGTGAATAAAATACATATTTTACCGTTATATGACGTGTCAAACGCTAAAACTCGTGTTGGACGTTGTCAAAGTTATTTTCGTCATACGTATATTGCTTTGAGTTGGGAGTACTTGACAGTTTGTTACACTTAATCAATTTCAACCTAACGCTTAACGCGAATATTTCGCATTCAGAAAACGGGATGGAGTTTATCACCGATAAAGTAATTACAAAGCTGCCATCGCGTTCGATGTGAGATGGCCTGAGACAAAGCACGTATCGACTTTTTCTCTTCTTCGTACACAAATTGAAATAAAAAGATTAGCTTGAGCAAATAATCTAGCTTAAAAGTAAACGACACATAAATAATAATATATATAACATTAATAGCTACGTAATTTTATACGACGGCGCTTTGTATATGCAATTTTAATACATAAAACGCAGTGTAGGTAAAAACATAACCTAGTATTATACCTAGTTTATACATAATAATACTATAATATACTATAAAATATAAAACCAATGCCAATATGTTACAACTTAAAAAACAGGAAATACCCTACACAAAATCGCTATTCAAAATGACGGCTGACAACATTTATTTAATAAAATAAAGTAAAGTAAATATTTGACTATTTTAATAGACTATCAGAGAAAGACAAAAACGGTATTTTGGAAATTTTAAGTTGAAAACAGATGATTTATCAATAATTTATTCAATTTAAAAAAAAAACAGATTCCACCCGATAAGATTATAATTCCAATGAAATTTTATCGCATCTGAAGATCGATGCACAAAGGTTCCATACGTTTGGCTTTACATCGCAAAGCTTATAAAAAAAAATATTGAATTTTTATTTACCTAACCTTCATTTTTATTTATTTATTAATTAATATTATTTAAATTAGACATTTTTTCTAAGGGATTTAAAAACATCTTTATGGTTTTTTTATATATTTTTTTAAGTTACTCGAAATTTAATCTAGAAAAACTATTTACATACATTCTTTTGTGGTGCAATAAAATTGATGCATACTTCTTTAATTTGTCATTTGCACTGATACAAAAGATGTATATAATTCAAGTGGTCTAAAATATTTTTAAATGATAAACCTCTTTTTGAGTTTTCTTTTGGTACTTATGTGTAACTTAAAATCACCGATTGCAGTAACTTTAATAATATTTAATAATTATTTTAGCTAACATGACACCCGTGCGTATAGACATTAGCTAGTGTATGAGGCGTTTTTCGAAAATATATTTTTCAGCGTACACACATCCAAACACAATAAATTACTAGTATACCTTTATTATAATTTTGTGCATGCATAACATAATATTATAACATTATCATATAATAACAATTTTTTTCGTATAGCTAAGACTTTATAATATAACACACACTGGATAAAGCTATAGCGTATATCACGCGTTTTCTGCTGTTGAAGGAGACCTATTCTGCCCATTCTGCCACCATGTATTTTTTGCACGTGTGTTAGAAATGAAAAAGATAGCGCTTGACAAAAAGAATATTATCTAAAGTAGTGGTAATATAATTGCGGTTATATATTACCACAAACACTTAATGTTTTGCACATGCGCAGTGGTAACATCGAGGCCCAGTTACTATACTTTAAGATTTTAAATCATGGCATTATCCAGTGTGTATTATCCAAAGCGAAAACGCTGCTCTTTCATTATTATAATCATCAATATTATTATATTATTCTCAGTTATTTCTTCCGCGTATTACAATTCAACGAATTCATTTAATTTTAAAATTTGTATATTCCAATTTCCTTAAACTGTTTTTCAAATTCCGCTCTTTTTTCGAAGTATTTTTATTTTCATTTAAAATTGTACACAAATGATTGATGAGATACAATAACAAAATTCAGATTCCATGATAGTGTTACATGGAATTTATATTATTTAACTTTGTATTCATACTATTTCCCTGTACTTTTTAAAACGTTTTACAGTACAACATTAATCTAAAAAAAACAATAAATTATTACAATTTTTCCATTTAAAACAATTAAGACTTTATACGCATTGAAAAAATGAAATTGAAAAAACATATTTAGTTATATTCTTCTCTCAATATTTTAAACATTTACTATTTGATATGTATCAATTTAAACGTCATGTTATAAAAATACTGTTGCAATAAAAATATATAATATTTTTTATTTATTTTTAATATTATTGTTTTGTTATTAAAATCAGCAATCTACTCTGTTACTATTACAATATATCACAAATGAATGCATGGTATATTTTAATAAAATAACTCTTTATATATATATATTATTGTTATGACCAAAATAACGTCGAACTTTTAAAACTTTTAAAATATAAAATCATTAAATCTTATTTTCATATTTGATTCGGCGTACATTTTGTGTTATGGTTGAAAGAAAAATTTTTCTGGTTGAACAAATCCATTATGTTGAATTTCATTAAATATTAAGTTGTTTATAAGACTATTAGAAAAACATTTTTAATAATACTTACTTATACAATATTTATTTCAAGAATTTTTTTTACTTCTAAATCATCTATGTATTATTTTATTATGATTTTAAAATGACCCTCAAATTCTAAATGTATTCAAGCTATCAAATACGAAGAATAATATTAAAACTTATAAAATTAATTTTCTCACAAATTGTTTATTATTTATTACTATTATGAGTTATGACGTTTACAAAACAATTCAAAGTAAATCGTATTAATTATTATGATTGAATTATTTCTCATATTAAAAGCTACGACGCTTTAATAATTCTATACAAATTATAATTACGTATTAACTATACTTTTCCACGTGGGTAATATAATATAATCAGAAACACAAATATAAATGAAACCAAACAATTAAATAATTATCTAAAAATCTCCTGTAAATTTTAAGACTTTAAGTGTATATAACTTTATAAGTTATAATAATTTGGTATATGGAAAAATGTCTCTTATTACATCGTTGTATGTCTTAAAAGTTATATACATATGATGATAAACCAAATATGTTCACAACCATTTTTTTTTCATTTAATAATGAATTTATTCAAATTATGATTCTTGAAACTTTTAAGTATATTTCATGATCTTAGTTATTATACTTTAGTTATATATAACATTTAAGAAGTGTCATGTAATGTTACCAACTCCCTTTTTTTAAATGGGTATTACCATATTTTTAGCATATTTGAATATTTCGATATATTTAAAATCTAAACCATTATTTGAACTAATAGTTTTTGAGTTACCTATTTAACATGTGTACTAAGGACAATAGGTCCATAATAAAGATTTATATTTAGTTTACAATATATGAGAACTGTGATGATTTAAAAAAATTATAATAATTAATCTATAAATATTATATAATTTGTTTATATTATTTTATTTTATGTCTGAGTATAATAAGTGCTAGTTTAAATATTTCATATATTTAATCATTTTTAAGGGCTATTATCTATATAAAATTGTAATAATTTAAAACTACCTATACTCATTCAAATTTTGATGTATATACAATATATATTATACATTAACATTTTTAAAAAAATCATTTGCTTTAAGTATTGTGCATACCCAATAAACTACCCTTTATATATAGATAATTTATTAATTTATAGTTTATATTTCTCCTTAACTTTTATTTCCCTATTATTATGCACTAAATGCTATAAAAAATCACAAACCAAGTCCGTTTATTTAATATAGCAAAGCGTTTTTAGCCTTTTAACGAATTAAAACATTTATTTCATAAAGCGCAGCACACAAGCTATTAACTTACACATCGCATCTAGTTCAAAACTATGGACTAGTTAAAAAAAAAAACCCCCGACGTGAATCGTCGAGTGTGCGAGGATAATGTTTACACACAAACACCTTGTGAGTATTTCAATCCCATCGTAGAATTTCCCCACACTAAGCTTAAGCGTTCAGCCATATTATTGTCAAGTCAAGCAATCACACAACATCATCTGCACACACAACTATAAATTATAGACATTAATGTACGTCGAATTTACTCGGTTCGGGGCTGTCCACCGGCGACGGCGATAAACCGCGCGGGCCGAAGCAGCATGCCACTGTCCCGGGTCAAGACCATTTCCTTCATACTCTCATCGAACGGCTGCTGTCTTGTGGTTGGACTACTTGAATTCTTCGGCGTGGTTCCTTCGTTCTGGTCTTTTTGGCCCAAATATAGGAGATTTATTATCATATAAAACGTACATGACGTATCAGACACATAGCAATTAAATCGTTTGATCGGTCGAAGTTTGGAAGTAGCCGGAATTAGGTAAAACGGGGAAAACGGGTATTAAAAGATTCCTCGGGTCAAAAACAATAATAATAAAAAAAAAATGTAATTTATACGTTAAATTCCGTCACGAACGGCCTTTTCCTATATTCAAACACCCTTTATTTTATCGTTTTCATCGTAAACCTAATAACCCAAATTCATCATGTTCTATACTACGCGTGCCAACACATTATCGAAACTCTGTCGAAAACACACGTATAACAACATCGCATGTACGATGTTAAAACGATATGGCCCTCTCCGGACTTGCTATTTTTGATAAAAAAGGAACAAAAAAGCATCTTTATGAGCAATAAAATACATCATAATATGTATATTATTATAATAATATATTGGTCGAATTCACAGTACAAACACATTTTATTACAATTATTATAATGTCAGTGCACGACTGTTATTATATATAGCGCACACAGGCACGTGGTTGTCGTTAGACAGATTACAAGTGCCGCAATAAACACACTGGACATAAGCCAATCCGGTTAGGTAAGATTCAAAAGGTTAGAAAAAAGTTACGACCGTTGATGCACAACAAATAATACATGAGGATTTCATCAACAGAGTGTACGCGCTTCCTGATATTATGGAAACGAACTTATTATTATTATTGTTGTAGTGTTGGGAATTCAAGACGTCCTAACGGTCGGTCGAAGATCGATATTTTATACTATTGCCACGCGCAAGACCATTAAAAAATCAAGTGCTATTGCTATCGTGGTCGTCAGACGAACGGGTCGAGTACCTATCTACGCGTATGGGTAATATATGAATTTGCTATTGAAGTTTTCCGGAAGTATCACATGTCACGATAAAACATTTTTTTGTGCGCGACACAAGTATCCGTAGCTCGTATACGGGTATCACATCGAAAGAGTATATTTTGATATATTTATGCACGTACGTGAACACGCGCACACCTTATCGGGGGCAATCGTCTTTAAAATCAGAAAGGAAAAAAACGATTTTCAGTGGAACTCGATCCATACAACCGAATAACGGTTAAGTTTTATCAGAAACGGGTACTCGCTTGTAAATATCTTTCGATGCGTTTTCATTGCCTTCTTCTTGGAAATTACAATGCGGACATTCAAAAAACGACCTCTGGGTAGTCTGATCTATATAAATTACAGTACAGCAGACGGGTTCGATTTTTAACGCATGAAGAGGTGCAAAAGTTTTTAGGTCATCAGAAAAAAAACCCCATTTCTAAAGGGAAAAACATATATAAGTACTGTACGCGTCGTAAACAAGCTACAGCCATATAGTTGAATCTATGATTTTCGCCCCAGTATGCTTCGGACACTTCACCTTTTATCTCATATTTATATAATATATCCCCTTCATCCTAGATAGTTTAAATGGACAATTTGTATTAATTAGCATACCACATATCACAATTAATCGTAATTTTACCACCCTTCAATAATTCATAATATAATTATCAAAGAGAGTTTAAAATCCTCCATCACTATGAGAATATACCGATAGAAACAGAGAAATAAAAAATAAATATATATATATTATAAAATCAAAGTTATGCATAGATAATTTTCATAATAGATTTAAAAATATTGTGCTACGAATATTATTATTTTCAAACGATGATGTGAATAACAGTCGGCCTACATTATGAGTATTTGCTTTCAAAATCACCTTGTACGCAATAGATAGTATATATAATTTAAATGTGAAGTGACTGTCAGTTCTCCGTGGTACACCCTGTACAGTGAGCATATTTATAAATATGATTAATAATATATTTTGTTTCTGACTATTGTGCTTGATGACAGTATTACTTAACCTATAATATATTAATATTATTGAACGCATATACCTTGTTCGGTGACGTCCGGATGCGGGGTAACCGGATACTTGCGATAGTTAGCCATTTGCTCGGTCTCGCCGTCCATCAGCCCCTCGTCCACCCTCAGCCCAGTACCCGGTCGCAGGTTGTCCGCCCGCCGACCATCCGGATGTGGCACATACTGGTCGTGCTGTTCAGATCGGGCGCCGACGCCTTCCGGTGCCGGGTCGTCTGCGCACACAAACGGCCCAATGTGACTTCCCTGCCGGGCAGCCACATTCCGCTCCCTGGGACCGTCTTGGTACCGTTCGGCGTACTCAGCGCTGAATTCAGCATCACCCTCCACCTGCAGCTCGTCTTTGGGCACTGCTGCGTGCCGCCTGTTGACGCTCATTTCCTCAGCCGTCCGATACGGTGGTTCGAAATGACACCTGCAATGTCATATACAAAAAAATTTTCAGTTTTCTCTTATCGTAACGATCAATATTATTATCACAAACAAAAGCAAAATAAACAATTTAAAAAAAATATTTTTGTATAAATATCGAATATCGAACAATTAATTGTTTTTCATCTGTATATTTTAGATTCTGAACGGACTGAAGAATGTATTGCTTTTACAATGATGTGTTTTTTTTTTTTTTTTTTGTCTGACGACAACATTTGGAGCAGTAATAATGCTCCGATTTTTGACTTCAGCCCCTCTTTGAAAAGGAAAATTCATCTAGTTGGGACTTTGGGGAGTCAAAAGTAAACATTTTTAAATAGTTTTCAAAAAAATCGAGAAAAACAAAAAAAAAGTGACGGAAAAAACGGCAATTTTACGAAAAACCACTTTTCGACAAAAAATGTTTTTGATTTTGCTGTAACTCAAAAACGAATCATTGTAATTACTTGAAATTTTCACCAAATGTTTATATTATGGTTATCTCTTTACAGTTAAATTTTCAAAATATTTTGACCATTTTTAAGCTACTTAATAGACAATTGAAATTTTCGACTTTTCTAAGTTTTTTTTCTTCAAATGCCGATAAAAAATTTTTGGGTGGCCAGAAAATCTTGAAAATTTAATACAAGGTTTCTTATAAGTTTTTCTTAAAGTGATAATAAAAATTCCGAAATCGTTAGTCACAATTTTTTTTTATAAGTGTTCAAAGTTCGAATTTATACGAAATATGTCAAAATTTAAATTAAATTTCATACGCTCATAATGCGTATGTTGGCCAAATACTTTTTTTATTAATAAACAGATACTATAAAGTAACTATAGTAACATATAGTAACTATCTATTTGTTTCAAAATAGAATAAAAGCGGGTAAGTGGGTATCACTCTGCTGTATATTAGGGGGTGGGGTGGACCTCAGACTATGGTAGGTTAAATTTGAATGCAATGATAGGTATCATTGTATACGAAAAACGATTCTGAACGAAGATGATTTGTCAGTTTAGGATATATTATATTTAAATATTGTCATATATTCTATTTTGAAACAAATAGTATAGTTTTTATATGTTACTATAGTTACTTTATAGTATCTGTTTATTAATAAAAAAAGTATTAGGCATAATGAGAGTATGAAATTTAATTTAAATTTTGAAATATATTTTGTATAAATTCGAACTTTAAGCACTTATAAAAAAAATTGTGACTAACGATTTCGGATTTTTTTTTATCACTTTAAGAACAACTTATACTACTTGTATTAAATTTTCAAGATTTTCTGGCCACCCAAAAATTTTTATCGGCATTTGAAGAAAAAAAACTTAGAAAAGTCGAAAATTTCAATTGTCTATAAGTAGCTTAAAAATGGTCAAAATATTTTGAAAATTTAACTGTAAAGAGATAACCATAATATAAATATTTGGTGAAAATTTCAATTATTTACAATAATTCGTTTTTGAGTTACAGCAAAATCAAAAAATCGATTTTGTCGAAAAGTGGTTTTTCGTAAAATTGCCATTTTTCTGTCATTTTTTTTTGTTTTTCTCGATTTTTTTGAAAACTATTTGAAAATTTTACTTTTGACTCCCCCAAAGTACCAACTAGATGAATTTTCCTATTCAAAGAGGGGCTGAAGTCAAAAATCGGAGCATTATTACTGCTCCAAATATTGTCGTCAGACACAAAAAAAAAAAACACACATCATAGTAAAATCAATACATTCTTCACTTCGTTCAAAATCTAATATGACAATATTTAAATATAATATATCCAAAACTGACAAATCATCTGACAAAAATCGTTTTTCGTATACAATGATACCTATCATTGCATTCAAATTTAACCTACCATAGTTCGAGGTCCACCCCACCCCCTAATATACAGAAGAGCGATACCCACTTACACGCTTTTTTGAAGTTATAGCCTTATTATGGGTGAACTTATATTTTGATATGGCAAACTAAGGCCAAGTGGTACTCTACAGAATTCGAGGTGCACTATTTCACCCGTATAAACTTTAAATGCTTTTTAATAGGATAAAAAAGAATATTAAATTCAATAGTATTGTACTTTTAATTAAAATAATATAACGGGTCGTCACAAAAAAAAAAATTTAAATCTAATAAATTATAAAAAAAAAATATTTTTTGTAAGAACTTATGTAATAATAATATAAATAATTTGTGCCCATAAAAAATATTTTTTTTTAATCACAAAAAATGACTAAAATAAAACGTGTGCAACCTTTGGTATATAGACTACATATTATTATATGCATAAAAATATTTACGTGTCATAATTTATTTCACTAAAATATATGCGTTGTCACTACCAATTGAAGTTTTCATTTTTCCTATGCTCAATATTTTTTTTTTTTTTTAATTTATACTTATTAAATACTTAAAATTTCTATTAAATAAATATATCTTATAATTGTTGTAAGTACAGTTATAACAAGTTCGGTGGAGTGAACCAAAATATTAAGTTATTCGGGTAAAATAATCAATATTTAATTAACATGTGTGTTCAGTGACGTATTTAGGGAGGGGCCCATAGGGGCCCGCCCCCCCCCCCACTTGGCCCGTGTAGTACATATTATAATAGTATAACACAGTACTACTCAGTAATCGACACTCGTATTATACTTTAATACTTTATAATATATGATTAAATAATGATTTGATATGAAAACCAAAATAAAAATGTTAAATTGTTAATTCGCATTGTTTTGCGATACCCAGTACAATATAAATAGCAAAAGATAAAATTGATAATGGATTATTTTGGTGTTATATCTGGTGGGCCCCTCCCTTGGGAGATTTCTGGCTACGCCACTGTGTGTGTTAATATATATATATATTTGTGATCCACTCTTTAATACCTATGGTAAGAACAACCTAACCTAATCAAAAATTAAATTTAGGTTAAAATACTGCTTGGCTTGCCTATATTCGGTGTCAAATGACGGGCTAGCCGATAAGCTGATCGGAGGCTGCTGTGGCGGCGCGATAACCCCGTCAGGTCCGGTCCCAAACTCCTTCCGTCGATACTTGTGCAATTGATCGACAGTCACTATCGGTTTGTGGCTATACCAGTACTGCAAACGGCCCAAAGACTGTTGACGGTGTACGGACGCCGGTCGATCTTGCTGCAGTTGCCTCCTGTTCTTGCCACCCTTCCGATACCTAAGTATTATATTATGTATGTGAATTGTGTATAATGGGTTAAATGGCATAAAATAGTTAAGTTTATAGTTTATACTTTTATTACGCCTTTAAAAATGTAAATATACTATAATATTATAATTTTATACTATGAAAAATCATAAAATTTTAGTTTATACAATATACAATATGGATAGGTATAATATTAAAATTACGAAAAAAAATTTCCCGTAAATTTATTATATATAACCTCAGTAATACCTATCATATAAATTTCGTGTCAAAATGTCCAACTCTACGGAATAATTTTAGAATATTATACTTCAATAATTTGTAAATCTCATTAAATTACATGATTTAATCGACTAAGATTAAGTGAATATATTATAATTTTACAGAAAATATAAAATATGTTTATGGCTATTTAATTTTTCTTAGAATATAAATATTTTAGAATAAAATAATGACGTTAAAAGATAATGTTTTACGTATAATACAATTTAAAAATAGTATTCGTTTTATCTCCGAAATGTCAAACATATTTCTAAATTATTTTGTTATATTTCACATTCCAAAAAATGTTTGCAAAATAAAATGACATCCAAATCCTAGCATTGTATATTAAACATATTTTCTACGTATTACTTAAAACTTTTTGACATTTAGCGGTAGTTCATATTTCAATTTAATTTTATAATTCTTTATTTTTATTTTATTATGTACCATAATATTTCGATGAGGTATTTCTTCATATTTCCGTGTATTAAAATCTATAGATAGTATAGTTATAAGTCGTCGCTAGACAAAATTTAAAAATGTTATTCTTGAACTAATACTGGTGATGTAAAATTCCATAACTGTGCAGTCGTGTTTTGATTAATTGTACTTTAAAACTTCAAAAGCCAATTTCGATTGTCGATGTGATGGATTCATGACGACGCATTTACTGTGTTTTGTACTCTTGACAAAAACTAGTACTACAATAATAATACAGTTATTTACAACAAACAACTAATGCACAAACTAACGGCAATATTGTTATTGAAATCGGTACTCATTATAAGGTTCCGATCAGTGGCGTATTTTGTATGTTTTTTTGGGGGGTGTCCAAATAATATAGGTATATACTTATTTGTTAATTGGTTGCACTATTTTTGTTTTACATCTACAACCTCAAAGCTCATAATATACTCATCAAATATTCAAATATTGTAATGAAACATTTTTTATTTAATTAATTAAAACTAGTTATTTGTATGTAATTTAAATCATACAGGTATAAAATACCTAGGTACTGTAAACATAATTTAAATTTAAAATCAAATATAATATAATATTATTAAAACATATTAATAGTTAATACACATTAGTTACCATCATCGGTCACAATAATTTACTAATTATTATAATATTATATTTTGTTTGCTACATTCGACACCAGTGATGCTATAAGAATAACATTTTTATAAATAATTAAAAATATAATAGGATAATAAGTATATTATTTAAAACTAAATTTATTTTCCTTCCAAATTAGTTTATGACTTTATATAATATTAAATTAGTTCATAACGAGTCACATATTATTGTTTGCCAAATTCCCTTCAAAATTTATCGACATTGAATTTTTTTTTTTTGGTTTGGGGGGTGTCCAGACACCGAGGACACCCCCCCAAAATACGCCACTGGTTCCGATGACGATGTCATTCTTTCAGAATACAACAGAAAAATACAATCGGAATATTTTGATTATCGAAAATATTATGGTATCTTGTACTGTAAGTGTACTCTTGAATGATTTTGTTCTGGAAACCGACAAAACTTTGAATTCCTATTTAAATTTCTTCGACTTATTTAAGAAAAAAAAGCTTTTAACTTTCGTCGTAAATTAATTTATCAAATAAAATAAAACACTTGAGAAAATTAACAACTTAAAAAAAGTTCTCCAACTAAGCCAACAGTCATTTACAAATAGAAGGGGAATTATTTTAAACTATCGTCATTATTACAAGTAGATAATTCTTATGGGCTACCAGGCCTGTAGTGCGAGAATAATCCATACTTATCAATCGAATTAGACTGCAAGAATGAAGAATATATTGAATAAAAAAGCAATAAAACAAAATGTTCATGTTGTTGGAGAAATTTATTGCGGTGTATCGTACAATGTTTGACTAGCAACGTATTACATAGGTACATAAATATCGTGTGTTTTAAATATTTACTTTAATTATATTTACCATACCCACTTTCGCAGAATAAATTGAATGGGAAATTTAGATAAAAGCATACATGTTTTCATAGAGTTGTTATTTAAAACAACAATAAATGTAGGTAAAAACAAAAAACAATATCGATGCGATAAGCACTTGTTTAAATTCTTAAAACGCAAAGTTATTTTTGTGAACTCAAAACAATAAAAGTTTAGGTTTGGTTAAATTTTCTATGTGTATACATTATATAATTATATTTATATTGGTATTATTTTTTTCAAAAAATCCTAAATAAATATTACATTAAAATCGTCGTCTAGTATACCGACTTTATAAATAATTATCCGACAACTTTACTTATACAATAATTTATAATCTATTACCTTCTCCTAAAAAGTAAAAATGTTAATAATATAATTTTCCGGATGGAAAAATGTAATATGGAAGCGTATAACGCGTGTATAATAATGTTATGTATGTACGTACTAATGTATTGTGCAAATGACACGCAAATTATTTTGAGAAATCGTGTCGGCCTTGAGTATTTTGGTTCATAAAATATTACATTTTAATAACTTGTGATCCCGAAAAATACTGATAAGTTTTCCCGAATACAATATAAAATATGAACGAAGTTTCATAAACTAATTTAATCAAAACTGGCGACAGCAGTAACGTGTGGTATACTATATAAGTTGTAATGATATTTTATTAATTCTACTCATGCATGAAAAGTTTGTCGGTAGAAAAATATTATCAATTGTTATTTTAAAATGTGTTCTAAATAAAAATTAATATAACAGCTATAGATACTCACTCTTTACCACGAACGCTAAAAAGCGAATAAACATTAATGAAAAGATGTGTTACGTATTTATGTACGAAAATGTTTGCAAAGAAAAATTACCACCCAATCGTATCAAAAGACGTTATTACAATTGCGAATAACTGTAAAAAGAGTTATAAATTATTATATACTTTCAAGTTTTTTCACCCTTTGCAATGACTCCTTAATGACTATTGCACGCTGCATTTACCTTGAACTCAAATGAAATATAACAATAAATCATATCCAACCTATCTATTAAAAAAAAAAATTACTCAGCGAAATTCTTATTTTGAAAATTTATAGGATATAAGAATACATAATATTATATTGGTTTATGTTCATCATTTTTATTTTTAAGTACTTTATTCTCGTTGCCAAATTAACAACATTTATAAGATCGCATCGATAAGGATTTACGCGCGAAAGGACCATACTCAATAAGGTATTTATTATTTTATAATGTATATCATAAAATAATTATAATAGTAAATTATATATTAACTAAATATATGTTCAATAATAAACATATATTTGCATAGTAAGCAAATTTTCATTAATTTTAATAAGTTAATCAAATAAAACAATAATGCATTTAATGTTTGTTTACAATAAATTGTAATAATAAATTAATCAAATAAACCATTCGTTCTATGTACATGGACATTTTCTTATTAATATTTAATCAAAAATATTCTCTTAAAACTGAAATTAACACCTACACTAACTTTTCGTCTCCATTCAGAAAATGGAGCAAGAGTACTATTTCCAAAAATAAAGGGGAATTTATAAATACTATATATAATTGAAAAAATGTATAAAATATAAAACTTGGTTAAAATATTTCTTAGAAAAAAAATTAATATTTTCGTAGTATAGTCGCTATGATATTATAAAAAACATACACAATAATACAATGCACATATATAAATATACGCGTATCAATGTCATCGGGTTGAGTGACTTTTACAATAAAAGACAAAAGCCCAGAAGGCACACATTCCCATATTTCTAACACGTATAAACGATGTCACGTCTTTACTTTATCATATTTTATTATCGTGTGTTGTATACGAACGATATCAGATAACTGTTTCTGTAAAATTGTTTTCACTATCATCTTATACTCACGTTAATACAATAAAGTATACGAATACTGCGTATATACAATAATAATATAAACGAATAGCGTACGTAAGAGTGTAAGGCATATTATAGTATGGTTATAATATTTTAATAATATATTCAATGTATTTCAAAATTTTCAGTATTTTTTTTATTTATTTTTTTTTAATACCTATGCAATATCTTGTTTCCTTTAAACGCTTAACAATTTAAAATTATACATTACTGGTTCATATTTTAATCACTTACGGTATAATAATACCCAACAAAATAGTATTTTCATTTAAACACACGCAAATTTGACCAATATGTAATCCACTTTGACTGAATATTATGTAAGGCAGTTTATTGTATTTTTAAGAAGAAAATTGTTTAGCAATGTCAGTAATTTAAATAAATGTATTCAAAACGCGCTTATGCAATCTCGTTCTTAGGTTAAGAAATCAAACATTGTTTAGAATCGTTTTTCTAATTCCATAACTTATATATTTTTAAAAACTTTAAAAATAATAGTAATAAATTACTGTCTATCGTTTCCTTCTATATGATGAATGATGAATGTGAAGCGGAACAAATTCCCCACATACTCCAATTTCTGTTAAATTTGTCATGGTTTATTCATACCTAATATTTACTTTTTGTACATAATTATTTTATTGCTAAGTTAATGTAGGCTATATACTGATAAAATGTCAAGGGAATATACGAATAAATAAATAAAAACTGTACTTTGATCGGTGAAACCTTGCAATTAAACTTAGCTTCATTTAATAAAAAAAATGTGTATCAACTGCACTATTTTCATTTAAACAATTAAAAAGCGCTTTTACCAAACTGAGAAGTAAATGTCAATATTTCTTTATAGGTGGGAAAATGTGTGGAGTGCATCAAAACCAATTTCGTGTAAATAACAAAATAAAAACAATAACAAAAAACAAAAAACAAAGTACGTATATGCGAGAATCGCAGAAAATTATAGGTTCCTAGTGTTCCTACGCTCAAAATATATATATGCAATAAGCACGTCGAGTTTACTTTGAGTTCTATCAATATAAATATGAGTTATAATCATATCTTCCAAACCACTGAATACGTCGTGTCTGTATAATAATTAATTTTTTATAACAACGCAATTGGATGGTTGTGTAGTAAGTAATCAGTACTAAAATAGTATGGTACGCCTAAAAACTAGATCAATAAAATACAATAATATCAATATGCGTAAACATTAAAACAACAGCATTCAGAGGTATATTTTAGAATTTTATGCCCCAGCTAAGATAAATTTAGATACCGTATTATATCAAAATGCTCTCCAAAATTCAAAATTTACCGCCCGCTCCCCCCCTCCAAAAAAAAAATACGTCTCTCACAGCATTAATAATTCTTTAAAATCGGAAAATAATTATTTCAGCGATGTAAACAAACCATAGTGTACTAGCTCATTTTTACTTTGATATCAAAAAATAAAAATTGTAATTAAACTAAAATAGTTAAAAGGTATACTACGTTCCTATCGTCTCACCTGGACATTGTGGAACTGACGGTCGTCTGTTAGTGCTGACGTGCAAGTACTAAAACAGTTCTTTTCCCACGTAAATACTTATTGTGTGGTTATCGTTTTAGTTTGAAGGTCGTCCGTTGTTTCAAGACTGCACCCTAAAATAGGTTACGGGGTCGATTTGTATCTACCAGCTATGAAGTTTTGTAGACACGCATAATGTCTACGACAAAACGTGGAAATGGCAATGTAACAACGCGAAGCTTACTCGAAAATAATTCATTTTACGGAAACATTGTACAGACATTATTACAATTAAACATAATTTAAACATTTGAACTTTTAAGTGATCGATTAACGGTGAAAATGTTAAAACACACTTTTGGACCTACATTTTAATTGTAAAGTACGCTTAGACATTGTTCCACAAACAATAACGACAGCCACATTATCACTTCTAAAACATAATCATTAACAACTACATAATATATTATAATATTATATAATCGTCACAACTATTAATAATAGTCGACAAACTAAGACGTCCACTTTATATAATTAATATCACTACAGTAGTAATAATGTATTTTGATATTATAAAGTGATATTTAACTATACAGTATACATTTTACATTAACTACAAATTATTAAATTAAATTTTTAATTTTCGTATTCATTGCATCATATATACTTAATAAGCTTATTTTCATTGCTTATTGTAAAATATCGTGCGTTTAAATAAAATCCAAGTGAAAATACATTTAATCTTAAATAATAATAAAACTATAAAAGTACCTATCTTTTTTTGGCCTCGGCTTCTATGTTCATTTAATGCTTCGTGTATTGTGTATTACAAATTCTTTAGATTTCATTAGTTCACATTTTTTTTTTTTAAATACATATATGCATAGTTTTCAATAATTTATCTAATTTTAAATTTTAATAAATATTCTAGGTGCTACTATGTGTTGTGCTAGTTGAGTGCTTCTGACAGAATACAGGAAATTCCAGCTTCTTTTAAAATATTTAATTTTCATAGTTCATAT
The DNA here is from genome assembly GCA_020882235.1 of Schizaphis graminum. Taxonomy (NCBI): domain Eukaryota; kingdom Metazoa; phylum Arthropoda; class Insecta; order Hemiptera; family Aphididae; genus Schizaphis; species Schizaphis graminum. The sequence continues at coordinate 21,916,649 of CM037034.1, read as the reverse complement.
ACGTAAATGTAACATAAATATATTATAATAATTATTGTAAAATATAAATATAAAAAAAATGTTTGGTTAATTTTATAGTCAATTTAGTATTATTGTTGAATTATTTAATTATATATAAATATTTGCATTTGTATTAAAAAAAAAATCATAACACTATAATACAATTCAAATTATTTTCAAAATATCAACAAAAACTCTAATATTTTTCAGTTTATATTTATATTTAAAAAAAAACATAAATACCATGTTATATAATATATAATAATATAATATATGAGTAGAATATGGTTAATTGTTATGCACTTGAAAAATTCATTATTACATACTCGAACAAATAAACTTTCTACAAATTCTGTATGTATAAGTATAGCGTACCTACACTCACGCTTCTCTATCAGCCCTAAGCTGGTGTTTACACCATAGTTATTACTATATTCATTATTATAATTTAAAAGTTCACGATTTTTATTATAATTAATGTGCCATATTCTGGACAAGAAATTAAAGCAAAATGAATTTCAAATACTAGATTTTTATATATTTTATCCTATATGAGGATATTCTCAGGACGTTCTTAAGAACAATTTTAACACACCATATTATTTTATAAGCAAAAAATGTGCCTACATCAATATAGACTAAATAAATACAATATTATGATTATTTTACACGATTTATGTATTTTTTCCACATATCATAGTTTAAATTACTAATTATTAATTACAATAACAAGAAAAATAAAGTATAATTAATTTTAGTAGACTGTACCATAGGTACCTATAATACTAGTGGATAGGTACTACAAACAGTTCTAAATCACACCCTTAGAAGCTTCTTAGTATACCTATGAACAAATCCAATTACTTGTAAATTACTAATATGCTTCGAGGCACTGCTAACAGTTCGTATTACTCGGAAAACAATAAACACCTTTCATCAGACCAGAAGTAATGAGACTAGTAATTAAATAAATTTACTAGTCATCACGATAATTATTACAGTATTTTAAAAGGATGCCAGTATGAAAATGTTTTTTTGTTTAGCGATTTTTTGTATGATAATAGAATACTAAAATAGCTACAGCTGTAGTTAAGTCACCACATGTTTAATATAAAAAGAGAACTTTATCTGTGAAATATTATCCTTTAATTTTCAGACGTCATGTTTATGAAAAAAAAAATGTTTGTATAATATCACAATAAATTATGCAGCAACGCTACTGATATGAAACCACTCTAAGTTGTTTAGAATTAGTATTTAAACATCTTTTAGAATTAAATTTAGATATTTCTCAAATATTCATTAAAATTATCTATATTAAACAGCTTAAAAAGTGGGCATATAGTGACCTTTTATTATTCATAATTAATTATAACGCAAGTGTACATCCACATATTATATAAAAATAAATATGCTATGGACGATGGTTCTCTATACTTAACACAATTTTGTTAAAAATTAAAATACAATTTTTCTATGTCAAGTGGTCTTTGATTCCACTAACTTATTAATTACTAAATAGTAAATTGCGAAGTATACTTAACACTTTGCATTGGCTTAGTTACCTCAAGTAAAATTTAGTTGACCTATTAGATGTTTATAAAATATTTTTATTTCTATCTGTGTCACAAACTTGTTAGAACTTAACACTGTTTACTGGGGAATTTTTTTATAATAAACGTGTAACCATTGATAATTTTTGTTTAATAATATTATTCGTCATCAACTAGATAGTTACTATTTAATAATATTTTTTGAAAGTGATTTAGAGTACCTACCTATTTAAATTACTTAAATGTGTACTTAAAAATAGACTTATAACATTTAATAGATATTTTTATTAAACAATAACAAGAAAAACCGTTAAGTATTTAAATATGACATTATTAATGATACAGCATGGCTACGTCACGAATAATAATAATATACGTATAAACACTTTATAATAATAAATAATTGTTCATTACTGGCGGTAACTCTGAATTAGAATTATTATGATAAAATAATATCGTTTACAACTATAGAACTGTGATAGAAGAATTTATAACATATTTTATTCACCCCATTTCCGTTACCAATCTGTGCCATGCGAGTTCTAAGGGAAATACACCACGGCGGTACGTTGAGCTATACATCAACGCCATATGCTTTCCGACATGATGAATTGCCTAACAATGTTCAAAACGCATATCCTGAAATATTTGTTGTCCTACCGATGTTGAACGCAAACAATCGATTTAGCCGGTTACACACACGCATACGTATATATTATATTATAAATAGTCGATAGCAATATAATACTATATAACAAACAATTACTACACCAAAGTATAATTGATTAATTCTTCAGAGGCACCCGAACGATTAATAATATTATTAATGCCGTATCCGCTACACCAGTGTGTTGTTATTATTATTATTATAATAATCACCCGATCTATTATCGGATCTGCTGCATGTATATATACACATAATATATACCGTCCCATTTGTATATTTTTCGTAAAACCTCGTCAAACGTCCACATTTTTAAATTCTAAATCCTAAACAATATATTATTATACATTTATTATAATATTCTGATGTTGTGGCGCAACGTGTAAAAATCGTGTTGTAATATAAAGGTAAATAATATATTATAATATGTCATGGTGTCGAGTTTAATTTAATAATAGTATTTATATAATATACGGGTAATACAGAACATGTTTAAAAGCCGTTTACTTAGTTGCGCGGAAGGTCAAGTCAAATAAAATGACCTTGTAGTGTGCCATAATATTGTCCATTGGTGATACTATATTTGATCGTACTTGGCTGCACGCGTTATACCAATCAGTAACATGCTTACCCTAATTTAAAATTATTGATTCAATCAAACCGTAAAATTAAGAATCCTTTTCAATATTTGAACTTCGAACAAAGTAGAATTTTTAACAATTTGCCCATATTGGTTTGTTATTACAGAAGACATAACATCAACTCGTTTAATTTATATTATATTTAAAAACTATATTATCATGGACGAAGAAATAATAATTATAATTAACTAAACTTTTTTCACTATGAATATATATGTATTACCATATTTTCTAAATATACAAACATCACATGCATATATATACAAATATACGTTTATCGTTTTACTTAGGTACAACACACTAATGTATAACTAGCCAGACAACTACAGAACTTTGTCCAGGATGAGAATAAACGTCTAATAAGTTCAGCGATAAAACAGCTGAAGTAAGTCAATGTTTAATAAATGTGCGTTAAAAGTTTACAAGTATTAAAACGCTTAAAACTACAACAAAAATAATATAACTAAATATCCAAACAGTGAAAATTCTTTTTTTTTTCAATATATTTTATTCAGAATAATATGATAAATTTTACAATGAATGTTATACATTGAATAATATTAGGTATGCCATATTATAATAATAGTAAAACTAATACCTAATTTATGTTTGAAATAATATTGTAATTAGTACGAGTAATTTAATTTAAAAATAATGTAATAGATCTATCATATAATTTGCTTTTAAGAAGACATAGATAGTATTTTATGATTAAGATAGGTATAAAATATGTAATGTAAATATACCTAAATCGTAAATTATTAACTTATTAATAGCCATATTAATACTTTCAATAAAATGAGAACAAACGTAATATACACCCTTATCAGTTGAATATAACTGATGCGTTTATAATTTGTATACGATGACATTTTTATTACGAAACCTCAACGTCCTTTCCCAAATAAACTAAACACTCAGTTAATATAGTTTATTAGTAGGTATTTATACATACAGCATACTTAGACCAATTAGACCTCGTCAACATTTAAAAATTTTCATTATGTTTCGGTAGGAAAATATCTCCAGACCGTTAATATCCCAGAATAATATTTTCCGATATTGTGTAAATAATTTATTAATCTTAAATTTAATAATCGCGGGAATCTGAAACTCAGATTGATGATTTATTCTCGTGTTTTATTAACGTCACGGTTATATTTTCACCCCGTTTAGTGTGTGTACATTCGTATAAATACATGAATATATTATTTATTGTTATTACTATTATAATAATAAATACAGTAGTGGCGCTCTCGGTCTCGCCGATTTCATCGCATGTCTTAACGAACCATAACTAAAAATCAATAATTATTCATAATATATACTTATAAAAATACAATGCGTATTAATTTCCATTTTTGCCTTTTTGTCGCATACCATTGTTGAGCAATATCTACATAAAAACGCCCGTTTCTTTATCTCATCTAGATAATGTATAAATAATTGCCATGTAAGATAAATATATCCTATCTAGATGAAATATATAATATATAAATAAATCAAAACAAATAATTTTTTAATTATTTCCAACTATAAGTACTTATTATTGCTTTTAATATTATTAGTATTTTAGAGTATTATCAAATAAAATGTAATTACGCTAATCGTGACAATATATATCAGTATGGATTTTTATTTATGTTAATTCTCTTTCTATAAATAATAAAATAGTTGATATATATAAGATTTATAATCATTTACATGTATGCACATTACACATTGTACACGGAGCACAAACCATCACCGCGTTATGGGTACCTGTGTTTACCCTTTTTCAGTAGATATTATTGTACGGTATTCATATGTATTGATTTAAATAATTATTTTCTAAATTTAGCTTATAGTTGTGGGTAGATACAATCTTGTATTTTGATCACTATATGAAGCAAAGATTATTAAAATTGTTTATTTAAATAATATTATCATGATAAAATAACAAAAACACATTAACTATGTAATATTAAATTATTAGTTTCGTATACATTTATAACAAATAATGAAAATACATATCATATATTGACAAGATGAAAATTTGTTTACGTATTCTACAGAATATTTAAAAAAAACTTATTATAGATATTGTTATCGATTTGTTTGTATTAGCGAAACTTACTCAAATACTTTTTTAAATATAAATTAGATGCAGTATAGTGAGCGACATCTATCGGTGTCAATTTAGTAGCTTTTATAAATAAAAACGCAATGTGTGTATGTGATCTCAAACTTGTTTTTCAATTGCGTCTCTCTGTTCCCGTAAATGCATTGATAATGTTACTTGCAAAGCATTAAAAGTGTTGATTTTCATCAGCAACTGGTGGATTCAAACTCTTCAGCTATAGGTATTATAATTAATTCACTTTGCTCCTGTCAAGCCTACTGCTGACTATGGGTCATGAAACTATTAATGATCGTATAGGACCCTAAAACAACTGATTTGATTCAACAAGAGAACGGATTCAGCGAACATTTTTGAAATTTACAACATACGCCTATATTTTTCAACCTCAGAATTATGCTCCTAAATCATACTAATGCTCCTAATCTATCTTCTTAATTTATTCTCATTAGAAGACCGTGGATACTTATGTAATTTTTCATTTCTCTATATTAGCATCTAGAGTAGGTATGATAAACTCCTCTTTCTTTTTAGTACAAATTAATTTTAAAGTCGTTGCTTGGTAAGTTTGCAAAAGGCATAACTCATCTCTATTTTTCATTCACGACCAACTATTCAAAAAATGAACCTGTCACCCGTTTGACAAGCATTGTCAATGATGATCCACCATTCCTTATTTTATTTTATTATGCACTAAAATTGTATTTGTTATCTTACCGTTATTTTATATATTATATTATATGTATAATAAATACATAATAATATTTTAGTATATTGTTATCATACGCCTAAAAATTACTGTTAAAAACCAGTATTACTACATAACGACGAATTAAAAAAATTTCCCTAATTAAATATATAATGTACTACTACTATTACTAGTTACTACTACAACTACTGTACGATACACGACGTAACTGTAAATTTTAAAATATTTTGATTTTTATAATATTATTGTATTTAACTTGTTGTTTTGTACCTTGTAATAAAAATATACTATAATATTATAGTTCATACAATATTATTGTGTAAACGTATTTAAACAAAATAAATATGTTGACACTGCATTAAATATGATATACCGCCGTTGTATTATTGGTTTTCCTAATACAATAAAATATTATTTTGTTAAAATAATATGAAATATTACGTACTACAATAATAATAATAAAATAATATAATATAATTGTAATATTATACTGAAATTATTATAATCACACGGCGTTCCGGATAGGCATTTTAGGTACATCAGCCAAAATTTCACAGTTCAACATAATAGGTACATTATATTATAAATAATATTAGAATACAGCCAAATTCTTGTTAAATTGTTGCTTATAAATATTATTTATTTAATACTACTCCAAGAGCATATTTCACTGTAAATTACTGACCAATACTATCTAGCTCTTAAAAAAATGAAAACTTACAATACGATTGTACATTTTTGTATTACTGTTTTGCATACTTTCGTGTTTTAATCATGTTATATTTTGTATTAATTAACTACTACTGATAAATTATTTCTTATTAAATGCATAATATTTAATTCAATACACTTCAATACCAAAATAATGAACAGAAGTCAAGTTATGGAACATTTTTCTCAATAAATAACTATCATTGTATGTTTGTTTTTCCAATATTTGATAAATATGATTTATTAAAATAATTCAAAGAATAATATTATATCAATAACAATCAATTAGTATATAAACGACTGTATGAAATTATTTTAGATGACCAAGTTTTATAGAGTATAAGCTGTTTATAGTGTAATGCTAAAATAGATAGTTTAAATTACGATAAAAAAAACTGTTTTTCTAAAACGGTTAAATAATGATTACAATGAGTAAGAACCTATTTGTTGTTTTTGATGCTTTGCTTAGTTTATAATTACATCTAAATATTATAGTAAAATACATTTCAAAAAAATACTTTAAGAATATAGTAGTATTGTACACTTTATTATAATTAAGTTACTGTATACGTATAGGCGTCCAAGGAAGCTGCGACCGCGTCATTTTGTCACGGAACTGTATCTATTCACAAACAAGACATATAAACCCCCCTGAGAAGTCTACCTCTCTGTGACGAATAAAGGATGATATCCCGTTTGTTAACCGGCAACGTGGTGATTCGTTCGGACTGACGTCTAAATATTGATAGTCTTTGCGCTGCCCCGTTGAAGATCTATAACTCGAGATCCCGTACGACGCCTTTTACTCGCATTGGATTTTTTTTTTTACATACATTTAACATTTTCAAATGAAATCTACATCATATACTCAGTACTCACGCCCGTATCATGAAACAAATTTTTCAAAACACGTGAATCAATACGCAAATGCGTCAAGTTTCGTGCCCTGGATTTACTGGATACCGTACATCGAACCCGCGTGTTATTTTATGTAAATAATTTATTATACATTGTATATTATACAGCGTGTGTGTGATATTCTGTATTCAACTTTGTGTGTGCTTATATATTATACAGGATGATTCACCAAGCATAATCACCCACATTTTTTTCTATTGAAAATTAATTTATTTAAATTTTGGCTTATTGAAATTTTTAAGTATAAGCTAGTCAACATTTCAATTATTACCTAATTTTTTATATCATTTGACATTCAAGATGGTATTTTTAGGCAGATAACTTATTTAAAAATTATGATGCATTCAAATTAAAATTTTAACTAGTACTTACCTATAGTTTCTAAATTATAACAATATATACTAACGTCTTTAAAAATGTACTTATATAACTATAAAATATAAGTAATATTGGTTCTCTAGTATTTATTAAACTCTGGCGATATAATTACAAATTATATAATTTTGATATAGATTAATATAAATTACTAACATTTAAATCGTCAACTCCAAATCTTCTAATCACATTATCATGGATACCTTATTATTTACAAAGTAAATCATCTACTTATAAATTTACAAGAAAAAAAGGTGATTCAAAAAAATAAAATTGGTTTCGCCACAAGATACTTCTTAAATAATATACAAAATCTAAGTATTTAAAAATAAGGCTATTAAGTACCTATAATTAAATGACTTATTAACTAAATTAAAGAATAAGTTTGAGTAATTAGCATGCTTGGTCAATCACTCTGTACAATTAAAACGAAATAGTGTATAATATGTATAATTCCTGTACCGAGTGAAATATCGTTATACGCGTCGACTACGACAACGGAAAACCATCCCACGTACCTAATTTGTTAGCGAGTTTCCGATTCAGTTCCAGCAGTGTAAACTACGTGGTCAGCTGCATGTAGAGTGGATTTTGGTGTATTTATTTTTTAGAAATTTTAATCCCAAGCTTAACACATTTTTTACCATATCTGACAATGTCAATACGCCAATAGGTATACGTTTGAACGATTCGATGGTTGCAAACTTGTTTTATACAATGGTATTATAATAATAAAGTATACCTATTATAATACCATTGTATAAAGTATATTTTATCAAAAATACAATTTTATCTCCATACAGTAGTCAGTCGTCATCTAATGATAATAACTTGATAAAATTTATAATAATATATTTGTGTTCCAAAATTAAAAAAAAATGATTTTAAATAATTTTTTTATCGTTATAGAATATAAATTCATAAATTATAATTTGTGTGCATAAAACCAACAATTAATTAAATTCAAAGTCTTTTAGATTAATTCCAAATAAAAAAATCGTTTAAGCTGTTATTAAACGTAAACAATGTATTATAATTATATTTAGTCTATTTAATATTTATTTATGTATACAATATTAATATAAATCGGTGTAATTATTGTTGTTTGTCGCAGGTTTTTACTATAAATTTGTACCTACGTAATATTGTCAAATAAAAATAATAAACAACTAGGTAGGTATAACTTATACTTTATAACCATAAACATAAACCGATTTTTTTATACACCATACATATAAACATTTATATTTGAAATTATACTCCACATTTTATATTTTATTTACTAAATAGTTTGCATTGTTGTTTCAAAAATCTTACAAATGAGTACACAGCTCAAAACATTACAGAAACTCAAAAGTAAACGCGATTCTTCTGGCCGATTATAATTTTAGTTTTGCTCTCGTTTTTCATTCCTAAAAATAAAAATAATGCTGACATACTGGCTTGCTATCGTGAGATTTTTGGCAAGGCGCTCATTTTTTCTTGTTATACATAATATGCCCACGGTGCATTGGCCTAGGACTGCTCTGCAAAATGTCTCAATGTTTACCCATGTATGTTTAATCATGTATTATAAATAATAAATTAAACAAGACACGTATGATATTAATAGTAATCAAATCCAAACTTGGAAAAATTATTTGAAAATTAAGATTAGGTATATATAGCTGGTCAAGTACGTTCCGTTAAAATATGTAACCTTAAATATTATTTTTTTTTAAACGGAACTCATATTATGCAACTAACTGAAAATTCCAATCGACCATCCATCCGTCCAGGATTTATTTAAATTATATACATATTATAGTATAACGTTTGATGTAAATATTTTTAAGTAATTAGATATAAAACACTAATTTTACACTTATTATTTATAAATATAACTATAAATTATCCTCTCGTCTCTTTTAGCACTCTAATTATAACAACTGACGTTATCAAGGGAGGCTATATCTCACATCGTTCTTGTCCGAAATTGTACCGACACACAACTTGTCTGATACAGATTACGGTTGAAAACTAAGAAGGAAACTATTAACATAACTAAATATGTATGTTCACCATAAGGTGGTTGTAGATTCTACCAATATATAATATGCCTATGTTAACTGCACGAGGTTTATCGATAACGCGCGAAAGACAGGTAGTGTGCTAATTCTATTGGCCCGACCATTATATTATTTACCACATTGTAGTAGGTAATTCATGGTTATTGCAGAATTTTATATCACCTCTGTAACTGTATCTGGGTATTACACTGTGATTAAAAAGAAAATGTGTACAATTTCACATAAAATGTGTATTTTTACTTTATCAAATTTAAGAATAGTAATAATTATAATATATAGACATTTGATTCAATTAAAATTTAAAATACACCATATTCAGAAAGATAATAATAGAATCACCTCATATCGTGGTATTCTCTAACCTCATCCGGGTAATTCTAAATGATTTTTACCACGTATCTAATTACAATACAATATAATTGGCTCCGTCAATTTTGTAGTTAAAATGATATTTCGTTTACTTTTTATGACAACCTATATTTTTAAATGCTCATATCTAAATGTGAAACAAAAAACATTTTAATTTATAGGTATTCGATATTTATTTATCAAAATATATAGAAAAATATTCAAATAAATGTATTGTTTGTTTAAGTAAAAAACAAGTAAAACCTCCCAAAAAACTGTAAGATACAATATTTTTTCAATAATTCAATGTTCTTCTTATACAAGCTATAAAAAAATCTTTTTTTTCAAAAACCCTACACTTAGTGTTATCGTGATAGTATGCTATTAAAATAATCGATTGATAATAGTCTATATAGAATATATTCAAATGTAACGAATATCATTTTGTGAAATTTACATATTTTATACTTCTATTTACTCTCTTTTTTTTTAATTCCATTTTACCAGTATATTTTACATAGGTACTTAAATACTTGTTTTTCAATATCAATAAACCCGATTAGAGTAGGTATACTATTTAGCATGCTACAACATGTCCAAATATAAATCAGTGGCAGGCATTTACGTACATACCGGACATTGACGGAGATTGGAGTGACTTACGGTAGCTTATCCACTCAAATAATTCCCAAGCCCCTCAAAAAAACTTTGACGAGTATAAATATTTCATAGCATGAGATATTACATCGTTTTGTTGTATCTTGAAAACTATTTAAAAAATTGACTCAGTTAACAGTTTAGCTAATTTTTAAACTCAATAGTCTTTAATCTTAAACCAGCCAGTATAGTCGTCTCATCTTAAAAATAAAATGCTATTAAAACGTAATTTTAAAACTAACCCATTTTTTTCTCAAATAAAAATATTATATTGATACTAACCTTAAGACCTAACCCTCCATGAACAACAACAATATTTAAAATATTGACCGGTGAGGGGTGTAGTTATGCTAATTGTTTTAACTATTATTTTAAATATAATATTAATGTAACCTCTATTTAAAAATCATAATACCCTCCCATAATGTTGACTAAATCTCCGTTTGGTGACGTTTACAAATACTGCATAAATGATGATAAACGACGAAAATACATGACGTATGCGTTTAACGAACAAAGAGAAATCACTGTGTATTTGTACGTGTCCATGCTGTTTAAACGAATTATTGTATTCGAATCCATGTATAGATTTCCGCTATAACTGCACATTAAACATACTTTTTAGACAACTTAACAATAATAACGTATGATGTGTCGTTGTGTGGAAATAATATTTATTGTCTGTGTACCTTGCATAAGTGATACAAGTAAGCATTCACTTAAAACAATATAATAATTGATTTATGACGTTTTGGTTGATTTTCATTGGCAAAATCATTTCGCTAATACAAATTTATATAATAAGCCAGCAACCATCTGATAAGAAATAAACTATTCAACATAGTATGTAGTATGTACTATTATACCTACAACACGGTATAGAAGCTACCGTGCCTACAACGTAAATTCCGTTTATTTTGAGCTTCGTGGAATGGAGATTACATTGTTGGCCATTGCTCAACACAATAATAATAATCATTAGATTTGTTTAATTTTTCGCACTGAATTCTGTTACAAAGTTATATAATGTAATAATCATAATGACTCGTAGACTATTGATCGATAATAATAATAATATAATATTGTATTCTATCTCCAGTTATTCAATAGATTTTTAGTCAACAGTAATCGTTTAAAATTTATAAAAATTTCTATTCTATTATTATTTAACAAATTTCGGACGTCAATCAAAAGGTCTATTTTACTTATCACATAGTGTTTTTTGTTTCACATATCTAAAAATATATTTTAAATCACTAAACCATCATTTTAGTCATTTATGATGAGATTAAAATAAAATATATAATATTATTTACCGGTTTCCTATATTATCATTCTACAGCTAGATGAACTAAAATAATGATAATATTATCAGCTCTACGCATTGATAATCGAGTACAGGTTATAATGAAATATAATTAACAGGAAAATCTCATGGGAATCACCTCAATATTATTAACATTTTAATTTGTCGTTAATATATTTATTCTTGTGTAAATTATAATCTAGTATCTACATAAACAATATCCAATTTTACTAATTACCTATATTTTGTATGTTACAGTTATCTATATAAAAAATTAAAAAGTACCTAGTTAATTAATTTTATATTATAGGTACTGTTTTATGTTTAATGTTCATATAGGTTTTTGTTATGCGAAAATAAGAGGGGTACCGAATTCCTTCTCTAAGCAAATCTGTAATAACCTTACTAGAAGGGAAAACAGCACGTGACTCGTTGATTATAATATCAATTATCAATAATAGAAGATTTTAAGATTCTTAACTAACATATAACTTATATACGTCGTATATCTATTATATAACATAATAGATGCACAATTTGTACACACAACCTCTAGCCACTAGACACAATTCACGATATGGTCTAAGATATCCAGTTTTAAAAATAAACGATATTTACCCATATGATTATTTTAATAAATAGACAAAAACTCGATATGTTCAAAATATTTTATAAATTTATAATATGTCTTAAAATATAGAGTAGAAATTGTATGTTCTTACGTGTTTTTTATTTGTATACTTGTAACTATGCAATTTGAAGGGTGTGAAAATACAATGTCTTGTAAGACCACGATGTAGTATAGAATTAATTGATAATATTTTTTTTTCGTAAAAACTTATGTTTAATGATTAAAGAGTATTAATAATGTATTGCAATTTCTAACATATTTGTGATTTTAACTATAATACCTTTTTATTAAAAAAAAAAAAATAGAAAAGCATTATAACTTACACAAAAACTAAGAATTTAAGATTTTGTAAACCATGGATGTTATTTGGTGGGGAGAGGTTAGATTATTAGATAAGGTAATGTTCATAATAGGTTAACAATCAATGTATGCCCTATATGATACCTTATTATATATACCTAATCAAGAAATTTTTCAAATTTAATATATTATTAGCATTCATAAATATATGTACCTACCTCTTAATATAAAGAACCATCAATGTATGTAAAAAGATAACAGAATCACAATATCATACTCACAATGTCAACATATATTAATAATTATATGTATTTTATTGTTGGTAATAAATCATAATTAGATAAAACAAAATGTTTAACATTAACGTTTAATGTTTATATATATATTATAAATTATAAAAAAATAAGTATATGTATCACCATAAAATTACTAGTGACAAAATTACATTTTAGACGCTAAATTATTACCATTTCATTGTGATGTTTAAGTAACAGACATATTTAAATATAATACTAATAATACAGCTGTCGGTTAATTTTAACAGATAAAAATTAGCTTAATTGGGTACATAATATATATTTTATTGTTTATATTCAACTTTGTGTATAGTATATATAAATTAATAAAACATTATCTTATTTACATTTGTAGCTACATTGATAATAAAAACATTAACAAAACATTATAAGCATTTTCAGTGGCGTATTTACGGAGGGGGGGGGGGTCCCTGGGTCTCGACCCCCCCCCAGAAATTTTTTTTTCAAATATTATATAAATAATATCAATAATAAGTATCATAATTAAATTAACTCGTATGTATTTTATTATAATGTTATAAACTTATACTTTATACTAGGACCCCCCCCCCCACAAAAAAAATTGAAAATACGCCACTGAGCATTTTTAACATTAAATTCATAAAATATGCAGTCTAATAAATAATTTAAAACCTACTTAAAATGATTATGTTATTATTCAAAAATAATAATAAAGTTAATTAAAATAACTTAATAATAATTTATTTAAAATATATTAAATATCTTGAAGTCTATTATTTTTATTTTTTATTTTTTTTTTAATTCTATATATTATTAATCTAGATTATCATGAAAAATTAGGTAATAGAATTTAAATTTTAAATTATATATACATATTAAGTATTATTTTATCATATCAATTAATGGTTTCGTTAAAATAATTAATGAAAACAACTAATATATATTATAATAATAGACTGCATAATAAACCATTCATATTATCTCATGAAATTACAAATCATAGTATTAATAAATGTTAAAATAAAATAAAATATAATAATAATTTAATATTTAGTAATGTAATACAATAATTAATAAGTTGTAGACGTAATTTTCAATTTTAATAAAATATTGCAAAGCCCTTTTTTGTGAATTTTTGTGTAAATATTAGATACGTACATAGTACATAAATATAATATGTATTATGAAACTAAAATTTTCCAAAGAATTTAAAGTTTATACATTAATATTAATAAATTTTCTTTTGAATTAATATGATATTAATATATATTTTAAAGTTTGATAATATCGTTCACATATTATTCTCGACAATATTAAATATTAATATTCTAAGAAAAAATATATAATAAACAATGCACTACACTTATTTCATAAAAAATCCACTTTTGAAACATTGTAGTCTTTATTATTAAATTAAATATATCTATTTTCAAATACAGTTCATATTACGTATTATATATTTAATGTAAATAGGTACTCACTATTCACAGTATAATATAACACCACCATCTTAAGACCGTTGAAATGAAAACTGTTGTATTGAAATCCAAGTCTTGTCTCAGTCTATGTAGCAGTATTATTCTCTATGAATCAGTCTCTTTCACTTTGCTGTCAAATCATATTTACACTTCGGCAGCAAAGCGGAAAAAGACAAACCCACAAGAATGATTTTACCTTGACAGCGATGCCGAAAATGTGGTTAGTTTAAGTGTAAAAATAAATGACTTATGACTTTAAGTACCTAAATAATAATTAGAAAAAAAAGGATTGAAAAAAATTATAAAGAAAAATAATTATAATAGACTCGTCTTAACATTTGCACGTTTCATTCTATTTGCAGTGCCTATACAAAAAAATTATTTAAGTGTTTTTTAGAGAATTCCAATATTGTTTCATGATCAGAAATTCAGAAGCCAAATATAAGGCTGTTTTTTCATCAAAACAGAATAAAAATAAAAATGTGCGATGAACGAGAGAAAAAATAAAATATACGGCTTATCAATTTGTTTGCTCAAAACTATATAATAGTATAATATTAATTATTATTATAAAATGCTCCTCCACGCGTATCAGTTGTCGACTACTGCGGCGCTACCTTCCTTAAAATTATTATGTAAAAAAAATTATTACAGTTATCGCTTGAGTTAAATCGAGATAAATGTATTATAACATCAAAGAATGAAAAAAAAAACGTTTTTAATCCTTCACGCGGCGTTTTTATGACACGTACCTCATCATATATGTATAAGTATAGTCATAAATACTGTTGATATATAATATTTTAATATACCTATATTCATATACTGATGGGCTTTGACGGATTGAAACGGCAAGTTGGAACGCCGCCTTATATTACGCACACAAACACTCACATAACGTTTGGATTGGTGAGGGTGAGTTCCTACAGGAGACATAGGTATATCATGTAAAAAACTAGTACACAAGATATATAAATTCCTACATAAGTTTAAAAATTAGATATATTAGTGTCGTCCCACCAGTTCATTAAAATTAAATGAAAAAATATTTATTATTGTATGTTTCTATTATAGTATCATAGACGCTAATTGGAGGGGAACTTTAGTGAAACTTATCCCTTATTATTTATCCTATTATTTTCAGTACCATAAAAATTTAGGACATGCAATTTCAAAAATATATATTGAAATATGTTAATATGTACCTACTTAATTTGTTAATGAAATAATAATTATTATAATAATCATTTTTAACATGGCCATGGTAAGGTAGGTAAGTATATTATTATTATTACTATTTATTTTACTAGGGTTTAAAATTTGAAGAAAACTGCATTATTTTTAACTTATTTTACAACATAAAAACTTAAAAATTAATTAAAACAAAAATCAGGCTTAATATTAATTAATTATTTGTATAAATTATGTTCGTAAAAAATATGTACGCCCATGTTACGATGTTGATTGTTTAAAAAATGAAATTATCGCTGAAATTCTGAAAATATAAATAACATCAATAATAAGGTATTCCGTATCAAACAGATAACTGGACGGAGATGGTATAAACAAATATTAGTATTTTTATAATTACAGATTCTAAAAAAATTTTATTTGTATTAAACATTTAATAATTTACATGTTAAAAATATTTTTGGATTTTTAAAATCAATTTAAATAAGGTGGTATGAGATAGCCTCACGATTCACAAGTTTGATAGCATTTTACAAAATTTACTCAATTTGTGGTTATGATTGCTATATCGTGACTCTTAAAGTTTAAATAATATATTTCATTAGACAAAGAATCTACGTTCAACCATTAATTTATGATTTTTAATAAAACAGAACTGATTTATCTATCAACAAGTGCATTATTCAGTCTAAATGTACGTATACATTATAAATTTATATATTAAAAATCATATAGAAATTAATAAACTTTCTCAAGTAAATATCTACATTGATAAGTATGAGAATTGCAAATGAAAACAGATTTGTAAAAAAATGCATAGATAATAAAAACTTTATCGAAATTACCTAATCGGTAGATATAATTAAAAAAACACTCAGTACGATTATAGATTATACACGTATTTAAATATTTTGTAATAAGATGAATCATTTTTGAGTTTTATAAATTTAAAATCTGTGACAGTGTATAAGTATTTTTTATTGTTTGTGTAATTTATTAACCGTATACAGTATACATACATATATAATTTCAAAAAAAACTAACAAATCTGAAACACACCAACCACTGTGAGTTTTTAGCTCTATATGGAGAGGGAATCTGTTTTCCATGTTTACTTATACCGTAAAACCAATAAAATATTTTCGAACGCTATGCATACTTATCCTATAGTAGGTACGAACTCGTGGACGGACTTACGTATACATATTATATATGTTTTTACCTGCTGTCTCTTGTAGGAACTCACTATTTCATGTTAAACTGCACACTGCAATGTGGAACAAGAAAATTATTGTATAATATTAAACGTTGTGTTCTCGTATATAGGTCGTACACTGTGAGTATGCAACGACGGGATTGTGCAAGTCTTCGTGTATCGTGATCTCGCGCGCGGCAATAACAACGGGAGTTCGAGTAAAAGAAAAAAAAATTACAAAAGTTGAGAAATAAGTCGATGCGTGCAGACAGCCGAACGAGCGAGCGCATCTCCTCTCAGTCCTGCAACGAACAACGGGACGACCGACGTGAGAATGCGACGGGGGAAAAAACGCGGTCGGAAAAACTAAAATTAATACGGATGGACCGATGGACAAAAATTTCTACGCACGTATATACATATTCACATATATGATACTAATATATACGCACTCACGCGCTCGTTTGCAGTACGAATAATTTTCATAAGCTCTATGACGCACGGACGTCCGCGCAAACTGTAACGTGCGCGACCACGTATAGCTCGTTCTGGTTTTTTTTTTTATTATTATTTATTTCGATTTTTTCACACATTTCAAGTCGTTCTCCGCGGTTCGCCTCCCCGAGACATTTTTAAACGTTTTATTTTGGTCAAACGCGGCGAGGGGGCGATTCTGGACCGACGTCAAGGTCGCAGGGAATATTGTTCTAACACACTATATATATACACGTTTTTACACATACATTTATATATATTTATATTGCTCGAAAACAATTTCATAGGCCAAAATGACGCGTATTATGGAACAGCTGCCAGTGCCTGCAGCATAATATAGTATGACATTCAAAGCATCACTATACCATATTCTATATACCGTATAGATTATCACACATTATTGAGTATAAATATATTATCGTATATGAATAAAAATTTAAAAACTATAAAACATAGATTTAAATTAAAATAATATTTTCCTGTTACGTCCTGTAACCCCCTACTCGAACACCAACTATCGCCCCATTCAGAAACTTATAGAAAACTTGAGTCCCGGAAATTGAAAAACTACGTTTACACTAAAGTTCGCTGAAAACACAATATTTGATATAGTAATACCATCATGTAGCATCGGAAACTGATGAGGTAAATTCGTTTCCTTTATTTCTAAATAATCCTGCACAGTGTTCGATTTTAAAAAATGCATACAAACTCTCGCAATTATCTTAAACTATACAACATAATTGACGTTCTATAATGTGCTCGTTATAGCTTGCATATAATACCTATATCTATATGTATACCTATTACCTATAATCATTTTCAAAAACAGATCCATCACTCTCAAAACTCACAAGCACTATTCTTAGAATAATATATTATATTATTAGGTAACATTTATTACCTATAGTGTCAGGGCCAGGTTCCTAGTATTGTATTATTTAATAGTAAATACAAAAAAAAATATTTTTCAAATTTACATCTTATTAGTTATATATATATATATATAGGTATATATATAACATGGAACTTGACTAGTTATATTATCATTTTATTATCTATAATATACATTTAGCGGTCAAATATTAAAACGTTGTATATTTTATTGGTTACACCATACATTTTTGGCTGTATACGCACCGCTTATTATAGCTAGTTCGACGGACGACCTATATTCTATATTTTATATATAAAATTAAAAAACTAGTAGCGTTATCGCCGTTTCAGGAATCATCCACCAATTTATGACCAACTAAACTTTAAAGTCAATCACCTATCGTAAGCGAGTATTATAGTAGGTATATAATATATATTTTCGTGATTTTATTACATTAAACTCGTCACAACAATAATGTTTTCAGTTCCACAGTTTTCATTTTTAACACATTAATGCGTTATTTAAGCTTACGCGCAACAACACAACAGCAGTCATCTAAATATACCACGTAGTATTAAATTTGCACAAAATATTTCAAATGGAATATGAATAATGCAGTGCGTTATACTTTTAACTGAGCACTTTATTTAATATGATACAATATGTATTTTATCAATTCTATTTTTCAGTTTTTAGATAAATTTAATTTAAGCCAACAAGTATTTAATAAATTAAAACAAAAATCTATATTTTTGAATTTTTATTCTGAAACTACAGAGTTTATGACAGTTTCAACGTATAAATAGATTTTTATTTATAAGCATTCAAATGTTAGTTAAACGGACAGGCAGAGTACTACACTTACTAGTAGCTGGGTAACTTTGCGTTGCACATCTCCCCTTGACCATTCTATATAAATTAATTGAGTAGGTTGCAAGTATATATTATTTGTATCATAATAAGTAATAACGTAGGTAATAAATAAATATTTATGATTTGATTATCAAATGTAATAAAAATTGATTTAACAAAAAACATTCTTTTGTTAACATTCTATTCGAGTAAAATTCGAAAGTACATGTTACTAATTATTGTTACGTTATAGACAATAAGTAAACATACATATAACCAACAATAAATAAAAGTCTACTAAAAAAAGACTTTCGGTTTTTTTAATTTGAATGTTATACATTATATTATATATATATATATATATATATACTAAGTAGGACTGTATAATCTTTTAAACAAATTTTTAATATAGTTAAGAGATTTAAGTTTTCAGTTTCAAGTATATTAATAAATCTTTATGAAACATTATAAAAAATATATGGTTGGATCAAACCCAAATAGTACGAAAAGAATGTCAGTTTTCAAGTTACATTTTACAAATCTAAGAAGAATAACTGAAATAATATAATAATAGTAACGCAACATTTAACCCAACCTAATGCATTTTTTTTTTATTATTATTATTTGTTTTCCCTTATAACGTCTACAATTTTGCCACTAAATAAACTTAGTTGATATATCCTTTTAATTCTTAAACTATGAATTTACTAAATTCTGATTATTGTTATTTTGAAGTATATAAGACGGTGATTAGCATGCATAGTGAATCGCCCTTTGTACGGGTATCACGTCGTCTCAATTAATTAGTATATAGTAAGACTTTTTACTTCCTAGTCCTGCCGGCTGCCACAATGCCTCACACCAGTCACACGACAGGAACTAAGTTATTGGTTTTTAAATTGTAATTTGAAATGAAAAGTATAATTTAATTTAAAATTTAAATATAATATCATGAAATAATCAATAATAATAATCATTATAATATAAATAGCGAAATGCTACAATTTTCTCAAAGTATATTTCAATTATATTGTGGACCATTATAATATGTAATATAATTTTACGATCACAGTAAGCAATACAATAAGGCGTCGTAGATAGGCATAGTCTTTTTGCTTTTCCCACGGTTACATAGTACGCGCGAAACTTCACGAAAAACTAATTTTTGTTATTATAAATCTACAGATTACAGATACCGAGCTTGACGATAACTTAACTACACATTTTTTGGCGTATGGAATCAGTGGCGGCGCCAAGGGGGGGCAAGGTGGGGCTAGTGCCCTACCCAAATTTGGTTTAGCCCCACCTTTGCCCTACCTGTTTGAGACCAAATGAAAATTTAAATTTCAAGTATTTACTAATACCATTTTCCATCTATTTCATTATGCATTTGATTAAGATTATGTTATATTATATACCTATTTATATTACCCATCACAATATTGTGTGAAATTTCTCTCCCCCGATTAGCAGTTAAACACCACATCGAGTATTAAATATGGTATATAATTTATCCATAGATAATATATTATCTATGAATTTATCGGACAACTGCTTATCACAATATTGGAGTAATATAATTTTTAACCAAAATGCACACAAATTTTTACTTTTTATTTTAAGCAAATATAGCATGGATTTCGGTTTTATATTATTTTAAATAAATTATAATCTACTCAAATATAAATATGTTGTAATGATTAAACTAATAACCAATAAAGAATATTAATTAATAACTTATTTTTAAATTTAATTATTATTATACATAGTTTTATTTGTACTTCTTATTATAATAAATAATTTGATATTTTATAGTTTACAGAATTTTTTTTTAACAATAATATATTGGTAATCATGATTTATTTGATTAGATGATACTATATATATATTTATATTTATATATATATATATATATACTACTGTAACCACATAGTCAAATCAGACATTTGGTTTTTACTTTTTAGCCTAGGAGAAGAATCAAGCTGGAAGTATTGCTACAGTAATTTATATACCTACCTTCTAAAATCTAAATGTTAATTAGTCTTGGGTGAATAGTAAAAAAGTATTCAGGTTCATAGCCTTTAACAGCTGATATACCAAAATATCAATCCCATTAATAAAAGTATTATGGAAAATCCAAATATAGAACAATAATGTACAAATATATATTTGCCCCACCGAAAATTTTTTTGCCCGGATCCTGCCCCCCCAGAAATAAATGTCTGGTGCCGCCCCTGTATGGAATTATTGTGCAAATAGAAATCAAATACGGCTGCAAACATAAGATTTTTTTATCACTTGAACAATTATTAGGTATTATCATCGTCAAATAATTTTTGGGTAAAATTACAAATTTTAAATAATTTAATTATTTTAAAAGTATGTCATCCAATACATGAAATATACATATTATATTATATGAAATAAATATCATGTACCCTACTTTATTATTATTATTATTATTATTATTATTATTATTATTATTATTATTATTATGGAATATAATTAAATTATATTTTTTTAAATTTTTTAAGCTTATACTTTCTCAAATAACGTAATGAAGTGACCTACCGCGATGGTGCATGCATTGGCAGAAATCAGGGGGGGGGGCTTATCCCCCAAAAAAGCCCGCCCCCTCAAACATTCTTGCAAACATAAAAATTTTGTAGTTTTATAGGTATTCATATATTATATTATTTATATAATATATTCTTAAAAAACAAGAAATATAACACATAATAATTTTTATATTATAAATTGTATAATATTTTAGATAATATTTTATACGAAAATTAAAATTATAAGTTGGAACACTGTCCTAGTGTCCTATAGTGATTTATTTTATCGTCTGTCGAATAAAACAAAATATATAAAATTATATTAATTTAGAAATACGATATAGATACAGAGTGATTCTTTTATTATAAAACACTCAATATTTCAAAAAGTATTCATGTTTTTTGAAAACATTTTTTACATAGTTTCAAGTTGTTAAAAAACAACGTTTTTATTAAAAATTTATATTTTTAAATATATTTTATCCTTATATTTTTTTTAAGTTATTTAATTTTTTGAATGACAGCATAGAATTTTAATTTCATAATCCAAAGCAGAATAATTTTCTGAGTATTTTGATACATAATAATCGAATTTAGGGCGAGTAATTAATGAGTTATACCATTGAGTATAGATAGTATAGAGAAACCATCTTGCCTATATTATGATACGTAATGAATTAGTTCATCAGAACTTTTATCAATACTCAATGGTTATACGTATTTTAAGTTTAGACAAGCGGACTGCGGAGTCGTGGATAGACATTTTGCAGGGTAACCCCGTACCACTCCACTTCGCGCATCTAAACTTTAATACTTATAACTCATAAGCTACTCGCCCTAAATTCGATTTTTATACATCAAAATACTCAGAAAATTATTCTGCTGTGGAATATGAAAATAAAACTCTATGTTGTCATTCAAAAAAGTAAAAATCTTAAAAAAATTTAAGGATAAAAAATATTTTAAAATATAATTTTTTAATAAAAACGTTGTTTTTTTAACAACTTGAAACCATGTAAAAAAATGTTTTCAAAAACATAAATAATTTTTGAAATAATACATGAGTGTTTTGTGATAAAAGAATAATTTTTCACAGTTAAAAAAATAGTTATTTTTTGCTAGATTTTCATTTAGAGTGGTAGATTACCGAAACTAGACAACGGGTTTTGTTATTTGAGGTCTTGTTAGATTCACTTAGTCTAGGAGAAGTGCTGTGAAGATTTTCAGAACTTTATCTTCAATCGTTAACTCACTACAAAGTTATAAACTAAAAAACATAAAAAAAAAACTCCCAATAAAATGTGTTTTAATTTTATTTTGAATTTTTGAAGCTCTGTAGCGAATTAATTATAAAATATAAAGTTCTGAAAATCTTCACTGCACTTCTAGCCAATATGAATCTAACAAGACCCCAAACAACAAAATCAAAAGAGATCTATCTCACTATAAATTATAATGAAAATAAAATCCATTATATACATATATTGCGCATACATTTCTAACGGCTTTAGTTTATGAGAAAAATCGTAGCCCCCCCCCCCCCAACTTTTTCAATGGATTTCAGCCTATGGGTGCATGTTTGATATCATATTTATTTTCAAAGCTGAGTATTTCATGCATTAAACATTTTATGAATAAAAAAACTAAAAAACAATTTTAAATGCTTATTTTCTATAAAGTATATATAAATACCTAGCTTAAAATCAGTCTAAATATTTTGAAAATTTCTTTGTGTACTTATCTTAGTAGTTAGTACAATAGTACCTACAAAAAAATGTTAATTTAAGTAATTGTAGAATGTATCAAATGTCTACAATTTATATTTTTTGAATAAAATAACAGTTTTTGACTTTTGACTCCCGCTTTTCAAATACCAAAATAATATTAAAATTAATTTCCATCGAATCAATTTATTTTTTATTTTTTGAATATCTATTAGAACAAAATTGAAAATGATACAATTTGGAAATGTTTGTTATTGGGATAAATTGACTTTAGAAAAAAAGTAATGATCTCAAACAATATTGTTGTTTTGATTGATAAGCAATAAAATCTGTGATAATAGTGTTATATTTTAACTACATTACATATTTACATTACGTTTACGTTTTAAAATTTGAATTAAGAAAATAGTTCGATAAATGCAATTCAAAAATGTCTGATGATGAAGACGGTGTACATAAATTGTCCGGATACAATCACACTGAAGGCGGTCTAATTATTAAAAAAAAACCTAAACCTGCTGAACAGTTTGAGTTTAAAATACCCGATGTACCTAAAGGTTCATTGCTTGGGTTGGACAAATTGGCTGGTAAGTTTCCTATTACAGTATAACATTAATAATTATATTATTGACACCTTAAATTGTAAATGTATAATAATTTTTAGCTCAAAAACGGTTAGAACGAGAATTAGAAAAAAACAAGAAATCAACGTTACATTCCTATACAGACAATGACGATGAAGGACAAGATATTGAAGAGACACATTTAAAAGACAAAGACAATCTTAAACATAAAAACAAAAGCCGGTAAGACCTTAAGACTTAACAACTAATTGTGTGAATGTGTGATAAATATTAATTACATATTTTAATTTTTAATATATAGACATTATCGATCAGCCCATGAAGAAACTCCAACATATACTGGTGGGTTATCAAAACAAGCAATAGAAAAACAGGAAAGATTGAAAAAATCATACAACCGCGGTGTTCATTATTCAACTTCTGATTCTAAAGATAAGCGGAATCGTCATCGTGAGAGAAGAAGTAGTAAGTAATGATTATAATGTAAACATTTTGAAAGTTAAATTATCATATACTTTTTTTGTAGGTGATAAAAGTGACAAATGGAATCGTCGAAATGAACCATATTATAAAAAACAAGAAAGAAGTGGTAGCCGTGATCATCGATCTAGTAGAACACCATCTTATAGAAGTAGAGATGAACCTTTAACTCCTAATGTCAGACTTCGAGATACACCATCTAGGTGAGTTATATTATAGTCTTCATCAAGGGCATCTTCAGAGAAGGGGCATACTTTGTATATTTTTAAAAAATGTATTAATATTTATAGTTAATTTTTATGAAACTTAACTGTTTCTGATAATATTAATATTAATAAAATTGTATAATATGCATTACCTATAATTTATAAATGTGTATACATACTAATTACTAATAATAGGTTAAATGGATATATTTTAATAAATTAATATCATATTTTGTTTATGTTGTCTTTTTTTAATATTTTAATTTCAAAACAAGTCATGAGCACTTTAAAATACTTGTTTAAAAATTAATATAACGAAAAAAGCCTACATTGAGTCTTAAATAATATTCTTGTCTTTAAATTTGATAACAGATCAATTATTTGCAATATTAAAAATAACAATGTAATGCAATGAATTATTTTAAATGTAAAATTTAGTGTTCTATATTAGTAAGATGGATCTAACACAATATCACATGTTTTCATTTTATGATTAATCATAGAGGAGTAGTAAGGTTTTCCCAATATAAATAATACAAAATAAATTTTTGTCACCGGTTACGTAAAATTGAATACAACAACCCTACTGATTAATTTTATGATGTATTTTTTTTTTAATTTTTAATTACTTACCAACAAATCGTTTTCATTTATAATTAATATTATTTGTATATTTTTTTAAGAATAGAGCTAAGTGGTTTATTTTTATACAAAATAACAACAATCTTATATTTTTCAGAACTACTTGGGATGAAGATGATCATAATATGTCTTCATATAAATCATCTACATGGGATATGCCTACACCAAAATCTAGTATTGATGATGATCCAACTAGAACACCTAGATTTACTCCAGCTTATAAGTATAACAAATGGGATAGCAATCGTGCTTCAGGAGCTACACCTAAACCAGGAAAAGGTAAAATCCAAAAATTATATATTCTTAAATTAATGGTAATTAAATTACCTATATAATATTAAGAATTTGATACCATTATTATCATTAGGTAGTTATTTTGTATAATGTTTGAT
Source organism: Schizaphis graminum (assembly GCA_020882235.1). NCBI lineage: Eukaryota > Metazoa > Arthropoda > Insecta > Hemiptera > Aphididae > Schizaphis > Schizaphis graminum. Next base: position 21,890,696 of record CM037034.1, on the reverse strand, counting down.
GAATGAAGAAGTATGAAATTATATTATAAAAAATAATATTAAAACCAGTAAATTATATTTCATTACAGAGAATGATCTATTATGGGCTAGCGAAACTGATCGTGACGAATGGGAAGAAGCACAAAACCGTTTGGATAGGCAATGGTATAATTTAGATGAAGGAGTTGATGAAACTAATAATCCATTTAGTGATGTCAGTGAATCATATGCCAAAAAAAAAGAGCAACAATTAGCTCAAAGTAAAAAGAAACGTATGTCTGCACAACAAAGACAAATTAATAAAGTATGTGGAATACTATTAATAATTAATTTAAATTATCAATGTTATAAATTTATTAATATTTATAAATTACTAATTTTAGGATAATGAACTGTGGGAACGTAATCGTATGTTGACCAGTGGTGTAGTAGTATCTGTTGACATAGACGAGGACTTTGATGAAGACAATGAAGCCAGAGTTCATCTATTGGTACATAATATTGTACCTCCATTTTTGGACGGTCGGATTGTGTTCACAAAACAACCTGAGCCTGTTATACCAGTTAAAGATCCAACTTCTGACATAGCAATAGTTGCCAGAAAAGGTTCAATGTTGGTACGCACTTTCAGAGAACAAAAAGAACGAAAACGAGCCCAAAAGAAACATTGGGAAGTAGCAGGCACTGCTATAGGAAACATAATGGGAGTAAAAAAAAAAGAAGATGATAAAGATGAACGAATCGATGAAGAAGGAGAAACTGATTACAAAACTGACCAACAATTTGCTGAACATATTAAAAACACACCAGAAGCCAGTAGTGATTTTGCTAGAAAGAAGACATATGCACAGCAGAGACAGTATTTGCCAGTGTTTGCAGCCAGACAAGAGCTGTTGAATATCATTAGGGAGAATAATATTGTCATTGTTATTGGTGAAACAGGTAGTGGTAAAACTACTCAACTTACACAATACCTCCACGAAGAAGGATACAGCAAGTTTGGCATGATTGGCTGTACACAGCCGAGAAGAGTTGCTGCTATGTCGGTGGCCAAACGTGTTTCAGATGAAATGAACACCAAACTTGGTGATGAAGTAGGATATGCTATTCGTTTTGAAGATTGTACTTCGGAGGTAATTTCCATTAAAATACTTAAAGTTGATAACTCAGAACATTTTAAATTCTCAATGATTTATTTATTTGCAATTTTTTTTTGTTTTCTAGAAAACTGTAATAAAATATATGACTGATGGTATTTTACTTAGAGAATCATTGAGAGATCCAGATTTAGATAATTATAGTGCCGTTATCATGGATGAAGCTCATGAAAGATCATTGAATACTGATGTTCTTTTTGGTCTCTTAAGAGAAGTAATTATTAACAATATAATACAATTTAAATATTTTAAAACCCGTTTTAGAATGTAAACATTTATAAATAAATACTAATTTAACACTTTATAGGTGGTTACTAGACGTACTGATCTCAAATTGATTGTGACATCAGCTACAATGGACGCTTCTAAATTTTCTTTATTTTTTGGTAACGTACCAACATTTAACATTGCTGGTCGGACTTTCCCAGTAGAAGTTATGTTCAGCAAAAATCCTTGTGAAGACTATGTTGAAGCTGCTGTAAAACAAGCATTGCAAATACATTTACAGCCTCATGAAGGTAAGTTAAATTTGTATTAGATTTCTTTCATTCATTTTAACTTATGTAACTGTTAATACCTAATCATTGTTGTTATTAATTAGGTGATATATTAATATTTATGCCCGGTCAAGAGGATATTGAAGTAACATGTGAAACACTAGCTGAGAGATTAAACGAAATAGCCGATGCCCCACAATTATTAGTGCTCCCAATTTATTCACAATTACCTTCAGATTTACAAGCTAAAATATTTCAAAAATCTAGTGATGGATTACGAAAATGTGTTGTAGCTACAAATATTGCAGAAACATCATTAACAGGTAAAATTAAATTTTTATTAACATGTTAGACTAGTGCTTATTGAAATATATAACGTAAAAGTTTTGTGTATAATAATAGGTTTATTTTGATTAATATTAATGAATATATAAGTATAATTGACAATACTATGAATTTAAAAATATTTAAATGATGATTTATCCAAAAGTAGTGTTTAGGGTGTACAGAGCTTTATAGCTGAGGAAGTATATTTTATTTTATTTTATTTTATTTTATTACAGTTGATGGAATTAAATTTGTTGTTGATACTGGTTATTGTAAAATGAAAGTTTATAATCCTCGAATTGGTATGGATGCATTGCAAATTTATCCCATTAGCCAAGCAAATGCTAATCAAAGAAGTGGTAGAGCTGGTCGTACAGGTCCTGGACAATGTTACCGGTATATAAAGTTTTTTGAAATAATCAGTTTAAAATGATTAAATAAAAAATAAAACTATTTTTGAATTTTAAGATTATACACAGAAAGACAATATAAAGATGATTTATTGATGGGTACAGTTCCTGAAATCCAAAGAACCAATTTAGCTAACACCGTGTTATTGCTTAAATCATTAGGAGTTCAAGACTTACTTCAGTTTCATTTTATGGACCCCCCTCCACAAGTAACATTATCTTAAAATATTCTATAAATTAATATAATTTTCTCCAATTCAACATTATATGTTTTAGGACAATATTTTAAATTCTTTATACCAGCTGTGGGTACTAGGAGCCTTAGATAATACAGGAGAATTAACATCTCTTGGACGTCAAATGGCTGAATTTCCACTAGATCCTCCTCAGTGTAAGATGTTAATAGTATCATCAGTAATGAACTGCACTGCTGATGTATTAATCATTGGTAATAAATAATTGTCATTAAGCACTCTATACAATCAATACATTATGTGTTTAATTATATTTTTACAGTTTCTATGTTATCTGTGCCTTCAATTTTCTACCGACCAAAAGGTCGAGAAGAAGATTCTGACAATGTCAGAGAAAAATTCCAAGTTCCCGAATCTGACCATTTAACTATGTTGAATGTTTATAACCAATGGAAGCAGAATAGGTTTTTATTTTAATTATTTATTATATAACAGAAACTTTTTACAAAATATGTTTTTACAGTTATTCAGCATCTTGGTGTAACGAACATTTTATTCACATTAAAGCTATGCGTAAGGTTCGTGAAGTAAGACAACAACTTAAAGACATTATGGTTCAACAGAAAATAGAAATTATATCCTGTGGTACAGATTGGGATATAATTCGCAAATGTATATGTTCGGGTAAGTGATTCAAAACCATGTTTTTTATTTTTATAAATTGTAAATAATATTAATTTAGTATAAATCATTTATTTTTTATAGCTTACTTCCACCAAGCAGCAAGATTAAAAGGAATTGGTGAATATGTAAATTGTCGTACAGGCATGCCTTGTCATTTGCATCCTACATCAGCTCTTTTTGGCATGGGTTTTACTCCTGACTATGTTGTATATCATGAACTTATAATGACTTCAAAGGTAAATAATAAATATACACTTTCTTGTGCATAAATATTACAGTATTGAATAGTACCCTGTTATATATTTAAACATCAGCTTAATATTTATGTTTATAATAAATTAAATAGTAATTACACATGAAGTCTTATAACATTATTAAAAAATGGTTTAATTGTATAGTTTTATACAATTTGCTAAAAAAAAACCACTATCTAGGTAAAGTAGTAGTTACACTATTTTTATAATTACCAATGTTAGGCATTAACTGCTAAGTGCTGAATAGTAGGTACTGATATCTATTAAAATTATATTAAATTTGCATTATTAAAAATGATATTATGATTTCAAAATTGGTGTATTTTGTATTCATTTTTTTCATATTACTTGATAGGGAAATAAAGATAAATGTTTTATAAATTTGAGTCAAGTAAAGTAGTTTTTTTACTTAGTTTTTACACTAAGTAATAAAATATTTTTATTTAAATAATATATGTGAATTGAATTTTTTTTTCTAATTAACTTAAGCATACTTTCAATTGTTATACTACAGGAATACATGCAAACTGTAACTGCAGTGGATGGCCACTGGTTGGCTGAGTTGGGTCCTATGTTCTTTACTGTTAAGGAAACTGGTAAATCAGGTTCGGCAAAACGACAAACCATGGAAACCTTACAAGAAATGGAAGGTTCTATGAGAATAGCACAAGAGGAAATGAAAGCAAGAAAACTCGAAGAAGAACGTAAACAATTGGCCAGTATCAGAAAGTAAATATATCATGTTTATAATAATAATTATCATTGAAATATTATAAAATTTGAAATACAACATTTTTTTCTGATTTATAGAGTGGAAATCATTACTCCAGGTAAATGGGAACCTGGTACTCCAACACTTCGTCGCAAACAAGGAAATTTGGGACTATAGCAGTCTTTATTTTATTGTACTTGTAAACACTATTGTTTTTTTTATAAATTGATTATTGTTGAAATTGAATTTAACAATAGGTACTAAAAATATGTGTTTATATACTAAGGCCAAAAATTAAAATATATATCCATGTATAAAATATATATTATGTGAAATTGGCACAGCAACTGTTAATTATTATTTTATCTACATAATATGTATATATTGTAATATACATTAATAATTAATGTATATTATATTATTACACATTTGCTTGAAAAAAATATATGTTTATAATTTCATACATTATTTATATTATTTTAAAACGAGTTGTACAATTATACACATAATTATTAACCTTGACTTAAGGTCTGGACTTTTTAAATATGTTCATTGCAAAAATCTAAAATAAATAACTATTAAGTGATAATAATTATTATTCTGTCAGGTGCAGTTTAAAATCATTTATGCATTCAATTAAAGTATATGGAGAAAAAAAGAATATTTACAGAGTAATAATTGAAGTCTGGTATTTACTTTTTTCTATACTTTAATAATAACCTATAAAATAAAATATTAAGTATTAGTTAAATACTAAAAAAATTCATTAATTTAAAATAAAACATACATTAATTGCATATAAGCCCATGATACTATATGGACCACATTTATTGTCTCTATCTTACATCATAAAAAATTTATGTTCCAATCTTTATTGTTAGCTTTAATAGAAAAGTGTATAGACTTACTATCAAATTTAAAGATAAGAAGAATTTATGTGTTTGTATATCTATTTTTTCCTCTATTAGTACAATTTATAACAAATAATGATCATTTTACGCACTTAAAACTTGCTTAGAAATGTATATATTAAATGTTAATTTAGGAATAGTGTAAAGAATATTGTCCCACCCCCCTTTAGAAGACAAATTAAATCAGCTACTGCATTGTATAACATCAAACACCATAGACTTTATATAAGGTCTATGTCAAAAACATTCTTTGTAACTGCCACCTGGTCAACATAGCCACAGGTGCCTGTAGTATACCTAATATTATGCAAAAGTTAATAAATTATTTAGGTAACTATGTAAATTATTCTAATTTAAAGAGTTATAATCATTATAGTACCTAATAAAGTGAGTCATTGAAAATAAAAACTCAGTTTGTGAGTGTACTAAATTCCCGGTTTCTAAACGTAAATTAATACAGCGCATATAACTATACACAATTTAGAAAAAATTTGATAACTTATACTTGATACATATTTTTTAATATGAATCTATATTAAATACTCATATTTAAACATTATTTTAATGCTGACTATTATAATTTTACTTTATATAGTGTTATAAAATTATTTATTTATTTAAATATTAAAAACTACCAAGTAACTAATAACTATGTACTAGTAATTAATGTATGATCAGATACAACTGAGATATAAGATGTTCTAAATTCATTTAGAAACCTGAAACCTTTTGGTTTATAATGTAAGAAAAAGAAAATTTTTTAAATATCATAATAAAAATTGTTTTTGATAGATTAAAGAAAAATTTTTAAAATGAAAATGCTAAAAATATATGCTTGTATATTACAATCAAAACTAAAATACATGACCATATATTATATAATATATATTATGTGTATAGTTATAAACAGCTTTATTAGCTGTCAATTATAATTTAATTTACATAAAAAGTATACCTAATATTATATTATGCACTTTAAAAAATATATATATATATTTATAAATTTATATATTGCTTAGCATATTATTTACATATTTCTAAAATAAGTTGCACAATTACATACATAATTTACCTTGATTTAAGATCCGGAGTATTGAAATGTTTTCAATGTAATAATCCAGAATTATGACTAAAGAGTTAAGATAATTATTGGGTACTTGTGTTATTGCCCTACTACCGTGCCATACAAATGTTAACACCCAGCCATAGGTGACTATCAATTGTCCTAAACTTTTTATATTGTTCAAATTTTCAAATAAAAATAAATAATTAATAGTAGCATTGTTAATAGCTAATCTTACACCTAAATAAACATAAAATAAGACAGTATCCTATAGATCCTTAAGTCACATTTAATTTGTTATAATGATGTTTTTATTGAAAATTTGTAGTGCCAGTTTTAAATAGTGTGGAAAATAACCTATTATAATTAATGTATAACACTTTAAATTATACATAAAATATAGCATATAAATTAAAATAAAATAAAATTTCAAATATTGAAAGAATTATTCTACCTTTCTTTCATACACAGATTATATACTTAACTAACCTACACATAAGATATCAAGGTAGAGTAATATTGATCACAAATACTGGCATTTTTAGACGAAAAATAGCTGATGGGCACCTGAGAGTGGAATTGTACACTTTATTTAGTTTGATGGCAGGGAGACAACAAATACTCAATAATTATTCAATCAAGTACAAATCGTAATCATTTCGCACATTAATTAATTAAGCTATATGGGAAGAATAAAAGATATGTGCAGTGTCATAATTTAAGTCAGTTATTTCTGTACTCTAATAAGCTATAAAATATAATATTAAGTTATTAATAATAATAATAATCATTAATTTAAAATAAAATAACTTTGTAAAGTATTTACAATTAAATCAAAATCTAATTACACTTGATGTAAATATTTTTAACTACATTTATCATACAAAAATACATTATATTGGGAACTTGTGAGGCTTAAACGTTTTAACAACAATATATATTTTTTATATAAAAAAAAAAAATAATTGTTTAAATATTGATTTATGAAAATTAAAGAAATTCTAATTTTCTAATTATATTAACTGATTTAATAATATTATACAATGATATCTGTATTAAATTAATGTTCAAATTTTAATAAGTTTTCATATTTAAAAACAACATTCGAATTAAATAAAAACTAAAAAGCAACAATGAATTATAATTATTTACCAATTATAAAAAACAATTTCATATTTACATAAAAACTAATATTAATCTATACTTCATATTGTATTCACTACAAAAAAATTGTAAATGATCAATAGTTAAAGATTCTATTATACAGTTCACTGATAATAATAATAACGAGTGAACAAAATCATTTTTATCTATATTTATCTGTGTTACGCATCAGCATGCACTACGCTGTGTTTTTTCAAATACTCTTGATTGAGAAATGATTTACCACATTGGTGGCAAACAGCGGAAGAGAAATTTATACGATCATGTGTGGCATAATGACGTCTCAATGAAGCTAGCTTCAAAAAGGACTTGTTGCAAACAGTGCATTCAAACGGTTTTACACCAGAATGTATCATTACATGATTCTTTAGATGAGATGTACTCTTGAACCTCTTCAAACAAATGTCACAACGGTGAGGTCGTGATTCAGTATGAGAAGCTTTATGTGCAATCAAAAACGACTCTTGAATGAATGTTTTGTTGCATACATCACACCTATGCACTGATCTATGATTTGAATGCATAATAGCATGCTCCTGTAAGTGAAGTGCATGATTAAACGTAGCACCACATTCTTTGCACGAGTACTTGGGTTCGGCTTGTCCACTATTATTGGTACAATTTCCAGAGAGCAAATGTTCATTGAGTTGTTCATATGAAAAAAAGGACATACAACATGATGGACATTGATGTTGCAAAGCAAGTTTTTGATCATCTTTAGAGTGAGTCAACGAATGTTTTTTCAAATTTGACGAATCTGCAAATGCCAAGCCACATACATCACATGCAAAAGGACGACAACCAGTATGTGTAAGCATATGACGTTTGACATCTGATGGACGTGTAAATCCTTTATTGCAAATACGGCAGGGGAATGGTTTTCGACCTGTATGAGTTATCATATGAGCTTTAAGGTTACTTTGATTTGTGAATGTAGCTTCACATTTGACACATGAAAATGGCTTTTCTCTAGAGTGTACCAATTTATGTCTTTGCAATTCTGAAGGTTTGCTAAACGCTTTATCACAAGATGTACATGGATAAGGTAAACCCCCATTATGGATCATTGAATGCACTTTTAAATTATAATTAGTAATAAATGACATGGAGCAAACTTGACACACAAACGGTCGTTCACCGGTATGAATCATCATGTGCCGTTCTAAATCAGATGGTCGTCGAAATGATTTTTCACACATAGTACACGGATGTGGCTTTGCTTTTGTACTAGCTATTAGGTGGCCACACAAATTACTGGAATAAGTAAATGTCATGTTACAAGTTTTACAATGCAATGGTCGTTCACCAGTATGTACGCTTGAATGTCGTTGCAAACAAGATGGCTTTAAAAAACTCTTATCACATTCAGTACATGTATACACAGCACTCCCAGTATGTTTCATGATGTGAAGTTTTAAATCGCTTTTATTTGCAACAGATACACCACATTGATCACAAACAAAAGGAGGATTTTCTGTATGAATTGTCATATGACGAAACAGTCTGTAACTTGAGGGAAATTTCTTATCACATCTGAGAAAAAAAATACAATTTATAATATAGCAATAGAAAAATGTACAAGGTTATTTTAAATAAAAAACATACTTTTCACAAGCGTGTAGTTTCTGACGAGAATGTACTTGAGCATGTTCTTTTAAAGATTGATCATCAGGAAAAACTAATCCACAAACTTCACAATGATGTAACTTGATATTGCGATGAATGACTAAATGTGCACTCAATGCATTTGCCTTATCAAATTTTTCTCCACAAACAGTACACAAAAATTTACAATCAACATTTTCCCCAAGTTCATGAGACACTTCATGCGATTTTAAGGCATTAACATCTGAAAATCGTTTGCCACATTTTTGACATTGTAGTTCATCCATGGGGTTAGGTCGCATAAGACTTTGACAGTTTGCCACCGCTTCGTTGGCCATATCAATTGCAATATTCTTTTCTTCAGCAATATAAATTTCTGTTGTTCCTTCTTGATTAGATAAATCCACATTTTCAATTTTTAAATTATTTATTTGGATTTGTCCAGATACACTTATAGCTTCTTGACCATTGATTATTTTTGCTAAACTTTCTACAGTCATAGTCCCCACTTCTTCTTGATCCAATAATAGATGTGCTAAATCCTACAATTTGAAAACAAACTTTTATTAGAATTAAATTACTTTTATATTATTAAATTAAGATCAACACATGTTACTATAGATATTTTTAAAATTCATAAAAATAAAAATGTTATGGATTATAATACATAGAATTAAAAATAAATCAATTAATAATAAAGCTAATAGAAAATCAAAAAATGAATTACTTACTCCATTTAATCCTTGAACAAATATCCCATATCCAATATTTTCATGCACCCTGAAATATTAATAAGTATTAACTTCAATAAGAATAATTAAATGTTTATATTCATTTTTATAAATTATACATAATATAATAACTAAGAATATCGACAATAACTAACCTAAAATTTAGAACAGGATTGAAAAAGCAATATATATTGAAAATTATGTATATTGTGTATAGTGGCACATAATTATATGCATTAATTATGGTTAAATATTTTTAAAACACAATTTTTAATACTAATTATTGTTGTTGGTAATTATTGTTAATTATCTTTAATTTTTTTTTAATTTAGTAACTATAAATATTCATTAAAAAATTTATTTTTCCAAAAAAATTTTAATCCAAAATATAATTAACTAACAATAAAAATTATATTTTAAAGCTAGAGAAATTTAATGATATATTTAATATAAATATCTAAATTTGATACAGCTGAAACAAGTATTTTTTATTGTGTGTAATTATCAATATAAAACCATAAAATTATTAAAAATATGATCAAACTATATATTATAAGAATTTAAACAGTATACTTGCAATAATTTGAAACACAAAATATATATTATTATAATTTATAATTATACTACTTTCATCTTCATTAATTTTCCAAAATAAAATATTTTTATTTTTTCATTCACTAGAATATCAATAATATTTTACCATTACATTACATTTTAAGTTGTATAGATTTTTTTAATATTATCTATTATTTGTAAGGTGCCAACCCCAGTAAGTATTTTGATGCACTGAAACAGATGTTTGTCCAACCACATAATTTTGCAGTATAGAACATTAAAATATTAAGTCAAATGGACTAGCCAAAACACATGGTGTGGATAGGTTCCTTAAGGTTTCAACAAGTATAGTTGTTATTAATTAACTTACAAAAATTTTAATTAAATTATAAAGTTTTTACATGTTTGACTAAAGTTTATTTTAAGGAAAAATATAAAAATTATTTTTGTGTTTTTATATTTTTATTAAGTTAGTATAACAGAGATGTTAAGATAATAAAGATTTTCATGCTTTAGTATATTTTGATCACAATTTAACTGAAAGTTAGGTTTTCATTACATGTGTTACATGTTGAAGTTAATTCTATGTTTATATGGTAGAAGAGAGTTAAGTGCATATGTCCTATCTCATTAGGGTAGTATCTTAAGTTTCTTAATTTGTTAGTAAGTGATTTATTGTTCCAATTTTTTTACAATGGTTCTATATTCTATAGTTTTGTTATTGATAATTTATATTAAGTTAAACTTTTTAAAAATATTTTAGTATACCCAACAATAATTAGTTTGATGTTTGAACCATTAAACGAGGATTAGAACCAAAATTAAAAATATCAGTATTTTAACCGAGAATCCTTTTTAGATTTTCTTAGAAACTAATATTGGTGTTGGTAGACTTGGTAGAGAATCCTTCAGATCCTTTCAATTCAAATATTATTTAGCTATTTTATTTATTTGAATAATAATAACTGATTCATTGAATTTTATTATAATATAAAATGTAAAAAGATTACAATCCTTTAGTAAAATCTAGAAAAAGACCAAATATGAGCAGTTACTAAAATTATTATTTACTCGTTTATTATTATCATGATTATTTCCTTATAGTTTATTTTTAGCTTTGGACGATGATATCTAGTGATATTTACAAATTTAAAACTAATAAAATGATCACTAAAAAAAAATCATAAACACGTAGGTACGCTAAGTTATTATCAAATTATCTAATAAAGACTAATAAATATATGTTCAGTAAGCAAACAAGTAAAATTAACAACAACAAAGTTGATCATTTACATATTATCTTACAAAAACTTAAACCACTATTTAAATAAAATCACATGATTCTGTATGAAATTGTATAAAAACTATGATGTACAATACCACAACTTCTTACAATGAGCGTTTTAGATGTTTTTAAAACTAAAATCATAAACTTACTAAGTTCTTAACCTATTGAGACAACTATTATTTAATCCTACTATTTTATTTAAATAGTTTTTTTAGTAATTTAAGTTTATATTTTTATTTATCTTTTGAAAAAATACACCTATAAATACTGAAATTTACCGTAACAAAAGCTATTATTCTATATTTTAAAGAACCAGTCGATTTTTTTTTTAAGCCTCATTGGAACTGTAACCCAAACTGTAAAAAATCAAAGAAGTTTCAGGCCTTGTCATTATATGCATAGTGCAAACACTACATATATTTTATTGTTAGAGGGTTTAATTTTAATAACATACTTCAAACATGTAAAATAAAAATTTGTTAATTTATTAAAAAAATTAGATTAAATTTCTAAAATTGAATATAATTATAAAATATACACCATGTCTGTAATTAGATCAGCCAAACTATTTATTCTGTGAGAATATTTAGTTTTATATTAACTTTACAAACATGAAATTTAATATAACAAATTAGGATAAAATATTATAAATGTTTAAGAGGATGTCAGTGCACTGTTTGTTTTCTCTCTCTAGCCCACGCGCAACATAGACAAAATGCATTTACAGTCTGAGTAGAACTCGTTCAATTTTTTTTCTAGAGTAAATATACCTATAATAAAATTTAATTTTGATAATATTTCTGAGTACAAGACGATGAGTATTTTCCATTATTCCCAATACAACATTAATTATATCGTTTAAAAATAGCTATAAATTACAACATTTTTAAATAACCTTTAACTTTTCAAAATTTTAATTTTTTTAAAAAAACTCATCGTCTTGTACTCAGAAATATTATCAAAAATTAATTTTATAATAGGTATATTTACTCTAGAACCAAAATTGAGCAAGTTCTACTCAGACTGTGTAAATGCGTTTTGTCTATGTTACACGTGGGCTAGAGAGAGAAAACAAACAGTGCGCTGACATCCTCTTAATATCCTGTTAAATGTATTATTTTTTATAAAAAAATTGGAGAAGTTATTTCCAATTGTTTAACTTCAATACCCAAAAATTTAAAAATCAATATTGAAGATTGCGGTAATTAACCTATGGAAAAGTAAAACGAAAACAGTTAAGTGAAAAAAAAAATAATAATAAGTTAGAATTATACTCTTATGCTACTCATTCATTAAATATTATTGGTTTAAATGGTATCAAAATTTATCAAAAAATTATGACTTACTTTAGTTATATACAACAGTTGTTTATACTTTTTAGTTTAAGAAGCTATAATAGAATATTTTAAAATATAGACCAGGGTCCAGATAAAAAGTAGTAAGTGGACCAAAATGGAGTGGGGAGAACTGCACATGTTTCTATTAAACGTTTAGAAACTTACCGTCGATCATCTGTACTTTCAACGGTGGCTCCTTGGACAGTGACCAAACGTTTCTCTCCAGATTTTTCTGTAACAACGATTTCCACGCTACCGTTCATTTCTGAAATCAAAAACTATTTAGGTTAATATTGATTAATATTCATAAAAAAAATCACAAAAATAAATAGGTACAAAACTAGTGTTTATATAGGTAAGCTCATATTATAAGAGAAATTATAAGTCTTTCTGTATATTGCTTAATAATATTTCTCCTAAACAAACTGTTTTTGTATTCAATAAATATTAAATTTCAAGTATAAATAAAAAAAGTTCACTTGCATCTAATCTGCCTCCATTATGCTCAAAAAAAATATATTATACATGGGTAGATTAGATAATTACTATGAATGAGACTTAATTGTAAGAATATAATACAATGCCACAATAGTACAGCAAATAGGCAGAGATGAACAACCTGTGGATATTAATATTAACACTTTTTCATCATTTGGAAAAATATCTTGACACTATTTTTCTTAAAGCCACAGTATTTCATTAACACTAAAAAACAGCAAAACTACAGACAGTCAAGTACATAATAAATAATATGCATTTACTTACTGATATATTTTATGCGTCGTTTCGAAGTTCAGTTGATGTTAATCGTGAGCAGATGTCTTCAAATCATTAACGTCAAGACGGCCAGCCACACATTAAACACAATTCAATCGCCGTAGTCAAACGTTTAATTTTCTTGGGTGAATGTCGACGGAATTATCACGAGCGGACACACAGCGGACGGGCCTGAGCAATAGGCAGAAGTTTAGGGTACGTTAATTATTGTTGTCGATGTCACGCACAATCATAAACAATAACAATAAATAATAATCGTTCGATATCACGGTAAGTCGGTAATGCCAAAATTAATATACCACAAAATTTTTTGATTTCTCCATTATTGCGTTTCATCAATATTAATATTACTATTATTACTATTATTACAAATATTATTATTATTATTGTTGTTGTGCTCTATTCTATTTTATATATTAATAATAAAATAGGATGATGATGATCAGATGATAATAGTGTTCGATAGTTCTACGAGATGATAAATGATAATATCACAAAAAACCCGACGAACAAAAAAAAAAAAAACAAAGTAACACCGCACGATGTATATAATATGGGTGTTTTAATATTATTATTATTATTATTATTTATTTATTTATTTCGGTTTTGGGGGCGATCGTCTTGATGATTGGCGTAAAAACAACCACTGCACCAGTGTCGCGCATATGATACACACCAACCCTTGTCGGTTATCGGTTGGCGACACTGATTCTATTGTCCGGACGGCCGTTTCGGCGGCAGCGGCGATGAGTTTGAGACTTTTACTCCTCCACCATTTGGTATTTACTATTTACCATTACTTACCAACATGATTTAAGATAATATTATCTTAAATCATGCTTACCAAGGACAAACCGGTCGTCCTCGGGTCGTGACGAGCTCTTTACATTTTTCGTCCACCCGCGGAAAGAATTTTGAAAAATCGATTAATATTTTTTTTCTAGTGGTGTTCCCCCAACCCCCACCATCACCGTCAACGTCCATCACATGACATAACAGCAAGCGTATAATATATAATGGGGCAGAACACGCAACGGCAGACTTGTAATCACGAATTACGCGTTTTTTTGTTGTGTGTGTGTATCGAGCTTGTACCTATATAATAATCGTAGACGGTAGTTAGTACTTGGTAGTAGTCGTAGTATTACGCTGCATTGCCCGTAATATACATTACCTGATACGCCGACGACGATCGTTGTTCACACGCACACAACCAAAATCATTTTTTCGACACGCGGATAATAATATGTATGGGTGATAATAACGCGGTCGATACACCACATAAAAAACGCTAATTTTTTATTGTATTATAATATACTATATTATGGTGGTCATACGTGTAAAGAATGTTATTTTAATAGTGTATACAACTACAAATGGGTATATACATGCAAAGCAGACATTAATTATGTGTATCTAATATCCAAAGTTGACGCGATTACATGTATTTAATAAAAAAGAATGGATGGGTTCTCAAACAAGAACACTGAACTTCGACAAAATTCGAACAGCTCGAAGACTTCCAGTTGAAGTTTATTGAAATTAATACTCGAAAATTAAAATAGAATACTTCGAACTCTAAATAATCGTACCCATAAATAATATTTTTACTTCCGATATGACCACTACCTTTTTTCACGATTTTAGTATTATACTATTGGCGCAGAGATAATACATAACATATTATGATATTATATTTTATTAACTAATAGGTATTAGCTATTAGTATTATAAATCTTTTCTCAGTTTTAGAGGATATTTGCAACGTACTCTTTATCTTTTCTCTGACTCACGCACAACATGATAAATATACAACAGATCCAATTTTAAATGGTTAATTTCAATACTAAATTTAGAATTAATTGACTGCTTTTTATTAAACTTAAAAATAAGATTATTATTATGGTTACTTATATCAAAGCTTTTATTGATATTAATATTTTAAAATGAGATATAATCATTTTAAAATTGTTATAGAAATAATAGTATATCATTATATAGCACATTTATTTTATGATTTATATTTATATGTTAAAATAACATTACATACCTTTATTTAACTTAAATTTTAGATATTTTTTATTTCCCACTCTTAAAATGTTATATAATATAGTGAGTGACTACCCATGGGCATAGTGAATGCAATTGACAATTGTACACGTTTAAACAATTGGTACACTAACATACTCATAATAAATTCATAAGGTACCTTCAATAATAAAATTGGTATCAATTTGGATTATTCGTTAAAAGTTAATAATTAATATAAATTGTAAAAATGTATGAAATAAGAAAAGTATGTTTATTTGGCGTTATGAATAGGCTACTAAACGTACAACACCCTTTTTATATAATTTTTCGAATTGAACAATCCTTAAACATAATATTAACTTTTCTTCTCGTACTCTGATTTCGTATTTCATGTCACCACGTGCACTTACCGATTTTCTTCAAAAATAAAGTATAGATAAAAAATGTAATGTACGTTTAGTTAATGCTTCTTAGTTTTACTCATAAGGTTTAGGATTATAAAAATTATATCTAACATTTTGTATTATTATTATATAGCATACCTATAGATTTAACTAGTTTCAAATAACGAAGAAGCAATAAAGAGTCGAAAAAACAA
Organism: Schizaphis graminum; assembly: GCA_020882235.1. NCBI lineage: Eukaryota > Metazoa > Arthropoda > Insecta > Hemiptera > Aphididae > Schizaphis > Schizaphis graminum. The sequence goes on along the minus strand of CM037034.1, from coordinate 21,874,422 downwards.
ATTTTTATCCCCTTATTTGATCTAACCTATAGGTACCATTGGCATTAATATAAATTATTAGTTCATAACGTGAAAATATTTAACGCTATTCTTACCACTTCGACATCGTAACTAGTTTTAGTAAAAAAAATTGATTTATAAGAGTAAGTCAAGGGCGCAATTTCGATGAAAAAACTGAGGGTGCTGAAGCTTCTCTATATCTTTTATTCCCTTCAAATTGCGCCTATGGGGCAAGTCAAAAGAATAACAATATTTTCAATGAAACGTTTCATATAATATTCCTACTGCAAATCGTATTATTTATTTCTAAATTTATACAAATAATATGAATTACAATACCATTGTATTGTACCATTGTACAATATCTCTTAAAAGTCGCCAAAACCCCCGTGGATAAGTGCCTGTAGTAAATAGGTAAAATTATACAAAATAATTATACTCGGATAATATTATACTTATATTTTTAGAACATTTTTCATCTTGAAAATTTCATATTTTCAAAAATAATTATATAATTTTAGCAATATTCATATTATTATTTATTTATTATTATCTTTCTAGTAAAGCTCAGTCAAAATAGATTTTAATTTATTTCAATTGTGAATATTCCTAAACCTATTACAAAATTAGGTTAGTCAACATTATTATATAATCAGTTTCATTAGCAAACAAAGAAAGAAATACATACTACACACATAAGAGTAAAATCAGTAAGTACAATAAATACATTCATCAGGACATCAGAGTCGCTCGGATCTAAACTCTTAATACCGTTGACCATACTAAATAATTCATATACCTGGACTTAACATAGTAAACATACATTTTTCCAATTTTCCAATTAACCTTGATATTTTTGTTTCATATTTTCTTTGTTATTCTTTTAGTAGTTTCACTCAAACATTTCTGTATATTTGAAGACAGTGACGTACCTATAAAAGATTTATTTTACGGGGTTGTTTTAAAATTTAATAGACTTATGGTAGGTGAGGCCTCTGCCCCCATACCCCTCGTATTACATTAACAAATATCATGTATTGATATAAATTATTATATTAATAGAAATGATTATATTAAGACAGTATGTGTAAGATCTACAAATTGTATAAAACTTTTATACTATATACCTAACGTCTATAACTAAAATAATAACTTTTATATTCTAAACCACACAAAATAAATAATACTAATACACTATATAATACTAAACCAACAGTTACAACCTATAGTATTAAAAAAATTGTAAAATTTAACAGAATGAATATAATGATACCCATATTATATGATTACTTATTTGAATTATAAGCGACGGAATTGGAGAGCAAGTTCATCAATAACCTCTGCTGTAGATATAGGTACATATCTCTATGGATATTCATTAATAATTCTAAGCCATTCACCCTGTTTTCTCCAACAGGATTTTCTTTAATAACTTTTAAGTATACGGAGAGTTAAAAAGGAGCATTTACTTTTACTCTTATATGTAGTGACAAGGATCGTTGCCAATATGACTAACAGCCTATGAGTTGTAGGAATAATAATATAACTACAATTATGAATGATTATTTTGCATTTCGTGAGCAAGTTTTGGAGTTGGGTCAAATAAAACAAAATACGGCCGATGGGGGGGAGGTGTTCTAATACCCATATCACCCCCCTAAGTACGCCCTTGTTTAAAGATATCATTATACAAAAATAAATGTTATCCTAAATAAATTCACTTTTTATCAGACATCGGAATGACGTTACTGACGTTGCTACGGTAACTTTGCTGGTAGATTATTAGTACCTACCACAGTTGTAAACAGAGAAGCAACTGCCTCCGGCGTCATAATTTTCATATTTTAAAACGGCGGCGTCAACATATTTTTAGTAGGTACCAATAACCTATAATTTGAAAAATTTATTTTGCCTTCAACATCTTTAACTTTTAATCCGTCACTGGTTGTAGATGGTATGCATTTAATAATGACGGGTACCTACCTAAATATTATAAGTATTATGGCAATCAGTTATAAAATATACTTCACTCTCAGACCCAATAATCTTTTTTCTATGCTCAGACCCACGATTAAAGATATACTTTAATCGTGCTCAGACCTCAGTCTGAAAACAGTAAAAACCAATATTTCCCCGTCTCCATATATACTGATATATAGTAATTCGCCTAATTTATTATTTTTTTTGCTTATCTTATCTTTAAAATAAGTATAATCTAACCGTTTACTATATCTTAAACACTAATGTATGTAGCTATAAATATATGCTGTAATGCTTATATTTTAAATAACATAATATAGATAGTAAAATATACTAAATAGATAGGTATTACTCTATGTCCTATGATAGGTACCTATAAACTATAATATTATATACATATATAAATTAACCTTAGAGGCGTAAGCGTAATTAATGGAGGTTGAAGTGATAGATCTCTCCCATACTTTTATTTTACTAGGTATAACATTTTTCAATATTTATAAATTATAATTTAATAATAATCCTACAATGATATTATAAATAATTTTATTCTTAGTACTTTAAATTTCTCTTTTCGAGTGTTAATTGATAAAGTTTACAGTTTTCTACTAAAAATTTTTTGATAGTTCTCCTCTTCCAGGAAATTTCCTAATTATTACTCCATTGCCTAACCTAACCTATTATCTATCGACTATCTCATAAAAAGATACAAAAATTAATTGTACTATGCTGTTAATCTGTTTTGACTATGTAAAATATTAATATTTAAAAATGTTCATAATTCACTTAAAAATTAAAATACCATAAATAACTGATGAAAGAACACAGATAAGGTTCTTATTTTTAAGTTTGATTACAGGTCATTACCCATTGGCCATTTCACTCGAATATTAATCATAAACACACAAAATTGGTTCAATTGAACGAAAATTGGCCATGTTGTTCGTTTGGAAGACAGAGACTACACTACACATGCGGGTGTGTTGATCTCTTATAATATAATTTTCATAAGTTGTTGTTAAATTCAAATTTAAAAATAATAAATAATTTTTAACATAAATTTCGGTTTCCGATCTTAGTGCCCCATTTATAATAATATATTAGTTTAAAGAACTATTCAAATTTATCCTTTGCACCCCTCCTCCTTCCAATCAAACACATTATTATTATCGACACATAAATATGATTCTAGTAATATATTATTATCATAGATGCTAATAGATTGGAAGGTCTTCTATTGAGTTGGAATGTTGGATCAATACTAACGATCACTATTTATTTATTTTAATTGCATCTTGATATGGACCGCGCCATCTACTGACATTATTTTAAACTTTTCAACTTGCACGCAAAGAACTGCTTTCGGCGATCGCTCACTTTTAAAAATAGATATCGTTGTCGTATACATTTTTCTATTTCCACACTCACGACTATTTTTTTTCTCATAACAGCCGATCGGTGAATTAGATAATATATAGTTATAACTTATCGCAGAAGATGTGGGACTGTGGGAGTATGATCAAAGATTTGATGGTTGAAATTAATGTTTTAGATTAAGTATTCAAATCTATTTTACCAAGTATGATTTTCATTTATTTTAATATCATTATTATTTATTTATAGTAAGTAGGTACAACAAATTGAAACATATGTTAATAGGTATTAGGTACTATTATAGTATATGTTATTACTACATTTCTAATAATAACAACTAATAAGTCACAGGTATAGCAAAAAGCGTCTTGCAGACTTCAGATCGATCATTATGCTCACAGCCAAATGATATCTCCACACTAATTATGTTGATAATGTTTATACATGTATATTGTATACATAGGCGCAAATAGGGGGGGGGGCTTTAGGGGCTAAGCCCCCCCAAACACTTCAATAGCCCCCCCAAACGTTTTCTAAATTTTTTTTATGCTTTATCAGTATTATAATACTATACTCTATATACTCTATAATTATATTATTTTGTTGTTTCTTATTGCTCTAAAGCCATACATACTTACAGTATTAATAATTCCTATTGTTTTTCTAAAAGTTATGTGGTGTATAATGTATATTAGGTATATATTATAAATATCATTTTGAGAACTATTACAAGTAGGTTAGATGTAGATGAAATTATAGGATAGCACATTTGAAAAAAATATTTAATAAGTTTTATTTTCTGTCAATATTATAATAATTAAGTACGCAGTATACGATATACCTATAATCTGTATGTTGTACTAAAAAAATATTTAGGTATTAATTACTTGTATAAATGCTCCATTTAGTAGCTAGGGCTTCAGCCCCCCCAAATCTCAAACGCTATTTGCGCCTATGATTGTATATGATGTATATTATATATATATATATCGTAATTCGTAACAATATGTATTGAAAATGTAAGCCTGTCCTATGCGATGTAATTACCAAAGTTGAAACATAGAAATGAAACTGAAATTTGAAATAAAAATATAGTTGTATTTAGTCCTTATTCCAAAACAATAATAAATGTATATTTAATAATATATGTATTTACTATTTATTATAAATATTAATATAAAAATGGGTCAACGCCAAAACGTAAGGTTATACGAATACTAGCTATATTAGATTAGATATTTAAAAAAATATTTCATAATATTATATTATTTTAACGTGGAATAATTTTTGAATTACTTAACACATCTCGTTGAATATTTAGACTTTAGAATAAAAGAATATCTATTTAGATTCTAATTTCTAAGTTGAGTAATAAAATATGTATGAGGTGTGTTTTCTTAAATTTATATATTTTTGGTCTTGTTTATCATCACGATGTCATCTTTTAGTTTTTGAAGTTATAAAACTGTTTTAATTTTGAACTTTGAGAGTAATTTTTCATAAAAAATTAAATACAGCTGGTATTTTTTTTTGGGGGGGGGGGGGGAGGGGAAGGTGTTTATAGTAGTTTACAAAATAATTGTGAATAAAAAAATTTGGGAAAAACGGGAATAATTACGCTAATCCAATTTTGACAAAATAATCTTTATGTTGTATCAACATTTTCTTAATAATATAATATATTGGTTTACGTAATTTTTAGATTCTGAACGGAGGGATGAATGTATTGATTTTACAATGATGTGTGTTTTTTAGATTCTGAACGGAGTGATGAATGTATTGATTTTACAATGATGTGTGTTTTTTTTTTTTTTTTTTTTTTTTTTTTTTTTTTTTTTTTTTTTTTTATTTTTGTGTCTGACGACAACATTTGGAGCAGTAAAAATGCTTCGATTTTGGACTTCAGCCCCTCTTTGAAAAGGAAATCGGATCTAGTTGGTACTTTGGGGGGTCAAAAGTTAAAATTTTTCAATATTTTTTAAATGAGTCGGGAAAAACATAAAAAAAGTGACGGAAAAACAGGATTTTTTACGCACAACCAGTTTTCGACAAAATCGAATTTTTTATTTTGCTATAACTCAAAAACTAATAGATGAAAATACTTGAAACTTTCACCAAATGTTTATATTAGCGTTCTCCATACATAGGTAAATTTTCAAAGAATTTTGACTTTTTTCGAGCTATTTATAGACAATTGAAATTTTTAATTTTTTTTAGTATTTTTTTTTTAAATAACGATAAAAATTTTTTGGCCGGCCAGAAAATTTTGAAAATTTAATACAAGGTTTCTTATAAGTTGTTCTTAAAGTGATAAAAAAAAAATCCGAAATCGTTAGTCACAATTTTTTTTTATTAGTGCTTAAAGTTCGAATTTATACGAAATATGTCAAAATTGCGAAAATTGGCAAGTAATTTTGTGGTTGAAAATTCGTAAAATTTTTTTCTTTTATAACTAAGTTTTGAAAATTTGATAAAAGGTTCTCCATACATTTTTCTTCAATTATCTGTAAAAAAAACTCTACCAGACTAAGACAAAAAATTTTTATGAGTGTTTGAAATTTAAATTTTTACAAAACCGCGTTAAATAACGGTTTAGCCTCAAACGATTTTTGATATTTGTTGTTATTCAAACAGTATAAGTCGTAAATACTTGAAAATTTTACCAGTTATTTAGATTGCCATTTTCTTTACGTGATTTGATTTTCAAAACATTTTGACTTTTTTTGAGCTATTTATAGACAATTGAAATTTTCAAATTTTTTTTATTTTTTTTTTATAAATGTTGATAAAAAAAATTTAGGTGGGACAAATTACTTGAAAATTTAATTGAAGGGTCCACATAACTTGTTCTAACTCTCATTCAAAAATTATAAAAATACATAGGCACAATTTTTTTTTATTAGCATTCGAAGTTCAAATATTGACAAAAATTCGTCAAAATCATGAATATTTTTCACTATTTGGTAGTTAAAAATTTATAAATATTTTTCTATCAAAAGCTAAGAATTGAAAATTTAATACAATGTTGTCCATAAGTTAAGCTTAAAATAATTATAAAAAAGTTTGGGGATTATTCAATTAAAAAAATTTTACGAGTGTTTAAAGTTTTAATTTTAATTTGAAATCAAAAATACGCGTGTAAAATTACGTTTTACTAATAAATAATTTTCGATTTTTGTTATTTTTAAAAAATTATCAAACGTTAGATCTTGAAGCTTTTACTTAAGTGTTTGAATTTGTGAATTTTTTTCAAAATAGAATATATGACAATATTTAAATAGAATATAATATCCTAGACTGACAAATCATCTCTGTTCAGAATCGTTTTTCGTATACAATGATACCTATCATTGCATTCAAATTTAACCTACCATAGTCCGAGGTCCACCCCACCCCCTAATGTACAGCAGAGCGATACTCACTTACCCGTTTTTTTTTAATTTTTTTTTTTTTTTTTTTGTGTCTGTCGACAACATTTGGGGCAGTAAAAATGCTTCGATTTTCAACTTCTGCCCCTCTTTGAAAAGGAAATCGGATCTAGTTGGTACTTTGGGGGGTCAAAAGTTAAAAATTTTCAATATTTTTTAAATGAGTCGGGAAAAACCTTAAAAAAATGACGGAAAAAACAAGATTTTTTACGCACAACCAGTTTTCGTCAAAATCAAATTTTTATTTTGCTCTAACTCAAAAACTACTTGATGTAAATACTTGAAATTTTCACAAAATGTTTATATTAGCGTTCTCAATACACAGTTCAATTTTTAAAGAATTTTGACTTTTTTTAAGCTATTTATAGGCAATTGAAATTTTTAATTTTTTTTTTAAAATAACGATAAAAATTTTTTGGCCGACCAGAAAATCTTGAAAATTTAATACAAGGTTTCTTATAAGTTGTTCTTAAAGTGATAAAAAAAAATCCGAAATCGTTAGTCACAATTTTTTTTTATAAGTGCTTAAAGTTCGAATTTATACGAAATATGTCAAAATTGCGAAAATTTGCAAGTAATTTTGTGGTTGAAAAATCGTAAAATTTTTTTCTTTTATAACTAAGTTTTGAAAATTTGGTACAAGGTTCACCATACATTTTTCTTTAAATATCTGTAAAAAAAACTATACCGGATTTAGACAAAAAATTTTTATGAGTGTTTGAAATTTTAATTTTTACAAAACCGCGTTAAATAATGGTTTAGCCTCAATCGATTTTTGATATTTGTTGTTATTCAATCAGTATAAGTCGTAAATACTTGAAAATTTTACCAGTTATTGAGATTGCCATTTTCTTTACGTGATTTGATTTTCAAAATATTTTGACTTTTTTTGAGCTATTTATAGACAATTGAAATTTTCAATTTTTTTTTATTTTTTTTTTATAAATGTTGATAAAAAAAATTTAGCTGGGACAAATTACTTGAAAATTTAATTGAAGGGTCCACATAGCTTGTTCTAACTCTCATTCAAAAATTATAAAAATACATAGGCACAATTTTTTTTTATTAGCATTTGAAGTTCAAATATTGACACAAATTCGTCAAAATCATGAATATTTTTCACTATTTGGTAGTAAAAAATTTATAAATATTTTACTTTCAATAGCTAAGAATTGAAAATTTAATACTATGCTGTCCATAAGTTAAGCTTAGAATAATTATAAAAAAGTTTGAGGATTATTCAATTTAAAAAATGTTACGAGTGTTTAAAGTTTTAATTTTAATTTGAAATCAAAAATACGCGTGTAAAATTACGTTTTACTAATAAATAATTTTCGATTTTTGTTATTTTTAAAAAATTATCAAACGTAAGATCTTGAAGCTTTTACTTTAGTGTTTGAATTTGTGAATTTTTTTCAAAATATAATATATGACAATATTTAAATATAATATATCCCAGACTGACAAATCATCTCCGTTCAGAATCGTTTTTCGTATACAATGATACCTATCATTGCATTCAAATTTAACCTACCATAGTCCGAGGTCCACCCCATCCCCTAATGTACAGCAGAGCGATACTCACTTACCCGCTTTTTTAAATAATATGTCTCTTTTGTAATATTAGGTAATAGTGTATAATACTGGTAATATAGCTAGAGTAATAGTCATACTACTCATACTATTCATATAAGTCATATTGTATAAAGAGATACTTTTTGGTTATTTGATAATTGATCTACATCCTACATGATGTGTAGTACACAATTTTCGTCCGTGCTTAAATAAAAAAGCTTGAAAAATGAAAAACGAGATTTCTCATTAGCATATTTGTGATTTGTCACATAAATGTTAACGAAATTTGTCTAAATGACGAAAATATGATAGGTAATTATTTTGTTACAGGTAGTTAAAAATGCATAAAACGTTAATCAAAACATCTATAGACAATGAACATTTATTTCAAGAATTATCTCACTTTTTTAATTTTAATTAAAAAAAAATAACAAATTTAGCGTAAAGCTACTTACATTTTTGAGTACCTATTGATTGAAGTTCAGATTTTGACATCATTGGATAATCACATGCGTATATAATAATGATTTCCATTATTATTTTGTTGTAGTTAAAAAAACTTTGATCAGAAACTATTAAAACATAGGTACTACTTTTACCTACATTATACATTTCTGTTCATGGTGACATTTTCAAAATATTTAAATTGATTTTATGCTGTTTGTTAAGATTTGAAGTAATTAATTTAAAAAATAATTTTCTATAAACGCTGATAAAAATTGTTATGCTATGTCAAAGTACTTAAAAATTGAATACTATTTATTATTTTGGTTGTTCGAACAGAAATCTAAAGATAAATAAGTACATATTATAATACACGTCACATTTATACAGTGTATAACTAATAGTCATATTAATATTATATTCATAATTATAAGTTGTGAATACAGTAGGTAATAAGTAATTATGCAGGTTAGGACGGTTAGATATATTAACATAATAAACTTAGGGTTTAGACGGTTTAGTACCAAAATGTAGATATATAGGTAACATTTAAATGTTTTATTAAGATTTAACAAGTAGTAACTAGTTAGTAATTTAAATAATTAATAAAAAATTTACTTAAGTTATATAATTGTATTTATAATCAATGTTATAGGTATCAATTGCCAACTGGTAAAAAGCCAGCAATCGAATAGTTTATATTAGCCACGTGTGATTTATTTTAAAATGTTTAATAGTGTTTAAGTGTTAGGTAGGAACTACTCGTTTTAATGAGTAGCTATTTATGTTGCGTGCGTTTAATTCAGAACAGAAATTAGTTGCTACCTAATATTTAAAATACTTTGGAAATTAAATATTTGAGTTGTATTTAAAATAATAAGATTAAGAAAAAAAGTCTACAATAATTTATAATATTGACTATAATATATGCCTATCAAAATTGACAAAATTATAGAAATCTAATCTATCTAAGCTAGTATATTAATTACTAATTAATAGTATACTATTAATAATTAATATTTTATTTTTATAACGTTTAATAATTTAAATAAAATATATTTTTATTAAATTATATATTTATTTATTTATTTTTTTAAACGGGCAAGCCCAATAACAAATATTATAGACATAAGACTGTTTTATGTATATATATGAGCAGCTCAATCTATATTAATTAATTCTGTTTATACGTATTCACTATCCATAGAACGTAATGTTATTATTTTCAATTGTTACAAATTAATATATTATAATCAGTGGCGCAACTAGCACAAAATCTTAGGGGGGGCTATGCCCCCACACCCCCCACCCATCACCTTAAAATTTAAACACTATTAATATCAACATTTATTTTTAATTATATATTTTATTTATAACAACTTATAAGAAACCTTGTATTAATTTTTCAAGATTTTCTGGCCACCCAAAAAATTTTTATCCGCATTTGAAGAAAAAAAACTTAGAAAGTCGAAAATTTCAATTGTCTATAAGTAGCTTAAAAATGGTCAAAATATTTTGAAAATTTAACTGTAAAGAGATAACCATAATATAAACATTTGGTGAAAATTTCAAGTATTTACAATGATTCGTTTTTGAGTTACAGCAAAATTAAAAAATCGATTTTTTTGAAAACTGTTTGAAAATGTTTACTTTTGACCCCCCAAAGCAGGGTCTATTCTAGGGACTTTTGTCAACAACACATTACACATTACATTCCTTCTGCCCCTCTATCAAAGGTCACATTTATAACTCTACTCTTAACTATTCTAAAATATAATTATAAAAGATATAAGTGATATAACAATAAAACTAATAAACCTTGCAAAAATGAATATATTTCGACCAAAACATTTGTCATTTTAAATATAGTTTTAAATAAGTATAGAATTGTATTGTGTAATATATGTAATTATAAAAAATAAATTTAATTATAGGTATGTTAAAATTCAATATAATATAATATTAAACAGAAAAGTAAATTGGAAATATTATAATTGTAATCTGCAGTAACTATCTACAATAACCATAAACTATTACTAAATGGTAGATATTGTGATTTTAGAATCATTCGTAGGTGTGGTATGATTTTTTAATCATTTAAAATTATGGTTATTTTTGTATTTTATTTCAAAAATCAAATTTTCTATTGTTTTACTTATTTATATATTACGTATTTGTAAAACAGAGACAACACTTGCAGGTATGATAACCTCTTAAGAAAATTCAATTAAAAAAAGTGAAAAATTCATTTTCTACCATATTTTACAACGAATTGAAATTGTTTTCAGAAGTTTCCGATTATTAGGATAATCGGTATTCGGTAATCGGTAAATTTGGCATAAGATAAATACTTCTATAGTAGACCTGCTTTTGACAGAAAACAGACGGGATCGAACAATCTTAAAATAATCTACTTATATATTATGGAAATGGTGCATGATTAAAATATTTCGTATAATTAAATTATAGGTTAATGTTTAAACTTTAACCTTTAAACAAGCATAATCAAACATGTTTATAATATTTTAATTACAGTATAGTATTATTACGTAATTATTATAAGCATATTATCTATAATCTAAATTATAATTTAGATTCTATCATAAGTTGAAAAAAATACGTATACATATATAAGTTATTTGTCACGTTTAATATACATATATTATATAATATATAGATTTATAATATTGAACTATAGTCAATATTTAACAATATATTTAAATATATACCTAATAATATATTAATATACATAATACTATACTATTATAATTGTGTATACATAAATACTATACAGTACTATATAGTAGGTACATTGGTATTTAGGAATATAATTTAATATTAATCATAAAATATACCCAATCTATGTAATTGACAATTGTCTTTACGTATAGGTAGGTAATAATTTTATGTATATAATATATACACCTATATGGCTATATATATTATAATTTATAAGCTTATTAGGAATATGTACTTATTACATATATACCAGTGGCGTATATAGGAATTATTTTCACTATGGGCCAATTTACCCACACCATAGCTATAACTAGAAATTTTTAAAGGAACGGGTGATTTTAATTATGACATAAATGATACAAATATAGGAATTTAAGTTTATTAGGTAATATTATATAATTATTATTAAATAAGATACTTAAAATGTTTGTCTTAATATTATATGAAATTCATTTTTCTTTTTTTTTTCACTATGGGCCCGGGCCTAGGGGGCCCCTCCCCTATATACGCCACTGATATATACATTTATTAAATTTAAGTCTATAGCAGCTTACAGATGCTATAGGAAATAGAGATAATATCGCATTATGTAAAAATAAAAGTGTAGCTACAGAATAAAAAATAGCACATTTATATGCAATAATATTATACACCTATAGTAATATTTTAAACAAATTTAATAATAAATACAAATGATTACGTAGTATACAAAAATAGTATAAATCATAATGACAATATCTAACTATACGTAATTATAAAACAATTCAGTAGTTTAAAAGTTGAAAGTATATATTGCTCATAGGCAATAGCCATATTATAGGCGAGGCCGTCGCCAACACTTCTCTGTGCTATACGCCTATGTAAGATATATGTACATTATAGGTCTAACCTAACCTGACGACTGACACAGTGACACCTATAGTAAACATTGAAGCTGTGAGTAGGTTTGGTACAGAATTTAAAATTGTAATTAGGTTTGGGTAGGTCGTTGGTAGGTATGTATAATCTATGTTTACAATATATTATAATCATCGTTTATCGAGTGTTTGAGTATATCGTTAAATCTTAAACATGTAAACATGTTTGTTGTCTTAAACTCGAATTATTGTAAGAGGTACCAAACCTATACCTAACCTTGATGATGGGGATATGCCACAAATTATAATTTATCATTATTTAGGCGTATAATATTACACGGTTAAAACTTGCAATATGATGCGTGAGTCACGAATCCCGAATAAATTAATAATATATTATACACGATACGATATATTATATTATACATGGACATTTAGACAATATTATATAGTGTTGAGTACCAAGTTTGAAGTGTATTAACTATTAGCGTATGGTATTTATGGATCGTGATGAATCCGCGATGATGTAAATTCTATGTATATTATTTTTATATTATTGTTATCACGATATGGGCAGTGTACGTTTGGCTAGCGCCACCTGTGGACGTCGCTGCCACCAGTGTATTGTTATTGTTTCACTGATAAAGAACAAACTACTATAATATTATTATTCACAGCAGCCAGTAGGTTTATAACGGCAGACGATACGGAACGGACTTCCCCGTCTGGCAACTGTGATAACGTATTGATCTATAGTCAGTACTCCGTAGTGTATGCATTCGTAATACTTGTATGCACGTCATCGTATATTCGAATATGATACCTTGGCGGTGGCGTCTGTCAGATGGGCTTTTGCGAGGAGTCTCGTGCGATTTGATAGTTTAAAGAATTCGCGTTCCGCTGAATAGCTTGGGACAACAAAACATTTATTATTATTTTTTATACTGTGGGACGACCGATTGTGCGATAGTAGGTACCTACTAATGAACTATTTACCTATTATATTATGATGTGGAGGTGGCACAAATAATAATAATAATAATAGTAATATAATTTATCCTGGTGCGCCTTTCAAATTCAAAATTCAAATCGCGTTTTTGATTGTATCGGTTGGCGTACATCGTTGTACTCATTAAAAGAAAAAAAAAATAAACAAAAAATGTGAACTTTGCTGCTATGTTGTCTATAGTTGTGTGCACATTTCACTGGATATTTTTAGCTCCCAGATATCCATCAATGTATAGTGTAAGTGATGAATTTTATTACAATTCTTACACTAGCTGGTGTAATCAATGTTTTTAATTTTCGTCCAGTTAATGATGACTGATGGATATTGATCAATCTGTGAATGGGTGGTTTGAAAGGATAAGCTTGATACAGAGGAAAGCTGATCACTACAAGCTTCATCAAGATATTCTTTCGTGAGTACTATGTACATGTTTTTATTATAATACACATTTATCACTAGTTATGCTTATGAAAACTGACAAGTACAATTTTGTCACAGATTGTTATCGGATAAGGACGGTTTTGATTTTTATATTAAATCTAAGGGAATTATTATCAGTGCACATACTTGCATATTACGCTGCCGATGTCCACAATTTTACCATGAAGTTATTAAAAAAGTTGACGTTGCTAGTTTGCCAATATATTTATTAGAACGCATTTCAGATTTTATCAAGTAAGTGATAAATTGTTACAGCATAACATACATAAATTAATTTGATGATTTAAATTACTGGTAATTGAATTATTCCACCTTTTTAAGACCATAAAACTTTAGTTTTTCTTATAATATTATAAATAAATAGTTATACCATTGAAAGTATAAACTATCATTTAAAATAATTAACAAATGTAGGTAACTGCAATGTAGTACCTAATGTTATCATTTATTACATGCAAGTTGTCATGGTGACTAAGATAAAACTTAACTTTCACTTGGCTCATCTTCACTGAAGCACATAGTTGTAGTTCTCATTAGAAACAATTAACTTACACCTGTTGATTTCTTGTCATTTTTTTCTTTTTACTCTGATGTTCATGTTTTATTTAATCATCACTCTCTCTTCCAAAAATAAGTATTTTTAAAGTTTTATCTAAAGGTAATGTTAATATGTGATATATTGCTAAAATATGGTAGACAACTAAGTAAGGCGTAAGTAATAAACATTTAATGTTAAATTGTTGACTAATATTCATATTATTAAATCATATTTTATTTATTTTTAGCAATTCAAAATTAATATATTAATTTTATTTATTATCTATTAAAATATCAAATTTCACTGTTTCAATAAATAAAAATATTTTGGTTAATATTTCATTCAAATGCAAATACTTAGGTTCTAAAATGACTTAAATAGTTTAAGTAATGAGATTAAGTCTATAAAAATGTTCTACTTGTGTAGGTGGATAAAGGTGTGATAATGCATATTGCCTGTGATTTGTAAAATATAAGATCAAATTTTTTTCTAAATTATTCTTAAAATGTATTTTTTTTTTTACATTATTGAAGTATTTCCATTATAAAATAATTTATCAGTATTTCAAGTTTGTTTAAATTGACTAATCAATAAATAGCATTAAAGTTTTTAATTTTTTATCAAAGGAATGAATTAGATGATCTGTATCTACTTAATATATATACTATACAGTATACATGTCTATATTTACAAATGATAATATCTTCTATAATCAAATACACTTTTTATTTAAGATTCATATACAGGACATTTTTATAAGAAATTGGTGAATTTATTTAAGTAGGGAAACTTAGTTTCATAAATTTGAACAATTTTTTTTAACCTGCTCAAAATCAAACTTGAATCTTATTCAAACCTTTATTATCAATCTTTAAAACAATTAACCATTTAAAATTTTAAAATATTATAGTAATAAGTAATGACATTGTGCACTTGATAAAAATAAAATGAATTAATCTGTCATATGTACTCAAATTATTCTAACTGTTTGAGATGTTTGAATTCAAATTTTCTTAAATTTAAAATTATTTAAAAAATTTCAGTCTTAAAAGAATCCATAACAAATAATAAAATAAACAGTTTATTTTAATTATAATTTTGAATAGTTATGTATGTACAATGTATATCGTACATATTATTTTATATGCGTGTTTATTACTGAATATTTATGTATAACCTAAATATTTTGAAAAATAAAAGTGTATCTAAATTTAATATAAAAATAATAAGGTATTATTAAATACATTTAATTGAAATACAAAATAAAGTTTAAGAAAATATTTTGTTTATTTATAAATTGAAAGTTATATTATTGATTCATAATCAATTATTTCAGAATTCTACCTAAAATCAAGAATTAATCTCATCTCATAAGGGTGCAAGCGATATTTATATAGATTGTTAAACACCTATTTTAAATACCTAGGTAAGATATAGGCTGTATAAATATCACTTTTGTGAAAATATCGCATGTACCCCTTTGCATGATTTTGTACATTGACCTGTCACCTTTAAATGATAAATTATTTTTATTCATATATCACATATTTAAAATTGATAATGGAATTTGATGCATAATACCTTGGATTTCCTATTAAATTAACTTTGATTTTATCTATTTTCTAATTATTACTAACATAAATATAAGAAATGTATTTATTGGTAAACTTTACAATTAATTTAAAGTTAAATTTTATTAAAACTACTAAAACAGGCTTGGTACATAATCAAGTAATTTTATGAAACAACAAATTTCTTGATGCTTTTAAAAATACTAAAAATGGTTTCCTATTTAAAAATGAACAAACATATGTATATAAAAAATTGAATACTCATCATCTTGTATAATACTATCTTCTGGATATAATAATAGTTATTAATTATTTATGGTTGAGGACAATGGGCAGGCAAATCACACCTTTTAAAGAATCACAATGTTTACATACAATTCGCTTTTCATGGTTATCATTTTTTCTTTAAAATAAATGTTTATCCAAGACTTAGTAATTTTGTATTTAATTGTTTATTTTGTAGGTGTGTTTATTCTGAGAACAATGTTACTGTATTAGAAAAAAAATTAATTAAATCAATTAATGTTGACCATCCGAAAATAAAAAAACTTCCATCAATTGATTTATATGAGTCTAAAAGGATCTCATGTGATATAAATCCATTATATTATTCACTAGCACAGTATGATGATCTTTCTTCAAGTGAGTTTAGTGATTTTGAACAGTGTGCATATGATGACATAGAATCAGTCATCTTAAACAAGGTGAATATTAGTAACTCTTCGTTTAACAGCATGGACATCAAATCAAATAATTCAATTGAATCTCACCAAGTTAAGTCTCAATCAAGTTGCTCTTGTAAAGAGTCAAATGTGTTAGCTAATAAAGACAGATTTATAGATGAAAATTCTGCACTCAATTTTAAAATTGATGGATCAGATATTGGCAACAAAGTTCGAATAGTAAACAATCTTAGCAATGAATTACAACATGATCTTATAAAAAAATCGAATGATGACATAAATAGTGTTTCAAATTTAGAACTTGCAAATAGATGCATTAATACATTAGATTCATCAATTCATGGTCTAAATAATAAATCAAATCAATCAATTATTGGAATTGTAAATAGTAATACCACAGCCTCTAATCCTGATTTATCAATGATTGATAGTAAGAATTTAGATAATGAAAATATTTTACTTAATGATAAAACAAATAAAATGATTCAAGAAACTGATGATGATTTAGATGTTATATTGCCTAACAATTTTGAAACTTTTACTGTGATTAAAAAAAGTAATGAAAGTGGAGATATTTTTTCTAAATGTAGTCATTTTGAGGATAATATTATTAAAAGTAATCAAGATCAATTAAAAAATGAATCAATTAATTTTCAGACATTCACCGTAATAAATGAAAATATAATAATTGATGATGACAATGAATTTCAAAAAGACATAGTTGTAAATAGTGAATCTTTTGATCCTGAAACTTCAAATGATTATAAAACATTTACTGTTGTTAATGGTATTAGTAGAACTCCTTTTCATACAGAACAACTGAGTAGTTCATCTAATTCGACTCTATCAAACAGTAAAATATATGTAAATAATAATGACATTGATTCAGATGTATTACCATCAACTCATACACTATCTCAATTTGATACCATTACATTATTACCACAGTCAAATAATGACAATGAAGAAGACAATGTTTCAACAACTTTAAATAATGATAAAAAAGAGATTATTGTGGCTAATTTTGATATTGATACAATAAAGAAAGAAAACTACGGAAATAATGAGTTATGTAATCAAATTGATTTTGAAGCTGAGGAAAATATAAGAAATGATGTAATTAGATGTTCAAATAATTTTGGTATTAATGTAACATCAACTGAAAGTATTGTATGTACTAATATAAAACAATGTAGTGATGTTACACCTAGTACATTATGTACAGTTAGTGATAATTCTATGTTCAATTTTATTTCTGAAGATAACAGTAGTCAAAACAATTCAAATAACCAGCATTTAGAAAAGCTGAAAAGTTCTGGTGAGTCTGATAGTACTCTCAGTTTACATCTTGACATTTTAGAGAATACCAAAGGAATGAATTCTCCTGATTCTTTAAATGAAGATGAAGTGTTTGGTCTGGAAGAAAAGCCTATTGTTTCTAATAAATTAGAATTTGTACCTTTAGAAGCAACACCAATAAAAGATAATAGAAGTCCACGTTTATCAAGAAAGTATATGGAATGTTCACCTGTTATATCAGCTAACGCTTATATTCCTGAAATTGATGTGGACAAATCATCTGTCACGGAAGAAAATAGTGAACGAAAGAACTCAAGTTCATTTTTTATTGATTTTAATCAAGGTAAACCAAAAAATAAACCTAAACGTTTTGAAAATCTCACAAAGTCTTTAGATTCTAGTACAATTGCTAACAGCAAAGAAAAAATATTCTCTATGTTTATTGATTTTAACGAAGATTCTGAGTCTAGTGAATCATCATCTAAAGGTATTAAACATCGTAAACCTCAAACACTTGCAGATCGCTTTGTTCGAATGCATAGTGAAGAGGCTTGTGCCAAAACTAATGATTGTGAAAATACAGTAACTCCTCCTCCAAGTCGAATGACATCAACTGTAGAAAATTCTTCTGCTGACATATCTGAATCGTGCAAGAAACAAAGTGTGTTTATGTTTATTGAGAATGATTCACCTACCCCAGTCAAACGAAGATCATTACCTCAGAGCTCTAGACTTAAGTCTCAAAGAAATTCTTGGAATGTTGACAGTACAGTTGTTCATAAAACTCATCATAGAACTCATAGTGTAAATTTATCTGAAGAAAGTAATTTTGATGCCAGGATGACACAGAGTCATATAGAAACAGGATCAAAAGACTTCAATAAACCTTCAGATTCATTTGATACTTTAGAATGTAATGTAAAAATTACTGTAAATGGTGCAAAAGATAGTGGAATTGGTTTAGTTGATTCTTTTGTTCGGCTATCTGATATGGATAAAACACCTTCTCAAGAAATCATCAATAGTTTATATAAGAGTGAGTCAAAATCTGAATCATTGAGACGAGATTTAAAAAATACAGAGTTAGGTAGATGTTTAAAACGAATGTTTCCATACTTAAAAAGTATTGAAGTTGAACGTATATTACTTTCTAAACCACCTCATGCCCTTGACAATAGAGAAGAAATTAAAACTGGTCTTGGACAAGATTTGCTTCGTATGTTTATAGAAGAAATTGGTGCTGATACAACAATTGATGTTAATGGAAGACGAATTAAAGCTCATAAATGTGTGTTAACTTCAAGATGCCAATATTTTGCTGCTATGTTCAGTGGTGGATGGGTACAGAGTGCTGGAAATGTATTATATTTGAAGGGGTAAAAAAAATACAGTTTGATTTTATTCTTGTTATTTCATGTATTTTTTTAAATTTTAGTTTTTCTTATAATACCGTCCATTTAACATTACGATACATCTATAGTGGTGAGTGTGATTTCTCAGAGATAAAAAATGTGGCTGAATTATCCAAGTTGGCTGATATGTTGTGTCTTGAAGGATTAAAAGATAACATAATGTTATACTTAGCAGCAGAATACTGTCATTTTTTTAAAGAGGTTAATATTATGCTAATTAGTAGTTTTTGATAACTTTTAATTTATAATTGATATTATTAGGTTTGTGAGCGTTGTACAATTGGTATTCTCGAGTGCTTGACATTAAGTGTTGCTTATGGACTCGATGATCTTTACTTATCTTGTATAGTATGGATAAATGACAATTTTTCAGTGGTCTGGCCAACACACCATTTTGTTTCACTGCCACAAGATTTAAAAGTTAAATGTTTCAGACATAAAGTTGCCCATGTTGATGTAATATATTTATATTATGTAGTATGGTCAACAGAAATTTAATTCTCAACTGCTTATTTAAATAAATTCTAAATTTATAATTTTTATTAATTACGTGTTTTTGTTGACCATCATATAATAATTGTATTTTATATGTATCATATTAATTTGTGTTTAATGCATTAGGATCTGAATGATGTATTGAGTGTAACAGAAGGCTGTGAAAAGATAAAAAAATCCTTACCAAATGATGAATGGACTAAAGAAATAATAGACTTAACTACAGACCTTTCAAATAGTATAATAAAATATTTGGCGAAACATTTTTATTCTACTATAACATCAAAATAGTAAGTCAGCTAAAATAAATCATAAATATGTCAATAAGTATAAGTTGTATAATTTAAATATGTATTTTTTGATAGTTTTAAACAAATGCTTGAAAGTGAAAACTTATTTGCCGATAGCTTTGCTACACATTTATTGGCATCTTGCAATTGTGCAAATAGAAATCAAATACGACAAGCTTATGATCACTTGAACAAATCATCATCAAATAATTTTTGGGTAAAATTACAAGTTTTAATAATTTTATAAAATCAATTTAAATTTCTTAAATGTATACAGAAAAATGTTGCCAAAAGTTTTATTATAATACTTTTGATAATTGTATGTGCTTTTTTCTATACTAAACTAATTAATAATGTATGAATATTTTTTTCTATATACTGTCTCAAATAAGAGTAACCTCAGGGGCAGCGACAGATTATTTTCTAGTTCCGTTGACTACACTCATCAATTAAATCGGTTTTTATAGTTTACTTTGATTTCAAACAATCAACTGCAGCAAAAAAACACTGAATTGTTTGTTTTAATTTTAGCAATATGAAAGCTAGACAGTTGTTAGGATAATAAAATTATGCTCCTGAGATGATGGTATTTAATGTGTTTTAGCAACACCCATTGGCACTACTTGAGATTACTCTTATTTGAGATATAGTTGATTATCTACTGTGGATATTATATGTGTATTTGTTACAAAGTTTTGTTATTATCTCATTAGTGTTATAAAATTAATAGTTGAGAAAAATCATTTGGTACATTGGCCTTAAAATTAATTATTTTTGTTAGTAAATAATTAATAAAACTTTTTTCTTTGATATTTAATATAAGGTAAAACAAGTATTTAAATTATTCACAAATTTACTATTTTGTTATATTTAAAAGTGAATATACTAATTAGTAATAATACTTAAAATATTAGTTATCATTCATTAAAAATAATCTACGTAATTTTTTATAGCTTTCAAATAATTATCCAATAAAAAAATGTACATATTTTATAATATTGTTTATTATAAATTTTTAGCATACACAAGGAGACATATTAGTGAATGCTATTATGGAGTTAATAGTTAAAGGTTTAGCTTCTGACTTCAGAAATGGTAAAGAAAGACAAGCAATGGGTAGTCTCCCAAATGATTATCGTATGTCTGAAGCTCTTGCTAAAAGAATCTCATTTGAGTTGGGTATATCTGGAATAGAATTAGCAGCAAATGGAACTCTGATAACATCAAGCCCTGTTAAAAAAATGACTAATAGTACTAGAACATTAAATAAAACACAAGAAAATAAAGTTAAACTAAAAACTGCAGTTGAAAATATTCCGTTAACAAAAGTTAAAACTCCAGGAAAATTTGCAGAGGTATTAAAAAAAAAAAAATTCTTAATTATGTATTATATATTTTAAAATTATATCTATATCACATTTTATAATTATATAAAAAATTAATTTCAGGTAAAATCACGGTATATGGAACCAAAACCACAACTGGCTACTCCTACACCTCCAAAAGTGTTATCTGTTCATAAAGATTTACCTCGCGGCCGTCGTAATATGTCATCATCAACATCTCTAATCTCATCGCCTAGTGTTAGAAGCACTATGGCAAATTCCAGGTTGTCTACTAATCGAATGGATAGTGGTTTGAAAACTAAAACATCGTCTGAATTATCTCTGTCTACTCCTAAAACAAAAGCTAGGACTATGTTGCCAAAAACTGATCCTTTACCATCTAACAATCGTGCATCATCGATTGCAATAAAACAAATACCCAAAACTAGTAGAAAACCTATACAGAATATTGTAAGTATTAAAAAAACATCTAATGAGAAAATCATGAACGGAATAAAAAAACAAACCATTATTCCAAAAACTAAAATGTTGCCAAATGGACATCCCACTATAGGTTCTAGATCAGGTACATTTTGTAAAGATGAGCCTACTGTTATACACAGTAAAGATATTACTAGTTGATTCTGTATTTTAGATTAATTGGTACTAAAAAAAAAAAAAAAAAATAAAAATATTATGGTTGATATTGCATATTATATAATATAGTTGTAGTTTTTTCTATTTCAAATCTGATTGAGATACTTGTCCTTTTTTAATTTTACCAGAAGTAGAAATGTTTAATAGTAATATTATAATATTGTTCATTGCAATTCTATTATATCACAACCAAAATATATGCCCAATTACTTAATAATTGTACTAACGTAAATTTATGAATAATATTATTTGTAATATATTTATATGTTTATTGTTTCCTTCTTTTCTTTTTTTTGCACATAATATTTTTGCTCATAATAATTATTGTTTGGATATGTTAAATATTGTACATATTTATTATTCATAAAAATATAATTTTTCATTTGTCTCAAGTGAACAGTTTTTACTGTGCAGTATATAAATTTATAAACAGTCTAATAGATAAGTTAAAATATCTTTTAACTGTTTGTTTTTTATGTTTCAATATACCCTCATCAATATGATACCAATGTATTAATTGTAAACCTATTTTAACCTCCCGGGTATAAAAATATAAAAATTATAATTGTAATTGTAATTAGTTATAAAAACCATATTTTAAATATATATATATATATTATTTTTTTTGTTAATTAAATCTTTTTGTTATGAAATATTTTTAACAATTTTATGTTTAAATAATAAAATCCTAATGCTGTCTTTCTAAGTTTTTAACTGTAAAAATTGCAATATTTTATATGGTACTTTTATTTTATAATGTGAACTAGTCATTGTGCCATTTATGATTTAAAGTTTTAAATTTTCATTTAGTGATTACTATATTTATTATTGTTTATTATTCATTTTTATATTTAATAGTTATTTAAGCACAGTTTGATATTTATTAGTTTACTTATTTATTTTTGCAATTTATTTATAATTCTTTTGTACATATTTTAATTTTAGTTTATCCTGTGCTTTGTCCGTCCAAAATCCAAAGATAGTATAAATAATTGTTATTTTATATGAACTTGAAGCTGTTTTTATAAGGATGGTTTAAATATCATTTATCAATTGTGCAATAAAAAAAAAATGTGCAATCTCATCTCATCATTGAAAGTGTTAAATTAATTGATTTTATTTTTGTGACTTGTAAATTATTTTGTTTTAAATCTCAATATCCTTAACACTAGGATATCATGTTATGTTAAAATAACTAAAGTATTGTATGTATAATTTATCTTTACATTTTGCTTTAATTGTGCTTGAATTTAAAACATAGACACTTATATATATTTTTTTATTTCAGCTCTAGTTTATACATAATATATTAAGTTACTATAAAAACTATTATTAATAATTTATTTTAATGATTAATAATATAATATCAATCCTATTTAGTTGATCAAATCATTGTAGATTATGTGATAATAATAGAATCAACCATTTATAATTAAGCTCTCTATTTTGTTCAAATATATGTGTTTATAAATTTAAGCTTTTATGTAATATTAAAGTTTTTTGTAATGTTACTGTAAGCATTTACAACTATCCTTATTATTGTTACCTATTATTTAGGTGGAAATATGTTTTGAAGTCCAATATTTGCTTTTTATATGTTAAGCTCAAGAAATATAATTATAAATATTAAGCTAATAAATTTATTCATACATATGTTTTAAAAATTTTACTAATTATTTACTTCAATTACATACTAAAAATATCTTACAGAACTATATTTAAGAATGTTAATAGTATTCCAACATTAGGAAGTTTAGTTAAGTTTGGTGAGTATTTAACTTTGATAAAATTCTTGAGCAATTTTTATAAGTACTAAATTTTACTCAATTTGATTTACTTACATCATAAATATGAGTAATCGTCAGTTTTATTGGAGAAATAAGTAAAAAAATTATAAATGTTTTAAACCCTATATTTCTCTAATATTTAATTTTATTTTCTATACATACCATTGCAAATAGTTAATAAACTAACATGTCAATAATAGAATTTAGCAATTTCCAATATACAGGAAGATTAATACATATTAATCAAATACTTAAGCAATTTTGTATTTTTGATTAATTTAAATACTTGACAAACTCTAAAGTATCTAGATATTGCCTTACAGGAGCATTTATTTAAACTTGTATTACCAATTGCTAGAGAATAATATTCTTTTTAAATAATGGTTTTACAAAATAATAAGTTACAACATTACTAATAATAATATTTATACAATAATAATAAATATTTTTATCATATAATATATTGTTAATGGAAGTATAATTTGTGAGAATAAAATATGAACGTTTATTATAAAGCTTTTTACATAACTAATGTTGCATTGTTAGGTAACTATAGAATGAAATATTTTTAGGTTTCAAAAATTAGATTTAATACTAAGTGAATGGGTTCATTTTCTTTCACATATGCATATATAGGAACTAAATCTGATTAAAAAGACTAAAACTTCATAAAAATATTCAATTATTTTGCTTTGTAACTGAGATTTGTGATTTATTATAATTTCCATGCTTTTTTTTTTTATTGGATGATAGATATTCTAAATACAAATTTGTATTTGAGATGGTGAATTAAAATAGGTACATATTACATAGTTTAATTTATTATATTTACAATAAGCATATTTGATGAATATTTAGGCATTTTTAATAACTATTAATATTAACTAGCTTATCATTTAGTGCATTACTGCATATTCTAAATTATTTTAATGCAAAAACTCTCAAACTTTATTTATAATCCAAGAAATTTTATTGTCATAATATCTTAGTTTTGGAATCAATTATAAAACAGTATATTCTAAAACCAATAGTATTGACTTTTATGACTTTTCTATCTCTTAAGTTCAATTGAAAAACATACATCTTTATTTCTTATTATTGTATATTATGTACTTATTAATTACATACAAAGCAAAAGAATTTATATTTATTTATAGTATGATTAATATTATACTATTATAGTAACAATTTATGAATTCTAATTTGTAAAACTATTATTTTTTTTATCTGCGGATAAATAATTTAGATAAATATTGGCTCACATAATCATTATTTAAATATTCTTTTTTTTTTAAAAAAACATTAATGCAATTGAAAAGCTATAATTTACGTTTAATTATTTAATAGCTATGGTTTTGATTTATTATTATATATGAGTGTTGTTTTATGCAGTTTCTGTACTTATTAAATTAATGTCATGAGCTCATTATAGCTTACAAAGGACAGTTCCACAGTAAAAAAACTTGATCTTACTTTTTAAAAACTATTATATTTTAAATGGTTAGTATCATTATAAAACTACTATAGATAGCAATAAGATATCAATTTGTCCTTCTAGTTCAGATATACAGTTGAATGTCTTTAACCACAATAGTTCATGCTAATGACAATTGTCCTTTCTATTGATACAATTTTTATTGTTGTCAAACCTGTTTATATATATCTAAAATAGGAAAACTGTTTATAAGAGTTTATTATTCTAATATATAATTTACAAACATTTGTCAATAAATTAATTATTGGTATATTCTTTACTTCATGTATAATGAGAAACATGTTCACCTTAATCTCGCACAATTCGTATAATGACGGAAATACAAACATTTTTAATGATGATGAAAATGTCTTTTATTTTTTATTTTTCATTAAACATTAAGATACATAGAAATATATAATGATCCAACATTTATAATAAATATACATCATATTAAAAATAACAAAAATAAATTTTAATTGGTTATATTTATAATAATTTTTTAAAACAAAATTAACTATCAATTTAAATAAAATAATACTTTTTAAATAAAATGATATGGAATATGTAACCTAGAAATAGTTGAATATAATAAAACAATCAAAACAACAATTAACATCAACTAATAATATTATTATCATTAGTTATTTCTAGAAATTGAGCACAAATATCTCTCCAGCATTCACCCTTTTGATTGAACACAAACTTGTAATAATTTCCGTCAGCACAAATTACTTTAACAGTTTAAAAATTAAAATATGCTTAACAATTTTAAATTTAAATTATTACCTATGATGCAATTGTTTTCTGATCCGAATGCGCAAACACACTGTGGTCCATTAGGCACTTGAAATTTGCAAAAGCTCCAACTAGAACTGAAGTATTTTGGTAAAAAATTAGAAGCTAAACTTGATTGCTTATTTAAACTTTGGTCTTCTAATGCAAATATATGAATAGTTCCGTGATCACTAGCCACACACATCATAGTTGAATCCGCGTTAAAGTTAATACTAAAATAATGTTGTAAATAAATGAATAGACAAATACAATAAAAAATAAAATTTAAATTTTAAATTTTATGAAACCAAAAAAATAAATTACCAATAAATTTGAGCTGTATTAGTCCCTCTTCGAAATTCATATAACATATTTCCAGACTTTGTATCAAATACTCTTATTAGAGTCCCCTAAAAAATGTTTTTAATTGTTTTCATTAGTTTTACTGACAAATTTTATTATTTTTTATTAAAAAGTACTCTTTCAGATGCAGTTGCCAGTCTTGTACCCTGTAAATTAAGAGCTATACACCCTAAAAGCGTTTCATGTGCAGCAATATCCAAAGGAGGTTTATCTGTATCTGCTAGATCTACCAATTGAACATGTCCCATTTTTCTTCCAGGGAATGCTAATAATGAATTGTTGCTATTAGGGCATAGCATACACAAACCTAAAAATATACAAGTATTTAATTTGACAATTCGTTTTTGAAGATAATGAAGAAATAGTTATAATGATATTATTAATTACCTTTTGGATTGGCATGAGTTTCAAACACATGTAGCTGCTGTGGAGTCTGCGTGAACGTGTATACTTTAATAACACCTTCAAGCACAACAACTATTCGATCTCTTCTTAGCCGCACACATAGCACATGCGTGTTGAACTCCAAAGTAATCACAGAATCTTTTTTCAGATCATCCCAGATAACAACTGTGGGCAAAACAACCTCACAAATGAAAACGCTGATGGATTTAATATTTGTGTTCAACTGAGGTCGTACCTCTGTTTGTGGGATATTTTGGTGATGTGCCTCCACCAACCATAGCTAAATAGTTACACCGAAATAACATTTCTACAAAGGCAAGGCCGCCATCTGGGAAGTCTTGGCGTACTTTTTCTTTTAAAGGGTCACAGTTGTACACTCTAAAGCCTTTATCCATACCACAGGCAAAACATCCTGAAAATAAATAATAATTAATTAGGCTTAGATTTTTTAGTAGAATAAATGCATGCATTCATTGGCTATACAGAGGGGCTGAGGTACCTTCTGACATTATTCAATTAGTGCCTTAAAAGTTAAGCTCTTCAGACAGGGGCCTGTAGTATAACCTTGTTATTAATAAATGAAATGCAATTTTTTTTTTATCAGATAAATCATAATAATAATTGTTATAATTATTATATGTTATACACAAAATTAAAAAGAATATAAATTATTAATACCTAAACAATAATAATAATTTACTTGAATTTTAAAAATAGCCTGAATAGGTAATGAGAGGGACCTAAAAAGACTATAGGTACAATCTTAAATTCAGGTCTGTGCATGCCATATCCAATATAAATAAAGAAAGAAAAGTTAATTAATACAACAGCAACATGATGATCAAAATAATTAGATACAGGCACGTAGCTAAGGGGTGGCCTGAGGTGGCCTGGCCACCCAAAATATTTACAGGCCACCCTGATGGCCACCCCATTACATTGAAAAATATTATTTATATTATTATTCAAATACCCAAGGCTCAAATAATTGGGTTAAAAAATTAAATATATTTAAAAAATTTTATTATCATATTTGTTATTTTTACATAATTGTCTTTCCGAACATAGTGTGACCATAGTGGTCAGATTACCAGGATATGAGAATTCAGAATAGAAATCGTTCATCCATACCCATCGTATTCATCGTAACGACGACATTAATGCATCTTTATTAATTATTATTATAAAGTCGCAAGAACTCGCATGTATTCCTATTCCAGTAAATCGGCATTTCTAATCGCGGCATGACTTGTTAGTGGGTACCTTATAATCTATAAATATAAATTTAATCGCCGAGGTCTAATTAACTATAACAAATAATAACATAGTATATATGATATATAGTATTTTATTACAAATAATGCAATATAATATACAATGAAATAATGAAATAATTTGCTATAAATCATAATAATCGAAAAATTATTTTAGTATAGACTGTTTTTTAAATTGTATTTATTTTAACATACATTTTATGTATATATTTATTATTCATATACATTATAATCATTATATATAAGGTTTATATAATATTAAGATAAAAATTATCTAATTTATTTGTGTATCAAATTTAGTTCTTTTTGTACCTAATTACACTAATTATAATTATATTCAGAAATTACAATTTTATTATATTATAAACAATATACTTATACATAAACATAATTCTATAAGTGTCTAATGTGGCCATGTGGGGGGAAGTAAAACTGTTGGCCACTCAAGAAAAATATTGGCCATAACTGTGCCACCCTAATTATTTAATCCTAGCTACGTGCCTGATTAGATATGTGTATGAAGTATGCCACATAATAAACTGAAACAAAAATAATAAAAATATAATTTTTTTTTTCTTTTTTAAGAAAGTTAAATAAATTGAGTAATACTTATTCCGGGTTTAAGTATTCAGTTAAAAGATTTAAGCATATTTTATTATTATATAACAGGGGTGGCCACAACAAGGTTCGTGAGCCGCAGCGGCTCTTGAACCAAACTTAGACTAAAATTAAATGTAAATAAATGTTCCTTCATTTGATTTAAAATGAAATACGTATCTCCATTTTATAAACATTGCTTTACAATGTGGCTCACCTCGAATCAACTTTATAAATTTGTGGCTCCCTAAGTTAAGGTTAGTGGCCACCCCTGTTATATTTTGATATAATTTATTATTAAATTAGTGAGTGTTTTGGAACTTCTGGGCAGGTGTGATTGGCTGTGTTGCAGGGGTGTTATGGCACCCCTATGCCCTTGTTATATTTTGCAGTTTACCTAATCTTGATTTTTTTTCCAAAATATCTCATCACATAATTTTATATCACAGTCTGATTTTGCTTCTGGTAATCATTTGGACTAAATAATAAATTGAATTTTAAATTTCAAAACTACCTTTTTTTGTGTGCGAATGTGTCATACCAGGGTTATTGTGACTAACATATTATTAAAAAGTAGGTTTTAAGACATCAATACATCATTTATAAATATTATTTAGTTGACATGATTTAAAAATCATAATATTTAAACATTTTAAGGGTTAACTTGGGCAAGTATATACGCTAAATGCCTTTGCTTTTGATATTTTATAATATAAAAACTATATCGAGATTCTATTGATTTTCAATAAAAGCCAGATTTTAGACATGACTATCATCAAGTCATATAAATGGGAAAAACTTAAAAGTGATTGAAACCAGTTACTCAAGTTCCTTAAGATTTTTCAGAAACAATATCAACGTTGATAGTAATATAACTGTGAAAAACAGTAAAAAAATAATGTTGAAAAAATAATTAGTTACAAACAATTTTTAAGAACATTAGGTAGAATTCGAACAAATTAATGGAACATATTGATGTTTAGGTATTTTAATTCGTCTAATTGGAAGAAAAAACGAATCAATTACCTTGATCTTGATTGAAGCCAGCGAATAATAGACGGTTGCCATGTGGATTACTTCTGCCGATGTTCATAATTTCAACTATAGATCGACTGGCGAATATATTTTGTTCAACAGATATCCATGCGACAAACCGAGAACAGGTAGACTTCGTTTTCAAACCAGTTTGTTAAGAGCATCGGCGATCTATTGGCAGCGTGAAACACCTTGGGCGCATGATAAAAACAATTCAACTACCTAAGCATTTAAAGTTTCCTTTGTAGTGTTAGGGAAACAACATTACCACATAAATAACATACCTTCAGCAGATACGGAAATGTTCTACGAAAATAACGAAAAAAAAAAAAATAAATAAATACGTATTTTAAGAATGAAATAGTGGCGGCAGAATTCGAGAGTTCGAAAGTGGCGGAAGAAATTAAGTGGAAAAAAACTTTAAAATAATATTATTATTTGTGATCACTGATCAAAAACAATAACAACAAACAACAACGAAAGCAACTCGTCTCGAATCGACGACGGCAATCGGGGATAAATAAAATTATAAATAATCGGAACGTCATAAAAGATAATAAAAAATATATATATTTATGTATATTCATATAATGTTATTATATTCTGATTTCTCACACGTCGCTTATCTTTGGACCGTTATCAACAGTCGTGAGTTGGTAGCGCCGCAACATCAGCTGTTGAACATGCGACCGCCAGTGATATAAAATCGTAATCGCAGCAGCTGCTTACTGGTCTGTTCTCGACTTGTTTCCGCTCCTCACCAGTTCTATTATCTCTGACAAGTCCGCAATTTAGTAGTTTTTTCCCCTTTTGTGTTACACGCACGCCATCGATATTATTATTATTATTATTATTTCCAAACTGCCGGTGATTGCCGCCGCCGGTCTGATTCGCCGGCTTGCGAGTTCCGAATGGTAGCGAGTTGTCGGCGTTGCCGCCAGACGCCAGTCTGTACTCACTACTCACAGTGGGCTTGTGCTGAGTGTGTCGATCGCCAGTTAGTCAGTGCGGTAGCATCGTTGATCGCGTTCGTCCGTCGCTCGTTTTCGTAGTCGCCTGTCAGTCTGTCCGTGCGCACCCGTTGCACCGGTCTTTGAATCTTGGTAGTCTATATTATATAAATTGTTCTTTGGTTTTTCCGTAAGTCCGTAACGGGGTTTTTTTTTTGGTTTTTTTAATAATCGTTTCTCGACAACCCAGTGCCTATGCTGTAGCTGATTCGCATACGAAACGCAATAACTATTATTAATAACACAATATTCAACGATAATATTATTATTGACATGTCTTTGCGATGATGTCCCGTCACCCGTCGTCCAAACGTCACTCACTGCCGTCGAGTTATTGACCCATCAACATATGCTATTGGTCGCCGCTTGATTGTCATCGGTTACGAAATCGGAAATAGGTCCCCGCGGGCTATTATAGACCACCAATCATCCGACTACACATCCATCTGCATTGAAGTCAAGACCGGATCCGTCATTGTTACTGTCGAAGCGATTTTATCCCGCAGGAGGTTTGTATTATTATATATTATGCAATTATTATGGAATAAGTTACGATGGTATAATGTCATAATAACAATTATGCCTTTGTTACTATTATAATAAATATAATTATTGTGATTTGCTAGTTAAATAGTAGGTAACTCACCTATCCATTTATATTACGCACGACAATGACTAGGTAGCTATTACATGACGGCTGTGCTTTGTCTTTGAGAATTTTAATTTACTACGATATTTGCATAAAACACTGACTTGTGTGAAATTGCTGGTGGTATAGCTGGTAAATAGGCACTCTATTCATATTTGTTTATTTCATATCATAGTACCCAGTATACTATGCGAGTACCTCAAACTAGGATTTCATAATAGTAATAGAATTATTTTATATAGTTGAAATCTCAAATATCTATTAATATCATCAATGATTTAAATAAAAAAATGGGATAAAAATATATTTATTAAGGGTTAGTAAAGACAAAACTCTCATAATCCTCAATCTTTGATTCATACTCGGTACGTCCCTTCAAGTGATATAAGTAATTGTAGGCATGTCATATTGATATGGTAGACACAATAAAATATCTTATATTAGCATATTACAGGTACGTGTTGTTATAGTGTGTTACATTCTATTATATTACGCGTACCGTATCTATAATACGTTTTGTATTGTCCATTTGTACGCACGACTCGCTCGTGTTTTTACTATTGTCAAGGTCCGGGTGCGATTTGGCTTTTCGTTTTGGCACTGCCGTGCAGCGTATTTTTATTGTGTACCTATACAGTAGCTGCAGGTTAGTCGTGATATTAATAATATGACGATGATGATGATAATAATAATAATGATAGAAATATGTGGTGGAGGGGAAAACTGTTTTTGAACTCGAGCCACGAACGTTTTTAAACATAGCTACAGCACGGAACGCCCTCGAAAACGACTGACAAATCCCACCCACCCTTTAGTTGTTCCGATTGTCCCATCGGCAATAAGGTGTCACACGCCAGAGTCGTTAATATGTTTTGTTATTTGAAATATTAAATAATATAATATACGATCACAACTCTTTAAAATCCACTATTTCACTTCCTTGCCAACTAAATTGCCAACTTACTGGTTGAATATGAATCTGCAAATGTTAAAGCATACTACCCTGTTCTTTTCTGCCAACAAGTTGTTCGTCACCAGTTGATAATCTACTGATGAGGATCTATTTTACGAGGTTTTGCTCGATTAAGTGACCTTTTTCTTTTTTTATAATCTGATTGCAAGCCCGTATAAAGTAATTATGAAAAACTATTTTCATTGGTGATTAAAACTAAATAAGCTCGTTATTGCATATTACGTATTTTAATGTAAATATAATATAATGCGTTCATGTGGGCTATAAATTAAATATACTAATATATAATACGTATATTTAATCTATGCATGGGCGATGGGCTAACAATATTTGTCGCAAATGGTGTTTTCTACATCAAAGATAAGAAAGACGATTAACTGCAAGATTGTAAACAAAAAACATTCAAATTTTGAGATAATAAAAACGATTAGTTAGAGAAACCAGTCTGTAACAATACCTACATTTTTTTATTATATGCTTTTAATTAATTTTAATAGGTAGTAGGTAAGTACCTATGTATATATTTATGTAAATTGTACTTTTGATGAATTTGACTTATTTGACTGTGTTTTCTTTTATTTAGAGGGTTAGAGGTGGAAAAAGGTGATCAAATATCTAGTAGGTCACAACATAATTTACTCTTTATGTCTTGGAGAATTATCAAGAATTGTAGCAACTGCAACATTTCTTAAAAAAGTATAAGGGGTAATAGGTTGTTGTGGAAATATTTGTGAAGTTAAATTGCTTCTCGAACCGTTCTCATTTTGAAATCTGAATGAATCGTGCGATAAGAGACATAGATGCGGGGCATGTTTTAATTTAATACTATTATTACATAGTTGGAAAAACAAGCTGGAAACCTGACTACGGCTATACCTATTCGTGTACCTACTCCTGTACAAAAAAATTGTCATGATTACATCCCTATGTATATTTATTATTAAAGAAAAATGTATTTGGTAATAGTAATTCATAAGTAATTTAAATTGAATATTTTAGATTTTAAGTGAGGGGCTCACGTAAGGTATTTAAATATCTTATTGATTTTTTTTAATAAAAAATATATTTTTAAATATAGGTACTAATATTTATATTTAAATATGATTTATGACTATATTAAAATTAAAAGTTTATATTGATGTGTGTGTAATTATATTTGTAAAAAAAATAAATTATACTACATTTATTTTTATGAAATTTTTATTTTTATTATACGTTTTATTCAAATGTAGATATGTTATGTATACTTTAGTAATCAATATTATGTTTTAGGACTCAGGGGCGTAATTAGAAATGTTTTAAGAGGGGGGGGGGACACAAACAAAAAGTTCAAATTTGCATATATGCATGAGGCGTAGAGTTGCAAAATTTCTCATATCATAATAAAAATAAGTATAAAATACGGTGAATGGGGAGGCACGGGTCCCATGTGCCCCTCCCTTAAATACGCCCCTGTGTCGGGTGCTATTGAGATAATTATATTTGGGATGAAATAGGGATCTGAACTTGGCTGCAATCGTGTATCACCAATTTTCAAACTCTATCAAAGATATTATATTACCCAAATGTACAATATAAGTTTAGATATAATGTTGGGATGAGATTTATGTACATGCAGTGTGGCAAATAATATATTTTTGATTCTTTGCGATAGTCTTGCAATAATGGTTATAATATTTTTCTTATTGTTTTTTATGTCTATGTCTCTATGATAATTTGTTTGGGTACAATAAATTATTATTCTTTCGTATCTTGTTTCCAACATTACAAATTGAACGTATATATGAAATATACTGGTGGTACCTACTTGCTTTTTAAAATTGAATGAATTTTGGATATTTTGTTAAAATTTAAAATAATATATAAAAATGATATAGAGACGCAAGATTATCAATCGTTTGATATTATAGGAAGGTATAATGTAGATTTTCAAATTGACTTGTATTTTAAAAATAATTTTTCAATTTAAGTATCTCAAATAGTTTGTAATATTGATGACCATTGGTCATTTACCATACATCCATACATATGTTTTTCATTATTATTTTCAATTTTATTTTCGCATTGAGACTGTTCTTAGTAATTGTTTTGGTATTTGCAACATTGTCGTTGGTACTACCGAAAAACAATAGTATACAAAATATATATGTTACAAATTTTGAAATATTATTACAATACGCGTTTGTTTACCGTTATAATGTTATATTCATGCACGATGTGCCGTAAGTCCATAACGTATTATTTGCTCGATATAAACTTGTTTGTAGAACACTTTCTGTCTTGTTTAGTTATTAATTATTAACAAAGTATAGTTATTACACAAAAAAAAAAATCAATTTCACTGATTTTAACAAGACTAGGGTGTTGGGAGGGTTTAATTTGTCAAATGATATATGTTTCCTATGCGTAAAATCGATTTTTTTTGGTATTTTTATATGTTTTTAGTTTGTTTTAATATAGATGTCGCATTTTATAACAACGGGACTTCATTTAATAAGTGCTACGCTATAATTTATAGTAGGTACATATTAATATCTATGTATTCAGTAACGTATTATATTGTGTAGAAATTCTAAAGTTAACAGTAAAAGTATGTATGTATTATCTGATTTTTACTATAAACATTAATGGAAAATTGTTCTATATTAGTTTGACATTCTATAGTTATTGTTTATAGTGTGGCATGCGTGCGCCCGTTGATACTAATAGTTGAGCTAGTGGCATTATGCATACTTAATGAGTAAACTTAAAAATGTTATCTACCTATCATTATTCCTTTTGTGTAATGGTAGGTATATCACCTATAAAAAAATTAACTATTGTTCATCGATTGTTCATTAAGAAATAATAACACAGTATCTATGTATGCAGTATTGTTTACCGAGTTTTTTACCAAGTATTGAAGTACCTGTTATGTATTAAGAGATTTTCAATACTCAATATTGTAGGTGTTGTCTAGTTGCCCTAGCTTGACCTTTTGTCCCGATTGCACATTGATAAAAAATTGTAGGGCTTAAACTGATTCTTAGATTGCCGACTTGCTGTCATATAGATAGGTTATTAGATTAAGATATCATGTCTTTACTTCGACGGTATCTACGCCGACGGAAAAAAATGTCGACGAGTATGTACGCCGATGGTATGTTTTTTTACAAAACGAATGTATTTCTATAGGACTAATATAAGAACGGGATAAGAATAAAAATTAACTAATATGAAACTGAAAATTATGGAAAATTAATTATGTTATTAAATAATTAAAAATAAAATACCTAATTCGTTGTTGCCTAGTTTTTTTAATAATAAATATTTTTTGGCTCTGAAAAGAGCCTTTTTATGCCCTAAAAAGGAAATTTTTTAAAACGATGAGTGCCCCCTAAACTTGGCCATTTAGCAAGATTGGAATTGAAAATTATGAGCAATTCTCTGCAAATAATCGGAGGTGTCGCGATTCCCATAGTCTTCAACGATTTCTTTAATTCGCAGTGCTGTGTCTCGATAATACCGTCGTCCCTGTGCTGGTGGTAATCCAGCAATGTATTGGTTGATTTGAAATTCATTTAGGCTCTGCTGATTTTGCAGACCCTCAATGAATTTCCAAATAGATGGATGATTTGCTCCTAAAAGAGAGCTGAATCCTCGATGCCAGCCTTCAACGGCGTTGTTCGTTTTGGGTAGGTCATTCAACGATGCCTCGTAACAATTCCAGAGGCTCAACTTAAATTTAGGAAGCATTCTTCCAAGGTTCGTCGGGGCTTTCCAATCCACGTGGGACTCAAAATAATCTACTAAATCTGACATCAGGTCTTCGTTATCCGTATATAATTTTGTCCGGAGAAGTCTTTCAAAACAATCAACTACGTCGGGCTCTGGAACAAATGCAAGAGATAAGTACTTGGTAGGTAGTTGGTATCTTAATTTTTTTTTAACTTTTTTGTATGTATACTATGTATATATTATTTCCATTTTGCTAAGAACAGTTTGAAACATGATGGTGTAAACATAAATTTGAAAAGACAAATAAAATGACATATCTGTGAATAAAATAGGTACCTATTAATAAAATATTCGTGCAAATACACTTTCAAGTATAATATCAAATACATTTCTTAAATTTATCCATCTAAATTTAATTATACTGCACAAAACTGGAGATCTGCAGATTCCTTGACTAGAATTTAAGTTAAATGATCTTATATCAAATTTTAAAAGGAAATATTTGTTATTTAAGTATTGATATTAAACAGTTATCCATGGATTTGTTGAACAGGGCAGAACTAGTTGCGCTTAAAACAATATTTGTATTTTAGGTCAGTATACCAATTGCGTCGTTTAAATTTTAGGTCAGTACACCAATTATTGCGCTACTTATATTTTAGGTTCCTTAGTTTTACATGGACATAATATGTAAGTTACTACACGGCGGAAAAAGTTACATATGTATATAAACAATTAAATATAGCTATAACAAATATACTTAATATAAAGCAAAACGTATACGAAATCACGGGAAAATACGACAAGCTACAAGCTGATAATAGTTACCTATCTCGACTCGACGTAGGGCGAAATATAAAATATTTTATTTATTATTATTAACGAACATATTATAAAGTATGAATTTTAGTGATAGACTACTCGTATAACAAGTTTTCATTATCATTAATGATCGTTAACCACTTATTTATCTGCCTAATTTGTACGTTCCACACACAAATCACACACACATCCCGTTTTTCCGGGATTCGTCTGTATAGTACCTTTTAGACAGTGTGTGGAACGTACAAATTAGGCAGATAAATAAGTGGATAACGGTCATTAATGATAATGAAAACTTGTTATACGGAATCCCGGAAAAAAGTCCGATTTTTGGTTGTAGGACACTTTGTACGGTCACCCGGAAAAAATAAAAATCGCGGACAGTTTGTACTATTTCAAAAAGTAATAAAATGTATATGATGGCGGACAGTTTGTACTATTTCTGGTAAATAAAAATATTGAGACATGAAATGTTAGACATAATTATTTGTTATTACAA
The DNA here is from genome assembly GCA_020882235.1 of Schizaphis graminum. Lineage (NCBI taxonomy): Eukaryota > Metazoa > Arthropoda > Insecta > Hemiptera > Aphididae > Schizaphis > Schizaphis graminum. The sequence goes on along the minus strand of CM037034.1, from coordinate 21,836,923 downwards.
AACACAGGTAGTTAACAATGTTCATACATAAATAATAATAATAATAATAATCAGGGCTAGGATTTGTATGCAATAAAAAATTGTAAAATATGCATTTTATTTACCAAAATATGCAAAAATATGCATTTAAATTGTTATATGATAAATACAAAAATATAGTTAAAAAAATATATATATTTATTGAAATACATCAGTGATTGGCTGTTTGTCTTAATATAATATAATTGAGAAATAAAATAAAATAATTTAGAAATAAAATTTATAATTCACATTTCACATACAATAGTGGAAACTAGAAATATTTTTAATTTTATGTTTGAAAAATTGGAAAATTTATGTTTGACTGCAAATAACTAAATTGTATACTTTAATCAGCAAGGCTAGAATTAAATACGAAATATTAATATTAAATTATAAATATTAATTACGAAATATATTATAAAACATGAATTTTTCGCAATAATATTCTTTTACTCGATATGAAATATATGAGCTTATAATATGAATTTTATCCAAAGTATACAAAAACATTTACATACCGTACAAAACGTCCGCGATCGAATTTTACCAATTTATTATCATTTATCACCGTACAAATTGTCCGCGATATGCAACTCAAATATTTATAATAATGATCTTATTGAGCTTCTAATAAAAAAAATAGATTTTTAAGTTCTCAGACGTTCTCAAAAATGCATTCAAACAATACCCTTTATACTTTAATATACTAAACTTACTCCATAACTTTTAAAATTAAAAAAATGTATTTGCAAAATATTATTGTATGTTTAGATCTACATATATGTGCAAATAGGTTTTTTCTCACATTTAAAAATTAAAAACCCGACCTATCACGTCTCACAACCATCTACTTAATGCGCGCGTAAATAATTTTGTTGTGAAAATTAAAAAAAATAGTGGATAATAATATCCATTAGCATAAATCACATTAAATGTATCCATCAATTATTAAAATAGTTGTAATTTCATTATTCTCTAATTTATAACAGTCAATTATAACATTTTTATACAATAATTAAATATTTAAAAAAAAGACTAAATTTTTATCTGACATGACCCATTAAACTTTTTAAATCTTTGAATGCGGCCCTAGAGTACAAAAATGTTGCCGACCACTGCTCTAGATAGATAATTTACGTTATAATTGGATATTATTTGTTAAATAAGTTTATGTATTCCCGAAATATGATGACTATGTATAATTTTTTTTTCAACGTACAATTTGCATTGACTAATATTTATAATGTCTATAATTAATTTAAATTTAATGAGTTATAGTTATGAATTTATTCACATGCAATTAAGCCGCATAGACTATTTATTTTTAGTAAAATTATTATGGAAGAATAAATAATTATGAGAAATTAAATAACATTAACTACTGTGTAAATTATATGGTTTGCGTAAAAATTATATAATAAATAAATAATTTAGTGTTTTTAAATGTATATGTATATCTGTTTAGTGTTTATAATATTGGTAGGTACAGCGAGTTTCTGTAACATTATGTTTGTCTCCGTCACACTAATATTAACGATCTTAAAGAATTATTATACTTTATTATAAGACCTATAAGTACAATTTTACTGTCATCTTAATATACTATACATAAATTTCTTTAGTTTATAATATAATTACGGATAAGAGCTTATTTATATATAGGTACATGCATAGTATGAGTATGAGTATAATAGGAAGGTGGTTACCGACTACAGTGTGTACGAGGAAAATAGTGTAACTTTATATTAGAAATATTTAATTTATTTTATTGATTTAATGATATTAATATTGGTATAATATAATGTATAATATTTTTTGGATATGTACAGATAATTGTACTTTAATTAAAATTATTGTTTTACAATCTAGATTCAATTCTTTCAAAAATTCTGAAATTAAATAAGAAAATAATTATATATCAAAAAAATAAGTAAAGTGAAAGTCATGTAAACTGCGAAGTAACTCTATAAGTACTACTTATAAACTTATATTTAATAACTATTTTAATGATTAATAAATAGACGCCACTCTTTCTTTAGCTTTGGAATCTAGAAAATGTATCTAAGTTATTCTTTGAATAATCAACTAATGCATTCTAATTATAATGCAATATTCTTATCAAGCGTATAGGTAATAATCGTAATAAGTATATCGATTCCATCGATTTTGTATTGACTCCATTTGCAACTGTTCATAATATCCATTTATCGATTTTGCCAGCTATTGATTCCATCAAGTCTTAAATTTAATATGATTTAAATATTTGAAGTAATAAACTGTATTATGCAAGTCATTATTTTGAATTGTTTAGGCATTATTTTTGAAATAAATTGAATCTATTATTTATATCAAGGATTGAGGAATGGCAACTGGCGGTCTGCGTGCCTTTTATATTTGACCCGTGCTACATTTTTAAATTACATTATAAAATGTTAGAATTTATCTGTACATATTTTATTTTATAATGTTTTTTTGAACATTGAAACATGTTGCGAGTGTAAAAAGTAAATTGTATTGATTTTTTTGTTTTCTACGCATCATAAATCTGTTGTACCTATATCATGTTTACAATTTAATTAAAACATTTAGCCAAATAAAAACGGAGTTTATACTCTAGTATTTTATAACTTTAAGACTTTTCCGAATCGATAGGTAGATAGTATTATATAAATAGCCAGTGAACCAATAATCGGAAAAATCGATAAATATACAATAAACTTCTTTTATTTTATTTCATTCTTTATCATTAGGTGAACCAAGAAAATACAATTTTTCTCTTTAATTTAATTGGATCATGCCATTTTTTAGTTTAATACCATATTTTAAGTAAATAAATAAAGATTTAATATAATATTGAATGTTGCAGGTACTATAAAAATATGGCTTTACTATTAATATAAATTTAAAATTATTTTCTATGGTTAATTTACTAGAAGCTCCATCACTTGGTTTTATTCTTTTGACAGTTATTTTAATATATTTTATTGTTTTATAATATATTAGATTTTAAAAACAATACAAAAAGCGGGTAAGTGGGTATCGCTCTGCTGTATATTAGGGGGTGGGGTGGACCTCAGACTATGGAAGGTTAAATTTGAATGCAATGATAGGTATCATTGTATACGAAAAACGATTCTGAACGAAGATGATTTGTCAGTTTAGGATATATTATATTTAAATATTGTCAAATATTCTATTTTGAAACAAATAGTATAGTTTTTATATTATGTTACTATGGTTACTATGGCCAACATTCGCATTATGAGCGTATGAAATTTAATTTAAATTTTGACATATTTCGTATAAATTCGAACTTTAAACACTTATAAAAAACAATTGTGACTAACGATTTCGGATTTTTTTTTATCACTTTAAGAACAACTTATAAGAAACCTTGTATTAAATTTTCAAGATTTTCTGGCCACCCAAAAAATTTTTATCGGCATTTGAAGAAAAAAAAACTTAGAAAAGTCGAAAATTTCAATTGTCTATTAGTAGCTTAAAAATTGTCAAAATATTTTGAAAATTTAACTGTAAAGAGATAACCATAATATAAACATTTGGTGAAAATTTCAAGTATTTACAATAATTCGTTTTTGAGTTACAGCAAAATCAAAAAATCGATTTTGTCGAAAAGTGGTTTTTCCGTAAAATTTCCATTTTTCTGTCATTTTTTTTTTGTTTTACTCGATTTTTTTGAAAACTATTAGAAAATTTTAATTTTGACCCCCTTAAAGTACCAATTAGATTCAATTCCCTATTCAAAGAGGGGCTGAAGTCAAAAATCGGAGCATTATTACTGCTCCAAATGTTGGAGTCAGACACAAAAAAAAAAAAAAAAACACACATCATAGTAAATGCAATACATTCATCACTTCGTTCAGAATCTAATAATATTATATATTAACCAAATACTTACTAAAACTATAAACTTAACAATTAACAACTATAAATCATTAAAAGTAAAAATTATTAGGTTTTAATTCATAATAAGATCAGTTTACTAATAACTTTTTTTTTTTTGCTAAAATAAAAAATAAAAATAAAAATGACTAAAATGTGAAATAATCAATTAATAATCTTTATATTATAAAACCGCAGATAGTTACGTTCACTATAACCAGGATCGCGGCGGTCGCATAGGAAGAAGATCTATGCCAGTATGCCGTACAAGGTCTATGGCATTGTTATTATTAATTATTAAATATTATTAATAATTTTATTATTTTTATGCCGATCGATGTACAAAATATTTATTCTATTTTTTGCTTAAATTTACACGTATGCTGTATTACGTAGAGCACTGATGCTTGATTCGAAGCCCATTTATCAATTTATCGTATTTATATTGTTTTGTTGTTATCGGTAGCTTTAACGAGTTGTGTTGTATATCATATTATAAAAGTGTTTCTCGACGACGTTTATGTCGCATAGTACTGTATTCGTGTACTTGAGTGTAGTGGCGGCGGGATGTAGGGTTATTTGAAGCAATTGCTTCAAATATTAAATAATATAATATATAAAAATGATAATGTGTGAAATTATTGAGATTTTATAGTTACCTATGTCATATTCAGAAATCTGTCACTCAAGTTGAGTGTATGGCAATAATATTTTATATTTTTGTACACCAAATAATGCAAATGTTATTAAAACATTGATACCTACTGCTGTCATTCTGTCAACATGTAGCATTATTATTATTCTATATTAAGGATAATATATAATACAATAAGAGCACGACATATTTTAGATAAATACATTAAAAACACAATTAATAAGAACATCCAAGCTTCATCAAGGTTTGATGCAAAATTACTAATAACGTTCAAGTTTCAAGACTAAAAAATATAACACTTTTACAACATAATGTAATAAATGTATTGTGGATTACTACACTCATAATACTCACATTGTCTCACGATTTGCACTGGTTGATGACTAATTGCTAGACACTCAATTACCATTATTTTATTCTCATACAAAAAAAATCACCGGGAAAACGATACGATATGTATCCAATCCGCCGTAGGTGAATTACTTAGCAAGGTATCAATTTGCATCGGTTAAGAACTGATAGCTAGACGCTCAATTACAATTTTTGATATGTTATTTATTATACGTACCAAAATTCTATCAAGTGATCGCGAAGAACGTTTGAGTGTAAGACAAAAGTCGTTAAATACATATGTATTATGTATTATATATAATAATAATAAAATGCATATTGATTACAAATATATTTAAAAGAAAATTAACAAGAATGTGTGTGTGTAATGAAATACGAATTAAACGAGTAAAACGATGTACAACGCAAATTCAGTAACGATTATCTAATTATTATTTCATATTATTATTATATTATATTATTTTTTATTTTATTAAATATGAGGTTGACTTACCAAAATTAATTATATTAATATTGTACATTACCATTATTGATTTGATCTTAAATATTGGTCAATTTGGCACAGTTTTATAATATACTTTAATTTCAATTTGCAAATATTATGCAATAGGTACATTTTTATATACATTTTACATTCTTATATATGTTAAATCAATCAAAATCTGTGCTTAATTAAGCCAAGGTTTATCAGGGTTTTATGCAAAATTACTATCATAACTTTCAAGTTTCAAGATAAAAAAATATAACACTTTTACAACATGATGTAATTAATGTATTGTAGACTATTTCACTTATTACACTCACAATACTTACATCGTCCGCGATCCGACGCAGTTGGATTGCCTACCCGAGTATAGTTTAGTAACACATAAAGAATATTCAATTTATAGCAAATAAAAAATTCAGATTTCATTAATTGCGTCCACATAGTCTGTAATTCGACGCAGTCGGATTGCCTACCTAAGCGATTTAGTTGTGTATAAATCGATTTTCCCAAAAGATAGGAAGCTAACACTTCGTTCAACTTAAACTTTTTCCACTACAATACAACATCAACTTTCGACGTTAGGAGGTATAACAATCCGCCTATTGATTTGCACTGGTTGATGACTAATTGCTAGACACTCAATTAACATTATTTTATTTATTTATTTTATTCTCATGCAAAAAAGCACCGGGCAAACGATACGATGTGTATCCAATCCATAATTTCTCAGCGAGGTATCTATTTGCCCCGGTTGAGCACTGATGGCTAGACGCTCAATTACAATTTTGGATATGTTATTTATTTTTTTTACATACAAAAAAGAACCGGGCGGGCGACCGGACGTGATATTACACCATATGATGATTGATAGCTAGACACTCAATTACCATTTTCGGTACACATTTAATTTTTTTGAATTCAAACAAGCCCCGGGCAAGCGTCAATACAAAGTTTTACACCGAATGATAACTGATTACTGATAACTCACACTCATGTTAATCAACTCTATAACAATTTTAGTGACCGATTTCTAGAAATCGGACTATCATTTCCAACCGAATTTCCCTTGAAACGATTTTTACTCGACCCTCTCGAAGGCGCCGGAGGCGGCTTCTACAAGCCTGGAATCGAGGCACACCAGCCGCTAGTAAATAATAAATTCATAACATTAAATAGATAATTTTTTTAGCTTATAAACGACATAGTAGACGCATAGCTACTGCTATGTTAACCACGGTTAACCATATCCACATCCTGCAGTGACCATTTTACTTTAGCACAGTAAAAATTATAAACTTCATATTGTGGTAAAAGAATTGCTCATGTATCTTAATTGACGGATAGTGATGGTTGTCGATTATGGATAATAATAATGTCACCTTTAATTCGCTAAAAAAATGTCCGCCCGTGGGCTCTTCTCTCTCCCTTGATAATACTATTGTTATAACTTATAACACCGAGTTGTGTTACCATGACAATATTTTTCAATTGAAACTATATCAAGTATTTATTTTATGTTTAAGAGACTATTGCATATTTGCTTTGTAGGAAATATTTTTTAGTATATCCTGAGTGGCGTTAGTGTTACTATGACAATATTTATTTTATTACAATATATTTATGTATAAAATATTTTATGTTTAAGAGACTATTACATATTTGCTTTGTACAGGACATTTTGCATACTAAACTATAGTATTTTCTTAGTAGATATCTATACTATCTACCTATAGATAGTTATTAAATATATTTATGTACTCTCTAATTAATATAGCTATATTGATTGGAGTTGATTCTTTTTAATTCATTATTATTTAAATGGTTCTTTTATCTATATTTATTATTTTATATACTTCACAATAGTTAGGTAGGATAACCAATGGCTATTCATCTTTCCGTCCCTACAATGCTATAAGAAATTATTTTGTCTGAATTTTCACAATTATTTAGTACAATATTATATATTCTTAACTATTGAACTAATTAAACATTATGCTAATGAAAAGTAATGTTTTCTCTAGTTGATGCATATTTTTTTTTAAATTAAATAAAAATTATAATATTTTAAATATATCTTTTGTGAGTTGTCCATTCAATTAAGAAATAACTTATAGATATGATAGATATATTAAAAGACCGTACTAAAAAAAAAAGTCTTATCTAAAATGTAGCACCAAATGAGATGAAAATAGAGATATCATTTAAAAATGGCATGTGTTTGTAAGGCCAATAATTGAATACCTTTCCGCCCTGTCTGTATACATCATCTAACGGCTCTAACTCTTCACAACTTGAAAGAGTTCAACCTACATTCCTTACTCTTGCCTCTTGTTTTAAGATGGATCATCAACTTAGTGAGTGAACTTCATAATTATTTCCACTTAAAACTTAGTAGTCTTTCCAACAATTAAGTTTTAGCTTATCTTAAATTTCTCTACAAACTTGTAAATGGTTTCATTAATGCACCCGAGTTTCTTGCAGAGGTGAATTTTAGAGTTCCAAGCAGATCATCCAGACGTATTACATCATCCATATTACGTCCAACGACTTATCACAAACTATGTCCGAAACCCCGCCCTATCCATCGAATGATGCGAATAGCAAACGAAAAACTCTATAGTCTTTAAGCTTTTGTGTTTTAATAATTAATTGTTTAAATTCAAATATATGTCTGTTTTACTGTTATTATCTTTCTAAACTGATCTACCTTGGACACTACAGCCCGTAATGTAATGTAAATAAAAAAATAAAAATAAAATGTCTACAATTATTATTTAGAAAGTGACTTTATTTTACTTACTCCCGTGTATACTAGGTAAACTATTATAAACTTTTATTTAGCGTGAGTTTTAATTATTTACGTAATAACTAATAACGTATAATAGGTATATTATTATTTTGAGTACAGGGTGGTGATGAAATTATGATGACCGTGTATTTTTCAAATGCCTGTCATATGGTTAAAAAATGATCATTAGTAATTGTTAGTGGTAGTGAGGGCCGGCTTAAGGTATAGCCGTATAGGCGAGCTAGGCACTTGCATAGAGCGGCATTTTAGCTGGGGTGGCATTTTAAAAATTGATTTATAGGTTTTTTTTATTTCTATTGGTATTATATAAAAAAAATTCATCCGTGAAAACCAACTTACCTATAAAATAAAATAATATTGTCTAAAGTTTTTACCTTATAATGTGTCTAAATTTCTAATTTACCTAAATCCAAATTGCTGCCAATGTGAACGATTTAACAACGCATTTATCGCATCGCATTCCGAAAATCGCAAGTATGTCCATTGTAATTACGTCCAATGCATACGATGCGTACGACAAACTATAGACGTGCTACAAATATTTTCAGTGCTCAATAAATGAAAAAAATGAATTCACTGCTTATTATCCATTTTAGTTTGCTTAGTTACTGCATTCCATTCTTTATTTTATCCCTAAATTTTAGGTGCCATTTATTCCATAAAAATAAAACGCTTCGTTTTTGGACCTCTAATATCAATGAAATAAAATATAATACTTAAACAATTATTATATACCTAATGAGTAATAATTATAATTAAATAATAGTTATAAATAGGTATATAATATTATATTTATAACGTCGTCTCAATGTTCGCATGACCGATGCGATGAAAAACAACATTTGTCTCGCGAGTACGGCCGATGCGATATCGGACGCACTTGCTTTCTAGTTTGGACATGTCGAATTAGGTTACGGTTTTATTATATTGTATTATAACTATACAAATATGACATTAAAATAAAAAGTATATAAAAATATCCCAATATAGTCCCGACACTACTTGTTATTTCTTTAAAATAAAAAAATGAGGGGGGAGGGGGGAAGTTAAGTTGAAATGAGAGCTCAATTTTTTTTTAGAGGCAGCGAAATTTGATTTTGCCTAGTGCACTATTTTTGCTTGAGCCGGCCCTAAGTGGTACTAACAGTTTTTTAGATTATGAGCGAGGCAGAGCAATGTTTTAATTTAAAAATATTTGTGGGTTTTATAGAAATGTAGTGGGTCAGCAACTGATCGTCAAAAGTACAGGTCGTGTCGAAATATTATCTAAGTCCAGTTTATTATTTTAATTGAAAATTATTCTAAGTCCAGATAAATGATTTATGACATAGACTGGCGTGAAGGTGCTCGTGCTAACTCTGTTGAATCACGTCTGCGGGAGTCCTCTCCAGGGCCCCCTTATATAGTCAGTGTCCCCCGACCAACTAGCTATGTACCCTCTGTCCTATTCCTAACTGCGTCATTCGTTCTCGCGCGCTATTACGCATTTCAGTAAGCACGTGCGATGATGGATTCTAATATGACGTCCGGGGCGATCTGCTCACATGCAGGTGGTCAACCGCAATCACTGCATCCGAGTTCTCAGACTCGCGTTGTGACTAATATATGATTATCAATAATTATGTAGTTTTTATATTATATTCTGACGGTTGGATTAGGTTAATACATTGTTTTTAGTGAGTCTTCCAGTGCAGAGGGTTGAAGTTAATAAGGACTATTACGATGTCTAGACCTACCTTACCTTATTTAGTAGTATATGTTAATTCCTATGGCGTAGTATATTTACTGCGGGTTTTGTATACCTAAATTATTGCTGGTCATTATTTTAATACCTATCAGGGCTTGATTAAGGAGTTGGCCACCAGTAGGCTAGGGTTCATTTGGCGGCTTGGCGCCCTAGTATAATTAAAAAAAATATTTTGTGGCGCCCCCAATTTATCATTGGCCGATTGGCGCCCTTGGCTGTAGCCTACTCAGCCTATTGGTTTATCAGGCCCTGTACCTATGCCTACGTCGTAGTACCCCCTTCATATATTATGTATTATGTATTACGTATGAGACATCAGAGTACGTAGCAGAAACTTAACATATTATATTTTTATATTTTGGATATATTGGCAATAACATTTTAAATTAAATTTTTTCGAAATAATTAATTCAACCTATCATATTCTATTAACTATAAATAGTAGTGAAATACATGACTAGCAATATAAATATTTCGTAAAATATACTTATGTCGGGTTGCATGGAAAATTGATTAATTTAATGGACCAACTGCGGACTACAAAATCATATATTTTTTGTTAAGGGACCATTAGTCTATTAGTTTGCTATTGATTTATTAAATATTTGGTGATTGTTCATACAACCCAGCATTATCGATATAAGCCCGACAGACTGTCTTAGCTTATAATCGTTTTTTGTGTGCAATCATTTATCATTCAATTAAAATTTAGTAACTTACTCAATGACTGGTTAAATTTGACACTTATACATACACTAGGGGGGTTACCTATTTTTTGAATATTTACTTTATTATAAAATTATATACAAAAGAAAAAAATATTTTCAGTTTTAGAGTATTTTATATATTTAAAATGACGTTTTGCATCGTTTTGCTATTTATAATCGGAATACTCAAATGATATAAAATTAAGACTTTCGATCAAAAATTAGAATAATTATTAAAATTCAATTTTTTTTTCTAAATAAATCTGTGTTTATTAGATTTCAAATTACATTCCTATAAATAGAGTAATTTATTGTATGTTTTATTATTGTTTGAATGAAATTACATTAAAATGTTTTACTGATAGGTACATAAACTATTATAAAGGTCACAACCTCACAACAATAGAATGTGTTATTTCTTATCTTAATATTCTCAAATTTACTAAATAATTAGTGTTCTTGTATTATATTGCTTACTGGGTTTTTTCCATTGCAAGGTATATAGTAAAGATAAAAAATTCTTTTATTACGGTTTCTTATTATAGATGTAATATATTATATACACAATTATTACTACAGTATTATTTTTATATATTTATTTTAAGTAGGTAAGTACCATACATTTATCGACATAAGTTATACATTTCATCATTTATGTCAATGGCATTACTGCATTAGTAATCACGGTCTTTTATTTATACTATAAAAGTTTATCAAGGTTTTTATATAACTAAGTAAAAAAACAAGAATATGTATAGGTTTATTAGGCACTTGCCACTAAACTAAGTTTAATACGGCTGAATCACTTTCAAATTATTAATTAACTTTTTTTTTATTTTATGTACAATTTAAATTTTTTTTCTTATAATCTAATGAATTATAAAACATAATATATAATATGATACATTTTTATCACATATTTAAAAAAAAACTTATCTATAAATATTTCCGCACCGCATGAAATTTAAACTTAAAAATGATAACGTAAAAAATTAATATATAGAATATATCGTAATAATAAAATATATTTTAATGTATGTTGTACAACAGGCTTATGAATCTAATACTTTTTTCTATTCGTTTATAAATAGGTCTTCTAACCTTTTCTGATACAAATAACTAACTTTAAAATTAACTGATAAGAAAAATAGATTCAAAATCTACTTTAGTATTATATTTGTACTAGGTACTAATTAAGAATTTTATAGGATCTTATTTAATAGATATATATTGCTAATCTATTTAATTTTCCTGATTAAAAAAATTAGATTTTGAAATTTATTACTGTGCTAAATGCATATAACAAATTAAGAAAATTTTAGATTTCTCTTGATTTTATTCTCACATCATTATAAAACTTCCAATCAAAGTCAAAATGGAAGTATAAAACTGTTGATTTTAGAATAGAGTAGTCTATTCTATCACCATTGATAAATATAGTTGAGATTAAACACATTTTTAACAGTTGGATTAAATAGATTTTTTATTTTAACATTATTGGACCATTAAACTAAAATTTATCAGTATTTTGAAACTATCATGTAGGTATATTGTTGTAAGTAATCGCTTTGAAATTAACAAGATAGTTGATAACAATTATCACAACTGCTTTTATTGTTCGCCAAAGACAGTGATAGTATATTATTCAAACTGCGTCGTATGTAAACATGACGATGAAAAACGCGTGCGTTGGGATATTTACGAATATGAAATGTTTTTAGTTTTAAAAATACGATCGGCCATAGAGAAATTGATTGATGGCAGAGAAAGAGGTTCGGGAACCAAGTAAACTTTTAGAAAAAGATACCATAAAACTTATCTATACCTACCCGTTAATATCGAGAAAGAGAAAGATGTTCTATTACAAAATATATAACAATATAAAAAAAAAAAGATAGCGTACATTTTATGCCCTATCTTATGTTCAGGTATTGACTATTTCTTTTTAACAACGTTAGCTTTTGAAAATTTATCGTAGGAAATGATGGAGGACGCACAGTTTATAACTAATATGCTTATTAGTTATTATTTATGTAAACTATATAATATAATAAAATGATTATACTAATTATTTCTAGATATGTTTATATTTTATTATTTTATATCTAATAAGTCTAAAAAACAAAATAGGTGTACACGTAACACGTCTGGTTATTAGCGTAAATAGGTTAAACTAGGTACTATATACTCGTAATATAATTTATAATATATAGTTAAACACCCGCCAACTACCTGTAAACTTCAACACTTGATATTAATTTAACTTTCAATATTCAATATTCCAAAAATAATTATATTCACAAAAATGTTATGTATGGATATAAAACAATGAAACGTTCATTAATCTTAATATACTTCGCTATACTGTTTTTAGATAAGTACAGTTAATATTAGGTATCTTAATTTTTATTTAGGTACCTAATTCTATAGTATTTGATATATTTTAATTTGTTACACTTTTTTTAATTTCTCAATTATGTACAGCAATGTTTGAATAAAAGTGATTCAACGTATTTTTATTTTTTTTCTAAAGTTTATGTATATCGTACATGTTATTTTATCACAAACGGCAGATTATATTAAAATAATATTGAATGTTCAATTAATATAATATATTATACGTGTAATAAATAATTTGATATTATATTTTTATTACTTATATTAGAGTATATTTTATAATTTCTATAGTTTTAATTTTCTGTGAAATACATGCAACAAAAAATTAAAATTGATACAGGTTGTGTAATTTATGGCAATGTATGGCAATTTATAAATATAGTTGAACTTAAAAAAAAAATTAATCACACATGATAGCTGTAAATAAATTATATTTATCACAATTTCATAACTCATACACGTAATAATTAATATTGTAGAATTACATACCTACTTTTGTCATAGATTTAATTTTAATAGAATTTTCTATGATTTTTTGAGCATAGATTATGAAATAAAGTATATGTCTATTGCCGGTTTTATACATTTATAAGTAAGAATTTATATTATATTTATGATATCAGGAGTTGTTGTACCTAATTACTAACCACTAACTATAGCCATTATGAAATAAATTTATAAACTTAAAATAGTGAATTTAGAATTGTATAGATAATTATAATTTTAAACTACTTTGATAAAAGGTTTCCTATATAATACATTGTACATTTTAAATTTTTTTATTAATTTTTAATATTATTATAGGTACTAAGACACTAAGTGGTTTTAAAATTTCAAAAATATCTAGTAAGCCTATCTTAGGTAAAAGTTGTTTTCATATAATATTGCTTTGAAGTGATCGAAATGGGATTAGTATCCAATATCCATATAAGTACTCCAAAATCAGTCTGTAACCAGAACTTTATTTTGAATGTTATTTTATTATGATTCTATTAATATTATTCCATAACATATTTGAATAGGTAATCAAATGTATAATATATGTGTATAATTAGGTATCATTCGAAAATATTAATTTAATAGTCAATTAAAAACATTTTTTACATAGTTATATTTATGAATTTTGCCAAGTAATAAAAAAAAAATTATTTTTGTGATTAATTATTATATTATGATATACGAAGTGTGAATATTGCGTAACACATAAATGTTATCATGAAATAATAAATTTATATATTTATTAACTGTGATAAAGTTTATAGGTATAACTTACATAAATCATGTCTGAACAATGTGGTGGTTCAATTTTGACTGAGGTGATATTTATTTTAATTAGGTAACTAAATTGGCTTATCATAGCTTTATAGATAACAGGTTACGTTTACTTAAAAGATATAATTTATTGCTCCTTTGAATCATGAGATTTGTTCCATAAAATATTATACCTATAGGTATTTACTCACATTTTATGCGGGTTTGTAGTTTACGGAATTGTTGTAGACTATTAAAAAAAAAATGTTTTGTTATATTTTGATAATATTAATTGTTATAATAAATATTGGCCATTTTGTTCGTCTTTCAGTTTTATTGTTATTAGAGAGATTGACTTTTTTCTTCTACTTTCTAAGAACTTTATATAAGACTAATGATATACTTTTATTAACTTAAACTATGAAAACTAGGGTGGAAAATAATAACATCTTCTATTTTTTAATTTCTTATATTCATTAAAACGTTTATTGGTTAAGTACTCTTTGAATATGATTCATCATTCATCTTTCACCTGCTTATATAATAGCATAATATGTATACATTTTTTATATACCTGCAATATTTAAATTTTTGGTTGAGCACAAAATGAATAAGGTTATTGAAGGTTTTTTATCAGTAAAAGTTATTTTTAAAGTTTGTATAATATGTTTTTTACTAAATTTATATTACTTACTAAATAACTGGAACACATATTATGTAGGTATGTAAATAGTTTGAATTTACCTGGTTTTATGTGATGATTTTATACGTCCTTGACATATTATATCTATGGTTCCAATGAACGATCATTTTCATTATTGTTTTGCTCAATGTCTACTTTTGTTGTGCATGACATATGTTAGTATATTTATATATAGTATTCTCTAATTACTCTACTATTCAAGGTTGGTCTTACAATTCGTTCAAATGTTAAATACTTCATTGTTAGAAGATCTCATAATTTGTTCGAGTTAGAATAACAGTATTAATTGCTTGTCTAATTTTTAATTTTTATTATACTGCCTTTAAGGTATTGAAATAATTTATTATTCAACTTTATTATGGATTTAAAAAAATCAAATATCGTAGATTTATTTAAAATGTTTTGCACCCAATAATACTTAATATCCGGGATATTTTCTATATAATTTACTTATTGGACATTAATGGAAGTTTCTTGGATTAATTTTTTTTGTATTACAGCAAAATAATAATAGAACTTAAATTGTTATTTTAAGCTTGAATATCCAAATTCGTCAAAATTTTAACTCCAAACCCTTATTATTAATTAATTAAATTAATGTGGCTAAACGCTTATCTTTTTCCGTCCCCGTCCAGAATCTAAAATGTAATGTAATCAATGGTATAATAATAAGTTTTGTGTAAATCCTGACTATTTAATATTTTTTATAAAAAATACGTAGCTATGAATAATTTTTCAAATTAAATGATTTATAATCCTAAATCAGCTGTTTTTTAAATCATTTTATTTATTAATAATATGTTAAAATTGTATTCTCAGGGAACAGTATATTTAATATGATATCATGAATATAGTTAAAACGGTTTTTACGATCGTCGTCCGTCGAATGCTGTAATTCATGTTTAAAAATGATATATTTACAATGTATACTTGTTCAGTGCATACACATTATATGTACTTATGCACAAGTCACTGACGATAAAAAAAAATATATATACTTGATAGTTGGTATTGTAAATAATAATAATAATTTAGATTTTATTTTATTTTAGGTAAATTATGGACGCTGGTTTTAAAGAAGAACGGCCTTCTCATCCTAGAGCCAAAGCCAACATTTTTGAAATCCTCACTTTTGGGTAATTAACAATGAACAAATTAAACCATAAGAAATGTTTTATTCTCTCAAAATTAACTGATTGGTGATTTTTTGTGAAGTACGGCTTAATTCTTAAGTATAACTATTTTTAATAAATTATATTATAAACCAGTACTGCTTAATTTAGTGTTAATTTATAAATACAGTAAATGTGTACATTCAAGTTCTTCTGATAAATTTACTTACTGATTTTTAGTACCAACTATCAAAATTGTTTTGATAACAATGAATTATTATTTTTTTAATGAACCATGCTTTCTTTTTTAAATTAAAAATACTGCATAGAAATGCGATGTATTCATTTTAAAATATATGAAACAGGAAATACGTTGATAACATTTTACTAAAACATAAGACACGCATGTAGCACGTGCAAAATATGTTTTTATATATTATTTTCTTATTAAAATAAAAGTTTAAATAATAACAAATTTTAAAATGATAATTTAGCAATACCTATGTATTTATATTTAGGAGTACTAGAATATGATACGTATACCTTATTATTTCTAAAACAAAATATTCGTAAAGGCAAATTTCTTAATTTATCTTTTAAATTGTATAATATGTTTACCGCAAACTACTTTTATATATAATTTACATAAATAGTACGTACTCACTTCACGATTTGTTTTTGTTTTAATTACATACGATTATTATTCATTAATAAAGTGAGATACAAAAATACCAAACAAGGTCTTAGATTTTAAAATAATGACAAATCAACGTATTTGTGAATTATTGAAAATAATATAATATTTACAGTAGTAATTTTTTGTAATTATAAATTAACTACTGCAAAGGCTGCTTAAACTTTAAATTATTTTAATATCGCTACGTCTCTTTCTCGTTATGTATATTATAGATAATCTTTTCCGTGCATCAAGATGGAATAAGATTTAAAATACAACATAAAGAATAGTTAGAGCGTGAGTTTTCATGTAAATGTAAATATATAATTATAATATATAATGTATTGGCCTAGAAAACAATGATTTATATACTAAACTGTAAAATTGTGTAGTTGTTTCTTGAATATATATTTTTTAATTCAAACCTAATTAAATAATATTGTAATCGAAATTTTGTTCATAATGGAATTGTATTAGATAGTTACTTAGTATTAATTAATTATTTTAATTTATTTTATTTAGGTGGACTTTAAACCTGTTCAAAACTGGACGAAAAAGAGATTTAGAAGTAAACGATTTGTATACAACACTAAAAGATCATTCTTCAGCAACATTAGGAAATGAGTTAGAAAAGTAAATTTATGAAAAAGTCAAATTTATGAACTTTATTAAACATACTTATATGTATCTATATTGTTTAAGGAAATGGAGAATAGAATTAGCTAAAGCAAAACAGACAAATCGACAGCCTAGTTTATTAAGAGCATTACTTCAAATGTTTGGACCTAAGTTAATGTTATATGGATTTTTACTTTCAATTGTTGAAATTGTACTTAGGTAAGATTTATTTATTTTCAAGGAAAACTTTAAATGGTTGTTTGATGCTTAATTGTTTGATTCTTTTAAAATTGAAATATATTTTTTAGTTTTAGGATAAGTTAATGATGGTTAAAAAATAAATATTTACTCGTATAAATAGTTTTTAAATTAAACCAAACTATTAACCAAGAATATTATTTATTAAAAGGTTAATATTTTAATAGGTATGGACGGTATGGTATAAAATAAACTATCTTGATAGTTATAAAATAAATCTAACTTTTCATATTTTAGTATAAATGTAAATGTTGTATTAAATTAGAAATAAATAAGTATTAGCAATGACTACTTGTCGACCTTAAATAAGTGTTAAACGTGACAAAGTTTTAAATTATCTAGAAATGTTTATCTTAGGTTAGATTTGATTTGCACAAATGTGAATAAAAATATAAATTAAATTAAATTTTATGAGCTTTTTGTTACCTTAAACAATCTTAATTTAATTCAAGGTTATTATTTTGAATTGTTATGTCAAAGAAAAACAATGAATTTGATGTTGATTATTTCCTTGATTAATAATATATATATATATATATGTACGGGTAATATAAATAATTATATAATTAAATACTTAAAAGGTATTTAATTAATATATGTTTAAAACTGGTTAATTATTAATTATTTAGTTGTATGTATAACTTTTAATTTCAAGAGTACAGTAGAACTTTGATTAACTGTCAGTCTCGGGACCAGAGCTTTGACAGATAATCGAAAAGACGGTTAAGCAAGCAACAACATTTTTTTTTTAAACATACATACAACATACATATTATTTATTATTAATTTTTAGTAATTATGATATACTTAAAATATTTTCACTCAAAGAGACTAAAAACGCGAACGGTCAAGCGAACGAACACACATATAATATATAACTAACTGACTTTTCAAAAACAAAATGTGATTACTATCGCAATTAACTGTTTTTATCTCACCCATAAAATATTTATATATACATATGTACCTATCGCGTATCTAGTAGGTATTGCTGGAAAGTTTTGGATTATATATATTATTATTTATTGCAACGCGTAAGACGTAAGTAGTCCGTGCAAGTGTGGCCTGATAGTTAACCGAGAAAGATGGCTAATCAGGGGACGGGTAATCGAGGTTCTACTGTACTTTGCTTTATGTGATTCATAATTTTAGTAATTTTAGAAGAAAATTTAAATAGTATTCACTTTTGTTATACAAATATAAATTAGCAATACCATAGATTGGAAAAATATTTCATGGCTAAAAATGAATATTGTAAAATAAAATAAGTATTATAGAAATATTTATATTTTAGTTTTATAAATTGTAGATACACGTAATAAAATTTGTTATAATATTGTGTTCATGTGTAAACTTCATGAGTTGTTAAAAAAATAAAAAACTAATGCACACCAAATTCAAAAGTTCAGGTTAAATAGAAAAGATTATTCCTATGTTTAAGCTTATTGTAAAAAATTGTTTCAAATATGTTATACCACTAACTTGTCAAGTATTGAAAAATATTTTATTCACAGTTCTTTGCTCGTTTTGAAGTTATATAAATAAAACTTACAAAACCAAGAAAAGTGAATTTTTGCCAAATATTATGTCCTGAAACTATTGATAATCTGTTTTCTGTTTTGTATCACTTTCATATAAAAAACCACTTGAGCTGACAGTCAGCTTTTCGTCCTTATAGGATTTCCGATTTAGTAGTATATTCTAATTTAAATATTACACTAGATAAAATCTTTGAGATACTAACTCTTCTAGATCTTGATATCTGTCCAGGAACTGATGTGTTACCTCCAATACTGTTTAGCTGCTGTCGTTATGCTTTGACTGAACCTATTAATTACCTATTTTTATTTTCATTGAGTACTTGTGAGTTTTTCTTAAAATGGAAATCTTCTATTAAAACCCCTGTTTGGAAGTCTTCCAACCATTCTAAAAAACAAATTTAATTGAGTATGTTACCTTAACTGTAAGAAAAATCAACTGAATAAAAGTTATCTAATATTTTTAAGAGTATTTTTGTAAGTGAATAACATAGACTTTTTAAAGACAAATTAATCACTATTGATTTTATTTTGCTCTATACATTTATGATTCAAGATGTTCCGTGTGTTAATCAAGTAGATAAAGTCTATACAGATCTAAAAATTCTTTTCTTTGTGGACCATGTTTCATTGATTGATATACTTAGAAATTTGGTGTTAAGTGACTAATTTTTGTCTTAATTCCTTCAAATTTCATTCAATTGTGACAGATCTACAATTTTATATTTTTTTATTTATCTAAGGATAAAATTATCCAGACCCAATTACATAAATTAGATAATAATAACAATTGTTCATAAATCATAAATAATAATGAAAACAAAGTAATACAATGTAAAAATAAAATACTTACAGTTATAGATTAATTAGTATAAAATTATAATGTTGCATTAGTGAGATCTATTCTAGAATTTGGGTCAGTGGTATAATAGGACCCATTTTAGTGTATCCAAGAAATTATGATATTTTTTTGGTGAAGTTGTAGAATTTTTTTTTTATTTCAGTACCTTTTTTACTACATTTAAAATAACATTTTGTTCCATTTCAACTAACTCAAGTATTATATCTAATCTTTCTAAATCTGGCTGGTATCTTCTATTTATATGCTACCAAAACAACTGAAAACTTGAATGTTCTCAAATTTAATTTAATAAATGTGCTAAAATAATCTGAAATATGATCTAAGTTAAAATTATCTAGAAATATGCAAAACAAACTTTCTAATAGATTTCACAGGTTATAAAATGTAAACATTTTTTACATTAAATATATGTTTTTGCATACAAATCTGGGCTCTCGTTTTAAGAAAAAAAACTGAATTAAGTAATGTTTAAAAATAATCTAAATATAATACACATACTTATCAGTAGGGTTCGGAATTGAAGGCAATATAATCAATAAAAAAAGCATTTAAAATGTAAAAAAAGGCAAAAAAAAGGCATTTAATTTATATAAAAAGGCAATTCATAAATTATACAAAATAAAATAGTGAATATTTTTAAACACTTTTAAATGCACACATTTTGAGAAAAATACAAATTAAAAATGATCATGAATACTAAACTACATAAATTTGTATAAAAAGATTAGGTAAGATATCGATATTGATAAATATTGCAAATAATAAAACCCATTTGTAGCGATAATACGCAAGCTGTGTATAAAATTATAAAATCAACTGAAAAATTAAACACAAAATAGGCATTTATAAGTACAAAAGGTAAAAAAAGGCAAAAAAGGCAACAAAAAAAAAGATCCATCGTCTAAGAAATTAAATGAAACACATTTTTGTATGAAAATTATTTTTCTATTATGATTAATAAAAGAAAGGCATTTGCCTTCAAATCCAAACCCTACTTATCAGTCAACAATATTATTTTTAAAGGATAAATTCTATTCCACGCTTCTTCTTTACTCAAAATTATTTTATTAGGTATATACAATAAATTATCATTGAATTAAAATTTAAAACATTAATTACAGTGATTTCCTCTATGATTAAGTATATTAGAAATCTTCCACACACACAAGTAGTAAGAGCAACTAGCATTAAATTAGTTAAATAATTTTGTTTACTAAACAATTGTTATTTATGAATTGAAATGAATTATTGTTTGATGTATAAGTTATGGAAAGTATTGTAAAAATCATAGATTGATATTATTCACATAAATGAGTTTAGGTCATTAGTATTACATTTACCTATATCATATCTCATATATTAACTCAACAAATAAGGTTAGAAACATTATTATGACTTTTATTTGAACTTAGATATGTCATTATAATTTCTCATTTCCATATTAGTATTAAAATTTTAATATAAACAGATGTGTTTAACAAATATTTTATCTTTTTCATATTTTCTATTATAATTAAAATTAAATTGTATAAATATTATCTGTTTAATATCAATTTTAATATTAGTTTATGTATGTTATAATTCTAAAATATAATAGCTTATTTTCATAGCTTTTCATGAAAAAGTATTTAAGTTATTTATTACAGTTACAATAAATACACATATTATTTGTATAATAAAATAGTTAAGTAAATATAGTTCCTACTACATTACAAATTGATTTTAGCATTATTTTTTTCAGATATTAATATTTTCAGGCTCAAAATCATTGAATAATCAATTGTAGATCATTTCTGATGCATTAATGCTTATAGTACAATTATCATTTTTTTTAGGTTTTTAATGCTTGTGTATTGTTTTTTTTAATTATTTTTTTTATGCTTACTTATTCATTGTTATGCCATTATCTCTACAATATACTATACATAAATAATGTTAGAATTACTTGAATTTTTAAAATTATGTTTATTTTTAAAATCAAAATACTTATAATACATATTTTAAAAGTTAGATGTACTGTTAAAATTATTATTATTTATTTACATATTTTTTAAACTTCTAAAATATTTTTTTATTGATATCTCATATTATAGATGTTTATAATTAGGTAGGAGTATCTCTTTTATTAAATTGTGTTTACTTATTGAATGAAAGTTGAATCATGTAACCAGCTTTTTAATTTAAATAGAGTCTGAAATTTTATTATACACTTTAATCATTATTAGAGTTGAGTTGCATATTTGAATTTATTTGTACTACATTTGATCATAACTTAGTTATAATAAACTATGCTTTATTTTATTATAAAGTATTATATCATAATATTGGGTCCCTCTGATTGAAATGTTATAATAATACAGTAATATACTGACTATCAAGTTACCTATTTAGCAAAATATATTGTTAAAAAGTTATTAGCTGTTATAAAGTTGGTACTACATTTTAGATACTTATTTTTTGTTTTAATCATTTTATTCTAATTTTTAAAGAACTCATGTTTCTTAGATTTCTTAATACTGGTTAATAGACATTTTTGTTATTCATCAACACATATCCTTGTATTGGTTGTTCAGGATGATTCAACCCATATCTATTGGTTACCTGATTGGTCATTTTGATTCACCATCTACTACTGACTTGTATACAGCAACTGTGGCTGCAATTGCATTGCTGTTATCTACATTGTTGTGCACAATTGGAATGCACCAATATATGCTTGGTCAAGTTGAAATTGGTTTTAAAATACGTGTTGCTGTGACCACTATTATCTACTCAAAGGTACACACAACCTATAAAAAAATTTGTCAAAATTAAAAATATTATGATATTTGATAGAATTAAAAAAATTGAAGATTGGTCTTTGATTTGGTGAATTCTTAAATTCTTTGTCAATGTAGTTTATGATGATTTTTTCATGTATATATATATTATACATTATACCTCTTAAATTACATAGCATTGTAGTTGATGTTGTGATATTTGCTTATTGTGTTTACTATTTTCTATCTTCTCTTTACTTTGCATTGTTAACAATCTAATTTAAATAAGCTTATATGAATTTTTATTTATTTCATGCACAAATTTGGTTTTGTTTCATACTATAAAAGTAGTTGTACATAGAACAAAGTTGAATATAGTAAATCTATTATTTGCATTATTGTATTGGTACCAATATGTGTTTGTATTAGTTATTCTAATTTATAACATACTAATATCACTTCTATAATTGAATTTTATATTTATAAATTCAAAATTTATTTTTTTAATACAATATACTTAAAATTAAATTAGTTTTATTTGAAATATTAGTATGTGTTAATTTAATATGATATTCATAAATAGAAGTATTAATGGTAGCTTATGTTTTTAAGCATGATATAATTCATCAGAGTTATTTGTAATGATTATTTTTTACTCTATTTTCAATTGTAGATAAATAAATTATAAATGTATATTATCATTTAGTAAACGATTGTATAGGTTACAAAATATTAATATGATAAAACTGTATGCTAGAGAAAATATAATTTAACCCAAGGATGGTTAGGTTTCCCTCTTGGCTATTAATACTTTTTTATTATAATTATTATATATAAATTACAATATTATATACTTCATAAAATACCTAAATTTAACTTAACTTTATTTTTGTATAATTATTTTCTTATTTGATAATTTTGTTTTAAATTAATAGACAAATTAAATGAGAAATTTAATTTTAATGATAATAATAATATTTTATATTTAAATACTTGATATAAATTTAGTCATAATATGTAAAAAATATTTAATTTTTGTATTTTTTAAAAAAATAGTTTAAAATATGTTGTAATTGTAGTATTAATTTTAGTTTCTATAAATACAAATAAAAAAATTCTAAAAGAATTACTTGATTTGAAGAATTTAAGTTTTTAATTGTGTCTAATATAAGAAGTCTTTCTTTTGTATAATATTTTATATAGGCATATAGTATATACATATATTCATTAGATATAAACAGCATTTTTTTAATAGTTTTGTGTTCTACAATTTTAATCTATACTTATTAGAAAAAAAATTATGTTATTAGGTTTATGTGTATAACAAAAAAATCCACATAAATTTTTATTTTATAATAGGAAATTATAGTAGTTTGATTGACAAAAATTGAAATTAAACATTTTAAGTGTTTTTATTCAAGTTTTTAAACAGATAAATACAAAGTTCTATAGACTATAGATATATCTTCTTGGGTATAGGGGATCTACTTATGCATTCATTTTAACTATAATAGTTATTGACAAAAATTAATAAATTGTTTATGTATACTTTTCAATATTCATATGATTTAATTAGTTTTATTAAATTATTTTTATATATTTAGTTAAGAAAAAACATTTTATACCATGACATCACAAGAACATTTGAAATAACTACCTTTGGCATTCTACTCAGAAGTAATGGATAAGGTTTCACTTTTATACATATTATGTATAAACATCTTATTCAGATGCTTTGAATTTTGAATTTATCATTGATTTTTATATATGATCATTATTTAAATATTTTATTTTGTATTACACAATTTTGAATCATTTTAGACTTGAAATTGTACCCTAAGTATATTTAAAATACATTAAAAAATTTTACTCACAGTTTATTTGTATGAGTATTTTTACGGTGAAAAATAATATAAATAATAACTCATACATTGAAGTTTATTCAAAAATTCAAAATAATCTCTTACAATGAGCATTGCTTTTAAATTTAATATTCATTTGTTATACTCCTTTTGTTCCAACTTTTAGTGAGTATTCACTTTCCTATATTTTTAAAAAACTAAATTTTTTTATGCTTAATACTTAATTTGTATTTGTATTTTAAATGATAAATATTTTTTACTTTTTACTACAGTTAATTATTTCTCTATCTTCTACCATGAGTCTATACCAGTTTTATTTAACTGTCATTATTTTGTATGTCTCATCCATATTGGCCATTTTATTGGATATGTATACAATAGAAATCTATCTATAAACTAATATCCTTATTATAAAATATAATATCTTTAACAAATATTTGTAATTTAAACTTTTTTTTTTTTTGGAAAGATTCAGTCAGAAAGATTCAGATCTTCCAATCCTAAACATTTCAACATTAGCCTAATAGTAATTTAAAAATTAGATAAGAGTCTTTCATATGTGTGTGCACAAGTACAGATTATTTGTGTGCCGTATCTACAAAAATGTTTGGGAAAATTAATTGACCTATGTAAGTTATAATCACTTAATCACTGTTAGTTACTACATTGGCCGAGCCAATTCTTTATTTAATAAAAGTACATAAAATAAATTTGGATAAATTTTTCTGTTAGATACCTAATTGATACTTCTAATACTTGTACTTAGTTTACAACAAATAGACACCTAGTCAAAATTATGAACTGCAATAACAATAACAAATCTACTCGTATAACATATAATTAATAATTTTAGCTCAAAATTTATTTTTTCGATTGTAAAATAATCTGCTTTATTCAGTATGCTGCATTTGAAATTGAAGTCTACGCATGCCTAAGGCCTCTTTTGTACCTCCCTTTTCCTAATAATGCCACTGGTTATACTTAATAGTTAATATTTTACAACAGATAGGCAGTGGCGTGTTTAGGGGGTGGGCCTGGTAGGCAAGTGCCCACCCACATTTTTATATAAGTACTAGACTAGTATATTAAGTTCGATGCTCAATGGTTAGTTAGAAAAAAAATTGGTTTTGAATGTTTTGATTAGATTATACCTATAGGTATTTCAATAAATATGAAAGATTTAAATATTTAAATAAGTGTTTATGTTTTAATAAAAGGTAAGCTACCATTTATTATAAAAATATAAAAATTAGTCATTTAGAATAAAAATACTAAAACTTAAATAGATCAAATTATAATATGAGGAGGGAGTAAAACCATTCTGAACTTAAATTTTGTGGCCCATCCGCAAAAAAAGTTCTGGACACGCCACTGCAGATAGGTTAAAATAAACAAGTAATTAGTTATTAATAACCTTTACTTTTAGATATAAAAGTGCATAAGTGAAGATTTAAATTTCTATATACTTTAAATACTATACAATTATTGATAGATTACACTGTTTTAATCTAATGGAAAATCAAAATGTAGTAAAGTACTGCATGCACATTCAAATTTATCTTACTCATAATTTTACATAGGTAATTATTATAATATTATAACTATAAAATCTAATAGCATTAATAACATAAAATAATTTCCTATAATTTGAATTAATTTTTTTGTTTATAAAATCATATGCATTTTTCATTCTGTGCTTAATTTAGATATTTAAATTAATGTTTAGTAGTTTATTGTTTTATTATTACTAATAATTTGTGTTGTGTATTGTACGCGTATTAATTAATATACATACATATTTATTATTTATAAACTGAAAATATGATTTTATTTACATTTCATAAAAATAAAATAGGTGATTTAAATTTATTATAATATTTATGAAATTTGATTATGAACACAAGAGACAAAAACTACAAAAGTTTAGAGTATACTGATTATTTAAATATTTCATAATATCTCCTAAAATTAAATTAATAATGAATGTTACAGCTGTATAAAATATTACATTTTATTTAGTGTATTTTAGTTTTTTTCTTATTAATAATAGTTAGAAGTTTGAATTTGATGAAGAAATTGGTTTTCTGTTATATTTTAGAAGAACATAATAAATAATGTATATGAGACATGACAAATCAGATATATTTTTTTAATTAACCGTGTTGATTATTAGAGAATATTTTTTGTGTTTGATATGACTTATATAGTGTATGCCAGCCGTTCTTCTTGGGTCGTATAATCGCACAATTTGAACCAGATGTTCCATCAGATCAGTCTTCTCATCTTGGGATATTTTATGGGATTTGCTTGTTGGGAGTCGTCGCGTTCAAGACTTTTGGTTTCACCGCCTACGATATGCTCACCACGCATATGGGCATGAAGATGCGCGTGTCAACGTGTTTTCTCATTTATAATAAGGTACCTTCGCGGTCCTTTCACAATAACAATATTTAATTAACTCAACACAAGTGTGATTGCTTAATGCATTTTCCTGGCAAACAAAAGATAGCATTTTTATCTAATTTTGAGTATCATACATTTGTTTTGTACACTATAGTTGGTTCCAATAACTGAAAACAACTTTTTCAATATAAATGTTGACTGTAATTTTATTCCTAATTTTTATAGATACCCTTTTTCAAGTTCATAAATTAAAGTTATTTCTTGTAATATACTAGCATAATCCTTCAATATATATTTTTACTTATTTATTTGTTATAGAGATTTACGTGTTCAAGATAGTATTATTATTAAACCTATCCATATCTGCATTTTTAATACAATCAATTATTAATGTTATATTTATGCTGATATTATTGAAGATAAATATAGTAGTATAAACTCTTTATAATGAACAGTTATAAATTATGGTAAACTATTTGATTAGTTAATTCATTAAAATTACAATATGACACTTAGGTGTTGTTTAAATTTAAATAAATTTCAGTTAAAATTATTTAATTATTAACATTTTAATAACGGTATTTCAATCAATCCAAATTCGCACCTTATTATTATTTATACTTTGTATGTAATTTTATTGTTATTGTTCTTCAATAAATATTAAATGTATATTATGTTTGGTCAGAAATAACTATAATTTTTATTTTGATATTGATGTACTGGTATAATAATTTAAATTACTACACATGCATACTAGTTACAAAAGACAATAAATATTATAACATATCTTGTGAGCAATATTTCAAATTATAATCATTGCAATAATTTAACATTTTGTTTCTAAATGGGACTATCTAGATCAACATTTTTCTTAATAGGCTACTATTAGTTCAATAAAATAAGCTTTTGTAATGTTATCTTTTGCTAGTCAACTTGGTCAATTTGCTAAATTGCTATTTTTTTTTTTTTTATTGCTGTTGCATTGAATTTTGTTTCTGTTAATATTTTTGTGTGTCTTGTGCTTTTATAACATGTGTAAAAAATAATTTTATTTTTAGTTAAATGTTTAGATTATACATTAAAAAAAAATACTCAAATAGTCAATTCATTAAATATCTATCAAGTTGTATAGATTATTATACTCACAACTAAAATATAGTAGATTTTGAATAATATTTAGATTATTAGTTAAAATATTATATTTTAATAAATAAATAATATTTGGGGTTTTATTAATTTATCAATTTTTAATGTTAAAATATATAATATTTATTATGACATCATATGGTTTTATTAATATTTGTATGTATGTATATTGTAATGTATTGGCAACTATACTTAATTATATAAATTATTAGTTAGATATAAAATCTAAAACAAACATTATTTACTTATAATACTTTACATTATTATAATCCCATAAAAAAGCTAAAATCTACAAATTAGAAAAATAATATATAAAATAACAAAAATAGTTTTTTTTAAGTTTAAAATTTAGTTAGCTTTTTATAAATACTAATGAAATAATAATAAATAACTCAGTTGTTTTCGTATATTATATAACTTATAATCTAAATTATAAACATGTTATCAAATATCATGTCCATATCATTATAAAATTCTTGTATGGTTACTTCTTACGCTTCTAATAAATTTTAAAATTGCATTCTCATCATTTTATTTTGTATACTTGACAAGGATTTTAGTTTGTGTAATTTTGCAGTAGCGGTTTTGAGAGGGGTTGATGGTGGTGACTGGTGATCACTCTCCTTCCTTTGGACTTATTTCCTTTATGGTTATTTTAAATTTTAAAATATAACATGAATTTATTCCAACTAAGTAAACTTGAAAAGTCTATAGCTAGAGGACGAATACAACTTTTTGTGCCATTGTATTAAATTTGGGACGAAAACTCTTTTTTTTGACATTTTGTCTAAACCGCTTCTGTATTTCTGGCGCTACATTAGTATGTTACCAAGCAATTGTTTAAAATTCGATGTATATGCTGGTTAATATTCATTATTTGATTAACAAACATATAACAACATTATTTTGATTTATTCTATGCAATTTATAGTCTAGATAATTTATTGATGTGTGTGGGTTTAGTTTAATATTTTATTTATTTTTTTCATTTTGGTCTATGGTAAGTAAAAAAAGGGAGACTTTTATTTTGTTTAAATCTAGAAGTTTAGGATATTATTGTTAGTATACAATTTATTATTCAGGTCCACGATTGAAAATATTATTCTGCCTATTTATTATTTGTGTAGAACATAAATAGGATTATGTATTTTTGTATTAATATTTTAATTTACAACAGAATGAGTAATGTGTTTTATATTTTATTTATATGTACCTATATATGTGTGTGTGTGTATGTGTGTACCTATGTAGAATGTCTCAGCCTCTGTTCATTGGCGGACTGTTAGCATATTTCGACCCTGATGAGTCCAGACAAACCGACTTAAGACATGCATATTATTATGCATTTGGTTTGGTGTTAAGCATGTTTGCTACACTGATCTTGTATCATTCAACACAATTAGAAATTATTCATTGCGGGATGAAGATGCGTATTGCCTGCTGTTCATCAATATTTTATAAGGTACATAACTTCTCAACAAAAGTAACAAGTTTTTTTTTATTTGATTATGTGAGTTCTTTGAAAGCTTTGAAAGGAACACATCTTGTTCTATTTCCGACTACTTACTCAAAATTAATTATACTTTTTTTTATAGTTAACGTGTAATTACTATTATTATTCAAACATGTATGAAACAACGATGTACTATTATATTTATTATTGTGACGAGTAATCTCTTATTTGTTATCTTTATCTAATTAGCCAAATATACAAACAATAATAGATTGATATAAATAAACTATAGGTATACTATACACATAGGCAATGTTATATACTATAATAGTATGCCTATTACCTACGTCTTACCTATTATGTAGGTTATTTTTGTCGATGCTATTACACTTCAACAATTTGTTTTGTAATACCTAATTAATAAATAAAAATAAGATAACATATTATTAAGTTTTAACACGCGATAATGTGAATGAAAATAAATAATCTCACTGTTATAACTATTTATTATTAGGTTCATTATTATAGATCTAATCGTTATAATAATAATTTTCTTATGAAAATGTATGTTATTTATTTCCTTGCTGATTGATTTTATCGTTTATAATTTTTATAATTTTTAATTGTTTCTTACTGTTTTTTTGATTTTCTATTGATACATCTGGTTAATATGATTTAGGAACTTTAAATAAAAATGTTCTATACCTATTGTGTAAAAACAGTGACATTTTATGTAGAATCAAAATAGTATATAATCATGTAATTAACTATGTAGGTACTAGGTAGTAAATACTTTTTATAATTTTGTTATTATACGAATCTTATATTGGTCTATTATTTTCAAATTCTGACCAATGATAAAATCAAAATAATGAATAAATGATTTTTGATGCATACATTTTACTATTTTAGTATATTACATATTTGTACCTGTTAAATTCATGTAATAGTTTCATTTTATTACAAAATAGTAGTGATGGGAACAATCAAGAGAAATTACTCGAAGTACTCGATTGTTAGATTTCATCGATTGTTTCGATTGTTTTGAAAACTCTCGAGTGATTCTCTCGGTATCGAAATCAGCTGAAATAATCGAATTATAAAATTACTCGGTGAGTGATTCATTCGAAATTAAATCGACAATTAAAAATTAAATCGATAAAATTAGTAATTAATAGTATTACTACTTACTAGGTTATTAATTTTCATTTATTATAATAAAGTAAAATTTATATTTACTAATACCTATCTTATTCGATTAAATTTTGCGCTCTTCTCGCTCACTTTTTAAATATTTACCATATTCATAATCATCATCATTCATTAAGTACATCAATTTATAATTGTTCTACTTTAGTACCTATACATAAATATTTTAAATAAAAATAATAAATAAAATTTTATTAAAAATCGTGTTTTTTTTTTTTATTACTTTATGAATTAAAAATAACATTATACGTTTTTACAATTATAATAATTATCTAATTAAGATTTATAAATTAAATTTATAATATTGAAAAACTAATTATACCCGTGTTGTTGTAAACGTTTTTATATTTATTTAATAAAAATAAAATATGTCAAATAGGTAATAGTATTACTAGTATTAATTAGTAATTAATTATAAATTGTAATAGTTAATGGTCTAACGAGTACTAGTAAGTATTAAATAACGTGAATTGTATCGATTGTCGAGTAACTGATTACTAAGTAGTGAGTGTAATGAAATGAAATAGTAAATACTAAATTGACCGAGAGATTTTTTCGAGTGAATCTCTCGATTGTTATAACCTCTCGATTACTAACTTCTCGATTATAGAAATCACTCGATTTTTCCCATCACTACAAAATAGATTACATTATATCTATTCTATGATTCTACTGAAATTAAATATTTTTCCGGTGTTTTATTCTACAACAAATAATTTTGTTTGTTTTAATTGAATATTTATTTGCAAATTTGATTCATTCTATTTGAATTATTATTAATTTATAACTAAATATTTTCTTCATGTAACAACTTAAATGAATTAAAAAATTAAGATATATTTGGATAACTCATATTTATTATTATTTATTATTTTATTTCATAGTGAATGTACTTTATATGAAACAATATGTGAGTACATCTCTTGAATACCTTATGCAAATTTGGTTTGTGTGCTATTTGTTTTATAACTTACAAAATAATAACTTACCTGATGTCTTTTTTTAAGTATTTGTAAATCTACTTGTGAAGCGCATGGACTATAAATATATTATGTATTTTTTTAGTCAAGTAGGTAAATTTTAATTTCTATATTTAGGACAAAATAGTAGGTACCTGAATATAATTCTTTATAATTTTCATATTTTCGGTTTTAAAAATTTTATATCCTAGTTTATGGATAGTTATAATTCAACATTTTTTCACATATCTACGTACATTATAATATACACTTACCTAACCTACCTACCAATATTATCAAAAAGTTATTACAATAACAATGTGTATACATTAAATTGTGTGTATATAAACTGTAAATTATTTTTGCATGTTGTTTGAGCTTTAATAATATTTTAACGTAGAAAATAAAATATTTGATTTTCTTGCATGGTTTGTGTTTTATAATCTTGTTGTATATATATATATGTGTGTGTGTGTATATATATACACATGTATATATTGCTAAAAGAAATATTAATATTGTTATTAGATTTGATTTTAAATATTATTATGTATTGAATTATGATATATTAGTTAATTATAGCAATATAAATATTGTGAACAAGTGTATATGTATAAAAAAAAAATAACACATTTATTATGTATAGGCATTACGGCTAAGTAAAACTGCTCTTGGTGAAACCACAGTCGGTCAAGTTGTAAATTTATTATCAAATGATGTAAATCGATTCGATATAGCAGTAATATTTCTGCACTATCTATGGATCGGTCCACTGGAAACTATAGTGGTCACATATTTTTTGTGGCAAGAAGTAGGCGTGTCGTCAATATTTGGAGTAGGCGCATTACTTATGTTTATTCCTCTACAAGGTTTGTAAAATAATATTTAAAATGCCGAATACCCGGAATACCACAATAATATATAAATGTACCTAATATAATAGCGTGAAGGTGCAACTCTATAGGTTACCTATTATGGGGTTTGATATTTAATAAATTAAACAAATGTTCAACTTTTAGGCTGGTTGGGTAAAAAAACATCGGAACTTCGACTGAAGACGGCTATCCGGACCGACGAAAGAGTTCGTTTGATGAATGAAATCATTTCGGGCATACAAGTAATAAAAATGTATACTTGGGAAAAACCTTTTGCCTACCTTGTACAATATGCTAGAAAGTACGTTGAAATATTATACTTAATAGGCTGAAATTTGGTAAAAATAAATACAATTTGTTTAAAGTTATTTATAATTTATATTTCGTAATGTTAGGAAAGAAATTCAACAAATTAAGGGATCCTCTTACATAAGAGGAGTTTTGTTATCATTCATAGTATTTCATACTAGAATTGCATTGTTCTTCAGTATTTTGTCGTACGTGCTGCTTGGAAATTTTATCACCGCCCAAAAAGTATAAATTGATGCAGTTAAAATAATAGTTGTTATACTAGTATTAAAATGTTACAACATTTAAATTACATTTTCATGTTTTTAGGTTTTTGTCATAACTTCGTACTACAATATATTGCGAACAACGATGACGGTATTTTTCCCTCAAGGTATTGGACAAATAGCTGAGATGTTAATATCTATAAAACGCCTTCAAGTATGAATAATTTCATATTTATTTTAAAAATAATTAATTTATACTCACTAAATATATTTTAAATTATATATATATATTTAGAATTTTCTATTGTATGAAGAAAAAAACAATCAGGTGGCAAATCGTTCAAAAGCTGATAAAGCTTCTAATGGTGTTAGAAAACCAATCATTATTAATGATAACGATACATCCTCACTGAACGACCAAAATAACCCTGAACAATCAGCCAATTTAGGAATAGTTGTTTCTAATGCTACAGCTAAGTGGACCGATGCGCAAACTGAAAATTCTTTAGAAAATATCAATCTAACCGTAAAACCTGGTAGATTAGTCGCAGTTATTGGTCCTGTAGGAGCCGGAAAAGTAAAATTTACAAGAACTATGAATTAATATAAATCCGGTTATAATATTATAATATATATTACAGAGTTCATTATTACATGCAATTTTACGAGAATTACCACTTTCCGAAGGAAATATTTCAGTACATGGTGTAGTATCGTATGCATCTCAAGAACCATGGTTATTTGCCGGATCAGTTCAACAAAATATTTTATTTGGTTTACCAATGGACAAAGAACGTTATAGAAAAGTAACTAATTAACAAAATGTTCTGATCCATAATATTAATTTGTATACTTATTTTTTTGTAAACTAGGTTATAAAAGTATGTGCTTTGAAAACAGATTTTGAACAATTTCCTTATGGTGATAGAACAATTGTAGGAGAAAGAGGAGTTTCACTAAGTGGTGGACAAAGAGCAAGAATTAATTTAGCTAGGTAAGTTCAGTTAATAGCTTTCTGCAAAGCAAGTTTATAAGAATTATTAACAGTCATTTTAGATTCTGAGCGGAGCGATAATTGTATTGATTTTACAATAATGTTTTTTTGTATATTATCACCTGTTGGGATAGTGAAAATGTTTTTATTTTTAGCTTGGGGGGGGGGGTTCTAGTAAAAATAAGATCTAGTTAGTAGGTACCTACTTCAGAGTAAAAAATTCCCAGTTGCTTTCTAAATGATGAGTAAAAACAAAAAAAAAAGTAAATAAAAAAGCGGGTAAGTGAGTATCGCTGTGCAGTACATTAGGGGGTGGGATGGACCTTGGACTAGGGTACGTTAAATTTGAATGCAATGATAGGTATCATTGTATACGAAAAACGATTCTGAACGAAGATGATTTGTCAGTCTAGGATATATTATACTTAAATATTGTCATATATTCTATTTTGAAACAAATTCAAACATTTAAGTAAAAGCTTCAAGATCTTACGTTGAGTGATTTTTTAAAAATAACAAAAATCGAAAATTATTTATTAGTAAAACGTTATTTTACACGTGTATTTTTGATTTAAAATTAAAATTAAAACTTTAAACACTCGTAAAATTTTTTAAATTGAATAATCATCAAACTTTTTTATAATTATTCTAAGCTTAACTTATGGACAGCATAGTATTAAATTTTCAATTCTTAGCTTTTGATAGTAAAATATTTATACATTTTTAACTACCAAATAGTGAAAAATATTCATGATTTTGACGAATTTTTGTCAATATTTGAACTTCAAATGCTAATAAAAAAAAATTGTGCCTATGTATTTTTATAATTTTTGAATGAGAGTTAGAACAAGTTATGTGGACCCTTCTATTAAATTTTCAAGTAATTTGTCCCAGCTAAATTTTTTTATCAACATTTATAAAAATAAAAATAAAAAAAAATAAATTATTTCAAATGTCTATAAATAGCTCAAAAAAAGTCAAAATGTTTTGAAAATCAAATCACGTAAAGAAAATGGCAATCTAAATAACTGGTAAAATTTTCAAGTATTTAAGACTTATATTGTTTGAATAACAACAAATATCGAAAATCGTTTGAGGCCAAACCGTTATTTAACGCGGTTTTGTAAAAATTTAAATTTCAAACACTTATAAAAATTTTTTGTCTGAATCCGAAAAATTTTTTTTTACAGATATTTGAAGAAAAATTTATGGAAAACCTGTACCAATTTTTCAAAACTTAGTTGTATAAAAGAAAAAATTTTTACGATTTTTCAACCACAAAATTCCTTGCCAATTTTCGCAATTTTGACATATTTCGTATAAATTCGAACTTTAAGCACTTATAAAAAAAAATTGTGACAACTTATAAAAAACCTTGTAATAAATTTTCAAGATTTTCTGGCCGGCCAAAAAAATTAAATCGTTATTTTAAAAAAAAATACTAAAAAAAATTAAAAATTTCAATTGTCTATAAATAGCTCAAAAAAAGTCAAAATTCTTTGAAAATTTAACTGTGTATGGAGAACGCTAATAAAAACATTTGATAAAAATGTCAAGTGTTTACATCGATTAGTTTTTGAGTTATAGCAAAATAAAAAATTCGATTTTTTTGAAAACTGTTGGAAAATGTTTTCTTTCCACCTCTATAATGCACCAAGGATATCCATTTTGCCATCGGAAACCACCCCCAAAGTTTGAAATTGAAGCATTATTTCGACTAGTTATGCTGTACACAGACACAAAAAAAACAATAAATAAAACACACATCATTGTAAAATCAATACATTCATCACTCCGTTCAGAATCTAAAATTTATTTGCACCATGTTTAAATTATTTTCTATACATGATATAATTTTTAAGATATTTTGAATTTTTTTGAGCTATTTAAAGATTCCTCATAATTTTGTTATTATTAGAAATTTTAATAAAAGTTAGGGTAAATCCATAAAACATTTTTATAAGTGTGTGAAGATAGAATTTCTTCAGTTGTTAAAATTAGCAAATTTTTTTTGTGTTCATTAAAAATGCATAAAAAATGTATAATAATGCCTAATATTTGAAAATTGAATAAAAAATTTTTTTATGATCGTTTGAAGTTTAAATTTTTACTACATTGCTTATTCTCCCGTAAAATAATTATT
Source organism: Schizaphis graminum (assembly GCA_020882235.1). Taxonomy (NCBI): domain Eukaryota; kingdom Metazoa; phylum Arthropoda; class Insecta; order Hemiptera; family Aphididae; genus Schizaphis; species Schizaphis graminum. The sequence continues at coordinate 21,800,510 of CM037034.1, read as the reverse complement.
TCTCTTCAAACGATTTTTTTTTATTTTGTTGTAATTCGAAAACAAATGACCATAGATACCTCGGTAGATACTTTAAAAATGTTCACTAAATATTTATACTATTATTTAACATATTAATTTTATTATCTGTGGAATAATTTATAATATTTTGATTCTTTTGAGTTATTTATAGGCATGAGAAATTTTCGATTTTTTTTTACAGTTCTGTCTATAAATTACGATATAAAATTTGTTGCTTGAAAACTGAACACAAGATTATAAGTTATTTTTAAATCTGTATAAATATAAAAATACATAGGTATGCCAAATATTGTTTAAGTTTTATATGCATTTTAAGTTAGAATTTTTAAAAAATCACAACAATTTACAAACTAGAAGTGTTTTTCAGTAAAAAATTTAAGGTTTTAAAATTAAATACAATATTCCTTATGTAGTTCAAATTGGAACTAAAATTTCTAAAAAATATATTAACACAATTATTCTTTATAGATTTTTGATGTTCAAATTTCGACTAAATGACATATTTCAATGATGTATATTGATGTTCATATTAAAATATTATAATTTAAAAACATTATTCACGGAGATTCAAAACTTTTACGTGTATTATAAATTTTATTTTACGTAATGACATTTAAAAAAATTTAAGATATTATCTAAGTATATCTTTAACTTATTCAAATCGTTTTATGGAGGTTGTTATTGACTTAAAAGTTATTAACAATAATATAATATGGTTTAATTAAAATAGTCTACCAATCTACCATACTATTAAATGAAAAATAAATTATTTTAATTGCACTATCAAAAAACATTATAAAATATTCCTAGTGATATAGGCTGACAGATCATCACTGTTCAAAATTGTCTTTTGTGTACAATTATGTATCAATGAATTCTAATTTAACACATTAATTTATAGTAACCCACTCAACACCTACTGTACAGCAGAGCGGTAACCATATTTTGTCTACATTTTCATTTGATTAAAATAAATATGTTATCAAATTAAAAGTTATTATATGCCACTGTTGGCTGTGTTTCTAATATTTTATCCTATTAAATGTAGTAGTTAGTGAATAGTATACAAATATTGAAGTAATTTCCTTATTTTCTACTAGTTGAAAAAGAAGCTTGATCAGCTATAAATATGATCCATTTACCATATTATAATTAAATTATTGTTATTATTTTTTTTTTTTAGATACCTAATTCAAAATTTTTCACTTTTTTGTTACAGAGCTATTTATAAACCAGCGGATATTTACTTATTGGATGATCCTTTATCTGCTGTGGATACTCATGTTGGCAAGCATTTATTTGAGATATGTATTAAAGGTAATTTTGAGTACAAACTAAAGTTATCACAAATAATTGTCAACAATTCAATTTTTAGGTTATTTGAAAGAAAAGACTTGTATTCTGATTACTCATCAGTTACAATATTTAACTAAAGTTGATCAAATTGTTTTAATGGAAAATGTAAGTATTATTGAATATAGAATTCTGTGATTTATACATTTTTGTATCATATATATTATGAATGATAAATAATTAAATAAATAATGATTAATGATTCTATGTTTATTTTTAGGCAAATATATTAGCTGAAGGTTCATATCAGGAACTTCAAGCGTCTGGCTTAGACTTTACAAAATTGCTTGGATCTTTAGTAGATACAACTGTTGTATCAGATAATGAATCTAGTTCTAAATATGCAAGTACCCATACATTAAGTCCACAAACTATTTTATCAAGACAAGTTTCTATTCAAAGTGTTGCTTCGTCTATTGATGAGAGCAAACTTGGAACTCAGGAAGAACCAATTGAAGTAGCTGAAACTCGTTCATCTGGAAACATTTCACTTACTGTATACTCATCATATTTTTCTGCTGGTGGAAATGTTTGTAAAATATCATTTTTATTGTTCATGTGTATTTTTACCCAAGTTTTAGCATCTGGTGGAGATTATTGGATAACATATTGGTACTGTTCTATTATTACCTTGGTATTTATTTTATTACATGTCTAATTTTATTTTTAGGGTTAATTTAGAAGAACTTGTTTTTCGTAATACGAGTAGTGTAAATGATGATTTATTGACATCCAATGATAATAATAGTACAACTACATCGACAACTAGTGTTATATCTAATAAATTATTGTGGTGGACAATTTCACGGCAAACTTGTGTCATAGTTTTTGCTGTCTTAACATTTTCTATGATATTGGCTACTCTAGTTAGGTCTGCTACATTTGTGTCGGTTTGTATGAGAGCGTCTATGAATCTGCACAACAAAATGTTTAATGCTATAACCAGAGCCACAATGTATTTTTTCAACACAAATTCATCTGGTAAAAATTGTGTAAATTATTGCATATTAATAAGTTATACCTAATTTTTTTATTTTGTTTTATTAGGACGAATTCTCAATCGATTTTCAAAAGATATGGGTGCAATTGACGAAATGTTACCTGTGGCTCTAATGGATTGTATACAAGTAATATTAATATTTACTTAATCAAAAATGGATGAAACAAAATTCTATGGATTTATGATTATTATAGATTGGATTAACATTGTTGGGAATCATTATCGTTGTTGGTCTAGTTAACGTTTATCTTATGATACCAACATTTATAGTTGGAATAGTCTTTTACAAAATTCGAGTTTTCTATTTGTCGACTTCTCGAAGTGTTAAACGATTGGAAGGAGTTAGTAAGCACACAGAAGTATTAAATAACTTAATTTTAATTAATTAAACACCTATTTTTGATATTTTGAAATACCTAATGTAATATTTTAAAATTGATTTTATTTTTGTTGTCACAAAAAATAGCACGAAGTCCTGTATTTGCACATTTAAATGCATCTTTACAAGGTTTAACAACAATTAGAGCATTTGAAGCAGAACAAATTTTATCCAAAGAATTTGACAACCACCAAGTTAGTAAAAATAGCTATATTTTTTTTATTATTTAAATGTTTATTATTTCAACAATTTTAGGATTTACATTCTTCAGCATGGTATTTATTTATATCTTCAAGTAGAGCATTTGGTTTTTGGTTGGATATGGTCTGCCTTATTTATATAAGCGTGGTAACATTCAGCTTCTTAGTTATGGGCAACAGTAAGTTAAAAAAAAAAAAAAATCTTAAAATAATACATATGTTTATATGTTGTAAATGCTATTTATTTAATTTAATTTTAGATACATTTGGAGGAAATGTGGGTCTGGCTATTACTCAAGCAATTGGATTGACTGGCATGTTCCAATGGGGAATGAGACAATCAGCCGAGTTGGAAAACCAAATGACATCAGTTGAAAGAGTACTAGAATATACCAATGCCCCACAGGAAGCTGCTCTTGAATCACCCCCTGGTAATTTTAATAAAATTGTTAACTAAACGTAAATTAAATGAAACCGAGTATGATGTTTTGTAAATAATTGTTTCTAGAGAAAAAACCATCAAAGGAGTGGCCTCAGAAAGGACAAATTATATTCAAAAACTTTTATTTACGCTACAGCCTAGATTCACCACATGTTTTAAAAGATCTAAATATTAAAATTGAATCAATGGAAAAAGTAATTTGTTGTACTTAATCATATTTAGTTATTTTATGTTTTGTTATTTTAAAACAATTATTAATGACCATATTATATTTAGATCGGAATTGTTGGTAGGACTGGTGCTGGAAAGTCATCCTTGATAGGAGCATTGTTTAGATTAGCTTTGAATGAAGGTTCAATTCTTGTTGATGATTTAGACATTAATGATTTGGGACTACACGAACTTAGATCCAAACTTTCCATCATTCCTCAGGAACCGGTTTTGTTTTCAGGAACAATGCGAAAAAATTTAGATCCTTTTGATGAATACCCAGATCATGCTCTTTGGAATGCTTTAGATGAAGTAATGATTGATATGTATTTTTTTCTATTTTAATACTAATGCAATTAGTGATGCTTATGCTTGAATAATAGTTACAATTCTTATATTAATTATTATACTATTGTTTTAGGTTGAACTTAAGGATGCAGTTGAAGATTTACCTGGTGGCCTGAACTCAAAAATGTCCGAAGGTGGTTCTAATTTCAGTGTTGGTCAAAGACAATTAGTGTGCTTAGCTAGAGCTATAGTGCGAAACAATAGAATCCTTGTGTTGGATGAAGCCACTGCCAATGTTGATCCACAGTAATACATAAATTTCAAAACAATAATTATCTATCGATACTATAAAATATCCAAACTATATGATTTTTTTGTTTTATTTTTACAGAACTGATGCATTAATTCAAAATACAATTAGAAATAAGTTCAGATTGTGTACAGTTTTAACAATCGCTCACCGTTTGAATACTGTTATGGATTCAGACAAGGTTCTTGTAATGGATGCTGGTAAAATGGTTGAATTCGATCATCCCCACAATTTGTTGAAAAACAAGGATGGGTTTTTGTACAAAATGGTGGATCAAACCGGAAAGGCTACAGCTGAATTGTTACATAGTGTAGCTGCCGAGGTAATATATTTTAAAATTCTCTATTTTTGTTTGACAGTATCTAAATGTGTGCAGTGCATATTTAATGTTGATTTAATAAAATTAATTTTTTTGTCATGACAGAGTTATAGAACCCAGCAGTTGACTAGAGAATCTCCTATCAAACTAATTGATGAAGATGTAGATGACACAAATAGAAATACCTAGTTATTTTTCTTTCTAAAATTATTAATATTAATCACATGATGCCTTATATAATACATTATTATTATGAAATATTTTTTAATGACCATGATGTTGTTCATAATGTCAAAATTGCTGTGTTATTTTAAAAGAATTTTGTACAACAAGTTTATCCTACATTTATGTTTCAAATTCAAATCAAATTAGTTTTATGTAGTCAATGTTAGTATTTACAAGACATTTAAAAATTTTATTTTATGGTTTATATTGTATACTATAGGGATAAGTAAGTTGTTGTCTGTTAAATTCTACATGTTTATTTTGTTAAAATAAAGATGATCACTTTTGTACTTAAGTGTTGCTTTACGGTTCCAAACAATTTCACAATGTAGGTAATTGATACACACATTACTTTTAAATTAATTAAAGAACAATATAGCAATTTATATAATACGTGCTATGAATATAATGTTTAGCTAGGTATATAAGTTGTATAATTAATGTCAATAATTAATTTTAAGTGATTATTTGAAATATTTAATACCTTTTCCTACACTCTTAAAAATATTTGTACACTTAGTTTTTGGCTGTTCTTTGGAGTTCTAAATCAAATATTTCTAACTATATATAAGACGTATACTTTTACAAGCATTTCTGTGGTATATATAAGAAAATCCATTTTAACTTCTTTTACCTACAACCTATATTTTAAATGTCATTCAAATAAATAAATTAAATAAAATGTTTATATTTTGTACCGATACAACTAATGATGGGATAATAAATTGATAACATATACATTTGTTTTTAAATTAGTTTGAGATCAATCAACTTCCTTTCTCAAATTTAAACTGTAATTCCATTTTAAATTTTATTTAAAATGTTTAAACTATTTATACAGGATTAAAAAAAGAAAATCTTAAATATAAGGCGATCAATATCAAGTAAACTTTGTAAACTTTATACCAAATTTAAATATGTTTTCAAATAATTCTTATCACATGATTGTAACCATGGTCAAAATGTACCTATATTTTTTCTTATAAATTATTACCTACTCGTTGACTACAGGTTGGTGATATGTATGCATGTACTTGAGTAAGTTACTGTTTCTTTTATATTTAATATTACAATTTACAGTCGCATATATGTAAAACGTGAATCCAACCTCTCCCTTGTATTCTAAATAAGTAGGTCTCTCCCTCAAAGATCTGTATTAGGACCAACATTGTTTAATGTTTATTGCCATGATATACACACACCATAGTATAGTTAGCAACGTATGCGCTTGTAGCCAGAAATCAGAATCGTAGGTGAAACTATACATTTGTTTAAGGTGAGACAGAGAAATCAAACAGTGCACTGACATCCTCTTAATAATAAATTTATTGGATTCTAACAAAGTAAAACAATAAAATACAAATTATAATATTACTGATATTAGGTATATTCTATAAATTTAATTCTATATTCAATAAATTAAATTTGAATTTGACTTTCCCTTAATAGGTTTCGACTAATTGAAACTTTCTGTAGTTTTGGGTTATTCCTATACATAGATCGCCAGCAGCATAGAATAAATATTATTTAAAATATACGTGGTATATACAAAATGAGTTGATGATATAAATAAAATTGTGTATAAATCATAAAGCATGGGCGTAACTTGGGCAATTTTTATAGGGGGACAAACTTTATTTTACATAGGTAGGTATACCTAGGCACTTTTTTTAATTATTTTATTAGATTAAACCGCGGCAACTATGGCCATTGGCGGTAAGGATGAAAAAGGTAGGAATGAAACGGGGGGGGGGGTTAACACGTATGTGTATGTGACATGTATGCCATGGCTTTTTCGCTAAAAATCCCAGATGGTCATCCATCCGGGAGCTAGCGACGCTGGACTTAGTTTAACACCGCAGCATTTGTTCTGTCTGCGGCCAACCCCTACGCCACACCATGACACCGTATAGGTACTTATAGAGACTAAATAAGCGTCATACTATCCGCGCGTATTGACAATGAACAATAACATTTTGATTTATCAATTATTAATATTTATTTTTATTTTTCTTAATCATTTAAAATATTATACTTTTTAGTTTTTTTGATAAAATTATTCCTTCTAAAATGTCTTTTAGACAATACTTTTCTAATTCCATAATTTACAAAATACCAAGGGGGGCATTGCCCCGTTACATTTTTAGAGGGGGGCAGTTGCCCCCTCTCGCTCCCCCCCAGTTTACGCCTATGTCATAAAGACATAAAGTGTTGTCTTACAAAGGGAATATTTATATGTTTAGTTAGGTATGTTGCTGACCAGCAGCAGGCAGATAGTAATCTACAAAATATACAAGTATTACCTATCAAATCAAATAATATTTATTATATTTTATATCAAATATTATAATAAATATTACTTGAATAGGTATAATTCATATAATATAATCATACAACATAATAAAATCATAATTGCCGACCACTATGTCAAAACGATAAATTTTGCAATTAAAATGAACCAGGTATCTTAAGAGGGAAAGGGTGTAATTACCCCCCACGCCCCCTATTAAATTCGGTTCTGAACACATCATTATATCATTGTAAAATCAATACATTTATTGTTCGGTGTTTCGCTCAGAATTAGTAAAAAATACATTTTTATATTATGACAATCATTAACCTTAATTCAATTTAATATAAGTCGGGTTATCGTGATAAGTGGCTAGGTTTAGACGGTTTAGTTCACTAACACGTGTCGTGAGAACGGTGTAACCTTTGTACCTTTGTCTCTTTGTAGTTCGTACGTACTACGTGCCAAGTTGGCTCGGTTCGTGGCTCGTGCAGTCGTGCTTCACGCTAATTTCTGGTTTTATATCTAGACCTTAGTTAATAGTTATATATTAGTTTATTTACCTAATTAGTAATTACTATAATGTTTATTTTATTAAAAAATAAATCAATTAGTTTTTTTTTAGTCATTTGTACACAATTTTGTTTCAGAATTGTGAAACAACTATAAATTTATCAGAACGTATAGGTATATAATATTAATATATTTATTATATTGTTATTGATTCATAAATTAATAATATTCGTATTATATTCAATTTTGATTTGTATGTTTACGTAATTTGTTACATAAAATTATTATGTAATAAATTAATGACTTACTGGAGTTTTGACTTTAGTTTAAGATGCAATGTATTAATGTATATACAATATACATTATATACTATTGATTATTGAATATTGATAATGATAATAAACGGGCACTACGTCATACGGATAGTACTTGCGTCTGAGCGAGCCACTGTGGCGCTCTAAAAATAGGTGCCTTATACCAGCTAGATACGAGGTACTAATTATATTCATCTATTTATTTTATGATTTCACGATTTAATTGGACAATAAAAAACAAATAAAATTAATATTTTAATGAAACAAAATTCTATTTATGCTTCGGGGAGATGGGTTTCGGCAGGATATATTGTGTGCAGGATATGTCACGATATATTAGGAGCTTTGTATTAATTGTTCAGTCTTTTTGACCTAACGAATACAATTTATTGACAATTAAAAAAAAAAAAGCTCTGATGAGTAAAAACCTGAAATTTTTCGGCAAAATGGGATTTTTTATTAATGCGTATACAATTGGTTTTTTTGTCGGTAAAGTGGGATTCGGCGAAATGGGACGATACCGTTTATAATTTGAGAGTTATAACAAGTTATAATAAGAGTTATAATCCGTATTCGTCACTACACACGAATTGCATCTAGGTGCAAATATTTAACGACTACACGAATTGCGTCCTAACATAAAAATGTTTTTTTTTTTCAATTTTACACAGACTTAGGACTGTGAATAGCAAATTATGATTATTTTAAAAGTTCCACCCATGGATATTGAACCAATTTCAGTTAAAAATTTAAAAAACCAGACGTAATTCATGTACCTAGTCGTTTAGATAAAACTGGACCCACTTATCAATTTTTTTATTTCGAGACGCAATTCGTAATTATTAATTTTTCAAATTGGTACATATTATATAATTATTAATTTATATTATGTGTTAGCCATTTCAGACTCAATGGATAGGAAATTTTATAAATTATATTCAACTTCAAATGTTTTAAAAAGTTTATAATTTTCATTATTTTTAATTTATGTTATAATTATAGATAGGTATAGCGTGGTGTAACTACTTGTGGGAGCATAGTCCTTGAAATAGATATTTATTGCATAAATACCTAGGTACTAACTACTTATTATGTTGAATTTGAATGAAATAGTGAAAGGGAATATTTTCTAAAAAAAGGCTTATGGATTGAAATAAAATTTTTTTTCTTATTTCTATTTTCTATATTTTTTTTACTGATTTTAATTTTTTTAGAATTAGAATACTGGAAGTAATCTTTTATATTACTCATTAAATTAATTGCATTTTTTGATAAATTTTATTTGAAATTAAAAATAGTTGAATAACATTGTTAAACTGTATTAATGTTAAAATTAAAATAGGGGTTAATGGGGCCGTGGTGAAGGAAGGATGTTAAATAAGTTTCCGTGGGATTTGCCTATAGTTAAAACTTAAAAGTATAATAATTTATATAATAATAAAATCTATCTCAGCGAATAAGCATGATAAGGAACTATGTAGGTAATTACATATGTTACTTTGGTGTGTTAGTTTAATTAATTATCTCAAAGTTGGTTGATCAACAATTTTTTGTATAAGCACTAAGTTGAATATTTTGAAAAAATCGATATTTTTACAAACAATTATCATTTTTATTTTTTGTTGTATTACTTCTTCAAACTAGAAATTAATTTTAAAATTAGCGATAAGTATTATAACAAATATAACTCTAGTATTATACTAAGCATTTTTTTCTCACAAAGGTTAAAAATCTTGAATAACAGTTTTTTTCGTATTTATATAAGGTTGTTAACACAGATTCATAATATTATAATATTATATAATATTTAATAAGTGTTATCTGACTTATACTGGCTATATATACTGGGTGTTCAATTTATTTAAGTTTAATTTTATTAGGAATTTATTTTTACACAATTTAATAAAGCTTTTAAATTCCACATAAATTTAAAAATTATCGAAATATTACTATAATTTACATTTTATTGATTAATTATAGTTTTTTTTATGAAAGTGTTCGATAGGTAATTCATATTTAACTATTTAAGATTTAAAAAAATACATGCTATATATTTTAGGAAATCATCATGAGCTATAAATGAAGAAATAGAATACTAGATTTGACTACTATTCACAAAACTGTAATAATGGAAGTTAACGCTCTATACTTATAAAAAAAAACCTGAAAACTATTATGTATTACATGGATATCATTGAATAAGTCAATTGAATCATACCTTATAGCATATCATGTTCACGACCTGAGTGACCTAAGAAGACCAATAGTCTGTTTAGCTTCGTTTCATAATTTTTATTTTTAAATCATAATAGGTATCGGACTTGTATTTTAATGTTAAATAAGAAATATAGTTGTTGGTAATCTAGACTCGTATCCTGTTATATAATATTTTGTTTCAATTCCAAATGAAACATGTTAATATATTTTTAATGTTTGAATTAAAGTTTTAATCGCAATAATTTTAATTTTCGAAAAAACTGTGCAGTTAAATGACAATTTTTACTTTGTCCTAAGCTAGTTTATTTCTTATACAAATTTCATACTATGAGTATATATATAGATTACCTATATAATAGAAAGTGTATAATGTGTGTAACAATTAATTATAATTTAAAATAAGAACTTTTGAACTGTTTACTCAACGGACCCATACATATATAGTTTTTATACATTCATCACACATGGTATGTAACCTAAGGTTTTTATAATAATTTATTAAAATATATATTAGTATTATTAAAAAATATGTATTGTGTATTTTATTTTACTTGACAAAAAATATACAGTCTATATTAAAATGATATTTAATAAGCATAATAATATAATATTATATATAATATAGAAATTATGTTAACAAATTTGCAATGCTTCTCGTGTGTAGAGATTACTCTTCACTGATGAAATTCAAGTTCATTGTATTTCAACTAAATATACCTATTGTCAAATAGGTACCCAAGTGACTAAGTATAAACCATCAAATATAATATCAGTTGAAACTTTCATTCCGTTTCATTTCATAAAATGTATTTAAAACTCTTTTACCTACAGTAAATGTACGAGTATATATACTAATACTGCTTGATAAATGATGAAGTTTCAATGGTTCAATATATTTTAAAATCAATAATTAATTATTTGATTGTTTTTATGTTTTTAACATGTTAGGTTAAGAATGGATGCAGGTAATAAAGAAGAGCGGCCTCTAAATCCACGAGCCAAAGCAAATATCTTAGAAATCTTTACTTTCAGGTGAATTTTGTTATACCTATTAATTAGTAATTAGAAACACTTATATTAGTTTAGAAATTAAAATTTGACTATCAGGGTGTTTTGAATCAGAAGATATCTATTATTACTAGTACTTTAGTTGTAAGTTGTGTTTGATATACACGGTCAGAGCCAGGGGGGCGTTAGGGTTCAGACCCCACCGAATTTTTTTCTTGCAATTAGATTTTATAATAATTTCATATTTTATTACATAATATATCATGTTTATACTCTACCCCACCCCAGCAAATATTTTGCAGACTACGGCCTTGTCGATATAACTTGGTTTATTCCTAAGATAATAATATTATCCTTATTTACTCACAATTTATTTATTCATAATGCTTTCAAAGTATATTAAACACAGTAAACATAATATATGAAAATAATATTTATATAAATAATCGTATATCTGTATAATCGGAAGTTCCGATTAGGAACATAAATATTATGATTTATGATATGATTTTTTAGTAGTTGTATTTTGTTAGATTCTATCTTTATATTTTACTATTTTAACGATTTGTTCGATTTGATTTGTTTATAACGATTCAGTCATAATTAGTTTGTTTGTTTCAGCTGGATTTTTAAACTTTTCAAAGTTGGTCGAAAAAGGGATTTAGAATTCAATGATTTATATATACCTTTAAATAATGATAGATCATCATTATTAGGAGTCGAATTAAAAAAGTAAACTGGTTAAAATGTTAAGATTGTATTTTAATAAATTGAGTTACATTTTTTTTCATATTAGGAGATGGAAAATCGAGACGGTTAATGCAAAAAATGAGAATAGAGAGCCTAGTTTGCTAAGGGTTTTAGTTCGAATGTTTGGTGCCAAACTTATGTTATATGGATTCATACAAGCATTTGTTGAAATTGTATTAAGGTAAATTAATTAATTAATTATTGCAATGATAAAAAATGTATTCACCACATGGCACACAATGTTATTTTTAAAATAAACAGTTATTGTATCATAATTTTATCTGTTGTGCATACAATTTAGGTAATAAAAAATAATTGACCAGTATTATAAATAGTGGTTTCATTATTTTTAATATTTGATAATATTATGAAATAAGTTTACTGTTTATAATTAATCGTTGAGTAATCTCTACGTTGAAATTTTTTATCGTTGGTAGGTATAATTCCTAAACTGTGGTGTTCAAAAAGGGAATTTCAAGGTTTCATATTTTAAATTATAATTTTTGTTATTTATAATGTATTTGGTGGAATTTTTGAATAAACCGTACTTAATAAAGTTTGCAAATAATTTAACGATGACTGATGAGTTATAGGTTACTGGAAGTCTGGAAATATGTATAATATATAATGTATATAACATAAAAATATATATATATTGCATACACACTAATACACCATGTTTAAATATATAAATATTATTTTTATTATTTTTAATATTGTTATTGTATAAATAACAAATTATCTTGATTTTTATGTGTGTATACGTATGCTATTTTATAGAATGTCTCAACCCATACTTATTGGTGGATTATTAGAATATTTCAACCCCGACAAGTCTAATACTAAAGATTTGAATCATGCATATTATTATGCATCTGGTCTTTTATTAAACATGTTGGCTAATATATTATTGTTTCATTATTCACAAATGGAAATGGGGCACCTCGGGATGAAGATTCGAGTCGCCTGCTGTTCAGCAATATATAAAAAGGTAAACTATCAGTTAATAAATAAAAAAAAAAAAAATATATACATATATTATATAATGTATCTAACTAAATTAATTAAACTATTAAATATATTATATATAATATATCTAATTACATTTCCAAATATATGTATTATCTATAAACTCATAAATGATATACTAATTATTATTAAAATAGAATATAGTGAATACTGTATGTTTACTAGAAAATAATAAACAAATCTTTCATTTTTATTGATATTAAATTAAATTGTATAGTTTGTCAAACTCGCCATGAATTTAAAGATAATTAAAAATAGAATTTATTGTTTTCGCCTGTTATTGAAAGTCTATGAAAAAATATTTATGTAGTTTTCATTATTTTAGATTTTGAACCGAGAACATCATACAATAATGTATTGATTTTACAATGATGTGTGTTTTTTTTTTTTGTGTCTGTGTACAGCATAACTAGTCGAAATAATGCTTCAATTTAAAACTTTGGGGGTCGTTTCCGATGGCAAAGTGAATATTCTTGGTGCATTATAGAGGTCAAAAGTAAAAATTTTCCAACAGTTTTCAAAAAAATCGGGATAAACAAAAAAAAAAAAAAAAATGACAGAAAAACGGGAATTTTTACGCAAAACCAGTTTTCGACCAAATCGATTTTTTATATGGTTGTAATTCAAAAACTAATCACTGTAAATACTTAAAATGTTCACAAAATGTTTATGTTAGCGTTCTCTATAAACTATTAAATTTTCAAAGTATTTTGACTTTTTTTGAGCTATTTATAGACAATTAAAATTTTCAATTTTTTCAAGTATTTTTTTTTAAAATAACGATAAAATTTTTTGGCCTGCCAGAAAATCTTTAAAATTTAATTCAAGGTTTCTTATAAGTTAAAGTGATAAAAAAATCCGAAATCGTTAGTCACAATTTTTTTTTATAAGTGCTTAAAGTTCGAATTTATACGAAATATGTCAAAATTGCGAAAATTCACAAGTAATTTTGTGGTTGAAAAATCGTAAAAATTTTTTCTTATATAACTAAGTTTTGAAAATTTGGTACAAGGTTCTCCATAGATTTTTCTTTAAATATCTGTAAAAAAAACTACCGGATTCAGACATAAAAATTTTACGAGTGTTTAACGTTTTAATTTTAATTTGAAATCAAAAATACACGTGTAAAATAACGTTTTACTAATAAATAATTTTCAATTTTTGTTATTTTAAAAAAATTATCAAACGTAAGATCTTGAAGCTTTTACTTAAATGTTTGAATTTGTTTCAAAATAGAATATATGACAATATTTAAATATTATATATCCTAGACTGACAAATCATCTCCGTTCAGAATCGTTTTTCGTATACAATGATACCTATCATTGCATTCAAATTTAATCTACCCTAGTCCGAGGTCCATCCCACCTCCTAATGTACAGCAGAGCGATACTCACTTACCCGCTTATTTTATCTTAAAAATAGGCACTGCGATTAAGTAAAACATCTCTAGGTAAAACCACGATTGGCCAAGTGGTAAACTTGTTGTCAAATGATGTCAATCGGTTTGATATCGCATTCATATTTATACACTTTTTATGGGTTGGACCCCTTCAAACAATTGTGGTCACGTATTTTTTGTGGCAAGAACTTGGCGTATCATCATTAGTTGGAGTGGCTATATTTCTTGTATTTATTCCACTACAAGGTATGTATATAGACTACTGTCACGGATTTAATGCATTATATAAGAAATACTAATATGAGTAAGCAAACATTTCAATTTAAGGATGGCTGGGAAAAAAAACTTCCGAATATCGGTCAAGAACAGCCCCTAGGACAGACGAAAGAGTAAGGTTAATGAACGAAATAATATCAGGCATACAAGTGATAAAGATGTACACTTGGGAAAAACCTTTTGCAGTGCTTGTACAATTAGCAAGAAAGTATGTGTATTGAATTTCCATAGTAAGAGATAATAATAAATATAACGTTTGTAATACTCATTTGTATTGTTATAGGATGGAACTTAAGCAGATTAGAGGTGTCTTATTTATCAGAGTATTTTTGCAATCTTTTATATTATTTCATCTACGATTTGCGTTGTTTATAAGTATTTTGTCATACATATTATTAGGGAACAACATCAATACTCAAAAAGTAAAGACAAATTTATAAATATATATTGTAATATATTTTGAAATAGTATTATATATAAATATTATTTTTTATGACGTATTTTTAGGTTTTTGTCATACTCTCGTACTTAAAGATATTGACAACAATGACAGTATTTTTTCCACAAGGTATTTTAACGTTAGCTGAGATGCTAATATCCATTAAACGCATTCAGGTATAATCAATAGAAAAAAATGTTATTGACACAAAAAAAAACAATCATGTTAAATTTTAAAAATAATTAAGAATAATTAATAAATTAATATTAATTTTGTTTTTAAAGACATTTTTCCTACAAGACGAAAAGCACAAACATAATGAAATATTGCCTTCAAAACCAGAAGCAACATCTAAAAATAGTATTGAAATGTTACATTTTAATAGCGAACATTTTGCGACTAATAAAAATGACATTAAAGAAAATACGGATCAATCGGATAATTTTGGAATAGACGTTTTAAACGCTTCGGCTAAATGGATACTCGATCAACCCGAAAATACTTTAAATAACATTAATTTATCCGTTAGACCAGGTCGATTGGTTGCAATCATTGGGCCCGTAGGAGCCGGAAAAGTATATACAAGTGCTATTCAGAAAACTATTAAAACGATAATACGATTAAACGTTATTTATATTGTACAGAGTTCATTGATTCAAGCGATTTTACGAGAATTACCACTTTGCGAAGGAAGTATTTCCGTATGCGGTACAGTGTCATACGCGTCTCAAGAACCATGGTTGTTCAACGGTTCAATTCAACAAAATATACTTTTTGGTTCGTCGATGGATTATAATCGATACGAAGAAGTATGGTTTTTAGAATATAAATTCACACAATTATATTAAAAATTGTATATTTCATAAAAGTGTTATTTTAGGTTATAAAAGTATGTGCATTGAAAACCGATTTTAAACAACTGCCTTACGGTGACAGATCTTTAGTAGGAGAAAGGGGAGTTTCGCTTAGTGGAGGTCAAAGAGCGAGAGTAAATCTAGCGAGGTAAGTAGAAACTTAGTACTGTTTGTGATAATGGTGATGATTGTTTAGTATAATATTATATTGTTTATTTCAGAGCTGTATATAAACAAGCCGATATTTATTTATTAGACGACCCACTATCAGCTGTTGACACACACGTTGGAAAACATTTATTTGAAAAATGCATTAAGGGTATCAATAGCATGTACAATTGTCGTTAGAACACTTATTTAATGAAATTTTATTTTTGATTTACAGATTACCTGAGAGAGAAAACCTGCATTCTCATAACTCATCAAATACAATACTTGTCGAGCGTTGACCAAATTGTTTTGATGGAAAATGTAAGCACAGGGTAGATTTGTGTGATAGAAGTTAATATTTTACAATTTTTTTTAATTTTAATAATAACATAATAATATATTTTAGTTATCGTTTTCTAGGCGAATATATTAGCTGAGGGTTCATATCAAGAACTTCAATCATCTGGTTTAGACTTTACAAAATTGTTGAAGTCATCGGAGGAAACAACCGATAGTGAAATTGATAATACAAATGCAATTATTAATAATAGTGTAGAGCAATTATCAAGTTTATCTCGTCATAGTTCTATTGAAAGTATTTCGTCGTCTGTTGATGAAAATAAATTAAACGAAAATCAGGCAGAACCCATTGAGGTGGCTGAAACTCGGTCTTCTGGAAAAGTTTCACGTAGTATTTATTTGTCTTATATTTCTGCTGGAGGAAATGCTTTTAAAATATTTTTTTTATTATTCATATGTATATTCACTCAAATGCTTGGTACTGGTGGAGATTACTGGATAAGTTATTGGTACATTAATTTTGATTTTATTTATTGGCTTTAATGTAATGCTAAAAAATATACATTTATTTTAGGGTTAATCTAGAAGATAACGTTTTTCGTAATGCAGAGAATAAATCTACGAATACTAGTAATTTTATGATCTACGTGATGTCTGATTCATCGTGGGTAATATCTCGCCAGTGTTGTGTTCTAGTATACACTGTTATAAACGTAGCTATGATAATAGTTGTTTTTATAAGATGTGCTACATTTGTATCAGTTTTTATAGGCACTTCTATGAACTTACATACCAATATGTTCAATGCTATTACTAGAGCAACAATGTATTTCTTTAATACAAATTCATCTGGTAGAATATTTAATAAATAGTTAATTAAATATGAATTTATATTTAATGAATATTTGTTATTTTATTAGGACGGATTCTAAACCGCTTTACAAAAGATATTGGAGCTATTGATGAAATGATAACAGTTCCCTCATTGGATTTTATATATGTAAATAATCAGCTTACGTAAACTTCATAATTATTACTCATTCATTAATCATTTGAGACATTTTGACCTTGGCAAATTTTTTTTAAGGTCATGGCATGTTTGCGCAAATACTATCATAAACTGTTTATTCTATACGATTTGTACACTTGTTTTTGAAAATGCTATTGGGCGTAAGGGTAAATATAATATGTAAGCATGAAATTCTAAGAAAGTAAGAACTGTTTTGTGATCACTGCAAAACTAGAAATAATAATAATACAATTATAATAGTTATATTGTTAATAAATCTGTGGTTAGTATAAATATAAAAGTTCAGTTACATTCGATTTAAAAACAAATAGTGATTACCAACGGAAAGTTAATAAAAATAATTAATAATTATAAATAGATTTATGAGTATAATATAATATTATAAAAAATGTTTTAAAATAAACATAATATAGTGTTTAGGAGGTATTCATATATTTTTTAATGTGCGCAAACTTGTATTATGTTTCAATATTTTATGTCTAAAAATAACTTTTAAACATATATGTACTTGTAAACGGTTTATTATATCATGGTAACATTTTTTTTTTATTTACACTTTTTAAATTAGAATTCATTGTCACTAATGGGAATTATTGCTGTTGTTGGAATAGTTAATGTTTACCTTCTTATACCTACATTCTTCATTGGGGTGTTATTTTATTACACAGTAGTGTATTATTTATCTACATCACGTAGTATCAAACGTTTGGAGGGAGTTTGTAAGTGCAAAAATTCATATTTTTATATTTCATAGTACATTTGATTCTCAATAATTTGATTTTTCCTGTCTTAATAAATCATATAGGTATATAAGTAAAATATTTTGAGTTATTTATTTTTTAAGTTATAATTAATGAACTTTTTATAAAAGTTATTTTTACTCACGTTGAAACTCGAGTTATTGAAACTCGAATGTACATAATCTATCGTAAAGTTTTTTTAATTAAGAATTATTATATTTTTTAAATAAAATATTTAGCTCGAAGTCCCGTATTAGGATATATGAACGCATCGCTTCAGGGTTTGTCAACAATAAGAGCATTTGAAGCTGAAGAAGTTTTGTCTCTAGAGTTTGATGATCATCAAGTAAGAAAAATAACTATTTCACATTGAAATAACTATATTATAATAATATTCATATTTTGTTTAAAATGTTTAGGATTTACATTCTTCAGCTTGGTATATTTTTATTTCATCCACCGAAGCCTTAGGTTTTGCATTGGATATAATCTGTCTCATATATATGAGTATTTTAACATTTAGTTTCTTAGTCATCGAAAATGGTAAGTATTATAATAATTTTTTTTTTAAATTTATTTCGACAAAAATAACTACTTCGTTTTCAGATATTTTTGGGGGAGATGTTGGACTAGTTATAACTCAAGCAATTAGTTTGACGGGTTCACTCCAGTGGGGAATAAGACAGTTTGCACAATTAGATAATCAGATGACATCTGTTGAAAGAGTACTTGAGTATACAAATGTTCCACAGGAAGCAGCACTTGAATCTTCAGAAGGTAATATTCGTTGCAGTGATGTAATCCACAACATCATTATTCATTACCTACGCAAAAAACATTATTCAAAAATATAGACGATCAATTAAGAGTTTCTATCTTAAGTTGAATGTCTTGAGGAATACTTTTAATTTGTATTCGGAAAACGTATTCGAATAATTAATTTAAAACATGTTGAATATAATATAGTTTGAATTCTTTAAAAAATAAATACTAGGAAATCAAAATAATTTTAAAATACTTTGAAAATATGTATTAATTTTACCTATAATACAATTTTTAGTAAAGTAAATAAAATAATTATTACAGTTATGTATAAATTATTAATTATCTTTAAAATAATCATACGTAAATATACTTAATTGATTTTGACAATAAAAAAATTGGCATCGAGCTTTAGTCTTCATATTATGGATTATTAAAAATCTAATGATAACAAACAGATTTTTAATTTATAAACGTAAATAAATTGTTTTCCAAAGAGAATTAAAATATAAAATAAAAATATTAAAAATTTCAGACTACGATAAGTGTATTTTTTTAAAAAAGTATTTAGAATATTTTTATTTAAGTGCTATACAAGAGTGCTATAATAGTATGATGTTGTTTGATTAAAATTTATAACTTACCGCGTTTTATATAAGTTCAAGACGTATTGAATACCTTAAACTTACATAAATCTGACGTAATCTGGCAATGGCTAAACAACGTAATAAAATAGTGTACGTATTATAGTTTAACGTTTATTATAAATTGTATTGATTATATTTTTTAGTTCAGTAAATATTAAATAAGTATACTAAGAATTTAAAACTCTTTTAACACGATATTATATTGCATAAATTATACATAGGTACACAGTGAATTATAAAGTATATTATATTTTTCATTACTTATTTTTGTTTTAGATAAAAAACCACCAAAAGAATGGCCAGATAAAGGTCAAATCGTGTTTGATAATTTTTATCTACGTTATAGCTTAGATACTGCTTATGTGTTAAAAAATCTTAATATTCAAATTCAGGCAATGGAAAAAGTAATACAAAAAATTACGTACTTTAGTGTTTTAATAATATTAAATTAATAGCTTTTATATTCAAATAATTCTCTTTTTTATATAGATAGGAATTGTAGGTCGAACTGGTGCAGGAAAATCGTCGTTGATAGGAGCGTTATTTAGATTAGCTCTCAATGAGGGCAATATCACTATCGATGGTATAGAAATACACGAAATAGGATTACACGATTTACGTTCCAAAATTTCAATAATTCCTCAAGAACCAATTTTGTTTTCGGGATCAATGCGAAAAAACCTAGATCCTTTAAACGAATACCCAGATCATGCCCTCTGGAACGCTTTAGAAGAAGTATATATTTTCATTTATTAATTACAAACACAATATATGTTTTTAATTGAGTAAATTTTATTATGAAGATCTAAATAAAGTTTGACGAATTACGTTTTGTTTATTTAAGGTGGAACTCAAAACCATTGTAGAAGATTTGCCCGACGGTCTGAACTCAAAAATATCGGAAGGCGGATCTAATTTCAGTGTGGGTCAAAGGCAATTAGTGTGTTTAGCCAGAGCTATAGTGCGTAGTAATAAAATCCTCGTGCTGGACGAAGCTACTGCCAATGTCGATTCACAGTAATTGATAGAAATATTATACAATTTTCTTTCTCATTTAATCGTAAAAATGTGTGTATCGTATTATGTTTTATTTTCAGGACCGATGCTTTGATTCAAAATACTATAAGAAATAAATTCCGGTCATGTACAGTTTTAACGATCGCTCATCGTCTGAACACAGTAATGGATTCTGACAGGGTTCTTGTTATGGACGCCGGGAAAATGGTCGAATTTGACCACCCATACAACTTGTTGAAAAATAAAGATGGATTTTTTTACAAAATGGTAGAACAAACAGGACCAGAAACGTCTGATTTTTTATACAACATTGCAGTTGAGGTACAATATGAATCTGTTCGTATTATGAGTTTATCATATTTATCATTTAAACTAACTGTGTACAATTTTTATAGAGCTATATGAACATTGCACAAGAAAATAATGAATTGACCACGTGATTTCTAAGGTTCAGCAGATTTTAAAAGTACATGAATGATTGTCTGCAGTTATAATTAATTATTGTTTCGTATTTACTCGATAAATTTTCTGCACCACTGATTGAATTAATTTTTTATTAACTTTATTGTCTTAATAATTTTATTTCATTAGATATTATGTAACTTAACACCAACTTCTAACTAGAAAAATTTATTCTTATTGATACCTATTGTTATAATATACGATATATATATATTTAATTAGTTATATTTTCTGATGAATTAAACTTATAACAAAATTTTAAAAACTTTAAATATGAAAATTTTAAGTTTTAAATGCATTACTTAAAATTTTAGTAAATATACTTAAATATGTTAACTATATGTTAATGTATACCCATCAATGATTATTGATAAATAAAAAACAATGTCATATTATATCTCTGTTAAGTTTATAAAAAGAATAATTTATGCAGATATTTATAAAGTATAAAACAACATAGACATATTGTATGTGTAAAATAATTAATAATTAAAAAAATATTTATAAAAATAGTTAGGTATTAGTATATTAATTCGTATATTATATTATATTATACATATATATTAGTTATTAATATTAAGTGTTAAAAAGTTTAAAATCAAAAATTATTTTAAATACAAAAACGATATCTAAAAATCAAACTTGTTCACAGATTTATTAAAAAAATTATTGTTGTAAAATATTAAATAATTATATATAGATAATACAATATTAATAACTAAATATTTCCAATATCTGTCTTTTGTTTTATAAATATAAATTATCCTGTAACAACCGTTGCGAAAATGTATGCTTGACAATTAATTTTTAATACGATATATATTTTTGAATCTAATCAAAATTAAGCCATGTATTAAACATATATAAAAATTAATAGTTTCTTTGCATTTATATTGTATAATATATTAATATGATGATTATGAAGTAAATTACCTTTTAAAGTGAAATTAATCATTAACCATAATGTATTTTAAATATCGTTAAAAAAATTGGGTTTTTTACTTGATAATTAATTATATATAGTATGTCTACATTGTCAACGTTAATTGTATATCGGTTATATACTACAGTATTTTAATAAATTATCATATATTTAGTTTATAATACTAACTATAGAACTTTTTGATATTTGAATACTATAAAAGTGGGAATGGAGATGAGTAGCGTCACTATAATAGATGTGTTAAACTTGAATGAAATTGCAGGTAGGTATCATTTGTATACAATAAACGATTTTGAATGGAAATGGTTTGTAAATCTAGGATAATTAGTGGGATATATTATATTATTACCTATATTTAAATTGTAATATATCGTTTTTTATTCGATTTCGTAAAAAAATAAATTTCATACGCTCATAAAAATTTTTCTATATTGACATTGGAGTTTTTTTTACTGTTATTTGAAGAAAAAGTTATGGAGAATATTGTGTTGGGTTTTTAACCATAAATATAAATCACAAAAATTTTATGAATTTTTAACTTTGAAATTCCTTGCAAATTTTTACGATTTTGACATATTTTGTAAATATTGTAACTTTTAATGCTTATAAACATAAATTGTGATTAACGATTTTTGTTTTTTTTTTACTAAAACAAGAACTACTTGTAATAAACCTTTTATTAAATTTAAAAGATGTTTTGGAAGTAAATTTTTTTTTATCAGCATTTCAAGTAAAAAATTTAGAAAAATCAAAAATTTCAATGGCCTATAAATAGTTTAAAAATATTCTAAATATTTTGAAAATTTAATCGTAAATATATAACGCTAATAAAGACATTTGGTGAACATTTCATGTATTTATAATGATTCGTCTTTTAATTACAACAAAATCAAAAAATCGATTTTGTCGAGAAGTGGTTATGCGTAAAAATTCCTGTTTTTCGTTACTTTTTCATGGTTTTTCCTGACGCTTTTGAAAACTACTGACAATTTTTTACTTTTGACTCCCCCAAAGTACCGACGAGATTCAATTCATTAATAATATATTATTTTAATTTATAAGAGGGGCTGAAGTAAAAAATAAAAGCACTATTACTATTCTAAAAAGTGATGATAGACACACATAAAAAAAAAAAAAAAAAATACACACATCATTGTAAAATCAATACATTTATCATTTCATTCAAAATCTAAAATAAACATAAATATCGTATAATTATATAGTAAAATATTATTATTTATATTAGAAATTAGAATATTTACAAATTAAAATAATAGATTTATTTTACGAACTTTTTAGTTTTTTATGCTAATTTCGTTAGTAAACATTTGAATTTAATATTTACCATGATCTTTTCTTTGATTAAAATTGTAATAAAATCACTTAACCTTTATTGGCTCATTGATATCCTTTGCAATGGTAATATTTGTTTAAAACATTTTTCAAGATATTTAATCGCTACATAAAAATTTAAAAATATGGTATTAGCTTAAACTTTATATTTCATTTTTATATTGACTTTTAGTTCATAGGTTATCCTAATTTTAATAAAAAAAATATACTATTCTTTTTTTTGCTGACAAATAAAATTTTGTATTTCTTATGATGCTTCATTTTCTAATTAACTAGCGATAACCTAAGGTTCTGTAAATAATTCATAAATTAATTTATTTTGTTTAATGTTATAATAGTATATTAGGTTTTATATTAGGTGAAAATAAGATTGAATTTTTAAAATACTAGACCAATTTATTTGTTGTCTTTTAGTTATTAAAATGTATTAAGAAATACTGAGAAATCATTTCTTTTGACACCCTAATAAAATGTTTTATTTTTATACTACCTATAAATTAGTTTATTTTTAAGATTGAATTTTTAAAATACTAGACCAATTTATTTGTTGTCTTTTAGTTATTAAAATGTATTAAGAAATACTGAGAAATCGTTTCTTTTGACATCCTAATAAAATGTTTTATTTTTATATTATAAATTAGTTTATTTTTAAGATTGAATTAATTTTTATTTTAAAAACCGCAGTGACAGCCTTCCCCCCAAAACACTATTATTTGTAAAAACAATATGTAATTTCAAAGTCTGCTCTGAATCTAAAAAACTAAAATCTAATTAATTAGTTATGATATTTTTAAAAATATGTTCCAAAAGTTTTAATCATGGCAAAATCTATTATTTTCTAGTTTTATGAATTACATAGATTATATTAACTAGCTTATCCTCCAGGAAGTTATCTCGGACAAATTAAATGCCAGTAGATCTACTCCTTTTCAAACAATGTCAAATGTAAAATAAACAGATTTTTGTATTAAAATATAAAATATAAATCTAAAATGTTATCCAATTAAAATAGCTATATTGTATTTATTAAAATATTATCTCGGACATACGATAAACTATGTACTAAATTACAGAACTATGAATATGATAGACAGTGCCGTATTTAGCGGGGGTGCAGGGGGTGCATTGCACTGGGGCCTCAAGACTGAGGTTATATTAGGGGCCTCAGATCGAAGTCCTATATTTTTTAAATTAACTATCAATAATTAATAATATATTGTAATGAAATGAATAGTTTATTTTAAGAAGTTACTGACAACCATTTATTAAGGACTGTTGTAATTTCAGATAATTCTATTTATCATTGTTATTGTCCGTTATACAGATCTATTTTTAAACACATTACTTATAGTATACACTATACGTCGTATACTGTTTTTGTAATATCCTATCATTTTATTTTTTCGTCTGGACGATAATGCATTTATACTGCTGTGTCTAGCTGGACGAACTATAGTAACCGTTGTTATATTTTATAAATTTATTTATATAGTGAATGATATAATTTACGAATTACGGATACGTCTTGACTCTTGGTGCAGTGTTATTGGATTTCGATCAAATTATTTTATACTTTATATTGTTACTTATTTTTTACGTACGCTATTATATTATTTTTTTCATTTATCGACTAAAAACGTAAATTACCTATGTACACTACCTATCTTTTATTGACTTTTTAAAAAAAAAATGTCTAACAGACAGTTTGAAAGTGGAGCATTTAAGAGACGTAGAAAAAATATACAAAATAATGAATTAAAAAAATATAAAGGATTAATGAATAATTTTGTATTCATCAATTCAGGTAATTAAACAATTTTCAATTTTATACAATTATAATTTTTTCAATTTGTAGGTATAATGAGCAATTTTTAGATTCTGAACGGAGTGATGAATGTATTGCTTTTACAATGATGTGTGTTTTTTTTTTTTTTTGTGTCTGACGACAACATTTGGAGCAGTAATAATGCTCCGATTTTTTACTTCAGCCCCTCTTTGAATAGGAAATTGAGTCTAGTTGGTACTTTGGGGGGGGGGGGGGGGTCAAAAGTAAAATTTTCAAATAGTTTTCAAAAAAATCGAGAAAAACAAAAAAAAAAGTGACAGAAAAACGACAATTTTACGAAATACCACTTTTCGACAAAATCGATTTTTTGATTTTGCTGTAACTCAAAAACGAATCATTGTAAATACTTGAAATTTTCACCAAATGTTTATATTATGGTTATCTCTTTACAGTTAAATTTTCAAAATATTTTGACCATTTTTAAGCTACTTATAGACAATTGAAATTTTCGACTTTTCTAAGTTTTTTTTCTCCAAATGCCGATAAAAAATTTTTGGGTGGCCAGAAAATCTTGAAAATTTAATACAAGGTTTCTTATAAGTTTTTCTTATAGTGATATAAAAAAATGTGTAATGTGTATTTCATAATTTACTTAACAATTAAGGTAGGTACTAATATTTCATGATTTTAGGTTATTTAATATTTCAATATGTATTTAATAAATGGTTAAGTGCTATGTCAAAAAAATTTTTTATAAGGGGCCTCAAATAGGTAGTCGCACCCAGGCCTCCTGAGACTTAAATCCGGCACTGATGATAGACCTGGCTGTGGACAGCTAACACACACGATACAAGTACACAATGTATTTTATTAATAAAGATAAAGTTTTGATTTTCGTTTTGATAATTTATATACTTATAGGATGTAATAGGTACATACATATAGATAAATACTAAATACTTAAACATAATGAGATGAAAAGAAATTTATTAAGTGTATACTTATTGTAAATTTTGACAAAAGTATTTCCTTTTATAATATATTGTTATAGTACATTTATAAGGTTGAAAGTTGAAACCATATATATAATATATAAATATAATATAATTACATAAATTATCCAATCATTTGTATTTAACTATATGCGATTTGCCTAATATTATTTTACGAAATAAACTATTTGTTTTTAAAATTTTTTCGGCCCGGCATATATGGATCAAACCGGCTCATGTGCCAATGTAACTTCCTCTCTACTACCCTCACTAAAAGGTATAGTTTTATTTAAATTTAAAAATGTATTTAGATTCACTCTTAAATTAGTAAAATATATAATAGGTACTTTTAGTTGTAAATTATAATTATAGCTAACAGTTTTCTCCGCAATTATACATTTTTAATTTCTTAATTATATAATTAAATTACCTAATAATAATTACATTTTTAAAACATAAATATTTTGATTCAAATTACTCATTATTAAGTACATACACCTTAATAATTAAGTTTTTTAAAAAGAATTTTATTTTTATTTTTCAATAGTCCAATTACTTGGTCAGAATCTATATTACTCTAAATATCTTTGTTCGAATACTTATGGTTAAAAGCTTCTAATTTATCTTCATTTATAGTATTTATTAAGTGAGATTTAATTACTTTTAAAATTGAAAACGAACGTTCGGAGCCAGCTATTAGTTCATAATAAAACATATCAAAGCAAAAAAAAGTATAATACATTGTATAATAAATACATAAAATTTAAGCTAAAGCAATACAAATATTATTTAAAACATTAACTGGATGAAGAAAGTTTGAATAGATACTTATAAATTATAACCTATAGTGTTAGTAATAAATTGGCGATAAACTTGCTAAGTTTATGTATATTTGATTATTTGTCCATGCTTTCTACTAAATCCATAACATTATTATACATTACTACAGTCAAAAATTAAAATTAATCAACGATTGGGTCATTTTTTATTAACATTTTAAAAGCTTCTTTTTTTCTTAATCTTAATTTTTGTAACTACTTTAGTAGTAATGTCCAACTCTACTTCATTTTTGTGGTTGGTTAATAAGACAATAAATGACTCTATTTTATTATTAGCATTAATAATAAATCTATTCAATTCTACTATTGAGTATGAAAACAGTAGTGAATACCACGAATTTATGTATAGCATAGTACCTATAATGATTAATAATATAAACATCTGTGATAAATACTGTAGTTAGTCTAGTAATTAGACTTTAGCTTAATATCAAGGTTTATAAATAGGTAAAAATATTAATATAAGTTTTATTATCTTTAAACCTTGATTTAGTATCACGTATTATATAATAATTATCGATATATATTATTATCAATAAATCGACGATTACATTTGTATTCATATTATTATCATCGTAAAAGTATTTTTAAAGGATAAAATAATGGTATTTTTTAATTATCGTACTAACTCTGTCGGTCAGTAATACTACGAATGTACCAAAATAATACCTTTATATTTGATTTTTTTTTTTTAAATATTATGCTTATTTTACAAGAATATATCGTTTTTTTTTATAAGTAAGCGGCCCCTACTAGAACCGTCCTATCGGCAAGATTTCTCGATAGGCCATTCTGTGCCATATAAATAAAACAATTATAATCAATATTTTAGAATATTTTAATAAATAAAATTTAGGTCTAAATAATTTAAATAAGTATATGTCTTATATTGTCGTAGAAAAAAAAAATGTTATTAGTACTGAAATAGTTTTATAGTTTCTTATTTTTCAACAATAAACTAGGTACCGATTCTCTTAATAAATATTAGGTATACTAAAACATTGGTCGGGTATTATATATAAAGCAATATGGCTATTAATAATTTACCTATAGGTATATTTATAATTATAAATAATTAAAATACAATGTACTCGTTTAGGCCTATAATTGAATATGTATTTTTTTCATAACTTAAAAATTACATAATATACATATTTAACTATATTATGTTATAATACGTATTATTAATCTCCAATTGCATAACTTGCATAACTATTACTGTTATTATACGTAATGTACAATATTGAATTTAAAAAAACATATAGATTATTTGCTCTGTTATATAAATAAATTGATTATCTTACTTACTAATGTGTATAATACTGGGTGATCAATTAAACGTGAAGCATAAACACGATCATAATGACTGAGTATGTCATTTGTTGTGTTTTCTAAATTCTTCGTTATTTCACCAAAAGACATTTATACATTACAGTTATACTTATAAATTTATAATATTAGTTAAATAATTTTAAAAATCAAAAGCGTTTTCAAATTTCTTATCTCAGTGATTTTGTACGTTATAAAAACTTTTTAAAACTCTATTTAAGAGTAGAATAACTGTAAGTAATTAGAAAAGGTATTGAGCATAAGAATTAATAATTAAAACACAAAAAATAAAGAAACTTAAAAGTTTACATCTAATATGATTAGTATGCATAATAATATACATTACATATTATATATTAATCAGTGTACACATCAGATAAATCACTCGTTATAACATCATATCATTTGCGACCTATGCGACCTAGTCGACTAACTATAGGTATTAGTTACTATGATGTTCTAAAATTTGTACTCACAGCAGGTGCTTCATTTTATATTAGATATTAAATAAATTATTTAGTTGTTTTTATCTTCGTTACAACAGTATTTTTGATTGTGACTTTAAACGAAACCTTTTTACTTTAATTATTACGTTCTCGTGTTTAAAAAAATGTTATCTATTAAAAGTATTTTAAACTGTTTAAACTTTGTATTTAAATGATCTATGATTGGTTTCAAGACGACATTTTTTTAATATTATGAATAACTCTGTTATGTATTATAAATCTCATACAGCTTATATACAAACAATTGAACCGTACACATAATAAATCTGCATACATTTTTCATAATTTTCATATATTAATCACATATGGTACGTAATCTGTTTTTATTAAAATTTGTATTAAATTTTTTAAAAGTCTTATCGAGAGTATTGTCGAGATTAAATGATTTACAAAAATAAAATTCATAAATTACATGTAAAAAATTACGTAAATATGAAATATTAATATTTTGATCATTAGGTACTAATAAAAGTTCTATAGAACATTCGTGAATCGATTATCGTAGAATTTTGAAAGTGCTTATAGTAATACACCTAAATCTTGTGGCAAGGCGTCTGTAACTTTTCCCTAATATATGATTAAATTATCAATGTATAATAATTAATATAATTAATATAATATTTTGCTAATTAATGACACCGTGGAACTTTCTTTAACCATCATACTCAAAAATAAATATTATTAAATAAGTGAAACATATTTTTAGTAATGAAAATTTTCAGGTGCTAAATATAGTATTTGATAATTCAGCACACTTATTTGATAATGTGTTAAAAATGTATTCGGTCGCATATCATTTATGATAGTCAAGTGTCAAGTCAAGTGGTATTTGTATCGTTTTTGGAACAATTTACACAGATTTATTTTTAAATTACATATTATAGTATTTTATAATAAAATATATACATATACAACAATGTATGAAAATTAAAAATCAATTTTTTTCTTTTTATTTTAACAAAATTATTCAATACATCCGATTATCCGTAAATTTGAATATTTCTTAGGACTTAATTCGGGTTCCACTAAAATACATATTACAGTGGAATAATTAATTTTATATGAAATAATAGAGTCATGCTGTATGTAAAAATTAAAATGAAAAAAATCGAAGAGTAAATAGTAATAGTAAAGAAAACGCGAATTATAATAATATGTATATGTTCAATATTTAAACAAAGTTGTAAATATGAGTACCTAATGCATTAATATATAGTTAAGTCATGTAGGTTGTAAAAATTTGTTCAATAATAATATTGACTTATTTTTTTTTTTTATTAATAATTCAAGTTAAAAAAATTATTTGAAAGCCAAAATGGTTGGGACTGCAATCAACATCTAATGAGTTTATCGTTATTTACGAGTATGAAACAGTTTTAGAAATAATTTAGGAAATACTGATGACTCAAACATAATTTTTGTCCCTCTAAATGATAACTAGCATAATAGAAATATCAACAAAAATATTTGATACATGATAAAAAAAATTCTTGATAACAATTAAATGAGATAAACTGGTTCTAGTAAAATAAATTAACGGCCATGGCATGTCATTGTTTTTTCCATATTGTAATTACATGCATGCCTTTTCTAGAGTATTTGTTTTAAATATTTTGCTGTACTTATTGATGATATTAAAATTAAAAAAATTAAACTTTCTTTAACAAATAGTGAAATATGTGAAGGGAGAATAAAAAAAAAATAGTATTTAAAATGTATTTATTATATTCAGACTAAAAAAAATAATTTATTAAAATAATAAATTATTCTATTATTGAATAAGGTAAATTAATTTTAATTATTTGACCAAGATTTTAAAAAGTATTATATTGGTAAATAAATATAACTTAATATATTTTAGTGGTAAAAATAAAAATAAGTATATTTTAAAATTAACTAAAAAAATATTGTTTTACAGTGGATAAATGTTTTTGAAAAAATGTTCCTTTGTTAAACATACTTCACATTATATTACTAAACTAAATTTATTTTTAAAATTATGTTTTAGATTAAAGATGGAAGCTGTGGGCAATAAAGAAAAACAGCTACCAAATCCACGAGCCAAAGCAAATATCTTTGAAGTCCTTACATTTAGGTATTCATTTATATTGATATATATTTATATAAATGAATTATAATTTAAATTAGAATGTTAACTTATAAATAATAAGAGTTGAAAAAAAAACTGTAAAAATTTTTCACATCTTCAAATAATAATTATGTGTCATTATTAGCTGAACTAATAAATATTAACCGAAAATTAAATATTTTATTTTAATACTTACTATAAATGTATTTATTTTTTATGATACAGTTGGATTTTAAACCTCTTTAAAACGGGTCAAAAGAAAGATTTGGAGACCAATGACTTGTATGCTACACTTGACGATGACAAGTCCTCATTATTAGGATTCAAATTCGAAAAGTAAGTTCATGTATGATTATATCTTATTATAAACTTACTTTAACAAATTTTCATCTGTTTTCCGATAAAAGGATATGGAAAAACGAGATTGCTAATGCAAAAAGTAGAAATCGAGAACCTAGTATATCAAGAGCTATATTTCGAACTTTTGGTGGAAGTATTATGTTTTATGGATTGGTACAAATGTTCACAGAAACAATATTAAGGTGAATTTAAAAAATAAATAAAAAAAAAATTTGTTCAGTTCTCACTTATACAGTCATACGTTGTGGTATTTATTGTATTAAATGATACGAAAGAACTCGCTCTGCAGTAATGTATTAAGTAGCCTTATATATTATATATGTATAACAGAAATTAGGTAAGTTAAGGGAGTTTCTATTAAATTTTATACTTGAAATAATTTAAAAGGTAAAGTACACATTTTTTTTTACAATGATAATTGTATATTATTAATATTGAAAAAATATTGATGATATTTATTTAATGCATTATTATTAATAATACGTGTTTAAATACAATCATCTTTGTTTATAATATCTTAGTCAGATTGATGAAATTGAATTTTGTATAGAATAACTCAACCTATGCTCATTAGAGGGCTGTTGGCATATTTCAACCGCAGTGAGTCGAACATCGTAGACATAAAACAAGCATACATGTACGCCACCGGTCTATTGATAAACATGCTAGCAAACATATTGTTGTATCATCATTCGCAAGTGGAAATGTTGCATCTCGGAATGAAGATCCGTGTTGCTTGCTGTTCAGTAATATATAAAAAGGTGAACTTACTTACACAAAAATACTAAATAATTATACCATATTATATTAAATAATATCATTGAACAAATTTAATCATTTAAAAAAAAATCTCTAACATGTTTTATATAGAAAATTATTAATAAAATGTAATGGGATACTCCGGATACTCAAGCGTATGGATATTCAGAGTCAACTATACTATATTTATTTTCTGCAATAGTGAATGTATTATATGTATATTATATAATATATTATATTGAATATTATTTTATGTTAATAGATTTTTCGGTATAATTGAATACTAAAAATTTCAAATTAAAAATTCCAAATTCTAAATTATTATGACTTCTATATTATTATTATGCTCTATATAAATATATTATATAATATAGGCATTAACATTAAGTGGAACTTCTCTATGTACAACCACAGTCGGCCAAGTAGTAAATTTGATATCAAATGACGTAAACCGAATTGATTTAGCATTTAGATTTATACATTTCTTATGGATCGGACCCCTTCAAACTATTTTGATCACCTATTTTTTATGGCAAGAAATAGGTGTATCATCAATAATTGGAATAACTGTATTTCTTGGGCTTGTTCCGTTACAAGGTATGATCAAAAAAGATTTTTATCTGCAGTTTGATTATGTATTTATAAATGTTAACATTTTTATTTTCAGGCTGGTTGGGGAAGAAGACATCTGACTATCGATCAAAAACAGCCCCTAGAACTGACGAAAGAGTAAGACTCATGAATGAAATAATATCAGGCATTCAGGTGATTAAGATGTATACGTGGGAGAAACCCTTTGCATTACTTGTACAATATGCAAGGAAGTATGCGCTACTCAAAAATGTAATAATTATTCCTATGTTAAAAATATTATTATATTTAAAGGATGGAAATTGAACAGATCAAAGGAGCATCGTGGATTAGAGTATTTTTGCAATCATTCAGAATATTTCATTTTAGATTTGCATTGTTTATAAGCATTTTATCATATGTTTTATTAGGAAATAGCATTAATACACAACAAGTAAAAACAAGTTAAAACACTTATTATAAAAAACGTAATATTACAATACTTTTATTATTATAATTAACATACTGTTATAGGTATTTGTTATAATATCATACTACGGTGTATTATTGACAACAATGACAGTATTTTTCCCTCTAGGTGTTTTAACACTAGCTGAGATGCTGATATCCAATAAACGCATTCAGGTACCAAATCATTAATCATAAAACGATGAAGAATTAACATTTATACAAAAATAATCAATTTTTATTACTTTTATTAAAAAGTCGTTTTTACTACAAGATGAAAAGGAGAAACACGACAAACCGTTGTTATTAAAATTAGAAACAACAAAAAAAAATTGCATAGAAATGTCAAATATTGATAGCAACAATGACATAGAAAATAGCACTAGGAATGAAAAAGATATGGACCAATCGGATAATTTTGGAATAGACGTTTTAAACGCGTCGGCTAAATGGATACTCGATCAACCAGAAAATACTTTAAATAACATTAATTTATCCGTTAGACCAGGTCGATTGGTTGCAATCATTGGGCCCGTAGGAGCCGGAAAAGTATATACAAGTGCTATTCAGAAAATTATTAAAATGATAACACTATATTAAACGTCACATTTTGTATAGAGTTCATTGATTCAAGCGATTTTACGAGAATTACCACTTTGCCAAGGAAGTATTTCCGTATGCGGTACAGTGTCATACGCATCTCAAGAACCATGGTTATTTAATGGTTCAATTCAACAAAATATACTTTTTGGTTCACCGATGGATTATAATCGATACGAAGAAGTATGGTTTTTAGAATATAAATTCACACAATTATATTAAAAATTGTATATTTCATAAAAGTGTTATTTTAGGTTATAAAAGTATGTGCATTGAAAACCGATTTTAAACAACTGCCTTACGGTGACAGATCTTTAGTAGGAGAAAGGGGAGTTTCGCTTAGTGGAGGTCAAAGAGCGAGAGTAAATCTAGCGAGGTAAGTAGAAACTTAGTACTGTTTGTGATAATGGTGGTGATTCTTTAACAAAATATATTGTTTTTTTTTCAGAGCTGTTTATAAACAAGCCGATATTTATTTATTAGACGATCCACTATCCGCTGTTGACACACAAGTTGGAAAACATTTATTTGAAAAATGCATTAAGGGTATCAATAGCATGTACAATTGTCGTTAGAACACTTATTTAATGAAATTTTATTTTTCATTTACAGATTATCTGAAAGAGAAAACCTGTATTCTCATTACTCACCAAATACAATACTTGTCGAGTGTTGACCAAATTATTTTGATGGAAAATGTAAGCACAGGGTAGATTTGTGTGATAGAAGTTAATAATTTACATTTTTTTAAATTTTAATTATAACATAATACTATATTAATTTAGTTATCGTTTTTTAGGCGAATATATTAGCCGAGGGTTCGTATAAAGAACTTCAATCATCTGGTTTGGACTTTACAAAATTGTTAAAGTCATCGGATGAAACGGCTGATAGTGAAATTGATGATACAAAAGCAACTATTAAAAACAGTGTAGAGAAATCATCAAGTTTATCTCGTCAAGGTTCTATTGGAAGTATTTCGTCGTCCATTGATGAAAATAAATTAAACGGAACTGGGGCAGAACCGATTGAGGTTGCTGAAACACGATCTTCTGGAAATGTATCACGTAGTATTTATTTGTCTTATATTTCCGCTGGAGGAAATGCTTTTACAATATCATTTTTATTATTCATATGTATATTTACTCAAATGCTTGGTACTGCTGGAGATTATTGGATAAGTTATTGGTACTTTTATTTCTATTTCGATTTTATTTATTGGCTTTAATTCAATGTTAAAATATATACATTTGTTTTAGGGTTAATCTAGAAGATAATTTTTATCGTAATACAGAGAGTAAATCTACGAATATCAGTAATTTCATTACACACGCATTATTTGATACACCTATGGTAATATCTCGGGAGTTTTGTGTTATAATGTACTCTATTATAAATATAACTATGCTAGTAGTTATTTTCATACGATGTGCTATGTTTGTATCAGTTCTAATGAGTGCCTCTATAAATTTACACAATAATATGTTCAATGCAATTACCAGGGGCACAATGTATTTCTTTAATACAAATCAATCAGGTAATAATGCATTTTACAAATAATTTTTTTATCTTTCCGTTTAATAGTTAAACAATATTTATTTTTCAGGTCGTATACTTAACCGCTTTGCTAAAGATATTGGTGTAATTGATGAAGTATTGCCAACACCTTTATTGGATTTTGTACATGTAAATGTTTATTATAATTAATTAGCTCAATATAATGTTATAACTTTATGAGGCTATACAACATATAAATTACATTTTTATATTTGAATTATTTTACTAGGTATCATTGCAGCTTTTGGGAACTTTTGTGGTTGTTGGTATAATTAATTTTTATCTTCTCATTCCGACCTTCATCATAGGATTGATGTGTTATTATACGGTTTATTTTTATTTATCGACATCACGTAGTATTAAACGTTTGGAAGGTGTTTGTAAGTGATTATTTATTATTTTATTACATTTTATTGTACAACATATTATGAGTTTTCAAAATTTTAATTATTTTTCTAAAATTGATTACAGCTCGTAGTCCTGTGTATGGATATTTGAATGCGTCGCTCCAAGGAATATCTACTATCCGAGCGTTTCAAGCCGAAGAAATTTTGAGTAAAGAATTTGATGAACATCAAGTAAAAGAAATATACTAGGTGCTTTATAAGAAAATGCTAATATTTTGTTTGATAATTCAAGGATTTACATTCATCGACTTGGTATTTATTTATAACATCAAGTGAAGCTTTTGGATTTTCGTTGGACATAATATGCTTTATTTATATATGTATTTTAACTTTTAGTTTCTTAATCGTAAACAATGGTAATTTATAATTTATATATTTTGAAATGTATTTTATTTATATTGTTGCTTAACTTTTAGATAATTTTGCGGGAGATGTTGGATTGGTCTTAACCCAAGCAATTAATATGACGGGCGCGCTACAATGGGGAATAAGACAATTAGCTGAGTTAGATAACCAAATGACATCTGTTGAAAGAGTTGTTGAGTATACAAATGTGCCGCAAGAAGCTGCACTTGAGTCTTCCCCGGGTAATAAATATTTTTTAATAAAAAACTATCGTTAACAATTTTTATATTAAAATCCTTTGTGCTGTTATTCAAAGTCTAATTGTATTTAAACTGCTTTGGAATTGAAATTAAGAAAAGCCAAGTAGTATACGTAATACGTTCATAGAAGAACTGTTATCGGGTATATGATGGTTTATTAAAATGTTGATGATAAAAATCCAGGTTTTTTAATTTAAATAAGCAAATAAATTGTTTAAAAAAAAAAATAAATAATTTTTAACAGCTTAACTATACTATTAAACTATTTACTAGACTACGAGAAGCAAATTTCTTTCAAAATGTTTTTAGAATACTTTTATTTAAATACTTTAAAAGACTGTTATATTATTATTTAATTAAAATGTATAACCTAACATGGTTTGCATAAGTTCAAGATGTATTGAATACCTTAAACTTAAATCAATCTTAAACGTAATATGGAAAATATTATAGTATTTCTAATTATTTCAATTCAATGTTTATTATAAATTGTATTGATTGTATTATTTTAATTCAGTAAATATTACATAAATATACTATGATTTTAAACTTTTTTGAAAATTATATTATAATGTTATGTAAGCAGTGAACTAAAGGTATAGAGGTATAGTATATTATAATTTTTATAACTTATTTTTGTTTTAGATAAAAAACCACCAAAAGAATGGCCGGATAAAGGTCAAATCGTGTTTGACAATTTTTATTTACGTTATAGCTTAGATACTGCTCACGTTTTAAAAAATCTTAATATTCAAATTCATGCAATGGAAAAAGTAATACAAAAAATTACGTTCTTTTGTGTCTTATTAATATTATTTTAATAGCTTTTATATTCAAATAATTGTCTTTTTTAATATAGATAGGAATTGTAGGTCGAACTGGTGCAGGAAAATCGTCGTTGATAGGAGCGTTATTTAGATTAGCTCTCAATGAGGGCAATATTACTGTCGATGGTATAGAAATACACGAAATAGGATTACACGATTTACGTTCCAAAATTTCAATAATTCCTCAAGAACCAATTTTGTTTTCGGGATCAATGCGAAACAACCTAGATCCTTTAAACGAATACCCAGATCATGCCCTCTGGAACGCTTTAGAAGAAGTATATATTTTCATTTATCATTTACAAACACAATATATGTTTTTAATTGAATAATTATTATTATTATGAAGATTTAAATAAAGTTTGACGAATTACGTTTTGTTTATTTAAGGTGGAACTCAAAACCATTGTAGAAGATTTGCCCGACGGTCTGAATTCAAAAATATCGGAAGGCGGATCTAATTTCAGTGTGGGTCAAAGGCAATTAGTGTGTTTAGCCAGAGCTATAGTGCGTAGTAATAAAATCCTCGTGCTGGACGAAGCTACTGCCAATGTCGATTCACAGTAATTGATACAAATATTATACAATTTTCTTTCTCGTTTAATCGTAAAACTGTGTGTATCGTATTATTTTTTATTTCCAGGACCGATGCTTTGATTCAAAATACTTTAAGAAATAAATTCCGGTCATGTACAGTATTAACGATCGCTCATCGTCTGAATACAGTTATGGATTCTGACAGGGTTCTTGTTATGGATGATGGGGCAGTGGTCGAATTCGACCATCCATATAATTTGTTAAAAAATAAAGATGGATTTTTTTACAAAATGGTAGAACAAACCGGGTCAGAATCGTTTAATTATTTATATAAAATTGCATTTGAGGTATGTATCTGATTGTGTTATGTGTTATCATATTTACCATTTAAACTGTGTACATTTTTTTAGAGCTTTATGAATATTGCTCAGGAAAACAACAAATTAAGCTCGTAATTGCTAAGGTTCAGCAGGTCAAAAAAGTACATGAATGATTGTCTGCAATTATAATATTAATTATTTTTATTCTTATTTATTCGATACATTGTCTGCAACGCTCACTGTATACAGTATATTATTAATAATTAATTTTATTCAATAGATTATATACAATTTTTTCATCTAGATATCAATTTCTAAGTAGAAAACTATTATTATTATTGTTTCTGTGTATATTGCTTATAAGATTTCCATTCTTAATGTACGAAGTATATAACAATATCATAAAATAATGTATTAAATCTAGATATTTTTAGTTTTAAATTTATTACTTAAAATTTTAGTAAATGTACCTATTTAAATATGTTTTTAATATTGATTACTATATGTTAATGTACCAATTAATTCTTTGTTATAATTAAAAAACAATATAATATATCTCTGTTATGTTTATAAAAAAAACAAATGCAGGTTAGTTCTTACAAAGTATAATTCAACATCAATTTTATACTGGTCTTATGTGTAAAATGTTTAAAATCAAAAATTACTTTAAAAAAAAAATATCTAAAAAAAACTATGAAAATAATTTAATCTTATATGCAAAATAAATATTAAATGTATTCTATTGTTATATAAATCAAAGTTTAATATATTAATAGTTCTTACAATAAACTAAAATTTATTTTTTATGAAATGCAGCGTATATTATATAATATGTATATCTTTGTATTTTTTTACAGTTTTAGAAAATGAATAGAAATGTTAGTATCAATATTAAATGTTATAGCTAAATATGTGTATTTAAATTCACCAGTGTGGGTATTCAAACAATGATTGTTGAAGTAAAAAGAAGTCACTCTGTATAATATGGATAATAAAATATTAAATATCTAAATATTTCCAGTATCTATTCTGTAAATATTTTTGTTTCATAAATACAATTAAATTATATTGTCTACAATAATAATTTTTAATTATACTTATATTTTTACCACAAAACAGTTTTAATGATTATTCACCATTTTATATTATAGTAAAATAAAAACTTTAGGTATGGTCTTGAATATAAGTGTATATTATCATGTATATATTATTTATATAAAAATATATCAAGGTATATTTATTAACTATTATAATTCTTTTTAAAAGACTGTTCAAAAAATTAAAATTAATTCACCTTCGATTAAAAATGTAATTTATAAATTTATCTTTAACGGTCTAAAAATAATAAAGAAATTTAAATACTACAATAATTTCCGTGTTTTGTAACCATTTATTTATGATTCATATTCATATTTAAATTCATTTCACTATTAATTGTTTGATTTTCTTTTCCAGTTTGTATCCAATATAACATAATGCATTGATTGATATATGTAAATAATAACATGTAAATTATAGGTAGGTATATATGATGTATGTACAATGTACATACCTATACCTAATATGTGTTATCATATCGGTATGCACATAATAGGTATAGGTAAATATTATGTAGGTATAAAAAATACATTTCTGAAGTTTTTAATTTGTATAATGTACCTTATCGGTGTTTTTGCCGTTTGGATAATGTTAAATTTTTTTTTGCTGCAGTTTACATATAAACAACTTACATATGAGTTTATCATATAGAAATTTTCCTTTTTTAATGAATGTTAAATTTTATCTGTGCAGATTTTTAAGATAGTTTTATGTCGTTTTAACAAATTATAAAATATTAATCTAAAATTGTATACAATTTAAATAACTATTTTATTTTTATTAACTAATGGTTGATATTAAAATATTATTTTTTCGTGAGCCAACGAATACCTGGACTTCCCCTTTTGAAATAAAAAAAAAAATAATAATTTGACTTCGAAGTGCATATTTTCGGACACGGGATAATTTATATACAAATTCTGAACTATGATTACGATAGACTTGGCTATGGATACCTTACACTAGTCACTAACAGTGGCGGCCTGGGTTCATTTTTTTTGGTCGGCTGGAATTTAAAAGGGCCCCTAACCAATGAGACCAATAGCAAATGGCTATGGGCCTTTTTACAGTTTTATATTTTTAAGGATACCTATAATTTATTTTAATGGCGTATGTATTTTACGCCAAAAACAACATGAAGAAAAAAATATTTATGTAATTTGTACCTTCAAAAATTGTAATTTGAGCCATTATTCGCCTTATTTAAATTCTAATTGTAATTTACACCACTTTTAAAAAACTAAACATTTTTTTTTTTTTACAAAATAACATATTATTGTAATCATTTATTAGTCAAGTTAATTTTAATAGTTATACATTTCTTGAAAATTATTTAAGTATTAAATATATAAGTACCTACAATTCCTGTAATTAAAAAACATATAAAAATCAGTCATATTATAACTATAAATAAATGTATATAAGTATAAAATAACTAAAAAAATTTATTTTTACAGATTAATATATTATTGCATTTTTAATCATTGATTAATCAAGTTCATTTTAATAGTTAAACATTTCTAGAAAATAATTAAAAGTATTAAATAGGTATAATTCCAATGTATACAATTCAGCCATATTATAGTTAAAAATAATAAATGTAATAAGTATACTTAAATTCTAAGTTCCAACAATTGAAGTTAAGGTGGCACAGATGACAGATTACATATTATTCTATTTAGTTTTCTGGCGTGGCGCAAATTACTGAAATTAATTTTTATATGTGGCGCGACCGCGCAAAAAACATTTTATATTTTTATATTTTGGCGCAAAACACCATCTCTCGGTTTATCCGTTGTTTATCGGTTTATAAATTATAATATTATATATTATATAGTATTTCATCACACGGTATTTATTATTTTTAAATTAACACAATACGACTACCAACCACGATTTAAGATAATATCTACAAACTATAAATGGTTTATGAATATTTAAAATAATATATTTTAGAAGCTCAATCGGGTAATAGATGTAAGAGCCCATTTAGCCGAGGGCCCAGTCGGCGATCGCCGACTCGCCGACCTGGCCAGGCCGCCACTGGTCACTAACTCATAAACAAACAATGTATGTTATTAATAAAGATAAATTGTTGATTTTCGTTGTAATAAGTCGTCTAGTTATAGATTTTAATGTTTAAGTTTGAAATTTGGTTGGAGATATTTTGAATAAGTGATTAATTTTATAATTATTATCATATTTAATGAAGGCTGAGATTTTGACCTTATTCGATAAAATTGATAAGTTATGAACTAATTTATCTATATGTACACACATTTCGACAAACACTAAATACTTATTCATTATAATGAGATGTAAAGAAATTGATTAAGTATATTATGTATTGTAAAATTTGATGAAATTGTACCCTTTATGATATATAGAAAATTATAGTCATTTTATAAATTCAAAAGTTTAAATCATATAAATATAAGTATTATACAATTACAAAAATTATTTAAACATTAGGATTTAACTTTATGTTATTTGCCTATTTGTTTTTTATCAAATAAACTAATACAATCAATGTGTTGGTATATTTTAATAAAGAAAATCTTGAATTAAAGAATTCAAATAAGTACAGTCTTATGTTGTATAATAATACAATTGGACGGTGTTTGTGAGAAAGGGCATAAGTCAAAATTCACTAGTTTTCAAGAGACAGGAAAAACGTTTTATTCGCAATGTTTTGCTTATTGTTAATTAATTTTTTTTAATTTATATAATTTATATTTTATTCGATTTTTTAAAACAAGGGATAATAATTTTAATTTATCGTTTCATTATTTTAAATGACTTGTGACCATTGTCACATTTAATTTAATAATTTTATGACTTGTGCCTTTTCTCACATACTGACTTGTATCTAATCGCACATGAATAAAATCGTAATTATTGTGATAAAGGACACATGTCATAAATAAAATAATAATATTATACTGTAATGTTTTTTAGCAATATGTATTATGTACTTCCCATTTTTATAACTCAACAACATTTATAAAAATAATTTATTTTTAGGTAACACAAATAACATAAATAAAATAACACATAATAATTATTAATTTATTAAGATATATGGTTCATTTACGAATATTAAACACTCATATAAAAAAAAAAAAAAATATAAATTATAACAAAATGTACCTATATTATAAATTATTAAAATATATTAC
This sequence comes from Schizaphis graminum, assembly GCA_020882235.1. Taxonomy (NCBI): domain Eukaryota; kingdom Metazoa; phylum Arthropoda; class Insecta; order Hemiptera; family Aphididae; genus Schizaphis; species Schizaphis graminum. The sequence continues at coordinate 21,758,439 of CM037034.1, read as the reverse complement.
AAAACTAATAGAATAGTAAAATAAAAATAAGTATAACTCCATAAACTTTTTTTAATTATTAATTTATAAAATATATCATTAACTATTAAAATACTTTAGTTTAACTTTAAACAAAAAATAAAAATTACAAACATAACTGTTGGTAGGTAGTTTTTTAAAACATTTTTTAAAAAAATAAATAGAAATTAAAAATAATGTGGGATATAATATTATATAAGTAAACTGATAACTAAATTAAAATTTTAAAACCTCAGGATATGAGTAAAATTACACTTATATAATTAAAAATAAATTAATGATTAAAAATAAAATACATAAATAAATTAATCATTTTCTTCATCTGACACTATAGGGTCATTTATATTTTGTTTAGTTTTTAAATTCTGATAAAAACTATGAAAAGTTTCAGGAATAAATTTTAAAAAAGAAAGTAGATCCTTTTTCTTTTCTTCAGTGATAGATACGATATCGTTATATGCTTTTGGAATTGATATATTATTATTTTGAAGTGAATTTCTACGAGACATACTTATACTATTAAATAAAGAATTTTCACTTAGCATAGTTTTGTAGAATACTTTATTTTTGTCTTGTTTTGTATACCTTAACCATTTTACATCGCAGAATTTAAATATTTCGCCTTTGTCGTTTTTTTTTTTAATTGGTATTTAGTTTTTAGTAAACTGTTAAAGTCTAAAAAATATGATTGATCCATTTCTATAACAGTAAACTTATCTTTACCTGCAAATCTAATTAACTTGACCCAGTCATGTGGATGAAAAATAGGGGTAGAATATCGTTTTTTGGATTTTTCTATCCGAGCGTGATCGGAATCACACTCCATTCGGGAGTGCCCAGACACCATAAATTTATGGTCAATAATTTCAATATTTGTATTTTCTTGTTCCAGAAAGATTAGACACATTGCCATATATTAAAATTAAAACATATACAAATTGTAATAAAAAAAAAAATACTTTTAGGAATATTAATAATATTTTTAATAGTAATAATTAGGGCTGGGATTTATATGTAATTAAAATATAAAAAAATATAAAATAGTATAAAATAAAAAAATTGTAATAAGAAAAATTTTAAATTATATTAACGTGTAAAATTAAAATAAAATTCTAAATAATTTTTTAATAATATACAATTAATTGTTTTTAATTTCTAATCAATTTAATTTAAAAAATATAAAAATATAGATGTATTCACAACCACGTGAACGTAAAGTAAAGTACTGACACTTTTGAAACTTCGTAAATGTATTTTGTCTAATAATTGATGAATATAGAGTATAATCTAGGATAATTAATGTATAGTTATCGAATAGAAACAAATAAGATAAACTATAAACAAGCTATTAATATTTAACTAATACTTTCATGAATTTATTTCATACATGCATTTACACTTACAATTTTTACGAGTACTATTATCAAAGTATAAAAGTATAATACTACTAAACCACCAAAATTGTCAACATTTACGAAATTTGTAAAAAAAAAATGCAGAAATTTTACAAATAATGTTAAAATATGTATTTATGACAAAATATGTAAAAACATGTAAAATAAAATAGATTTTATTTTATTGAAAATCACGTGAAATGAATTTATCATTTGCAGTACCTAGGTACTTAATTTATTATGTTTTAGTAAAATTATGTATCTACTTACAAATCCCAGCCCTAGACTAATAATATACTTTTAATTCATGACAAACATTTACTATTGTTTTTTGTCTTTTGTATTCAAATTCAAACTGATGATTTAAATTTCGACAAATTTCTGTTGATTTTTGTTTAATCTTTAAGTCCCCATCAGTATTGTCTATTAATTTAAATATAAGAATAAATTGAATACGTAATAAAATTAAGTAATATTATTTTTTATAAGTGTATATTATAAGATAATATTGTAAAATAATAAACTAATAGAGTACTTACCAACGACCATTTTCAATAACTGTTTACTTCTTTTAGACGTCATAATTAGATGTTAGTAGCTACCAATAATATTATTAAAATATCTTTGCAGCAATTAAAATAAAATATTATTATTAAAACACTATACACGGCAAAAATGGACTGATTTTAGTTTAATAATTATGCATATTAATCTTTATTTAATCTTTTATCTATGATATTAATATTGACTTGTGCCCTTTCTCACAAACATATTTTTTTTTTTTTTTATTATGTCTAAACGCACATAGATGTATTTCGGTAAAAACAATAAATAGAATATTTACAGTTGTATCAAACGATGGAGCGTTAAATTTCCTACTAAATTAATGTATAATATGAAAATGTCAAAAAATGACTTATGCCCTTTCTCACAAACACCGTCCAATTATATTCCATAATTCCCATGTTAGTTTATATCAATCACTCAATCAATATCAAAATCTAGGATCACCTATGACCCCTCTTTTCCTGATTTCCGGCGAATTAAGAATTACACTTATTTCGATAATATCAACTCGTGTAGCTTTTAATACAATAATACGTGTATATCAAATACCTCTATCGATATTTAACACCTAAATAATATTATCATGATCAGCTATTGCGAGATATTATCATGTGTTATTTGTACTGTTGATGTTGTTCATGTAACTTATAAATCGCTTTTGAGTAAGTAATATTTTATCTTATAATATTGAATGCGTTTTTTATGTTTATTTTATTTATTTATATGCATTATATAATAGACTCTAATGTATGTGTTCGAACCCGATTGATTTCCCGCCGATTCACTTAATCGCCAAGGCTTTACAAGTCGCGTAATCGGCGCGGAATATAGGTCGGGCCGCCATCCCCACCTTCACCGCGGACGCGCGGAGTCTAATGTCTCTGGGCTTATCACGGCTGTCATCTCGGGCCGTTTTTGTCTTTTTCCAACGGTCGAGCCGGATAGGCGTCCGTCTCGTGCCGCCCGCCAGGTGACTTTAAACCTCGTGGTTTTGTCATTACAGCTTTTAAGCATTTTAACTATCGTCGCTGTGCTTTCCGCGTTGTCGAGCTCATCACAGTCTCCACCGGGCGTGCCGTTTTTGTCGAGGCGTCAGACGGTACTCTTTTCGGGTGTACGGCCGCCTGGTCGACCCATCGGCTCCAGATATAGTTATATATATATAAACTGTCCATATCGTTCCGGATACTAATAATCATTGATAAAGATTGGAAATATTATTAAATCTCTACAAACAATACATCTCGAGAACTTACAGTGTGCATACATATATTTTGTGACTCTAACTTATATTTACTGAACATGGATTTAGAAATTAGTAAAGTTTTATAATCGCGACATGCAAATTTCTGTATTAATATAAATAATTTTAAATTTAATAAGTACCATGTTTTGAAAAATAAGTGATTATTATTCTTGTTGTCCTAAGCCTATTAAGGGGAAGAACAATTTATGTAATTACTATTAAACAAGTATTAACAATTAATAATATTATTAATGATAAACAAGTATTATATTACATAACGAAGTTTATTTTTATAATTATGTTTTAGATTAAAAATGGAAGCTGCGGGGAATAAAGAAAAACAGCTACCTAATCCACGAGCTAGAGCAAATATCTTCGAAATCCTTACATTTAGGTACTAATTTATTAATATACGAATTATAATTTAAATTAAAACCTTAATTTATAAATAATAAGAGTAGAAAAAAAATAGAATTGTAAAAGTTCTTTACATCTTCAAATAATAATAACGTGTTGGCATTAGCCGAACTAATAAATATTAACCCAAAATTAAATATTTTATTTAAATACTTATTATAAATTTACTTATTTTTTATGGTACAGCTGGATTTTAAACCTATTTAAAAGGGGACGGAAGAAAGATTTAGAGACCAATGATTTGTACGCACCACTTGACGATGACAAGTCCTCATTATTAGGATTAAAATTCGAAAAGTAAGTTAATATATGAATATGTTTTATTTTAAACTTACTTTAACAAAATTTCTTACATTTTTCCGATAAAAGTATGTGGAAAATCGAGATCGCTAATGCAAAAAGTACAAATCGAGAACCTAGTTTATCAAGAGTTATAGTACGAATTTTTTTTGGAAAGTTCATATTTTATGGATTAGTAAACGTATTTATAGAAATGATATTAAGGTGAATATAATTCATAAATCATAAAAAAAAGTTGTATAAATTTCAAAATTTTAATAATGGCCACCACATTGTCTTTAAAATAAACATAATTTTATTGTATAAAATGATACTAGAGAGCTTGCTCTACAGTATAACACTTGGAAAACTCAAATATTATAATATATACGTGCAATTGGGTAAGTTAAATGTGTTGCTAATAAATTTTATACTTAAATTAAAATTAAAAAAACATATTTTTTTTATACAATAATTGTATATCATAAATATTGGACAAATTTTGATGATAAATAATTATTGTTCATAAAAATACTTACTGTTTAAATAAAATTATTTTTGTTTATAATATCTTTGTCAAATTGATGAGATTGAATTTATTATAGAATGACTCAACCAAAACTCATTAGAGGTCTGTTAGCATATTTCAACCACAGTGAGTCAAACAACGTAGACATAAAACACGCATACATATATGCTTCAGGTCTGCTGATGACTATATTTGTAAACATATTGTTGTTTCATTATTCGCAAGTGGAAATGGTGCACCTCGCAATGAAGATCCGAGTAGCTTGTTGTTCAGTGATATATAAAAAGGTGAATTCACTTATTCAAAAATACTAAACAATTATATCATATTATATTTTTTAATCATATAAAAAAATATCATTAAATAAATACAAAAACAAATTAAATTTTTAAATTATTTTCTGTGTTAAATTTAAAAATCTCATACATGTTTTTACAAAAAAAAGTTCATTATAACTCAAAAAATAAACATACACAAATAATATATTGAAAATTATTTTAAGTTAACTGTTTTTTCGATATTATGGAAAATATAATATAATAACTTCTTTAATTATTATTATTATTATGCTCTATATAAATATATTATATAATATAGGCATTAACATTAAGTGGAACTTCTCTATGTACAACCACAGTCGGCCAAGTAGTAAATTTGATATCAAATGACGTAAACCGAATTGATTTAGCATTTAGATTTATACATTTCTTATGGATCGGACCCCTTCAAACTATTTTGATCACCTATTTTTTATGGCAAGAAATAGGTGTATCATCAATAATTGGAATAACTGTATTTCTTGCGTTTGTTCCGTTACAAGGTATGATCAAAAAAGATTTTTATCTGCAGTTTGATTATGTATTTATAAATGTTAACATTTTTATTTTCAGGCTGGTTGGGGAAGAAGACATCTGACTATCGATCAAAAACAGCCCCAAGCACTGATGAAAGAGTAAAACTTATGAATGAATTATTATCAGGTATTCAGGTGATAAAGATGTTCACCTGGGAGAAACCCTTTGCATTACTTGTACAATATGCAAGGAAGTATGCGCTACTCAAAAATATAATAATTATTGCTATGGTTAATAAAAATTAATTGATTTGTAATAGGATGGAAATTGAACAGATTAAAGGAGCAACGTGGATTAGAATATTTTTGCAATCATTCAAAATATTTCATTTTAGATTTGCATTATTTATAAGCATATTATCATATGTCTTGTTAGGAAATAACATTAATACACAACAAGTAAATACAAGTTAAAAACACTTAATTAAAAAAAAGTTTACTTAATTACTTTAATACTTTTATAGGTTTTCGTTATAATATCGTACTACAGTATATTAATGACAACAATGACAGTATTTTTCCCTCAAGGTGTTTTAACACTAGCTGAGATGCTGATATCCAATAAACGCATTCAGGTACCAAAATAATTAATCATTTAACGATGACAAACATATTTAAATATAATTTATTTTAATTATTTTTGTTAAAAGTCGTTTTTACTACAAGATGAAAAGGAGAAACACAACAAACCATTGTTATTCAAATTAGAAACAAAATCAAAAAATGGCATAAAAATGTCAAATATTAATAACGCCAATTACACTAAAAACAGCACTAGTAATGAAAAAGATATGGACCAATTGGATAATTTTGGAATAGACGTTTTAAACGCGTCGGCTAAATGGATACTCGATCAACCAGAAAATACTTTAAATAACATTAATTTATCCGTTAGACCAGGTCGATTGGTTGCAATCATTGGGCCCGTAGGAGCCGGAAAAGTATATACAAGTGCTATTCAGAAAACTATTAAAACGATAATACGATTAAACGTTATTTATATTGTACAGAGTTCATTGATTCAAGCGATTTTACGAGAATTACCACTTTACGAAGGAAGTATTTCCGTATGCGGTACAGTGTCATACGCGTCTCAAGATCCATGGTTGTTTAACGGATCAATTCAACAAAATATACTTTTTGGTTCGTCGATGGATTATAATCGATACGAAGAAGTATGGTTTTTAGAATATAAATTCACACAATTATATTAAAAATTGTATATTTTATAAAAGTGTTATTTTAGGTTATAAAAGTATGTGCATTGAAAACCGATTTTAAACAACTGCCTTACGGTGACAGATCTTTAGTAGGAGAGAGAGGAGTTTCGCTTAGTGGAGGTCAAAGAGCGAGAGTCAATCTTGCGAGGCAATTAGAAAATGAATACAGTTTGTAATAATAGTGATGGCTTTTAATAAAATATTATGTTTTTTCAGAGCTATTTATAAACAAGCCGATATTTATTTATTAGACGATCCACTATCCGCTGTTGACACACAAGTTGGAAAACATTTATTTGAAAAATGCATTAAGGGTATCAATGTTATGAACAATTATTGTCGATAGAACCCTTATTTAATTAAATTACATTATTTATTTTCAGATTACCTCAAAAAGAAAACCTGTATTCTTATTACTCACCAAATACAATACTTGTCGAGTGTTGACCAAATTGTTTTGATGGAAAAAGTAAGCACAGCTAGGGTAGATTTGTGTGATAGAAGTTAATTTTTTACAATTTTTAGATTCTGAACGAAGTGATGAATGTATTGATTTTACTATGATTGTGTTTTTTTTTTTTTTGTGTCTGACGACAAGATTTGGAGCAGTAATAATGCTCCGATTTTTGACTTCAGCCCCTCTTTGAATAGAAAAATTCATCTAGTTGGTACTTAGGGGGGGGGGGTCAAAAGTAAAATTTTCAAATAGTTTTCAAAAAAATCGAGAAAAACAAAAAAAAAAATGACAGAAAAATGGCAATTTTAAGAAAAATCACTTTTTGACAAAATCGATTTTTTGATTATTAATAAACAGATACTATAAAGTAACCATAGTAACATATAAAAACTATACTATTTGTTTCAAAATAGAATATATGACAATATTTAAATATAATATATCCTAAACTGACAAATCATCTTCGTTCAGAATCGTTTTTCGTATACAATGATACCTATCATTGCATTCAAATTTAACCTACCATATTCCGAGGTCCACCCCACCCCCTAATGTATAGCAGAGTGATACCTACTTACCCGCTTTTTTTTTATAAATGCAGCATATATATAATATGTACATCTATGAATTTTTTTGCTGTTTTAGAAAATGAACAGAAATATTAGTATAAATATTAAATTATGTTATAGCTAAATATGTGTATTTAAATTCACAAAGTTAGGTATTCAAACAATGATTGTTGATTGTTGAAGCAAAAAGAAACAACTCTGTATAATATGGATAATAAAATATTAAATATCTAAATATTTCCAGTATCTATTCTGTAAATATTTTTGTTTCATAAATACAATTAAATTATATTGTCTACGATAATAATTTTTAATTATACTTATATTTTAACCACAAAACAATTTTAATAATTATTCATCATTTTATATTATAGTAAATTAAAAACTTTAGGTATGGTCTTGAATATAAGTGTATATCATGTATGTAT